>CM066985.1:98084616-99292116 GCA_033977485.1 Hydrangea macrophylla
AACCACAACCACAATCACAACTCACAACCACAATCACAACTCAAACTCATACACTTTCCACACTAACAATACTCTTTTCCACCCTACCATTACTCTTTTACACACTACCAACACTCACCATGCATGTACAACTGACTCCACATGAATGTCATGAACTTAAACATAAAGCAAAATACTGAATTAAAGGCACAACGTACGTACGGGGTTTTATAAGTCTTAATACATCGTTCTACTCGTCCCATCACAACCAATTAAGATTCTGTTTTAATAAATTTCCCAACCAGGGCTTTAACAGTTCGTAAATACTACCCAAACAGCCCCTAAAACACGAAACAAGCAAGAATTAGAAACTGCCAGAATCATTCCCGGAGCTTTTGAATAAATGCCGTTAATTCCCGGCGCTTCAGGACAAACGCCGTTAATTTCCCGGCGCTTCAGGACAAACGCCGTTAATTCTCTGTGCAGTAGCTTCGTCTTCTTCACTGATTATCCCCTGTTTTCAATTTAAGGGTCCAAATTGACCCATTTCTGAATTCTGCTTCAACCAAGACATGTAATATATGGATTTCTTCGTTTTTCCGCAAGGATTACGAATACGTGATCGGTTTTAACTAATTTCAATCGTAGCTCTCGGATTTCACGTAAAACCGAGAGGTGACAAAACTTTAAATCAACGGTACGTCGTGATACGGATGAATTAAGCCGTAGTATTCGAACCATGGCTTATTGGGACTAAGATCTTTCATTTTCAATTCACAAAATCGATTTTGGTTAAGTTTGAAAAATCACCATTTTTGAGTTTCAAGCTTTCATACGTAAATTGAAAATGGTGTTCTGCAAATTAGACTAAACTATCAGCAAATAAATATGAAATTACATTCCAAGTGAGTTTAGAATACTCACTGTGATATAGATTGAAGAAATTGTTGAGAAAGAAATATAATTACGAAATTCCCAAAATTCCAAGCTTTGGCTATGGAGGATTGAGCTCTTCTCTCTCTCTACGAAATTGAAGAACTTCTCTGCACTCTCTAAACTCTCTGTGTATACTGAATTATGCTGTGATGGAAGTGCAGAATGTGTAGTGTGGTTGGGTGTATAAATAATCAAATTCCCACTAAGAAAACATTGGCCTAACCTCCCACTCAATCTCCATTAACTTCCATTAAATACAATGAATGTGCAGATATGATGTGTATACACTGCCCTTTATTCTCCACTGCTGAAAGTAAGAGGTAGGTGGAGATGAGGTGGGTCAAAGTGTGTTTGGGTAATCTAGCTTATGGCATAAGGACAACACACATACTACAACATTTGCCAAACAAGACCTAAGGGAAAAGCATCAGCATAATAATTTGGGTATAAATAAATTTGTTCAATCATTTACTTCCAAAATTCTGTGGAAGTTTAACACTGCGCGGACAGTTTTAAACCTACACTGGTATTTTCGTGACACGGTGTTTATCACAAAAATACAGAGAATTCATTTTAACGTTAGAAATAGTTTTCTGATTTTATAAAAATACAGTTTGAGTTTAAAAGAAATAATTCCACCGTTTTGAAATACAGTTTTGAAATTTAACACAGGTATAGCAAGTTTTTATGAAAATTGCATTTTGACCCCAAAAGTAATTTCAATTATGAAATTAGTCAAAAAAAAATACATAAGAATTGAAATTAACATATAAACAGACAATATATATATTAAATTTTAAATATGATAATGCAAATGATAATGAAAATAAATTTTAATTATGATCATGCAGGAAAATGCAGGTTATTACAGAACCGCTAGGTCATGGGCTGATTTTGGGTGTTTCAAATTGTAACTTAATTACATACATGTATATGCTCATTCTTCATAAATTCTTTAATAAAGTGCATGACAATAGGTGTTGGAATGACACAACCAATATTTTTCATGACTTCACATTTAAGCAATTGTAAAGCAATACCAACACAATCACCCTCGTCATTAAAGGCTGGTCCATTGAAATACCCTTGCCTGTCTATAAACCAATTAGGAATATTAAGCCAAAATTTATAGAAAACACTTAAATTAGGTTTAAAAAGAAGAAGAAGAAGAAGAAGAAGAATTAATATAACTACAAAAATAATAAAGATACAGTTGAATTATACTTCTTATACCACTTGTTTATTAGTTCAATAATAATTTCTCTATATTGCTATTTGATTGTTACCACATGTCCTAGCAATAATTTTTTTTTTACATCTTCAATATTTAAAATATAGCATTTTCTTTGTTCATTATTTAATCATGCTTATTTGTTTATTGTATGACCATATATGTTATTTCACTTACCGTGAAGTTTGTGTAGTCATTTATTGAACTACAAAATTATTTCATATGTTCTAATTGAAAATAAGTTACAAATCGATCATGATCTAGCTTCCTTATACATTATTTATGTATATATATGTATATATTAAACTTTGATAATTCCTACAAAAAGGATTTAGGGAGGCCTCCACATTCAAGATGGTCAAACTCTTTATGCTGTATGTCTTAAAAATTCTGTAAATCATCAATCGAATTTTTTTACAAAGTCTCTATTGTACGTCAATGCTAATTGAAAGAATTACATAAAAACATATTTATAATGTAAAAACTATTGTTACTAAAAAAATCCTTCTTGCTAATCGTTTTTTATTTTTATTTTTATATATGTCAGTTATCTCTGGTTTTGTTAGAGTTGTAAGTAATTGCTTATCCATGGAGTCTTCCACCTAAGAGAGACAAAATATATAGAAACATGAAAAAAAAAAAATAAGCATAATGTACTAAGACCAAAAATAGAAAAAAAAAACGAATAAGAGAGTAGTTTTAGTTTAATTTAAAGTCCTAAATTATGAGAATGTATTAATAATCTATATTGAAAAAGACTTTTAGACTCTATTTGGTGCACATATTCGGGGATAGAAAAGAAATGAAAATATTAAAGAGAATGGTTTCCTTTGTTCATGAGCTAAAAATTAAATTGCCTAAGCGTCCATTTGATAAAATTGAAAATTAAGTGCTGAATTTTAAGTACTGAAAATTTTAAGCGGATAAATTTGTTGTACATAAAACAGCGTTTCAAGTATTGAAATAGACTGCATCCAGTGATTATTTTCAGTCGAATTTTTTCAATTAGGGTTTTCAGTGGATTTTTGGTTGCCTTTTTAATTAAGTGGTATATTATCAAACACACGGTAAAATATATATATACACATGTATATATATAATTGCTGAAACTTTTATTTTTACCACTTAATTGTGTTATTATCATGGGCTAAATCTTGTGGAACTTAAACAATGATGACAATTTTATGAGTTATTGTTAATAAAGATACAAATAGTAACTTTTCATAAAGCAAAATACTCAATTAAGTTTTACATTCAATAATTGTGTTGCTAAAGCATGAGTAAAATGAGAATGGAATATGACACATATCAGTTTGGTAGTGGTGGGAAAGCAAGAGTGAGAAAAATGCACTCTGTATAGGTAACCATATCGTCAAGTAGTTAAAATTGATTCCTGAAATTAAAAAAAAAATTTAATAAATAAATAAAAAGTGGTATACTAATGTTGTTAAAACTCTAAAAAAAATATTACTCCTACTTAAATAAAAGTGCACCGATTGATAAAAGTGTAAAATACTTATGTGCATTGGTACAATTATATATAGTATAGATATGTTGGAGAGAGACATCATAATAGATGGTTACTGGAACGGATATAAATACAATGAAAATGGTAGAATATCGTCAAACCTGCAATCCGAGAAGCTCGGTAGATCCATGAAGATATGATACAATCTTCATGCGTGAAATGTCCCCACTAGTTACACAGATAGAGTCTCTCCCTGTCACATAATCTTGCAGCGCGGGCAAAGTCCCAAATTCCACAGGTGACACCCCTTCCCAAAACTCATCATCATTTACAATAAGCATTGCTGCGATATTACATACATAAGAATCATCAAATTAAGCAAACCCCATCATCAATGATCAATGTTCATGTTTGACATCCTTAGTGCATGATTGCAGTCAAAATCAATAGCTAAGATTTTTCAACAAGAGTAATGCTAGACACACAATGAATTGTACAACCAATTGCACAAACGTGTAGCACAAGGTCACAAACATGCAGCACAAGGTTGGACCTTGTGCTGCTCGTTTGTGCAATTGATTGTACAATTCGTTGTGCACCTAGCATTTTTGTTTCAACAATTGGTCCAAGCCCAAACATCAGAATAAGAGCAAGTAATCAATAAAACCCAATTTCTAAAACTTAATACCATCATTTGTAAGAAAAGAAATCAAATACAACTACAAATTTCTTGCACAGCCTTAGGGATAGATTTAATTACCTCTTTTAGTTTAACCTATATTAAGGTCCATGAGACAATGAGTATGTCTGATAACCAAATTAAGTGCAATAAAAATTGTTTTTAGTGTGTTTGATAATGTATAAGGGTGCTCCACCAAAAAAGGTCAAAAATCTTAGCACTTAAAACCCAGTAATTAAGTTTCAATATAATCAAAAGGGGCCTAAGATGTATGAGATTCTCAGATTTGATTGAGATCTTTAAAAAAATTTATCTTGTGTTAATTCTATCTCACTCTTTCTCTTCTTCCTCTTCTCTTAATCTCCCTTTCTTTGCCATTACTGGTTCTACACTAGATACAATTAAAAGTTATACCTAATTATGCAGAACTACTAACAACTAGGCATAATTTAACAACAAAATGCTTCAAATTACAATTCAACATTTTCAGTGGTAAATGAATGCAATGTTCTAAAAATCGCTAGGTAGTAGGCAGGCGGTGGAAGGGGACAAAGGCAAGAAATTAATTTTTAAACAAAATTAATAATACAGAGATAATTCTCATGTGAACAAAACTCACATTACCAACAAACTAAGCTTCTAATTTTTCTTCTCCATATCTCCCCCTCTCTCTCTCTGGGACTCAAACTCATACTCCTCATAAATCTTAACACATCAAAGTTTTCATCTGTATCAAAAACATCATTGATTTAATTAATCTTATTTTACTAAAATAATAATCTTACCCCCACATTTAAAAAAATATATATTTTAGAAAAGACCTGCCTAGGCCAGCCTAGTGTCATGGCTTGGCATTTTTTCAAAATATTTGGTGTGCAACCTATGGAAGAATGCTCTAGTGCATTGGAGAACTTGTACATTCTAGAAGAATATAGGATTTTCTATGTGCTTTTATATCTTGTACACTATAGACTTCTATAGAGAATTTTAGAAGATGATAGAGCTTGTAAATATGTAGATATTTTCCTAGGAGTATTCAAGATGATTAATGATGACCATTAGATTGAAATGATTTAGATGGTCCATTGTATTCTCAATTCCCTATAAAAAGGTGAGGCCCTCATTTGGTCAAATCATCCAAGAGTTGTAAAGCGTTTGAGAGAAATACAACACTCTTTATCCCAACTCTCCCCTCTTCTCTACTTTGGATCTAAGTGCCGCATGGGAATCTGTTAGAAAATTCTAAGCTCGTGACACTAGGTCTCGCCTACAATTTAAGGCCCGCCTAATCTCATGGGCGATTTTTACTAATACATAGGACAAAATCGCGATGGTCAGGCTCTGCCTAGAGCATAGGGCAAAACGAAGAACCTGCATAATATATATATATAAAGTAATGGCATTCAACAATTGATAGGTTCATGAATCTAGTCACCAATAATGGAAGCAATTGCATATGCTGGTCAGTAATATCTGAATGTTGACATTTGTTCATAACCTGTTGAATTTGAGCCGCAAGCACCTTTTACAAATTCAAAGACAGAAAAATACAAACACCAAATTAACACACTTTCGAGTTTGTCATAACACTTGAACGACATTTGCATGAATGAGAAGAATGAGGAATAACCTGAGAAATCACAACAATCTGCTCATCCAGGAAAAGAAGGAATGAAGCACGAAAATTATATCAACAACAAAGGGCACACTTAAAAGAGAATATTAAAGGTGAATGCATAGAAAACTTACCCTTTCCATCGAAGTTGAGAAGTATATCTGACGACTCGAATAACTTGGATTCAAGAGTGTAGGGATAAACACTTGTTATATAAACCCCCTTCTGGTCTTCTTTCATCCCCATATACCTACGGAGATCAGGGTTTATCATATTCTGCCACTCAATTCTGAGTGTAGGGAATCCTAGCACATTACATATGATATATTAGAAAATGGAATCATAAACCTGCCACGTGACAGCTCTGTATTTTTCCTATCTCTATAATATATACGGCCTTTTTTCCCACTTTATCACCAACTATATATTCCCCAAAATATTGCGATTATCAACAACTCTATATTCGACAAAATCTTGTGATCTGTTTTTACGCCATTAATTGATCCAATAAATGAGTGATTTTAATAGCATCTTTTAATTGCAATATATTTATATACACATACATGCACACATATATATATTATATATGTTCAGTAGTCAGGCTCTAAAGAGGGCGCCCTCTCGTTATTAAAGAGAGGGCCTCTGTTTTGGCCGTCGGATCGTGTTTAAAAACTATAAAATGACAACACTGCCCTTAATGAAAACACGATCCGACGGCCAAAACAGAGGTCGGCCCTCTCTTTAATAAAGAGAGTGCGTCCTCTTTAGAGCCTGATTGTATATATGTTTTGGGGGTTAGGCAGTTGTTTTTTATTAGAAGACTCAGCAGTTTTAATTTTTTGATACTAACTTATCACCTCTCTCACCAAGCGGGCTTTGCCCAAATGGTGTGACCTATTTCTCCCCAGTGGGTAGTGATGGTGTCAAAATCAACTTCTTATTTAACCGTATTAAAAACGTAGTATGTTGAAAGTAGGGTGTCGAGTCCACAGGGATTGCAATGTAACAAGGCTTGTTGGGTGCTTAGTAACCAATTACAATGCAAAGAGCGATTAACAAACTAAGAAATAAAATTCGAGTATTTGCGACTTTGAGATTGGTTTAATTTGTATAAGATTATACTACAATGACTATTTAGTAAAAGAAAGAATAAACTTTAAGTAAAACTAAGTTTAATTGACAATTGGGGGTTTTGTAAAATGAGAAATTGAGGTTGGGGAGCATTCCCCCACCTTGGACCAACCAACACATGGCTCTCATACTTGTAGTACATTCTAGAGTAGAAAATTCCATTGTGACAAACTATCAAACATGTGGCAGTCAATCAACATGTTAGATGGATGTTCTAATGCAATACATGGGTATATGGTTAGAGTTAAGAGATTTAACAACCTCTAATGCTTGACATTGGAGGTGGAGTCTCAACACCTCCAACCATACACCCATGAACTCTAGGAGATACTACAAAGTGGGAGAATCCTACAATAAAACACACTTAGGTCCAATGGTGGGTTTATGATCCCCAACTTACATGATCTAGCTACTCATAATCATAATGATAACAATATTAAAGAGAGGAAAAGAGGAAGTATACCAACGAGAGTAACCCATAATAAATGCAATAACAATCCCAAAAGGTTCTTCAACAAAAAGCTCCAAGATATTCAATACAATCCCTCTCTTCTCTCTCTAACACTCAATGAATGTAAATGATGGGTAGTTGAGGAGTAAAGAAGGAGAGAGATGAGGGGATTTGGGAGAGGGAATGTTTACAACTAAGAAAATACAAGGAACACAAACTAACCCTAACTTAGAACCCTCTCTAACTATATATACAATATGTAACCAATGGCAATCTTGTAAATACAACAGGGAGACAAATCTGTAGACGCGGATCGATCCGAGGCAAAAAGTCGGATCGATTCAATTCTTCAACTGGGAAGCAGAATGTTTCGCAAAACTCGCGGATCGATCCGCGTGTAAAAGTCGGATCAATCCGGACTTGTAAGAAAACGTTTCCAGGCCCTGAGGAAGCAACAGATCGATCCGCCTTAAGAACAGGATCGATCCGGTCCCCCAGAAATGCTCTTTTTGTCCCTTCCTTTTTGTGAAGCTTCCATAAGATTGGGTCCAACCTCTACCCAGGTTCCAAAACACCTACAAGAAAGAGGTTTTATTAACAAAAAGTACAGTACAACAAGAACAACAAAAGTACAATTTATCCATTAAATCTCCCAGTATAAGTAATAATTCGTGTCCAATAAGGGTAAAATCATGAAGTTAAGAATGCAATATTAGACACGAATCACACCCCCCAACTAGTATGTTGCTAGTCTCTTAGCAACAAGGCTAAATACCAAGATATTTAAGAATAACCTTGCACAACAATTTATTTAAAATGAAAGATAACCGTTTTCATGGGGAACACGATTGTATTGAGCATATGCAACAAGCCGTTAAACCTCTAGGTTACCCATAGAGGCGGAGTGTTGTCTCCGGAGGGTTCTTGGAATGATACCCACAAATATTTTGTTTCCTCATGATAGTTGCCCACTATCTAACTCTGACACTCAACATAGTCCCAAGAATTTTCAAAAGATTTTAGCACATGACACGCAAATCCAAAAAAAAATTCTCAAACTATCAAGATTATTAGATAAACTTCATTAAGCCCAATCTTGGATGCGTGTGTGGTGTGAAGTGCATAACTACAACTATCAAGAAGATGGTAATGCTTTCATAATCCGAATTTTGTTTAAAACGCACTTCAACTCAATTCTCACCGGTATTACACTCTAAAAATGAATCACTCGGAATAGGTAATACACTCGGGGCATGCGGGCAATAGAGTAATGGAAATGGATACCAAAGCCACGCACATGCCAATGATGAAAAACATAGGCATAAAAAATGAGTAAAAATTAATCTCATGAAAGATACTATTCATTAGAGGATGTGAAGTAACTCTAACTACTTGTCATGATCGTCTCAAACTCCGAATCACAAAACTTGAGAATCAATTAGGACCTTGAGGGGGTTGTAACGTGGAAAGTGATATGAGGTGAAGGACAAGGGGAAATGAATGAGATGTTTGAGTACAAACTTGGGATTTATTGGAATGCATGGATACAGATGACTACAAGAGATGAATCATTCACAAATATTTCTTTAAAGCTCAAAAAGAGAAGTACAATTGACTATGAAGCTCTTTTTTCTTTTTTCTTTTTCTTTTTCTTTTTTTTTGTACTCTCACAACAACATGGTTCAATCTCTTTTACAACCTTACAAATGACATCCCACAAATGTAATTCAAACGTGGATATGGAAAGCGTATGGTTAAGTCAAGGAAGGGTATGCGTGGTTGAGGCTAGAAATGAAAAAAGGAAGGACCTAAAATCATTTTCTCGGACCATGTGATTCTTAGTTCTCTACTTCAATGACAGGCAAGCAAGAGTTTTGCATTCCACAAAAAGATTCCTCTAATGAACAATGAAACAAGAAGATGAGATTATCTACGACTTATGTATGTTTTTCAAAAAGAGAGAATTGAAGTATGTAACACTCAACAATGGAGAAAAGGATCTAAAGCTCACAAGGGTAAAGTCTCTACATATGTTTTAAATGATTTTCGGGTAATAATTGCAATAAACATCATCCTAATACAAGTAGTCATACAACGTGCTCGATAATCCAAGATTTGAACTTCATGAAATTTACTATAATCAAGATAGTTATAGAACTAATGGGATTCAACAAGTGTCACATACTAAAATCGGACGAAAATTTCAAGGCGAGCGTCATCGCTCGACATTAGAATGGGGCGACTAAACTTAAAGTCATTGGAAACATGGGAATTTTTTTTTAATTAATTTAAAAATTTTTTACTAGAGCTAGTCTCACACCCCCCCAACTAGGATCAAACACTGTCCTCAATGAATTATAAAGGGCAAGGGGAGGAACAATATTACCTGAATCAAATAATGGGAGCATGCGATAATGAACTGTGCCTGTAACATTAAACTTCACAAAGGAGGGAAAAAGAAAAGAGAAAGTAAAAGTTGCCATGGCACAAGACTAAAAATAGACAAAAGCCAAAAAGATAACAAAACATCTACTTTCTGCAAAACGAGAGAAAAGAAAATAAAAACATCCACAAACATCCACAAGTCTCAAAACATCCAAACACAAGTTAAACCCACACATTACTATCAAACTCCAATCCCAACACGGGAACTCCTAACAACAAGGGGGACCTACAAATTCTAAACTCACTAAGAACAAAGCTAAAACACTACAATTAGACTCCATTGAGTTAGGATTTGAGGAGTTCCCTTCTAATCATCCGTTCCATCACCACCATCGCCTTGGCCGTTAGCTCTACCATATGCTCCAAAGCCACCTGCGCCACCATACGGATTCTGAAAGTAGTAGGGGACGTCCGCTCCGGGGAACTGCATCTGGTAGAAGTCACTCTGGAACTGCATCATCATGCCAATGTCGTGCTGATAATCCCCACGGAAATCTTGAACCTCTCCTCGTAGTCCCTGCAAATCCCGGCTTTGTCTCTATTGTTCCTCGCCCAAGCTATCGAGGCGCTGGTATACCTCGGACATGTCATAAGCGGGGCCAGCATCCTCCTCGTGCGTACCACTGGGACCCTTTTTGGTCCTAGCCCTCGTAGTGTGGGAATGAATTTGCGTGTCACTCTTAGCAATGGTAGTAGAATTAATTGGAGAAGGTGCGGGCTTTAAAATGTCAGTGGCTAAAGCATCGCACCCATGGTGAGTGCAAAGGCGGGTGATAAGTGTAGGGAAGGGAAGGCTGCCTGAAGTGGTGGTATCCAGAGTAGCGACAGTCATATGAAGAATGACAAGTGTCACAAAATCCACCAGGATTGAGGTATCAGCCACCGCATACAACATGGCGGCATGCTCCCTACGCATAGTCTTATGCTTGGTGGGTGACACTATCGCCGTCAAAATGAGGTTGATAAGGCAAAAAAATTTGGTGAAGGTGGAAGGGGCTAACTGGTCCGAGATCCACTGGGGTGGTTTGGCTGACAAAGCGGGAGGACATAGCATGGGTGGTGGGTCCTTGGTTAGGGTTCACAATCATCTGCGTGTGATTATGGACGTGCGGGACGCCCATGAGTACGGACAGGGATGTGGTGCTAACAACAATAGGAATGCCCCGCACATAAGCCTTGAACGAGGTTGGCCCCGTGGTGACCATACTGGCATAGAAAATCCTCACCCATGTCTCATTATAACCCCCTGTGTAATCGAGTTGGGGTATCCAACAGCGAGTTCGGAAGATGACTTCGACATCCGCGGGGAAGTCATCAAAAATAATTCGCCGCTCAAGCAAGATGGTTTTTTTCTTCATAAAGTAAGTCTCATACCATTTCTTTTCCATTTTTGCCTTAATACCCTCAAATCCCCGATTTGCCGGGGTGAGCTGGGTCTGGTTGTATTTAAGTGCACTTGTCATTGTTCCTGTAAAACATAAAAAGCATTCATACCAACAATAAGAACATGATGAACCCTAGACCCATACGGTATGCTTGAACAAAATGGTAATCACATGAGAAATCAATGAGTGCACACTAAGTGGATGCAAAGGGAAGTGCTAATCTGAGTCTAGAACTCTCATCCAAACGAAAATATGTGAAAGTTACAAAGTTGAAACAAGCATGATGGACAACTGCCTAGACTAAAGAGAAACATTCAAATGAGCATTTGATCAAACACCTAGTGTGCACAGTGAGAGGGTGTGTGAAAATAGCTAGATGGGAAGTCTAATCTCCCAATGTCATCACATTAAGTACAAGAATTTGATAAAACATTGCCCAATATCACCAATCATGTACCAAAGTAGAGAGATCAAGGCCCTATGGGTGATTTGCAAAAATTGTGAACAAGGAAAGATAACTCCCAACCTAAGATGAAAAATCCATCTCACACAAGTGAAAAGAGAAAAAATACGAGAGTAGAGATTACCTTGAATGGATGTGGGGGTGGATCTTGGGAATGAGTGCTTGAAAAGGATGCTCTAGGATGATTTTTGAATGTTTGTGGAAAGA
The DNA here is from genome assembly GCA_033977485.1 of Hydrangea macrophylla. Classification (NCBI taxonomy): domain Eukaryota; kingdom Viridiplantae; phylum Streptophyta; class Magnoliopsida; order Cornales; family Hydrangeaceae; genus Hydrangea; species Hydrangea macrophylla. The sequence continues at coordinate 98,096,607 of CM066985.1, forward strand.
GGGTTCTCAAGAGAGTTGAGAAAAGTATGAACAAATGAGCCCTAACTTGGTATTTAAAAACTGTGCTCGGCCTCGCGGATCGATCTGTGGGAAACAGGTGGATCGATCTACCCCTAGGAAACAGCGTTACGTTACTTCCCAAACGTCGCGGATCGATCCGTGTATAAAAGCCGGATCGATCCAATTTTCAAAAATCCCAGCAGAGTGTTTGCCAAAACGGGCAGATCGATCCATGGGGAACAGGCGGATGGATCCGCAACACCCCACTTGGACACCAATTTCACGGGGAACATGCGGATCAATCCATGTGGAACAGGCGGATCGATCCGCCCCTAACCCAGCAGCTCTAAATACTCAATGATGGAAGTGGATAACAAGAAGATGGAAGTGTGGATGAAATGTACGAGAAAGAGGACAAAAATTATGCCATGAATGTAACATGAGGCATACAAAAAGATGGGTAAAGCTCACGAGAGCCTAATCAACCCCAACATTGGGGTCGTCCAAAGGGATTGACACCAACTCGGTGTCAAAACCTTCTAGAAAAGGTTTGAGCCGTTGCCCATTAACCTTAGAAATGGTCCCATCTGCGGGATCTTGAATCTCAACGGCTCCATGGGTATACACCTTATGTACAATGTATGGGCCAATCCAACGGGATTGCAACTTGCCCGGAAATAAATGGAGCCGTGAATCGTATAATAGCACCTTGTTACCAACTATGAATTGTTTTCGAACAATCCGTTTGTCATGAAACGCTTTAACACTTGCCTTGTATACTTTATAACTCTCGTAGAGTTCACTTCGCATTTCCTCCAACTCGTCGAGTTGAAGTTTCCTCTTCTCACCACTCTTATCTACATCGAAGTTGAGCTTCTTTATGGCCCAATAAGCTCGGTGCTCAAGCTCAACTGGCAAATGACATGCTTTCCCATAAACCAACCGGTAGGGGGACATTACTAAATTTGTCTTATAGGCCATCCTATACGCCCAAAGCGCATCGGTTAGCCTAGAAGACCAATCCTTCTTTGACGAATTGATAGTCTTCTCTAGAATCCCCTTGATTTCATGATTAGCCAATTCAGCTTGGCCGTTGGTTTGCGGGTGATATGTGGTGAAACCTTATGGGTGACGCCGTATTGCTCCATTAATCGGGCGAAGGAGGAGTTGCAAAAGTGCACTCCTTGATCGCTAATCAAAGCCTTGGGAGTCCTAAACCGTGCTAAAATACGTTCTTCTAAAAACTTCAAAACCACTTTGTGGTCATTGGTTCGGGTTGCTATGGCTTCCACCCACTTGGAGACATAATCAACCGCCACCAAGATGTACTCAAAATTGTTGGATTTAGGGAAAGGACCCATGAAGTCTACACCCCAACAATCAAAATTTTCAATCACAATAATAGGGTTTAGAGGCATCATGTTCCTCCGGGTGACTTTACCAAGAAGTTGGCACCGGGCACACGCCTTATAATAAGTATGTACATCTTTAAATATCGTGGGCCAATACAAACCGCTATGGAGCACTTTAAAAGTGGTATTTTGCGAGGAGAAATGTCCTCCACACGCTTGATCATGACAAAAAGATAAAACACTAGGTATCTCGTCATTGGGCACACATCTCCTCACGATTTGATCGGCACAATATTTGAAAACATAAGGATCATCGTAGAAGAACGATAGTGCCATCGATATTAGCCTCTCTCGGTCTTGATTAGACCAATCTTGAGGCAACTCTCCTGTGGCAAGGAAATTCACCATGTCTGCATACCATGGGAGAGTAGAGACCTTGAGCAACTGCTCATCCGGAAAGCATTCTTGGATAGGAATGGGGTCTATATGATTGTGATCAAACGTCAAACGTGACAAATGATCGGCAACAACGTTTTCCACCCCTTCTCTTGTCCTTTATGGAAAGGTCAAATTCTTGTAGTAGTAAGATCCAACGAATAAGTCGTGCTTTAGCATCCTTTTTAGAGAAAAGATGCTTTAGCACGGCATGATCGATAAAACAAGTAATCGGCGATACCACTACATAAGACTGGAATTTCTCAAGAGCAAATACTATGGTGAGCAACTCTTTCTCCGTTGTGGAGTAGTTGGATTGTGCGCTATCTAATGTGTGGCTCACATAGTAAATGACATGGGGCTTTTTGTCTTTCCGTTGCCCCAAAATGGCTCTGATGGTGTAGTCACTCGCATCGCACATTAATTCGAATGGAAGATTCCAATCGGGAGCTTGCATAATTGGTGTGGAAGTGAGTAGTGCCTTGAGCTTCTCAAATGCCTCTTGGAAATCTTGGGACCACTCAAATGGGATGTCTTTAGCTAAAAGGAGACATAACGGTCTAGAGATTGAGCTAAAGTCCTTTTTAAATCTACGATAGAAACCCGCGTGGCCCAAAAATGACCTGATGTCTTTGAGGTTCCTTGGAGGGGGGAGGTTGGAAATGACATCTATTTTGGATTTGTCAACTTGCATTCCCTCCCTAGACATAATGTGGCCTAACACAATCCCTTGTGTCAACATGAAGTGGCACTTCTCCCAGTTAAGAATGAGATTCTTTTCTATACATCTCTTGAGAACCTTTTCAAGATTCCCAAGGCATTCATCGAATGAATCTCCAAAGACTATGAAGTCATCCATGAAGACTTCCAAAAACTTCTCCACCAAATCACTAAAGATACTAGGCATGCACCTTTAAAAGGTCGCCGGTGCATTACAAAGTCCGAACGGCATCCTTCGATAGGCAAACGTGCCAAAGGGGCAAGTGAAGGTGGTTTTCTCTTGGTACTCGGGGGCTATTTCTATTTGATTGTACCCCGAGTAACCATCTAGGAAGTAGTAGTGTTTATGGCCCGCTACTCTTTCTAGGACTTGATCAAGGAAGGGTAAGGGGAAATGGTCCTTTCTAGTGACCGAATTCAACTTTGTATAATCAATACAAATACGCCACCCTGTGGTGGCTCTTGTGGGTACCAACTCTCCACTATCATTCTCGATGACGGTGATCCCCGACTTCTTAGGGACCACTTGGGTAAGGCTTACCCATTCACTATCAGAAATGGGATAGATTATCCCCACATCCAACAACTTGATGACCTCGGTCATCACCACCTCTTTCATATTAGGATTAAGCCTCCTTTGCATTTGACATGAAGGCTTGGCTTCATCCACTAGATAAATCTTGTGGGTGCAAATCTTCGGAGAAATGCCCCTCAAGTCCGCTACATACCACCCGATAGCACTTTATGCTCCTTCAAAACCTTCATCAATTTCTCTTCTTGACAAGGGTCAAGCTGGGAAGATACTACAACTGGAAAACTCTCGTCCTCTCCCAAAAAGGCATACTTGAGCTCACTTGGCAAGGTTTTGAGCTCAAGTATTGGTATGACTATATTGGATGGAAGAGGAAAAGTATCCCTCGGAGGTAGTCTTTCAAAATTAGAGGTCCACATGGCCTCTCCTAAGGTTCTTTCGACATCCAAATCTCCCTCAACCATAACTTCCCTCTCACTCATCTCTGTTTCCCTCCCAAACTCATGATCACACTCAACAAGGGTGTTATCAATAGTTAAGCATTTTTCATCATGTTCGAGAATAGCTATATTATCATCACTAATACATGCATGATTAAGAGAAGGACTAATGCAAGAATCATTAGCACTTATAGTACCAAAAATATCAAAGAAATCCTGCACCAAAGAGTCAACAAGAGAGATTTCATAAATATCATCACCATTTTCCTCGTCAAGATTCGGTTGCTTAAAGAGTGAGAAGATGTTCACATCCACAATCATATTTCCAAAGGTTAAGCGCATGAGACCATTCCTATAATTAATTAATGCATTAACAGTAGCAAGGAACGACCGCCCTAAAATGATTGGAATTTGCGATTGCTCATTGACAACGGGTTACGTGTCAAGCACGATAAAGTCCACTGGATAGTAGAAATTACCCACTTAGACTATAACATCTTCTATAATGCCCCGTGGCATCTTAATGTACCTATCGGCCATTTGTAAGGTGACACGGGTCTCCTTAAGCTCTCCTAAGCCTAGTTGGACATACACCGAATAGGGGAGAAGATTCACACTAGCACCCAAATCAAGGAGTGCTCTATCTATGTGGTGTTGTCCAATCACACATGCTATAGTAGGACAACTAGGGTCCTTGTATTTGGGTGGAACCTCGTTAAGGATAACGGAGCTTGCATGTGCGGCCATGTAGGCACTCTTTTTGACATTAAGCTTTCTTTTAACGGTGCAAAGATCTTTGAGGAATTTGGCATAGGCCAAAACTTGTTTAATTGCCTCTAAAAGAGGGATATTTATTTCAACTTTATTAAATAATTCCAAAAACTCATTATTCTTGGTGTTCTCGACCTTCTTTTTTAACCTTTGAGGAAATGGTAGAGCGGGGTTCAAAAATTCTTGGTTCATGTAGTTGGGGGCTTTAGAAAAGTCCCCATTCAAGTCGACCGCATTTGGGATCAAAGTGTCCCCACTATCAAGTTCGGCCTCCTCTCTAATCGAATTATTGCTAATTGGTGGTTCTTGGGGAGGCTTTTGGACCTTGTTGTCCACGACCTTACCACTTCGAAGAGTGGTGATTCCTTTTAAGTGCTCAACGGGGCCATTGGGGTTTGAGGTTCCACCATTAGATTGTCCTTTAGGATTTTGGAAAGGTTGAGCGGGAAGCTTTCCCTTATCAACAATTTGTTGATTTTGAAGCAATTGGGCCAATTGAGCTTGTAAAGCTTGCATGGATTGAGCATACAATGATTGCATCGCTTGAATGGATTGCTCAAGTTGGCTCATTCTTTAGGACAAGCCATGGTTATGATCTTCAAAGCTTTTCTTGTGAGGAGGCATCTAAGGGGTTGAGTGTTGAGGCGCCCCTTGATTTTGGGTGAAATGTGGCCCTTGAGATTGAGGAATGGGTAGACCAAAGTTTGGAGGGGCATATGATGATGGAGGTGGTTGATGCGGATAGTATGGTTATGGAGGGGCATTGGGTGCTACTGTTGCCCCTTTATTGTTGTGGTAATTGTGCCCCGGAGCACTCCACCTTCTGGGAGGATTGTAGGCACCATTTTGGGAAGGATTGAACCTAGGCCTAATGTTCATCCCGAGCGCACAAGCTTGTTCCAAAGCTTGATTTTGGAGGATAGGAAAAACGGGGCACTCATTGGTTGAGTGTTCCAGATCATAGCACAAGTAGCAATGCAAAGGATTGATCGGTGCGAGGATCGGGGGAGGAGTGGGGACCATGGTGACCTTTTGAGATTCCAAAGCCTCCACTTTCCTAGTGAGTTCAGAAATGGATTCGACGTCACTCGACACTTTGTAAAGATTATGATTTAATGGGAAAACGGTGACTGGTAAGGTTCGATCATGAGGGTTGGATGTACCCCACCCACGCGAAGTCTCATAAACATATTCTAAATGGGCTTTGGCTTGCTCGGCTTTGAGAGTTAAGAAACTCCCAGAGCACATGGTTTCGATTAATTGTTTTGTATTGGGTTGTAATCCCCCATAACAAATGGAAATTTGATGGAATTCGTCAAAACCATGGTGCGGGCATTTCCTAAGGAGATCCTTGAATCTCAACCAACACTCAGCAAAGGTCTCGTGTTCTCCTTGGGAGAAATTTTGAATTTGTTTGACCAATACTTGTGTTTTGTGCATAGGGAAAAACTCCTTATAGAATTGCTTTTGGAGTTCCGGCCATGAGCCTATGGAATTTGGAGGTAGGGTCATTAACCAATCTTTAGCCCTATCCTTGAGTGAGAACGTGAACAATTTGAGCCTTATGAGCTCGGGTGTGCATCTTTGTTGTTTAAACGTTCCGCATATGTCCTCGTACTCCTTAATATTCTGGTAGGGATCCTCGTTCTCTCGCCCATGAAAATTGGGTAAGAGATTGATCATTTCTGGCTTGAATCGAAACACCCCCGCATTGTACGGGAATGTTATGCAAGATGGGGAAGACACCGTCTCGGGTTGAAGGTAATCCCCGATCGTTCTCCAGAAGGTTTGATCCATTGGCAGAGGTGGAGGAGGATAATGATGTTGAAAAGGAGGTGGTGCATGCGGCGGGTACATGGGTGGAGGTGCGGGGTTATGTTGACCCCATTGCTCCCGACGGAATCGACCCATGGGAGTTTCGCCTTCTGTGGCAAACGTAGCATGATCCGAAAATGCGTCAACTACCGACTCTCGGTAGCCGGTACTGTGCGAATTTTGGGTGAATGATGGTGATGAGGTGGTCGGAGGCCGCCAAAACGACCCACTACTACTACTGCTAGAACTAGCATTAGTATTAACTGCAAAAGGGTTAGTTATACCTGCATAGTTCGGATTTGACATTGTAAGAGGTTGTTGATTCTCACTTATAGGCTACTCCTTCAAAAACAATCAACAAGAAAGCAACCAAGATTAAAAGCAAAAGCACGATAATTAGAAACTAAGCCACCTAAGGTTGTTGCCAATTTCAATCCCCGACAACGGTGCCATTTTGATGGTGTCAAAATCAAGTTCTTATTTAACCCTATTAAAAACGTAGTATGTTGAAAGTAGGGTGTCGAGTCCACAGGGATTGCAATGCAATAAGGCTTGTTGGGTGCTTAGTAACCAATTATAATGCGAAGAGCAATTAACAAACTAAGAAATAAAATTCGAGTCTTTGCGACTTTGAGATTGGTTTAATTTGTATAAGATTATACTACAATGACTATTCAGTAAAAGAAAGAATAAACTTTAAGTAAAACTAAGTTTAATTGACAATTTGGGGGTTTGTAAAAGGAGAAATTGAGGTTGGGGAGCATTCCCCCACCTTGGACCAACCAACACATGGCTCTCATACTTGTAGTACATTCTAGAGTAGAAAATTCCATTGTGACAAACTATCAAACATGTGGTAGTCAACCAACATGTTAGATGGATGTTCTAATGCAATACATGGGTATGTGGTTAGAGTTAAGAGATTTAACAACCTCTAATGCTTGACATTGGAGGTGGAGTCTCAACACCTCCAACCATACACCCATGAACTCTAGGAGATACTACAAAGTGGGAGAATCCTACAATAAAACACACTAGGGTCCAGTGGTGGGTTTATGATCCCCAACCTACATGATCTAGCTACTCATAATCGTAATGATAACAATATTAAAGAGAGGGAAAGAGGAAGTATACCAACGAGAGTAACCCATAATAAATGCAATAACAATCCCAATAGGTTCTTCAACAAAAAGCTCCAAATATTCAATACAATCCCTTTCTTCTCTCTCTAACACTCAATGAATGTAAATGATGGGTAGTTGAGGAGTAAAGAAGGAGAGAGATGAGGGGATTTGAGAGAGGGAATGTTTACAATTAAGAAAATACAAGGAACACAAGCTAATCCTAACTTAGAACCCTCTCTAACTATATATACAATATGTAACCAATGGCAATCTTGTAAATACAACAGGGAGACAAATCTGTAGACGCGGATCGATCCGAGGCAAAAAGCCGGATCAATCCAATTCTTCAACTGGGAAGCAGAATGTTCCGCAAAACTCGCGGATCGATCCGCGTGCAAAAGTCGGATCGATCCGGACTTGCGAGAAAACATTTCCAGGCCCTGAGGAAGCAGCGGATCGATCCACCTTAAGAATCGGATCGATCCGGTCCCCCAGAAATGCTCTTTTTGTCCCTTCCTTTTTGTGAAGCTTCCATAAGATTGGGTCCAACCTCTACCCAGGTTCCAAAACACCTACAAGAAAGAGATTTTATTAACAAAAAGTACAGTACAACAAGAACAACAAAAGTATAATTTATCCATTAAATCTCCTAGTAGAAGTAATAATTCGTGTCCAATAAGGGTAAAATCATGAAGTTAAGAATGCAATATTAGACACAAATCAGGTAGATTGAGAGTTCGGCTCCCCTTATTTTGCTTGCCCCCTATTTGTTGTTCAGTCGAAATGAGTAGCCCTTGTCGGGCTTTGTTGTGGGCCATTGTGGGGTTTTGGGGTTGGGTTGGGTTGGGTTGGGTTAAGGGTGTGTGTATAGTGTGCGTGTGTGTGTGTGTGTACAGCCATAATCCAAGTAAGTATTCTAAAAAAACACCTTATCAACTCACGGATTCTCCCTCTCTCTCTCTCACGTTCCCACTCTCTATCTCTCTCTCTCTCTTAACTCACGAATTCTCTCTCTCTCTCTCTCTCTCTCTCTCTCTCTCTCTCTCTCTCTCTCTATCTTCACGTTTATATATGTTGGAATGACATAACCTATATTTTCAACGCTAATTGAAAAACAATACCAACACACTAGCCCTTTTCATTGAAGACTGGTCCACCAAAGTTCCCCGTGTTTAAAGCAGCACTGCACATTTAAAAAAAACCATTGAAGAGACATCGTAATAGACAGGTATTGGAACAAATATAGATGCAATGAAAATGGTAGAATAGGCTTAACCTGCAATTCGAGAAACTCAGCAGATCGATGAACATATGGCATAATCTCGATGCATTGCTTGTGACAGAAATACTATTCCCCCAGTCAGATCTCTGCATCTTGCAGTGCGGGCAAAGCCCCAAATTCAACAGGTGACACCCCATCCCAGAACTCATCGTCCAACACAGTAAGCATAGCTATGATACAATATTACAAACACAAATACAATCACAATAATCAATGTTCATGTTTGACATCCTAGACAACATATCCAAGCCCAAAAATAGAAGAATAACAAGTAATCAATATATATCCCAAGCTCGAGACAATTAACAATTGTGGTTATGTGACTTGATGAAGTGTTCGTAATGGAGTGATTATCATGTTCAATAGCACAATAGAGATATCCAGAGGAATGGTCTCAGATGAAGGATACAATAGTTTAGAGATTGTAGGGGGGGGGGGGGGGGGGGGGGGGGGGGGGGGGGCGTTGTTCAGGCAGAGCTATAGAGTTGGTCTCCAATGGAGGAAGACTCTTATGCTCATGGTTGTTAGAATCATACGATTCACGATTCGATTTGATTATCATACTGAACGATTCGAATTGTGCCTATGAATTGAAAATCGATTCACGATTCGATTCAGGACGATTCACACGATTCATAAAAAATTTTGAGTTTTGCTTTTAAAAAAGGGTGTGGTCTTATTATTATTGTTGTTATTATTATTATTATAATTATTATAATTATTATTATTTTCCGTGTTACATGCCCCTAGTTGTTTAGTTATGATTCAACTTCTACATATAAGACTTTTTCTTGTTAGTAAATAAATACGTGACTAGTAAATAATGTCAATCTTTGTATTAGGAAAAATTAGCAGAAATGTCATTAATGCATTGTACTTATGTTTGTTCTTTTTTCATATTCACATTCAAGCATGTGTTTTATGTGCATATCCAAATGTATTATTATTTCTTTTCTAAAAAAGTGAAAGTTACGATTCACGATTCGATTTGATTCACGAATCATATCCTTGGCAAACCGAGTCAAGAATTGATTCACGGTTTGACAACATTGCTTATGCCTATATCCCTTAAGAATGCCATTTCTTTCTCCAAGTCTCAAGAATTTGTGTCGGTCTGAGGTCATTCCCTCATGTATATAGCCTTTGTCACACGTGACTCAACATTGGTGTCGGTATGCACAGCTGGCCGGTGCCTTGCTGTCATATGCGTAAATCAACACCATAGTTATCAGCTGGTTATTCCATATAATGACAAGAGTACCAGGTACACTACCATGATCTCTAAAATGGGTAAGGACCACTCACATGTCTAGGTATCTGTCGGTGGTCCCTAATGTTCCTCTTATCCTTAGCCACCAAGCCAAAAGACCCTGAAAATCCCTTATAACCATATTGTGATAAGACCCTAAAAGAAGGTACCAGCGCGATAGTCCATCAGGTCCTATTACATGTTCGCAATATGCCCCCTTGTGTGAACACAACCATAATGGCCAAGATAGATATATATTACATACATTTATATATAGAGAGAGAGTACAAGTATATTCCCTTTGTGTGTATATAGTGACCGTTGGTCTTATCTAAGGGAGGTGCTAAGTAGCTCAACCTTAGAGGGATAATGCCCCCAAAACATCCCTTTGAGTCAAGGCTGACCAGACCTATCATCTGAAAGGGTTCCCTATTATATCACGAGATACTATATTAGCAACATTTGTGTTTATGTAGGCCAGTAGTGCGAGGGACATCCTTTAGTAGCTCAACCTTAGAGGGATAATGCCCCCAAAACATCCCTTTGAGTCAAGGCTGACTAGACCTATCATCTGAAAGGGTTCCCTATTGTATCACGAGATACTATATTAGCAACATTTGTGTTTATGTAGGCCAGTAGTGCGAGGGACATCCTTTACTACGAGAACGTGAACCTGTGAGGTACCACCTTTCCATGCCACATAGTTGTGGGCCCTAGTGGGGTATTATCTAGTACCTATAAACAAAATCAACACAATGAAGTAACCTTCAAAAATTATTTTCACAAACGGAAACAAGTTCGTCAGAGGTGGAGCTACAGCTAGTTCGAGAGGGGGGTGGGGCCGCACTTGCCCCCACTCAACTTTTTAAAAATCGTTTGTCTACGTTATATAATCTATACTTAAAGCATTTGTACCTCCACTTTAATTTTTCAATTTGCCCCTTTTGAACTAGAAATCTCACTTGGTACTTAAAAACTTTTCTAACTTCCAACCAAATAAACATCAAGATTAGCCTCAAATATTAAATCCTTATAGATATCCCCTTTGAACCTAAAAGATTCTTTCTTTTATGAGTAAAATTGGTTAGGGGAAAGAAAAAAGAAGAAGAAAAAGAACAAGAACAAGAAGAAGAAGAAATTAAGTATGAATAGTTGGCCTTTGAATAATAGAAATGCTCCAACACTTAACCCACTATATGTGAAATCCACATATCAACCATATTAAAAATTTTAAATTCCTAGAAGATAAAATAGTGATTGAGAGAATCTCTCTCTCTGAGGTTTGGTCTTCAAGGTAGAAGTGAATAATTTGGAAGGGATTCTATTGGCACCCACCTAATCTACTTTATACACCCACCTTTCAATAATTTTTTTACATTACAATTATAACCCTATACAAAATGACATACAAGGACAAATTAATAAAATTCTAAAAAAAATACGCTTCACACCCACCTACCTAAAAAAAAACCCTAAATCACCAATAAATCTATATTGTGTTGTAATTGAGTGTGTATGTGTGTGTATATGTACTTTGCTAATATATACATATATATATATGTAACCTGTGGCTGAAGCCACTACCGAACAATTCTAACCATACGCGCGTGGCACAAAAAAGAGAAGAGGGGGTTAATTGAGCTACAACAAATTCAGATTTTATTTTCGACTTCACTAATCACATAATCATTGAATCACGTTGTTAAGAAGTGAAAGAAATAAGAGAATATATATATATATATATATAAACAGTAATATGTAACGAAATTTGAATAGAATACTAACCGTAAGAGAAATTATCAAAGGTTCTCTGTTTAACTGAAATAACTAATTACATAAGTACAATTTTGCAACATGTACAAATTGATTTGAAGCAATCCATCTCTTACTTATACAACATACATACTTGTCACGACCCATCCTGCTATGCGTGGAAATAGGACACGTGGCACGCCACCAAGGCTCATCCAATTCTTTTAAAGTAAAATAGCAGTGAAAAACATAAGTAAAATCTATGAAAATTGGAGTTATAAAAAGTTTGGTGCGATTGAGTACACTTTAAAAAAGAATCCATTTTGAAACATAGAGGTCCAGTAGCATAAAGTATCAAAAGTCCTAAGGCCCTGTCCAGTTGACTGTGTCGGGGACCCAGTCGACTGGAGCCTCAAATCTACAGTCGACTGGTACCTTGTCTGGTCGACTGGACACTATTCAAGTAGAATGATGTGTTTTCGTGCAAAAACCAATCGACTAAGACCCCCTTCAATCGACTGAAGCCCTCGAAAACTGAAAGAATATCTCAAGAACATAGGGGTCCAGTTGATTGTGTCAGGGACCCAGTCGACTGATCCTTCCCAAAACTGCCCAATTTTGCAGCAACTCAAAGCCAAGTTCTCTAACCCAATTCCAACATCAGCACAACCAGATTACAACGATTCAAAACATACATACCAGAGTGTTTACTAGGGATTACAGGCATTAATCCAACCCATGTACAGATTCGATTACAACATATTAAAATTTTGAATTCTTATTACAAGTTGGAATGAAAACAAAAGTATAAACAAGAGGTGATTCCCCCGGCATTCATTGGCCTTACTCCTCACGCTTCTTTTTCCCTCGCTTCTTATCACCTGCAATGGAATAAATCTCCACTGCTCAGCTATATGCTGAGTGTATAATTCTAAATGCATGCTTATATGACAATCCATGGTTTAAACATAAAAAACACATCAAAATAGTCTCTAGGATGAGTGGTACGCATTCATCCGGTAAATGAAACTGATGTCATGGAAGGCACACCTTTCCCACGCACCTCGTACATAGGTTGGGTCTTCCTCCATATCAGGTACCATGTCCTGGTTGGGCCGTCCTCTATACTAGACACAGCCACAATCAAAATCACAATCCTCAAACTTCGAGGAAAGTGGAACTATTAAGATTTCTCTCAAAATAGGCCCACATGGGGATTACATGTTAAAATTATCCCTACATAGGAGAGTTTAAGTGTCAAAATTAACCCAACTAGGCAGTTAACCCAGAATTTAGCTCCATAAATGGGTTATATGTTAAATAAGACTCACATAAGTAGAGGTGTAAAATGTGCCATGCTGGGCCAGCCCGGACAACCAAATGGCTGGTCTAGACAAGTTGTGGGTTGGGTCATGTCGGGCTTATGTTCCAAGCGAGGGCAGCTTGGCCTGGTTTTGGAGACTAACAGATGGACCCAGGCAAGGACGGATGTAGGAAATAGGAGATGGGGGGGCTTGGTAGGATTGAGAAGAAATAAGTGGAGTAGTGGGTGAAGGAGTATACTTTATACGAGAGGCCTGGTTTCAAATCCATCCCTCTACTAATTGCATTTTATGCTAAAAAAAACACTTGGTTTAAACTGGGTCATGGGCTGGGCTTCAGACTGGTTGGCCATCGGTCAGAGGCGTGCCAAGCTAGGCTAGGTTCGTGGTTCAAAAGTGTAGGACCAACCCGGCCCACGTTTTCGTTCCGGGCTTCACCGGCTGGACCTAATGCGGGCTGATTGGGCTGGGTTGAACTTTTTGGCGGGCCGGGCCAAACTGGACTAACACAACCCACTTTATACCCTTATACGTAGGTGGGTTAAATGGTAGCATTTATCCCCATTTAGGGAATTAATCCCAAAATTATTCTCACAATGGGGGATAAGTGTTGACATCTTTATCTAATTTTAGAATTTTCATCAGTTTTGAGAAAAATCTTTACAATTTTAATTTTGTCTGAAACCATAGGGGGTTAAGTGTCCATTTTTAAACTACAGGGGGTAAAGTGCAACTGGGCTTAACCACAAAGAGGCAAAATGTAATTAGCCTATTATTTAATTAAATAACTCAATTCTTTTAATCTTTTTATATATGAAATTTAATCAAGGGTTATAATAATCTCTTACCACTAGGCGACCAAAATTATTATCCAAATATTACTATTGCAATAAAAAAATATTATAATTTGAAAGTGACCATTGAAATTGATCGATAAAAAAGCGTGACCATTAAATACAAATGTACGAATATATAACTATTGACATTCAGTTTTTTTAATATTAAGTATTTATAGTAAGGGTAATACATTCACCCACAACTTTCTCACAATGGAGGATAAGTGTTAATATCTTAATCTAATTTTAGAATTTTCATCAGTTTTGAGGAAAATCTTTACAATTTTACTTTTGTCTGAAACCACAGGGGGTTAAGTGTCCATTTTTGAACCACAGGGGATAAATTGCAACTGGGCTTAACCACAAAGAGGCAAAATGTAATTAGCGCTACTATTTAATTAAATAACTCAATTCTTTTAATCTTTTTATATATGAAATTTAATCATGGGTTATAATAATCTCTTATCACTAGACAACCAAAATTATTATCCAAATATTACTATTGCAATAAAAAATATTATAATTTGAAAGTGACCATTGAAATTGATCGATAAAAAAGTGTGACCATTAAATACAAATGTACGAAAAACTATTGACATTCAGTTTTTATTAATATTAAGTATTTATAGTAAGGGTAATACATCCACCCACAACTTTCACACAACTTTTTGTACACAACCCACAAAACTGTGTCTATCTCTCTCTTGTGTCACTGTGGGGTCCACTGACATCACATAATGACACAGGAGAGAGATAGACATAGTTTTGTGGATTGTGTACAAAAAGTTGTGGATGAAGTATTACTCTTATAGAAACACGTAATAAAACCAAAATTAGTGGCTTAACACTATGTTTGGGAGTTTAGGAGAGAAAAGAAAAGAAGAGAAAGTCATATGTGAGGAGAGAAAAGAAGAGAAGAGAAATGATGATAGTTTCTTTCATGTTGTTTGGGAGTTTAGGAGAGAAGAGAAATTTACTTTCTTTTCTCTTGTTTGGGAGTTGCAAAGCAAAGAAAAGAATAAAAAATTACCATTCTATCCATCAATTGTACCTTTTTGTTTTTGCAAAGAGAGGATGATAGATACCAATCAAGAAGAGCCGGAGAGTACCCAGAAGATTGTGGGAGACGTGCTTGTGATTAACGTGTGTTTTTTTTTTTTTGGTGTGCAACAATTGTGATTGACGTATATAACAGTGTGTTATATTAGCCATAGGAATTGAATGGAGTTTAAATTTGTTAAGAATTAAATAAAGAGTGTTATGGGTATTAATAAAAAAATCATTAATCCTCACTTTCTGTTCTCTCCATTTCTTCCCAATTTAAAGAGAAAGAAATAGAAAGAAAGTGAGGGTTACTTTTCTCTCCTTCTCTCTCCCTTTCTCTCCTCACTAAAACTCCCAAACGAAAGAAAGTGAGAGAAAGTGAAGTACTTTCTCTTCTTTTCTCCCCATTTTAAAACTCCCAAACATAGTGTAAGTGAGACAGACCATATGTTGGAGTAAGTGCCACAAAGAGCTCGTCATTTTGGCTAGATGAGGGTTTTGTGTCATGAACATCCAATTTGGAAGGCCAATTACTTGGGAAGGTTATGGCATTGCTCAGACTTGGAGTATTTTATAGGAGAGTTTGTATGTATCTAGAAAATTCTCGAGTAGTCTGCTCATTCTATATATAATAGTTCGAAATGGTTTGGATATCTAAAAATAATTTGGCTTGTATCTATAGATGTTGAAAAAGGATGTAAAAGAGTCCAACAAAGTTTAGAGGATTTGGGACAAGCATGTGAGATTAAAGATTTACTATTTTCTGAGAGTGTTGAAAGACTGTAAAACCCAGTAAATGAGTGTGGAGAATGGTGGAGTTCCAAGAGTATTGAAAGACTCTATAATCTAGTAAACTAGTCGCTAGCCCGTGCTATGCACGCATTGTACCATGGTTGACTGAATTAGAAAATAACTTGTTATCCCAAAAATAAAATGATGCCGTTTTTTAGTTAGATAACCGGGGTACTAACTTTCTGGATATATCTCATATATTCGACACAAGTGGGGAATTAATTTAGTGTTACCATTTGTATTAGTAATGGAAATAATCAAGAAGTCAATAACAAACTAACTAATAGAATGGAAGGGTTGAGAGTTCAATAAGTTTCATTAAACAAAAAAATAAAGAAAAATTGAGAAAATAATATGCGGTAAAATACAGAAGAGTTATTTTTTTGCTTTGTCTTATATAGTAAATATAATAGGTATGATATATATATAATAATAGGTATGATATATATATATATGTGTATGTGTGGGTGTGTGTGTGCGCGCGCGCATGTGTGTGGCTTTTTTTAGAAATCCAATTTATTCTTTTTTAGAAAACAAATTGAGAAGGCTTTTGGTTTCTCCGCTTAGGCTTTTATGGTTTTTGATTTACTAAAAAGTCTCAAGACAAAATAAAATAACATAAAAAAATCCTAAAAGAAAATAGAAAAAAAAAAACACCTAAGCTTTTTTCACAACACGCCATGTGGTGCATTGTGTACTGAGTTCTAGCCTTACTCTTTACATAGATATAATAGATGAATATGGAGAATTCTAGAGTTTCAAGAGTTTTCTGGCCTTCGTTGAATCAAGTGTATCCTAACCAATGTAACCATCCACTGCAGATATGATGTCTATAAAAAGGGTAGGCTTTATTTGCATATAGCACACAAAAACACACAAGTGTTGTACTAAAAGAAGACGAAGAAAGAAGCACACAAGTATAGACAACATAGATAAGTCAAAGAGTTGTGTACACGTGTTCTTTTATACTAGAGCTTTTATCTACAAGATGAAGTGATGAACAACTAAAATGGAGAGTCTGTACTAAGTGTGAAAAATAGCTAGCCCTTGCTTGAGTTATATTAAGTTTGTGCCCCCACTAAGACTAAATCCTGACTCCGCCCCTGGTAGTAGTGAAGTTTGTTGGGAATTTAACACGCGAAACCAAATTCCCCCAAATAAGCACACACCACACCAAAGAAAAGACATATATATATATATACATATATATATATATATATATATTTCTACGTGGTTCGGCCAAACAACACCCGAGAGATCTATTCTTTCGTTATTGAGTAAAACATGGTACAAGTTTCATGGATTAAATTTCATAACCAAAATACCCTTGTACGCTTCCCACTCAATACCCCAAAGAACCTGACATAATCACTGTAATACATAGAGAAATCACGTAGACAAAGAAATACCCTCTCTATCTCATATCCCTGTAACACTGTGAACACCACTCACAGAAAATCCCTAGTGATTAATGTCATCATACCCCCAAAGGGGCATCCTCTCTCATCACCACTCTCACTGCCCGAGAGTGATCATCCTCTTCCCATAAATATCACATATGTATATATATATATATATCCATATACGCACCGACCACATTGCCCAATTTGGGCTGACTTGGAAGTCCCTAGAAGGTAATTAAGATTTAAGCCCAAGCAATTCAAATCCCTCACGTTTTGGACTCTTCTCATTTCTATGAGTCCCCAAACCAATACAATCATGAATTGATCTCCAAGTCTTCTAGAAGACTCAACACGTGGCCAATATTACATGTATTTATGTCACCATATGAGATATATATTAACAAAGTTCTAACAAATGTCACATTCGGTCCCAATAGTGAGCACCTTGGCCAAGTAGAGAGGACCCTCGCTTCTTCAACTGCACCCGCGTACAATGTTCCACTAAGTGTGCATTCGTCAACACCCTCCTACCAATCACGATAAACCCTGTGCTCTTTGTACTATATGTTGGATAAAAAATTAATTTTGGCCATGTTTGAGGTCAAATAAATGTGGGATCCATTTAGAGTTTGAATGGGGTCCTTGTGGATTTGTGTTCTCCTCCATGAGGAGATGAACTTTGGATATTTACATGTCCAAAATTATTGTGGAGTGAATGAGAAATTAATCCATTGAATACATTTATATAATGTACATACATGAATGCATGGGAAAAATGTATATACATGAGTGTATTTATTCTCATTCATGGATAATGCACATTCATAGATGAATCATGTATATACATGGATGAATCTATAGATTCATAATGGATATACATGGATGAATCCACAAATACATAATGTACAAATGAATATACATGGATGAATCTATAGATTCATAATGGATATACATGGATGAATCCACAAATTCATAATGTACATCCAATGAATCCTCTCTCCCCTTAGTCCTATATATTCTGAGCTTTCTCCTCAGAAAATTTCAGAGTCAGAAAAACAAGAGCTATTTTCCTTCCTCCCAATATTCCTTCCTGAGAGAGACACAGAACATAGTTGGTTCGCCGGAGCAGTCGAACACCGTGCTTGTCTACTGCTGGTTATTGCCGCTGTATCCTGGGAGGCAGACGCCGGAGATATCCTCAAGCACTTCTGGTGAGGCGGCGAATCTGTTTTAAGGAAACTGTGAAACTTCACAGGCCTCGGTTTGATTTTATTTCAGTTTGTTAGTTTTGATTTCTGTTTACATATTGTAATTCTGATTTCTATCCAATTGTAATTTTTCCTATTTTCAATAGTTGTAATCCATAATCTGTTTCTGTTTATATCAATAAATTTTTCCGACAATCTTAAAACAGATTTGATATATTTTACAAAACAAAAACAGATTCGGTTTTGGAAAAATAGAAATTACTTTTGGAAAAACAGTTTTACAAAAAAAAAAAACTGCTACTGTGATTCTCGTTTTCTGCCCAAACGGTGCAGAATCTGAGAAAATTGCATTAGACGGAAAGTGTGCAGAATCGAGTTTTGCTTGAGACAACGCGGGCAGAATCTTAAATTTCATTCGTTTTCCTAACAAAAATTGGAAAACAAAAATCTGCTACTGTTAAAATTAAAAGAGAAAGAAAAAAAAAATATATTAGATTTAATTTCTTTTCTCTTGTGATAATTTTCAGAAATGGAAAATGAGAATGTGAACACTGCAACCGACGGTGCTACTGGCTCCAACACCGTCGTGATTGGCTCCATACCGGTGAAGGTTCCCTCAATCCAAACGGTTCCTGTGAACCACGGGGAGAAACCCGAGAAATTCAATGGCATGGATTTCAAGAGGTGGCAGCAAAAGATGCTGTTCTACCTTACCACCTTGAACCTTGCGAGGTTCTTGAAGGAAGAGGCTCCTGTGCCTAATGAAAACGAACAAGACCGAGAGGTTGTGCTGGCTATTGATGCTTGGAAGCACTCGGACTTTCTGTGCCGAAACTATGTATTGAATGGCTTACACGATACACTCTATAATGTGTATAGTGTTAAGACCACTGCTAAGGAACTGTGGGAGTCCTTAGACAGAAAGTACAAAACCGAGGATGCCGGTTCAAAGAAATTTGTAGTGGGGAGATTCCTCGACTATAAAATGGTGGACTCGAAAACTGTGATCAGTCAAGTTCAAGAGCTGCAAGTGATCTTGCATGAAATCCATGCTGAAGGGATGACCTTAAGCGAAACTTTCCAAGTTGCTGCTATAATTGAAAAGCTACCCCCTGTTTGGAAGGACTTCAAGAACTATTTGAAGCACAAGCGAAAGGAGATGAAGATTGAAGATCTCATCGTAAGGCTTCGAATTGAAGAAGACAACAAAGGGGCTGACAGGAAATTGGGGGATTTTGGGGCCAAGGCTAATATGGTTGAGCATGGTCAAAAATCACGTGGGAAGAAGAAAATTCCTTCTAGCAAAGGGTACAAGATGGGGCCAAAAGGTGGTATCGCCAAGAAGCCGAAATTTCAGTTTCAAGGCAAGTGCTACAACTGTGGCAAGACTGGACACCGGGCTTCTGAATGTCGCCTGCCAAAGAAAGTCCAGAATAATCAAGCTAATATGACTGAGTTAGATTCTATCTCAAGGGATGTCTCTGACATTAATCTGTCTGCTGTGGTCTCTGAAGTGAACTTGGTGGATTCAAACCCAAGGGAATGGTGGATAGACACTGGTGCTACTCGCCACATATGCTCCGACAAGGCTATGTTCACTTCCTTCGAACCAATGACTAATGGTGAGAAGATGTATATGGGAAATTCTGCCTCCTCAGATGTTGAAGGGCAAGGGAAAATAATTCTGAAGATGACTTCAGGAAAGGAGCTAACTCTCAACAATGTCCTTTATGTACCGGAAATTCGCAAGAATTTGGTATCCGGTTCTCTCCTAAGCAAGCATGGCTTCCGTATGGTCTTTGAGTCAGACAAGGTGGTGTTGACCAAAGCAGGAATGTATGTGGGGAAGGGGTATATGTGTAATGGGATGTTTAAATTGAATGTAGCGACTGTATTCCCAAAAATTAATAAAATGAGTACCTCTTCTGTTTACTTGCTTGAGTCTTCCAATTTGTGGCATGGTAGACTAGGACATGTTAATTTTAATTCTTTGCGAAGATTAATTAAATTAGACCACATACCAAACTTCCATATTGACACAAGTGAGAAATGTGAAACTTGTGTTGAAGCAAAATTAACAAAGACTTCATTTCAATCAGTTGAAAGAAGCACTGAACCATTGGGTTTAATTCATACTGATGTATGTGATTTAAAAATGGTTCAATCTAGAGGTGGCAATAAGTATTTTATTACTTTTGCTGATGACTGCACTAAATACTGTTATGTGTATTTGCTAAAAAGTAAGGATGAAGCTTTGGATAAGTTCATTCTATACAAGACAGAGGTTGAGAATCAACTTGGGAAAAAGATTAAGGTGTTAAGAAGTGATAGAGGTGGTGAATATGTAGCACCATATGGTGACTATTGTGCACAAAATGGAATTATTCACCAAACCACTGCACCTTATTCGCCTCCATCAAATGGAGTTGCTGAAAGGAAAAATCGTACCTTAAAAGAAATGATGAATGCTATGTTAATAAGTTCTGGATTGCCACAGAACTTGTGGGGGGAGGCAATTCTCTCTGCAAATTACATTTTAAATAAGGTGCCTCGAAAGAAAGTTGATCAAACCCCGTATGAACAGTGGAATGGTCGAAAACCATCATATAAATTCTTACGAATGTGGGGGTGTCTTGCAAAAGTTCTTGTACCTACTCCTAAGAAAGAGAGGATAGGTCCAAAAACTGTTGACTGTTTATTTATTGGCTATGCACATAATAGTAGTGCGTATCGGTTTCTTGTACACAAATCTGAAAACCCAGATATACACAAGAACACGATCATGGAGTCTAGAAATGCGTCGTTCTTTGAGAATATATTTCCTTGTAAAGAGGAATATACTTCTAAAAAATGCACATTTGAGACTGTTGGGGAAACTAATAAAACCCAAGAAGATGATGTTAATGTTGAGCCTAGACGTGGGAAACGCACTAGGACCTCAAAATCTTTTGGTCCAGACTTTCTAACTTATGTTATAGAAAGTGAGCCTCAAAGTTATAGTGAAGCTATTAGATCACAAGATGGTCCATTGTGGAAAGAAGCAATCAAGAGTGAAATTGATTCTATCCTACAAAACCATACTTGGGAACTGGTAGATCTTCCTCCTGGTTGTAGGCCGTTGGGCTACAAGTGGATTTTTAAAAAGAAAATGAAGACGGATGGTACTATTGATAAGTATAAGGCAAGGCTTGTCATTAAAGGGTATAGACAAAAGGAGGGTCTAGACTACTTTGATACATATTCTCCTGTTACGAGAATAACTTCCATTCGTATGATTATTGCGATCGCAGCTTTGCGAGGTCTCGAAATACATCAAATGGATGTTAAGACAGCCTTCCTTAATGGAGATTTGAATGAAGAAATCTACATGGAACAACCTGAAGGATTTTCTGCTCCAGGGCAAGAAAATAAAGTGTGTAAGCTTGTTAAATCATTGTATAGCTTGAAACAAGCTCCAAAACAATGGCATGAAAAATTTGACAAAGCTGTACTCTCTAGTGGGTTTAAAATCAATGAGTGTGATAAATGTGTTTATGTCAAAGACACGAATGAAGGCTATGTCATCTTATGTCTATATGTTGATGACATGCTAATAGTGGGTAGTAATGATAAGATCATTAAATCTACTAAGAAAATGTTGAATTCTAAATTTGACATAAAAGATATGGGACTTGCTGATGTTATATTGGGCATCAAGATCTCTAGAAATACCAATGGACTGGTTTTATCACAGTCACATTATATAGACAAGATTCTAGAGAAATTCAACAAGTCTGATACAAGTGTAGCCAGGACGCCTGTGGACTTAAGTCTACACCTATCCAAGAATACTGGTGAGAGTGTTTCTCAACTAGAATATTCTCGAGTGATAGGAAGCTTGATGTACTTGATGAGTTGTACAAGGCCTGACATTGCTTATTCAGTTAGTAGACTGAGTAGATACACTAGTAATCCTAGTGCTGAACACTGGAAAGGGATAATAAGGGTACTACGGTACTTACGATATACACGTGATCAGGGATTGCACTACATGAGATATCCAGCTGTATTAGAAGGATACAGTGATGCGAACTGGATATCCGACATGAAAGATTCAAAATCTACAAGTGGATATGTTTTCACACTTGGTGGTGCAGCTGTATCATGGAAATCTTCAAAACAAACTTGTATTGCTAGATCGACAATGGAATCTGAATTCATTGCGCTAGACAAGGCAGCTGAAGAGGTGTGGACACGCGGAATCGGACCACTTCTCTCTTGTTTGAGATTGTTTTGAAATTGATTTGAATCAAAGAAAGAAAATAGGTCTGTTGAAAACAGATACAGAGTCGCCACTTGGTCTTTAAGGAACCAAGAAACCTAATTTTGACTCACCCAAGCGGATAAGGGCACCAGCCCTTCATAACCAAAGAACTTGGTTCGGGGTTTTGGTACGAGAGAGGAAGGAGCCTTTGTCGCGACTAAAACACCCTCAACTCGCCCCGTCTTTCGACGGGCCTCAATTAGCATCCAAATAATCATCTTATACTATGTTTGGTTCGACAAATAATACTATGATAGTATATTACATCACATAAGAAACTTGAAATGGAAGATCTAAAGATAAGATATCATTCATAAGATCTAAGTCAAATATCATACAATGTAAAGTGAAAGATCACACAAACAAACTTAGGAAAAATAGTCTAATCATGTATCAAATAATCAAGACTTCCTAATCTAAAGGGGGACATGAATTGTTCTTGAAACAAATAGTCAAAGAAAACAAGGATGCTTAGCAAGCTAGGATGATGCATGTTAATCTTTGAGAATAGAAGATCTCTCAATCCCCGGGACGGATGAGAAAGGATGATTAGGTCGAGGGGAGCATGAACGTGTGATCATGATCATTCCTTATAATCTTCTTAGATTAAGAGTTACAAAAACCCCAAATCTTGCATGAATGCAATGTATGTATCTAAAATGTGCAAAGGTTGTAGTGTGTTTTTGTGTACATGGATTTCTAGAATGACTTAGAAGTCTAAAATGTGTATGAATGAATGAATGAAATTAACATGGGATGTGTACAAATGTAGTATGGACTACTTCCTAAGATATGAACTAATTTGGAATGCATATGAGCATCAAATCAAAGAATGAAAGTTGAAATGTACTTGCTGTGAATAGTGGACAGAACAGTAGCATGATCTTTTGGAATTTGAAAAGAGGGGTTAGGAATGTTTTCAATGCATGATTTTTTATGGAGATGTTCCTTATTGTGTCTAGAACACAACCCAAAAGGCCAATCTTGAATAGCTATCACAGATTGAGAGAAATTATATAAACAATAGAGGTCACTCAGAAACAGAGTTCGTACTGTCGACTGAAATGTTAGAAAATCTTAGAAAATGAAAAAGAATGATCTAGAGGCCCATTTTATACAGAAAGTTTCCTAAGACATTGAATTTTAATGGAAAAATAAGTTAGGACCACCCCTTTTGGAAACGTTTTCTGGAAAAGAGGTCGTAAGTTGACCTAGCTGCTGTGACAGCAAAATCAGAATGTTTGGAAGGAATATTGGGATCCAAATGGACCATTTCCAAGTACTTCCAAGTCAAACCAAAAATCATGGGTGTTCTCCAATGAGTTAGGAAGACTTTCCAAGTGGCCTTGCATCCATATGTTGAGTATTGAGTTCTAGAGAAATCTTTGAACTCAACTCACTCACTGTTTTGACTCATTGTTTTGAAGATTTTGGAGAAAACAAAGTTTTGTTTCTTGAAACCAAATGAGAGGGATTGAGAGGGGTTTTGAAATAGATGTTTTGAAAGCACATTTTCAATACTCAATAAGGATTATAGCCACTTAAAATGTCAACATTAAACTCATCATCAAGAACCTCCAAGATTGTTGGAGAGATTTATTTTTATTTTTGAACATAACTTCAATACATTTCAAGAATACCTTGGAAGTATTGAGGTTATGATCATCATCTATCAAACATGTTTTTGAGGTCAAGAGCTACTATCCATAAGGATTCACTCACCCCAAACTTCATGTCATCACTTAGATGATGATGAACTAGTAAGTAAATAAAGAAAAGAAAAAGAAATGAGATAAGGAGAGATGAACATATATATAATCAAAGCAAGTAAATAGCAATCAATAGATGATAATCAATGTGATTTTGGACTTGTAGCTTGGTGTTTCACTCATAGATTTTGACATTTGGACATGGAAGTAGCTTCCTAACTCAAGAATGCTCAAGAATGGTGATTGGGGGTGTTTGGAATGTGAAGTATAAGAGAGGAAATGGAAGCAAACAAGATTAAAACTCACTTTCTATAGCAAAATAGTAGGAGGAAGCTCCTTTTCTCTCTTCTAAATCTATCTCTCTCTCTCTTCTTCTCTACAACTTTTCAAGCTTTTGCACTTGGCCCCCCCAAAATGAAGAGCAATGGGGGGTTTAAATAGGCCAATTTGGGGTGGTTTTGGGGTTTTAGAAGTACTCCCATTGGTCCCAAACAACTGTGAACATAAAACTATGTCGTTTTGGCTTTCAATTAATCAAATTGGACCCCCCAAAAAATTACAAAAATGGACTCTGCGAGGTTTGAGTGCCGCGGCGGCACTGGGCCAGTGCCGCGGCGGCAGTGGGCCAGTGCCGCGGCGGCAGTGCTCCTCTGAAGCCCAGAAAATTACGTTTAGGCCCCCAGAGGTTCCGGTATTCGCGAAAAGGCCCTATTTTGTCCGAAATTCACAGAAAATGCATACGAACTCCAAATTGAGGTTGTGATATACTGTTGGAAAGGTAATGGAGTCTACTTTACATAACAAAATAGTTCGGGGATAGGTCACTTTGAAAAGTTTTGCGGTATTCGCGATAAAAGCTGATTTGATCGCCTTTTCCACCTTCGGAAATTCAAAATAAATTCGTTTTAAATTCAGGAATTATGTGCGATATACCGTTGAAAAGCTATTGACCTCTAGTATCCATGAAAAATATTTGAAAATTGTTTCGGTGCCCCGATTCCAAAGTCAAATCTTGGTCAAACTGGTCGAACCTGGGATTCCCGGGAAGTTCTGGGAACCTCCGGGAGCTCCCAGGAGCCGACGTTTTCGCGCGATTCTCTTTTAAAACTCATTTTAATACTTTTCTAATGATTCCGGTGAATTCGGACGATTTCGGTCAAACTTGGTCAAACTTGGTCAAACTCTGGTCAAACCTGGTCAAACCTTGGTCAAACCGGTCAACGGGGACTTTCGGGGAACTTCCGGGACTTCCGGGGGTCTCTGGGAGCTGACGATTTCATCCAGTTTTACTTAAAAACTCATTTTATCATTTTTCTTACGACATAGCATGTTTTCAGAACTTTGGGACCAAATCTGGGAGTCTTCGGGCTTTCAGGGGTATTTTGGTCATTCTGAGCATTCTGAGAGATAGAGCTGACTTCCAAGAGTCCTTTTGAGTCTTTTACGATCATTGTGAACCACCGAGCTATGGGTCTCCTAAATCTGATAGCCGACAAAATGGGGTGTCTACAGTTTGCCCCTCTTTGGCAGGAACTTGCGAGGCAACGCATGTCGCAAGCGAGTGCCAAAGTTTTGAAGAGACAGGACTGTTTGGAGGCTATAGATTTAGGATAAAAATGTTGCAAAAGATGCAATGATGAAAAAAAGATGCTGAGGTCAGTGCTGGTCGTGCTCTGCGTGAGCTGCCTACGTATCCCAAGGGGAATCAGACCAGGACGTAGTTCAGGGCACAAAGGAACAAATCACACATGCACAACAAGACATGCGGATGCTATGCTATGAGGATGATATGCAATGCATGGATGTGATATGAATTGTGTCATGGGTCCTATCATGCCTAGTGTTATGACCCTAGTATGAGCAGGTGCTGTGGGGTGTGCCACTCCGAGTGGGCTGGTGTTGTGTTAGTATTTGTGACTGTGATGTGGTGGATGACTCGGATAAGGACACCAAGGCTTAGGAGGCTCAGGGTCTGGGGGCAAAACTTTTGAAACTTGGGAAGTGCGTTTTGCAAACGAGTGAGGCAGATCAGATGTGCTTTGTTTAGCAGACGACAGCCAAAGGTGACCGAGGGATTTTGTGATAAAAATGGACAGATGAGAAAGCTCATGATGATCAGTGGACACGGATCCTTGAATTGTGAATAGATAGTGCTTGCCCTGGGAATCAGGGTGATTTGACTGTGGATGATGTTTTCAATCGTTGGCAGATCCTTATGATGACAAGCCGGAGAATCGGTCCGGACTTCTGTTATCTTCTGCAGGGGATGGTAGGGGACTCTCTGAGAATCTCTCTTCTTGATCGGGAACCAGGATCCATCTCTGAATCTCTCACGGTTGATCAAATATTTCGGCGTTCAATCCAAGAGGGCCGGTCGGGGCCTCCGGGAGCTGAAGGATAGCATACTCTACTAGGAAGAAGGAAATACGTCCGTTAAATGGGAGTGAAGGTATCATTCTTATTTGTGACAGAGATGATTTGCGGTGGTTTGACACTGATGGAGGGTGATAATCAATAGCAACTTATGGACTTATGTTGCATGGACTTATGTTGTTAGGAGAAAGGAAGATCATCAACAGCCATTCGTGGACTTATGTTTCATGAAGAAAGAGAGATCAATAGCCACTCATGGACTTATGTTGCTTGGACGAAGGAAGATCATCAACAGCCACTCACGGACTTATGTTGCATGAACGAAGAAAGATGATGGATCAACAGCCACTCATGGACTTATGTTGCTAGGAGAAATGAAGATCATCAACAGCCACTTATGTTGCATGAACGAGGAAAGATGATGAATCAACATCCACTCATGGACTTATGTTGCTAGGAGAAATGAAGATCATCAACAGCCACTCATGGACTTATGTTGCATGAACGAAGAAAGATGATGGTCAACAGCCACTCATGGACTTATGTTGCACAGATGAAAGAAGATCATCAACAGCCACTCATGGACTTATGTTGCATGAACGAGGAAAGATGATGAATCAACAGCCACTCATGGACTTATGTTGCTAGGAGAAATGAAGATCATCAACAGCCACTCATGGACTTATGTTACATGAACGAAGAAAGATGATGGTCAACAGCCACTCATGGACTTATGTTGCACAGATGAAAGAAGATCATCAACAGCCACTCATGGACTTATGTTGCATGAACGAGGAAAGATGATGAATCAACAGCCACTCATGGACTTATGTTGCTAGGAGAAATGAAGATCATCAACAGCCACTCATGGACTTATGTTGCATGAACAAAGAAAGATGATGAATCAACAGCCACTCATGGACTTATGTTGCTAGGAGAAATGAAGATCATCAACAGCCACTCATGGACTTATGTTGCATGAACGAGGAAAGATGATGAATCAACAGCCACTCATGGACTTATGTTGCTAGGAGAAATGAAGATCATCAATAGCCACTCATGGACTTATGTTGCATGAACAAAGAAAGATGATGAATCAACAGCCACTCATGGACTTATGTTGCTAGGAGAAATGAAGATCATCAACAGCCACTCATGGACTTATGTTGTATGAACGAAGAAAGATGATGGTCAACAGCCACTCATGGACTTATGTTGCACAGATGAAAGAAGATCATCAACAGCCACTCATGGACTTATGTTGCATGAACGAGGAAAGATGATGAATCAACAGCCACTCATGGACTTATGTTGCTAGGAGAAATGAAGATCATCAACAGCCACTCATGGACTTATGTTGCATGAACGAGGAAAGATGATGAATCAACAGCCACTCATGGACATATGTTGCTAGGAGAAATGAAGATCATCAACAGCCACTCATGGACTTATGTTGCATGAACAAAGAAAGATGATGGTCAACTTTCGACGGTTTGGAAAGGGATGAAATTTTCCCCAAGTTCGGACGCTTCTCATGCTGACGCCTTGACCGGTGTAGTAATGGTGTTTGGTACTCCTGCTTGTATTGGCATGCTCTTTATAACTTGATTTGAAAATTTTATTAGTCACTATTGACTTACACATTTGAGACTACAACAGACTCAAAAACTTGACAGACATTAACGCACGAGGACGACACATTTGACACCAAAATGAAACAAGGTCGACTTGCCAAAACTTAATGTGCTTTTGTCATAAATGATGTACCATTTCTCTTTTGTGTTTACTTCTCTCCTTAACGTGGCATCACTTTGATGGTGAATCTTATTTTTGAAAATTCCTCCCTGCTGATCTAATCAATTTCTTTGCTTCTCTCAAGATGTGCTTTGAATTAGTGCCTTAGCTTATGGAATAAAAGATGCTCTATTTCCATCTGTTCAAGACAATGCTTGTGACTTGAAGGCTTACCATTGGTGTACAGGGATCGGGTGGCAAACGAAGTTTGCCCCTAGTTTGAAGGCCATGAAGTGGGATTGGTAGGCAAACGAGGTAAATGACCGAAGTTTGCCCCTAGTTTGGAGAAATGTTCATTGGAGGTTTTGGGCAAACGAGGTAGGTGACCGAAGTTTGCCCCTTGTATGAAGGATAGATAGTAAAATTTAGGCAAACGAGGCGAGTAGCCAAAGTTTGCCCCTAGTTTGGAAGGTGATTTTCTGGCTTGAGGCAAGGACCGTGACTTTAATCTCTCAAATGCTCATGACTTTTGCCTAGGCACCAGTGAGGTGACCTAACGAGCTCTTTTCTCTCTTTTGTTATTGCTCACTTTGGATTTAACTCTAATTTTTGCCTAGGCGTCCTTTCGGATTTTCGACCTAGCGAGCCATCCTTCTTTTTTTCTTTTTTGAAAGTCTACCTACGTACCCCCAAGTGGGGATCAGGTCCAACGCAGTTCGGGCATGGTTGGGAAGAAGCGGGTTGATTTTTGGATAGGTGGAGTGACCGAACCGACGCGGTTGCCTACGTATCCCCGAGTGGGAATCAAGTCGAGCGTAGTTCAAGGCAAGGTCTTGAAAGAAATCAGTTTGATTATGATGGTGTCGACCGAACCGATGTGGTTGCCTACGTATCCCCGAGTGGGAATCAGGTCGAGCGTAGTTCAAGGCCAGGCTTGAAATAAGGGGTTTGAGGTATGAGGGTTTTTCAAACCAATCGTCAAAGAAGTTCAAACTTGAGCCACTTGTGGTAGCTTTGAATAAAAAGATTCAGTTTCAATCTCCCTTTCTTTTCTTTTTCTTTTTCTTTTTATTTTGTTTTGAGGATTGATCCTTTTCACTTTCGCCTAGCCAGTCAATTTTGCTTTTTAATGTAGTCGATTCTTGTGAGATCTTTCAATTGCAATCTCAGAATTCCAGAATGTGCATGTCAACTCTCGGAATTTATTTGTGGTCATTCCGTGCCTTTTGAATTGTGATCTTGGCATGTTCTTAAGATGTATCTTGAAGCGTATGATTCTCTCATTTGTTTCATCAAAATTTTCTCCAACATTTCGACTGGCTAGGGTCAGATTTTGGAAATCAACACCTTTTTCAGCTCTAACTTTTGCCTAGGTGCCCTTTCGGGTTTTCAACCTAGCGAGCTTTTTCTTTTCTTTTCTTTTCTTTTCTTTTTTTTTTTGAAAGTGGAGATGAAACTCACTGAAATGTTTGGCTACCATCAAGGACCAAGTCCGCACAGGTTCGCATGGCTATCAATTGGGTTGGGCCCAAGGCTTTGAAATGGTAGGAATGGTGGAAAGGGTGTTGGGCAAGCCCCAAGTCAGTTTCAAGTATGTCTTTTCAAGATTGAGGCAAGAGAATCTTTAAATTCTTAAAGTAAGACTATTCAATTCCAGCTCTTCATCAGTGTCAGCGTGAAATCGATTTTAACCTTTCAGGATTCTTTTTGTTTTGTCGTAGAAAAATTATTACCAGAGTAATATCCATGGTAATTTGAAAATGACACTCCAGTTCAGCGATTCATGCATCTATGACTAGGCACATCAGATTAGGCAAAACGAGACTTCATTCCATCCCTAGAGAAGGTTACAGACTCATAACAACTTGATGACAGACGGACTCGACCACAAGACTAAACTTGAAATAGACAAAACACACAACAGACTCGACTGGACTTGACCCGGTCTCAAATGGAATGTCACAGTGACTCGCTTATTTTTATTTATTTATTTTTTTTTAAAAGAGCATCCTCATTTGTTCTAATAGCAAAAGTCCCAAACACCATCGCTTCACCGGCACAGGTTCAACATTCATGGTCCTCAGCGAAGGGGATCATTGAAATGGATAGGTCATGGGTTGGTCCAGACCGAGGTAGTGAATTGGATTGGGGTGCGGCGCATCATCTAAGAGATCCTGAATTGAGTGACGGAGCCTCTTACAGTTGTCGGTCTCATGGCCTTGGTCTTGGTGGTAATCACAATACTTGGATTCATTGTACCCAGGAGGTGGGTGATTAGGAGGCTTACTGGGCTCCAAAGGTACAAGGTGGCCCTTTTGAACAAGCTGATTGAGAGCGGAGGATAAGCTCATGTCAAGTGGTGTGAAGACTCTTTGGTTTCCTTTCTTGTGCCTCTTACTGCAGTCATTTTGGCTTGATGATGGGCTTAAGGCATTGACATCTAGGCTCTCTTGATCTTCACCAAAGGTATGGGGTCTCTTCTCCTTTTTCAGTGACCCAGCTCCATTGATCTTGCCTTCACAGATAGCATCCTCGATTCTAGTCCCAACCTCAAACAACTCTTCAAATGTTGAGATGGATTGGTAGAATAATTTTTCATGGTATACCGGTTGCAGGTTCTTGACCAGCATACGTACTTGCTCTTTCTCAGCAGGCCTGTGGATCATTTGGGCTACTTTATTCCTCCATCTGCTCAAGAATGCAGCGAAGGACTCATTGAAATTCTGCCTGGTAGTTTCCAGATCTCGGATGGTGACATCAAGCTCTTGGTTGTAGGAGTAATGATCAATGAAAGTTCTAGCAACATCTTCCCAAACTCGGGTCTTGGAAGTTTCAAGGGTTAGGAACCAGGATAGTGCGGCTTTCTGGAGGGTTTGAGGGAACAGCATAGCTATGTGCTCATGGGTGCAGCCCATTGACTGGAAAATGCTCATACAAAACTTCACGTGGCTCTTCGGATTTCCAGTTCCATCAAAACGGTCAATTTCAGGCATCTTGAAGTTCTCGGGTAGCCTCACCTTGTTGGGCTCAAACAATCCTTCCAGATCTAACATGTAATCGTCGACTCCCTTACTCTTCCTTAGTATGTTCTCAAGCTTGTCGACCTTGTCCATTTTCTCTTGGAGCTTTTTCTCATATACAGGCGGTGGGACCTCTTGAAACTGTTCTTCTTCCCCATTATTCTCGGGAGGCGGTCCAAATCTAGGCGGTGGTGGTGGCATGAACCCTTGTGGTGGTGGGAACCCAGGTGGGTACTGTGGTTGCTGTTGTCGGAACTCTTCCATAAATTTCAGAACTTGAGTTAGCCGATCTGACTGTTGATTTATTAATTCAGTGACCTTGGCTTCCAAAGTTTCCTGATTCATGTTGAATTTTCTCGGCGGACTGATTCTAACCAAATGACTGCTCGAACTTCTGACCCAGGATGGGGATCTCAGTGGCTGATTTTGGGAATCTACAATGACCTATAGATTCGAGAGGAGTGTATCAGATTCTGATAGTGATGACTAGAGAGACAATGACAGTGAGGTTAAGGAAGATGGACTGACTTATGTACAGACTGACTGAGATAGTGTGCGCAGACTGATGAGAATGGTGCATGCACATGAGACAAGCATGCAGATGCAATCCCTAATCTATATGATGCCCCTACTTCTAACAGATAGAAGTTAAACAAATAAGGTCCTAGCCATACAGAGTGTGCTAACCTTACTTTCCAGTATGATCACCAAGGGATAACAGGGATTTCCGGGATACTTTGGGAATTTTGGATAGAGTTTCTGGGAGAAACATGGGTTTGGAAGATTCGGAGAAATTTCTATAAGTCATTTGAGTTTCTAGGAGAAAAAAGGATTTCTGGTTGATTTGGACTGAGCTTCTAGGAGAAACTGGTATTTTGGGTATTTCTGAGAAATATGGATAGAGTTTCCAGGGGAAACAAGTATATCTGGGCATTTCTGGGTGATTTGGGCAGAGATGTTGGATTTTTGGAGAATCTGGGAGATTTGGGCAGAGCTTCTGGGAAAACAGGTACTTTGGATATTTCTAGGAAATTTGGATAGAGTTTCTGGGAGAAACTGGTATATCTGGGAAATCAGAGAGATTTAGACAAGGTTTCTTGGAAAAACGGGTTAGCATGGTTATATCTGGGATATCTGGACAGAGTTTCTGGGGGAAACAGGTTATGATGATAATCATACTGTCTAGCTAGTTTTCGAACTCCTATGTCCTAGGACCAACAAACAAGGTTTGCGGTGTATATCTTTGTGAACATGGAGCAGACATCCTTGTCGTGGTGCCTAGGCAAGTCAACTCAATGTGATCACATGTGCGTGATTGCCTTGGGAATCATAAGAAAGAGGTTCTGTTCTATGCCACATAAGCGTCTACACCGCGCAGGTAATCCCGCTAGGGCATACAGCAGTTATATCACATTGTCCTATCTGAAAAGATAAATGAACAGACCTATGAAAGGTTCTACAGGAATCTATATGCAAAGGCTGGGTTTGGTCAAAGAGGGTCCGTTAACGAGAGTTCCAATATACCGTCGGGGAGACAGTACGGAGGTTTTACTCTTTTTGATATACCTTGGAAGGTACAGTATCAACGGTGACTTGTGCCCTGGCACAGCAAGACCTGAACAATGTCAGCGCCGCGTTTCAGACACAGTCGGAGGGGGGAAATGCAAGAGTGCAATGCGGTGATCCAAACACAGTAAAAAGATGATTTTAAGGATGCTTCTTATGAGTCAAACCTCTGTATTATTTTGTTTTAAAATAAAAATCCCCAGTGGAGTCGCCAGATTGTGGACACGCGGAATCGGACCACTTCTCTCTTGTTTGAGATTGTTTTGAAATTGATTTGAATCAAAGAAAGAAAATAGGTCTGTTGAAAACAGATACAGAGTCGCCACTTGGTCTTTAAGGAACCAAGAAACCTAATTTTGACTCACCCAAGCGGATAAGGGCACCAGCCCTTCATAACCAAAGAACTTGGTTCGGGGTTTTGGTACGAGAGAGGAAGGAGCCTTTGTCGCGACTAAAACACCCTCAACTCGCCCCGTCTTTCGACGGGCCTCAATTAGCATCCAAATAATCATCTTATACTATGTTTGGTTCGACAAATAATACTATGATAGTATATTACATCACATAAGAAACTTGAAATGGAAGATCTAAAGATAAGATATCATTCATAAGATCTAAGTCAAATATCATACAATGTAAAGTGAAAGATCACACAAACAAACTTAGGAAAAATAGTCTAATCATGTATCAAATAATCAAGACTTCCTAATCTAAAGGGGGACATGAATTGTTCTTGAAACAAATAGTCAAAGAAAACAAGGATGCTTAGCAAGCTAGGATGATGCATGTTAATCTTTGAGAATAGAAGATCTCTCAATCCCCGGGACGGATGAGAAAGGATGATTAGGTCGAGGGGAGCATGAACGTGTGATCATGATCATTCCTTATAATCTTCTTAGATTAAGAGTTACAAAAACCCCAAATCTTGCATGAATGCAATGTATGTATCTAAAATGTGCAAAGGTTGTAGTGTGTTTTTGTGTACATGGATTTCTAGAATGACTTAGAAGTCTAAAATGTGTATGAATGAATGAATGAAATTAACATGGGATGTGTACAAATGTAGTATGGACTACTTCCTAAGATATGAACTAATTTGGAATGCATATGAGCATCAAATCAAAGAATGAAAGTTGAAATGTACTTGCTGTGAATAGTGGACAGAACAGTAGCATGATCTTTTGGAATTTGAAAAGAGGGGTTAGGAATGTTTTCAATGCATGATTTTTTATGGAGATGTTCCTTATTGTGTCTAGAACACAACCCAAAAGGCCAATCTTGAATAGCTATCACAGATTGAGAGAAATTATATAAACAATAGAGGTCACTCAGAAACAGAGTTCGTACTGTCGACTGAAATGTTAGAAAATCTTAGAAAATGAAAAAGAATGATCTAGAGGCCCATTTTATACAGAAAGTTTCCTAAGACATTGAATTTTAATGGAAAAATAAGTTAGGACCACCCCTTTTGGAAAAGTTTTCTGGAAAAGAGGTCGTAAGTTGACCTAGCTGCTGTGACAGCAAAATCAGAATGTTTGGAAGGAATATTGGGATCCAAATGGACCATTTCCAAGTACTTCCAAGTCAAACCAAAAATCATGGGTGTTCTCCAATGAGTTAGGAAGACTTTCCAAGTGGCCTTGCATCCATATGTTGAGTATTGAGTTCTAGAGAAATCTTTGAACTCAACTCACTCACTGTTTTGACTCATTGTTTTGAAGATTTTGGAGAAAACAAAGTTTTGTTTCTTGAAACCAAATGAGAGGGATTGAGAGGGGTTTTGAAATAGATGTTTTGAAAGCACATTTTCAATACTCAATAAGGATTATAGCCACTTAAAATGTCAACATTAAACTCATCATCAAGAACCTCCAAGATTGTTGGAGAGATTTATTTTTATTTTTGAACATAACTTCAATACATTTCAAGAATACCTTGGAAGTATTGAGGTTATGATCATCATCTATCAAACATGTTTTTGAGGTCAAGAGCTACTATCCATAAGGATTCACTCACCCCAAACTTCATGTCATCACTTAGATGATGATGAACTAGTAAGTAAATAAAGAAAAGAAAAAGAAATGAGATAAGGAGAGATGAACATATATATAATCAAAGCAAGTAAATAGCAATCAATAGATGATAATCAATGTGATTTTGGACTTGTAGCTTGGTGTTTCACTCATAGATTTTGACATTTGGACATGGAAGTAGCTTCCTAACTCAAGAATGCTCAAGAATGGTGATTGGGGGTGTTTGGAATGTGAAGTATAAGAGAGGAAATGGAAGCAAACAAGATTAAAACTCACTTTCTATAGCAAAATAGTAGGAGGAAGCTCCTTTTCTCTCTTCTAAATCTATCTCTCTCTCTCTTCTTCTCTACAACTTTTCAAGCTTTTGCACTTGGCCCCCCCAAAATGAAGAGCAATGGGGGGTTTAAATAGGCCAATTTGGGGTGGTTTTGGGGTTTTAGAAGTACTCCCATTGGTCCCAAACAACTGTGAACATAAAACTATGTCGTTTTGGCTTTCAATTAATCAAATTGGACCCCCCAAAAAATTACAAAAATGGACTCTGCGAGGTTTGAGTGCCGCGGCGGCACTGGGCCAGTGCCGCGGCGGCAGTGCTCCTCTGAAGCCCAGAAAATTACGTTTAGGCCCCCAGAGGTTCCGGTATTCGCGAAAAGGCCCTATTTTGTCCGAAATTCACAGAAAATGCATACGAACTCCAAATTGAGGTTGTGATATACCGTTGGAAAGGTAATGGAGTCTACTTTACATAACAAAATAGTTCGGGGATAGGTCACTTTGAAAAGTTTTGCGGTATTCGCGATAAAAGCTGATTTGATCGCCTTTTCCACCTTCGGAAATTCAAAATAAATTCGTTTTAAATCCAGGAATTATGTGCGATATACCGTTGAAAAGCTATTGACCTCTAGTATCCATGAAAAATATTTGAAAATTGTTTCGGTGCCCCGATTCCAAAGTCAAATC
Organism: Hydrangea macrophylla; assembly: GCA_033977485.1. Taxonomy (NCBI): domain Eukaryota; kingdom Viridiplantae; phylum Streptophyta; class Magnoliopsida; order Cornales; family Hydrangeaceae; genus Hydrangea; species Hydrangea macrophylla. Next base: position 98,132,382 of record CM066985.1, read on the forward strand.
TTGGTCAAACTGGTCGAACCTGGGATTCCCGGGAAGTTCTGGGAACCTCCGGGAGCTCCCAGGAGCCGACGTTTTCGCGCGATTCTCTTTTAAAACTCATTTTAATACTTTTCTAATGATTCCGGTGAATTCGGACGATTTCGGTCAAACTTGGTCAAACTTGATCAAACTCTGGTCAAACCTGGTCAAACCTTGGTCAAACCGGTCAACGGGGACTTTCGGGGAACTTCCGGGACTTCCGGGGGTCTCTGGGAGCTGACGATTTCATCCAGTTTTACTTAAAAACTCATTTTATCATTTTTCTTACGACATAGCATGTTTTCAGAACTTTGGGACCAAATCTGGGAGTCTTCGGGCTTTCAGGGGGTATTTTGGTCATTCTGAGCATTCTGAGAGATAGAGCTGACTTCCAAGAGTCCTTTTGAGTCTTTTACGATCATTGTGAACCACCGAGCTATGGGTCTCCTAAATCTGATAGCCGACGAAATGGGGTGTCTACAAGAGGCTGAATGGCTTCGCCATTTTGTAGAAGATATTCCTAGATGGTCAAAACCTGTGCCAGCTATTTGCATACACTGCGATAGCCAATCTGCTATTGGAAGGGCACAAAGTAATATGTATAATGGTAAGTCTAGACATATTCGTCGTAGACACAATACCATTAAACAACTACTCTCTAGTGGAATTGTCACAATTGATTATGTAAAGTCAAAGGACAATATTGCGGATCCGCTAACCAAAGGGTTAAATCGAGAGTTAGTTAACAAATCATCTAGAGGAATGGGACTAAAGCCTATGACGTTGCAAGGGAATGGAATGGAAACCCAACCTAGTTGACTGGAGATCCCAAGATCTAGGTTCAAAGGGACAACCTAATTTCATGTACCTTAAGAGAATCACTGAGAAGATATGTTCTTCTGCCCATTTCCATAATTCAACAGTGATACCTGCATGGCGTGAGGGTAAGCTTAGCTTTTAATGACTATGTGCGTTGGTATAACCAAGCGGAGTATAGTAGGATACTCTAAATAGTCACCTATGTGAATGTGAAGTGGGGCCGCTTCTAAAAGAATTTGAGAAAGGCAAAATTCTTTGATAAACATTCACTGAACCAGGCGAGTGTTCAAGGCCAAAATGAACACAAGTGTAAGAACTAAACTATGTTTGGAAAGCTCCTGTGTGATGTCTGTCGGTTGTTTACACTAATGGCAATCAGTTCAAGACTATACGTTCACTGGTCAGCCAGTAAATCTGATAGATTGTCACAAGGGAAGGTTCAAAGCCAAAAGCTACCTATCCTTTGCAGGAGTGATCCGTTGTGCTCTCTCTTGTCGAGTCTATGTTGTCTCACATCGTTTCGATTAATTTCATTCATGTGGGGGATTGTTGGATAAAAAATTAATTTTGGCCATGTTTGAGGTCAAATAAATGTGGGATCCATTTAGAGTTTGAATGGGGTCCTTGTGGATTTGTGTTCTCCTCCATGAGGAGATGAACTTTGGATATTTACATGTCCAAAATTATTGTGGAGTGAATGAGAAATTAATCCATTGAATACATTTATATAATGTACATACATGAATGCATGGGAAAAATGTATATACAGTGTATTTATTCTCATTCATGGATAATGCACATTCATAGATGAATCATGTATATACATGGATGAATCTATAGATTCATAATGGATATACATGGATGAATCCACAAATACATAATGTACAAATGAATATACATGGATGAATCTATAGATTCATAATGGATATACATGGATGAATCCACAAATTGATAATGTACATCCAATGAATCCTCTCTCCCCTTAGTCCTATATATTCTGAGCTTTCTCCTCAGAAAATTTCAGAGTCAGAAAAACAAGAGCTATTTTCCTTCCTCCCAATATTCCTTCCTGAGAGAGACACAGAACATAGATGGTTCGCCGGAGCAGTCGAACACCGTGCTTGTCTACTGCTGGTTATTGCCGCTGTATCCTGGGAGGCAGACGCCGGAGATATCCTCAAGCACTTCTGGTGAGGCGGCGAATCTGTTTTAAGGAAACTGTGAAACTTCACAGGCCTCGGTTTGATTTTATTTCAGTTTGTTAGTTTTGATTTCTGTTTACATATTGTAATTCTGATTTCTATCCAATTGTAATTTTTCCTATTTTCAATAGTTGTAATCCATAATCTGTTTCTGTTTATATCAATAAATTTTTCCGACACTATATATACGGATCCTGCATCTGCCATGGCCTTGAGTAATTTGACTTAGCGTGCGGACAAAAAACCTTAACCACTGCATCCATCGACGCCGACGACACCCCGGTAGCCATCACCCTACTCTCCAGGACCTCCTTAGCCCAATTATGCCACACACCATTACTTTCTTTCTCTCCATATATCTACTTAATGCAACTAGCTAGGGATTCTTTGTCCATCGGATTTTCAGTAAATTTAGGGGCTGGGCAATTGACGATGGTCCGATCGTGTTTGGAGTTAAGACTTTTGATGGAGAATGACATGTATTTGGAAACTTTGAAGAGAGTGAAAGGTTTTGTACAACCAAAAGGAAATGTGGGGAGGCAAGGGGAAGGTTTTCACAGAGGTGAATAGCGCCGCCGCCGCCGTTGCCATAGATCTCACTAGGATGGGAAGGTTTCACAAAATTTCCCAAAACCTAATTTTTGTTTGAGGAAATATTAGTTGGTCCTCACCATGGAGGAGGGAAAGGTTTTTCCGAGTTTCCCCAAAAGGGGAGGGCATGTGCCTGCTGTACTTGTGTCCCCATAATTATAATAATACATATATGTCACCGCAAAAGTTATATTCGAAGGGACCATTTGGCTGCAATTTCTTTCAGTCAACTATGTCTGATCAATTTGCACATGGACAAATTTACCCCTCCATATTTTGCCATATGACGCGTGTTGGAGGAATTGTGATCTAACAAAACATTAAATAAGTTGAGTTGGGAATTTGTGAAGTTTGAAAAACATAGCAAAGAATAATTAGTCAATTTAGTGACTCCTATGAATTTTACAATTGAAGTGTCCGCTTATCTTTTATTTTCTTTTAACCAAACTATTTCCAGTCTCTTATATCTTGACTCATGAAGCTTCACATATTACCAATTGCTTAAAAGATTTCTTGTTCCTAGGATATTGTTTTGAAGTTTTTAATATGGTGTGCTCTTAAGATTTATTTTTACTCAACTTTTGTTAGAATGACATTTTTTTTGGGCTATAAATCTATAATCACAAGGTTTACTTTGGAAAAGTTCATCTCCTACATGCACAATCAAAAAGATTTAGATACTTACTGATCTTTACTTCAACCTACTTTTACGAAAAATCTTTACTACCCATCAGGACACATCTTGTGGACCTAACCGTCATGAGTGTCAATATCATCAAATTTTCGACCCAACCTAAAAAATCAAAAAACTTTTTGTTTGACCAAATCCATCAACTTTTCAACTTAATTCTCAAACTCATCAACTTTCTAACATTGTCTTTTGAAAAGATCACTTCACCGAATAATATTTCTCTAAAGTGGCATTTTGAAAACACGAATTCTCAAAAAAAAAAAAAATCTAAGTTATATAGCATAGATTCTTATTTGCCTTAAAATAGTTTGGAAAGTGGCCTTAAAGTCGTCTTTAGTAAAATCGAGTTTGTGAAATTGGTAGATGTCGTCTTTTTAAATAACGACTTGAGAAAAAATGATTTGGTGAAGTAGTCTTATGGGTTTGAGAAACAAGGTGAAAAGATGATGAATCCAGTCAAAAACCTAGACAATTTCATATGTTGGGTAAAAAATCCAATGTAGTAGTTTGTTGGTGTAGCTACTGTATAAGGTTTGTTGGGGCTTGTATAATGAAGAGAAACAAGAGGTTGTTCCTACCACTTTATCAGAAATATTAGGCATAGATTTAAGTTCCGAATAATAACAAAATTATTTTTTTTAACACCCAAAAAAAATTGCAGATCTGAAAATGAAAAGTGGGAAAAAAAGAAAAAGAAAAAAAAAACATCTGAAAATGAAAAAGAAAAGAAAAAAACGGATCTCAAAAAAAGAAAAAGGAAAAAAGAGATCTGAAAAATTAAATAACAGATCTGGAAAAAAAAAAGGATCTGAAACACTCTCCATGGGATATCATGTCTGATGGTACCACCAAACGTCGGAGGATATGATATCCTACCTCTTATCATGACTACCAAACGAGGCCTTATATGATTGAAATGTGACAATTTAAACTATTATATATTTGTATTTCTTGCTTTTTTGATTGGTAGTGATTTTGGCTTCTTTATGGGAAATCTAAGTATTTTGTGAAGGGAAAAAATTTCTATTTCCTTGGGTCCTGTTGACTTCTATAACATAAATGAGTCCCAACGTTTAAAATTATATTTCTAAAAACAACTTCTTCTTTTTTAATATAAATTTGGAGCTCATTTATGTAAGAGTGAACAACACCAATAGGATTCAAGTAAAAATACTGAAGTGTTGTCCTTTGTAAACTGGGTAACACTCGTGGAATGTGGACTCAATTTGCATATGTGGATTACTATTTAGAAAATTAGTAAAATATTTCCTCATTATGGATTAATTAAGTTATAGGACAACTCATTTTTTATTTTAGTCGAAACTTAATGACTAGTGAAACTTAATCGTATATAGTCCATTAGGTTTTTAAAAATGTGAAATTAAAAAAATAAATAAGTAAATAAATAAATAAAAATTAACGTAAAATTGCACATAATTAGTTCATTTTTTTTCCCCAAAAGGTACATAAATTTCACATCATTTTTTATAACATATAGACTTTTCAATAAAACAAAAAAAAAAAAAAAAAGGTTACCCGGAGGTCTATACATCGAAGTTGTCAACAAAATTGCATTAATATGTACACATATAATCATTTGCTTTTTTTTTTTTTTTTTTTTGTAATCGGGGGTGTCCGGGCCAGCTTGCGCGCACCTCGACTAATCCCCCGAGGCCTGGAGACGCCGGGTGAATACTCCAGTGGCCACGCTCCCCATGACTCGAACACTAAACCTCTTAAGTAGTACACCCAAGAAGCTTACCACTCAGCGACAAGGGACTTGGTTATAATCATTTGCTTTTGAACTGTGAAAATGGATGTACTTCCACCGAGTTTCTTTCTTGGTGTTTAGTCATAGCCTCATCTTCAGCATACAGTTCACAAATCGATGTACTTCAATTGTCTCAGGCCCACGAGCTGTTGATAGCTTTCCCACAGTAACAGCCTCGCAAGAGTCCCCTTTGGCAACGGTGCTTGGAGTTCAAAAGTGATTATAAAATTCAAAAAGTTAAAATAAAAATTATTTGATAAAATCAATTTCGCGATTCAATCGCAAAATCCTATGGCAGTGATGTAATGCTAACAATTAACAAACAAGTAATATATGATATGCTTTTTAAATTTGAATTCCAGATTTAATTTTCAAAGCCTTTGTCAGTCGTCACATACCACTGCATATAATACAACCGATTTTTGTCACTGCGTGTGATACAATTATAAAACTAAGAAAAACATCGCATTATTTATAACAAAAACACAGAAATAGCATTTGGAGAGTAGGCATGGGGGATCCATTAGGAATGCATAAACCAACGGCAACTAAGATTTGGTGGATAGTGATTTCAATTCCCAAGCACAATCACAGCCTCACAGGACACTTCATGAACAGCAACAGCCAACGGAACAGAAAGCATTCCCCTCTACAGTTTTGATTGGTTCTTGGATTTTATTAGAAAAAAAGAAGAGAGAGAAATGAAAAGACGATGAAAAATTAGTTCTTTTGTTTTCCTTTCTCTGCTCGTTTTCTCATGAAACAACAAAGTCTAAGACTATGTTTTGTTCTTGAATTTAGTAAGGGAAAAAAAAAATAGAAGGAAAAGCAAAGTATTGAAAAGCAATAGCAACACAGTTGTCCTTGTTATTAACGGACAACACTTCCATACAATACCAAGGTACCAGTGGCAGGGCAGGTCCTAAGATATTGGAGATTCCATACAAGATTAGTAGTGACCCTTTACACAATGAGGGTTTGGGGGTAGCACCCTGAAGCATTTTTCTTTTTTTTGTCTATTTACATATATTTGTAAGTATCGAAAATTCTCTAGAGAGGGCGCCCTCTCTTTATTAAAGAGAGGGCCATGTTTTAGCCGTCAAATTGTGTTTGAAAACTGTGAAATAACAAAACTGTCATTAATGAAAACACGATCTGACGGTCAAAACAGATGCCATGTCTTTAATAAAGAGAGGGCGCCGTCTTTAAAGCCTGACTGTTGTAAGTATATATATACTGTATTATAGTTTGATTTGTGAGTTATTGATTGATTTTTTTTTAGAAAACAAAGGTTTAGTTAGGGTGTGTTTGATAACCCAGTTAAGCGGTGAAAATGAAAATTTTCAGCACTTATTTATTTTCAGTGCGTTTGATAACATACCACGTAATTGAAAAACTAACCAAAAACTTGCTGAAAACTTTAAGTGAAAATTTTCTATTGAAAATAATCATTGAATGCATTCCATCTCAATACTTAAAACACTGTTTTCAGTACTGCAAATTCAATCGCTTAAAACTTCCAGTACTTAAAATTCAGCACTTAATGTTCACTACTTAATTTTTAGTTTTACCAAACGGGACCTTAATGTAGTATGTATCAAGAATCAAATGCACAAAGACAATATTTATATAGGCTTGGAAAGCAATTTGGAAATCCTTTTGTATGGTGGACCCCCAAGCCCAAGCATGTGTCGAATGTGCTCAGGGCAGGGGCCTGACGGTGGTGGTATTCCACCCACACAGAAGCAGATCTATTGTTTAAAAACTGTTCTTTTTAACATTTTTGTGATTCTAGGACCCACTTCTGTGTGATTGGAAGTGCTCCACTTGTACCTAAGGCATTGTGTAGAAGTGCTATCCGTTATTAAAGACTGGTCCACCAGAATTCTCGAGTATATAGCAGCATTTATCTGCACAATTATTAAATTTTAAAAAATGTCGAAGAGATGTCATGAAATATGGTTTGAAAATGGTAGAATAGTCTTAAACTTACAACCCGAGTAGCTCCGTAGAGCCATGAGTATATGACACAATCTCCATAGGTGAAAGTAAAACGACACCACTTGTGACAAAGAAACTCTCCCCCCGATTGCGACAAGTGTCATAGCATTTTGCAGTGCGGGGGGAATAGTATCTCTGTCACAAGTAGAATAGCCTCATCAAGTAGCTCAATGATACAATCTGGAGGTGTTGGGTTGGAAAATTCCTCTAAAGATAAATGTGGAATTATATAAGTACGAGCGTGCCAGGCAAGTTATTGCCAATGTGCTTGATGTAATAAATATCCAAACTGCGCCTCACCAGGGAAGTTGTGGTAATGTTTGATGCCTTAACAATGACTTCAAACGTGTAAAGATATAACTAGTTAAAGAATTTTGAACAAAGTAATGTATAATTACTCCGATTAAAGAACAGTAAATGAAAATAGTAAAGTAACAGACTATTTTATTAAGCAAAATAGACTATAATCTAACCTTGAAGATAACTTTGAAGGTGTTCTAATTCAAACTCTAAGTGTATTGATAAAAGTATAATATTTGTAAAGGTATTGAAATGTATTGATTGATGTTGATTGAGAGATCCCTCATTGATCACAGACTTGCTCTATTTATAATTGTTGAGGCCTCAAAGTAATCTCTGTTGAATGATCCTTCTTCTTTCAAATTGGTAATTGCTCATTCACGTGGCACTGCCTTGGATTGACATCTGTCTTAAGTTATTCTTCGATGATCAACACGTATCCCTTAGCGGTTTACATTTAAAATAGAGTGAATGGCAAACTGCTTGTAACTGCTTCTGCGTCACTTCTCAATCAGTTAACTTATCTTGCCATGTCAAATCTTTCGTGGCACCTCCTTATTGGCTGGATAAATTCATCACAAACATTACCCCCCCCCCCCCCCCCCCCCCCCCCCCGTGCCATTTTCCTTTTGATTCGAAAAAGATAATGGTGATCGTGTTGAGATCATGCTGGGCAGTTAAGATCTTCATGCAACCTTCTGAACATGGTTAAATTGAGGGCTCAAACTCGCATCTATCTTCATATTGGCTGCTATTATCATACCATCTTCGCTCAGTCTTTGCATTTACAACTTCACTTGTCACTTCGAATCTACTCCATTAAACATGTCTTCTTCTTAATCTTCATTTGATATTGGTTATCACTTTCCATTAGATATTCCTGAAGAAATAGTGTTGGCAACAAAACGCCCTGAAATTCCTCATCGAACCAATTGGGATCTGTGGACGCGCGGAATCAGTTTTCCTCTTTGTTTTGAAATTATTTTTGAAAGAAAAAAGAAGAGGTCTGTTGAAAACAAATACAGAGTTGCCACTTGGTCTTTAAGGAACCAAGAAACCTAATTTTGACTCACCCAAATGGATAAAGGGCAGAACTTGGCTCGGGGTTTTGGTACGAGAGAGGAAGGAGCCTTTGTCGTGACTAAAACACCTTCAACTCACCTTGTCTCTCGACGGGCCTCACTTAGCATCCAAATAATCATCTTATACTATGTTTGGTTCGACAATTAATACTATGATAGTATATTATCACATAAGAATTTTGAAATGGAAGATCAAAAGATAAGATATCATTCATAAGATCTAAGCCAAATACCACTCAATGCAAAGGTGAAAGATCACACAAACAAACCTAGGAAAAATCGTCTAATCACATATCAAGTAATCAATTTTTCCTAATCTAAAGGGGACATAAATTATTCTTGAAACAAATAATCAAATAAATCAAAATTCTTAGCAAGCTAGAATGATGCATGTTAATCGTTGAGAAAAGAAGATCTCTCAATCCCCGGGAAGGGATGAGAAAGGATGATTATATCAAAGGGGAAGCATGAACGTATGATCAAGTTCATTCCTTATGATGATGCCGAAAATTGGTTAGAATAGTTTGGACAGAAAATAAAGCCACACCAAAGTTTGTATGTGGTTCGGCCCCGTTAACAAGGTGACCTACGTCCACAGTTGCGTCTGTGCGCTTCTCACTAGCAGATCACCGGCGGGCCTGGTGAGCCAACAATGGTGAGCGGCACTACCAGTAATACCGGCCGGGTGTATGCGTGTATGGCGGTGAGTTCTCTAATATGTGCTTGTATGCTTAGAGAATTGATATTCGGATCCCCTCTAGGGGAGGATAGGTGGGCTCTTTTATAGATGCAAGAGTCCACCCTTACATGGTAAGTTTATTAGATTAGGAAGCCTAATCTAATCACAACAGATTTGTACAATGTTCGGAGAGTTTCCTAAGTGGCTTAGGAAACCACTGATTCTTCCTTGATAGAGTCGCGGCTGCATAAGGAAACAGTTGGAAACATAACTGATGCCGCATCTCTTGGGGCCTCACCACCACCGCCCGAGTATCCCGGTCGGTAACAGCAGGACACCTCGGGAGCGTGGGCTCCACGCCTCAAATCCGGTTTTCCCGGGCCATTGGATGAACACGTGGCGGTTGAACAATTACAGAATATTTCTGGACATATCAGCTGCCCCCCATTTTCAAAGTTGAGATGACGCCTTGTCAGATGAAATTTGGAAATTAAGAATGTCTTTCTGTTACCGACCGGGAAAGGACCGGGACCCCCATCGGAACGGGGCCGGCTTGGAACGATCCCTTGATATATTGGCCGAGCGGTGACCCCGCAGGACCGGGCTCCCCGACGCCACGTGTCTGCTGGTTATTGGTTTGGTTTGGATTCAAAGCAGCCGGTTGAGAAGTAACCGAATCGTCCAGGTGGGGTGTATTTGTTCTAAGCATGTGATTGGAGTGTTTGCGCAATTCATTCCAACCTCTTCTTTTCTTCTCCTTTTTATCATATGTACAGTTGATTTTTTTATTTTTATTATTGTTATTTTTTTTTTGTTTCTCATTTTTGTTTCTTTTTTTTTCTTTTTTTTTTTTTAAATCAACTCCTTTATTTCTTTACCACTTCGTGCAATATCAATACAGTCCAATCACATACCTGGATATAGAAGTGAGGTTTGTACTCCCAGGTGGAGCAAGGTATGATTTGGATAGAACTGAGAATAAGGTAATATAAGGTGAATGTGAGTGCATTTGAAAGAAAAGATGGCCTAAATCATTTTAAAAATAGATTGACTTTGTTCATTTAAGCAATTTAGACGTTCTATTGGTAAATCCTGAACGTTCTCTTCTAATGATCAGTCAAAGAAAAAGAAAAATAATGAGACTTTCAACGAGTGATATGATAAAGAGAATAAAATGAGATGGAAAAGAATAGTAACCCTCATAAAGGAAGATTGGCACAAAAGCTCACATGGGTTAATTAGTTTCCACTACTTGTTTTTAAACTGCATAGTTTATGCTTACTCATCCATTTAGATTCAATAAATATTTTCACACTGTTTCAAAAAGAGTTTAAAGTTTAAAGAGTTTCTAGCATTTGAAAATAGTAAAACATGTGACAATGTGTTGTATGCTATTAACATACCCAAAATAACATTAACGTGTCAAATTTATCTTATATAAAGTAAAAGAAAAACTTCTGAAAATTCCTAAGCATATCCACTAAGTTAGATACATATATGGTGCGACTAGTATTCTCTGCACCTATACAAAAGAGGCTATGCAATCCGGAGCGTCCAAGTTGTCATGATAGCCCATCCACCTCTAGTAAAAGAGATGGGTCTAGAACCACTAGCAAGCTAAAACATCAGTAAGAGGCTAGGAGATAACTCTGGCTTTACTTAGTTTTTCGCTACCTCTAGGGAGATTCACCGCACTAGACATATCTGGTGATGCTTGGATCATGCAAATTACTCCTATTGAACCAGCTAATGAAAGCCAGATGTACACGTAGGATCATTTTAAAGTCTGACCTGACTGAAAATTATTGTATGTACAAAAACTAAAAATAAAAAAAATAAAAAAAAATGAGGGATGGGAAAACAAAACTTATTTGGGTATCAAAGGATCCAGTCCTATAATGTTTCAGAATTTTAATAAGGGTAATTGGGTAATTTCGCATGTTCTGTGTGGACTGGTATTTTAATTTACTGTATTTTAAATTTTTCAGAGCATGATTAAATTATTTTATTTTGTCTTTCATATGCTTTAGAAATTAATTTCTGTACCCGTGGATGTGTTCATTTAATTTTGGGGTTACACGTTGGGTCAGACTGTCCGTTTGGGTATCAAAACATTCAGTATTGACCAAATAAGTGATGTGGGTCCCACCCCACACCACTATAGCCGGCCACCCCTCCTCCCCATTTCATTTTAACGTTAGTTTTAGGATTAGAAGCATTCATCTTCATCTCTTCTTCTCTATACACTTCAAGAGCCATGAAAATTCAAAGTTCTTCTTCTTCCTTGGGGTTCCTTCTACAAGATTTCAAGAGAAGCTCAAGATGACCATTATCTAGCATCTCTAACCATCCTAGAGCTTGGAAGCATCATTTGGTAAGCTTTCTAGAAAACCCCCTAAATTCTAGGGTTTCACTAAATTTCAAAATTTTGGGATTTGATTGAAGTTCTCTTCTCTTGTATAGCTTCCTTGGAGTATATAGAGTTTCTCTTTCACATCCTAACCATTTCTATGGAGGATTTCTAGTGTGGGTAAGTTTTCCCAATCTCTAGCAACCTAGGGTTTACTAGCTTTATGTTTCTATCCTAACCTTGGGTTGTTATTGCTTAGTGTAGTCTTCTTGAAGCATCCTTCAAAATTTGGCAAGCTTTGGAGCTACTTGTGTTTTTCTTTTCTAGCTCTCTTGAATATTTCCTTGTTTGGAAACAAAGCTTTGAGGTAGATTTACATTGTGCAATTATATATGTTATACTTGCCTAAGGTGTTTTGAGTTCATATATATGTGCTAGGAGATAATTTAGACACATGCAATGGGTATTTCCCAAAGTTGTAATGTAAGTGTTGTATGCCAAATTGTAGAATTATATGCCTTGGTTGTACTAGTTGAAAGTTTGGGGTGTTAAATGTAATTAAAATGAAGTTATGAGAATAATTTAGACGCATGCATTAGGTTTTCCCCAAAGTTGTAAATTTAGGGTTATATGCCTAATTGTGAACTTACATGTTTTGGTTGTCCTATAATTGATTATGTGATGCTAGACGTGCCTAGGATGCTCCCTTTATGTGTAAAAGCATGCTAGGACGTTAGTATAGAAATCCTTGTTAGGAACGTTAAATTATGAAATTTAATTACATTCTTTGAAGTTCTTGATATCATGTCTAATGGACTAAATTATTGCTTAGTCTATCGTAGTGGATCATCTTTAATGCCATTGTTAACATCATATGCATTGAGGCCTAATCGGCAAGCACTCATGTATCACGACATAAAAGTTTTATTTGGAAAAGAGAGAAAAACCCCATGTGTGGGAATTTGATTTAAGAAATCCGGACGTGGGTTGTGATGTGAGACAGGGAGAATGACCCTTAGAAACATTCAAACTCCAAACTATATTCGGGTAGCTGCCGGAAGTTGGTATGCTACACTCCATGCGTGGGTGGCTCATGGTCCGGTAACGAGAGAGATGTGCATTTGTCACGCATAGCCTTGCGGCTTTAAACATTTCATGGTAGCCATGGTGGCGATTCATTGCACCTCATTTCATTTTAGTCATGGATAGCATATAGATTTGTTACAATGTTGTCTACGAGCCGTCGTTCTCATAAAAACGACAAAACATTTTTCAGGTGAACTTGATAAGGGCAAAAAGGGCACATGTGACCGACGCATAGACGTTGGTGTATTTTGTTCTATTTTGAAAACTCGTGTCTACATATGTAAATGGATAGTTCCCATGTAAATTTTAGTCTTTAAGAAGTTTGTAATAGTTAGAGCTCTTCAAGAAAATTGTTGTATTACTTTTATTAAACTTCTAAAGTTTGGAATCCATAATTTTGTCATCGGAAGGTCTTGTTGTAAGTTTGATGGACAAGTGTTAGTCCTTTTATTTATGTTATGTAACTATGTTTCCGAGACCGTAGCATTTCTTCTAAAGTTTTATGTATGTGTATGGATTTGAGTCCTTGTCGGATTCGTTTATGATTGGTTTCGTCCTTGCCGGACTCATTGTAATTGTATGGAATCCTTGCCGGATTTGTTTATGTTTGGTTTTGTCCCTACCGGACTCATTATATTTGTATGAAATCCTTGCCGGATTTGTCCATTTTGTTTTTAAAGGAAATGTTCAAAAATCTCTCCCATTCTCTTTCTCTCCTCTCCCCTCTTTGATCTCTTTCTCTTTCTCAAATATTCTCTCCTTTTACTTATGTTGGAATTATGTATACACATGTTTTTAAAATGTTTCCGAATGTGAAAATACACATGTGTGTGTGTTTAGAATACATTCCCTATATCGCTTTCTCCCTATCTCTCCCTATATCTCTCTCTCAATCTCTCTCCCTCCCATTTTTCCTCTCCTTATCTCTTTCACTTCTCGTTTTCAATAAATTTCGAGTACATGAAGTTCCGTTTGGTCTAGGCATGTGTTATATGTCAATTAGGACTTGTTTAGTCATGTATTGAGGTTTAAACTCGAGAATTTAGCAAAGTTGGGAAGGTTTCGAAAAGCTGTCACAATGCTGTCAAATAAAAACTGCTACTGTTTTTTTTGTTTTCTGCCCAAACGGTGAAGATTTGGAAAAAATGTCATTAGACGAAAGTTGTGCAGAATCGAATTTTACATGGACCATTGCGGACAGAATGTAAAATTTTTAAAGATATAGTCACTTACAGATGTTTTAAAATTCAGCAATTATCCAAAATTGGTTCTTTATAATTTTTTTTGTATTCCTTGAACTAGTGCTTGCTCGGATAGCCTTTTTATTAAAATTTCAAATGCTTTTACCTTCGTTTGACTCGTTGACATGTAAGTCTATTTTGGCTTATGTGTTAGTAAGTCATCCTTGTAGGAATCCCCGTGGGTTTCCAAAGTCGCTTCCGCATTTTGTGATTGGATTTTAATTCTTTTCTCTCTATCTTTTCTCTTTCCTCGCGCTTCGGTTTTCGGGGCGTGACAAGTCCTCTTTCTCAACCAAAATTTTCTTTTGTTTTGATTTGAATTGTCTTTTATAGCAGTAGTAAACTTTAAAAGATGTGCCATTATTAACAATTAAACCAGGACATTCTTCTCTATAACAATTCAAACACCATCCTAACCTTTTAGCTTTCCTTTTGATGGCATAAAGGCTAGTGCCAGCAAAGGGTTTCTTCTGCTCAGAAACAAGTGAGCGACCCATTAACGTCTGGTCATCGACTATTGGATCCATTTTTTATACTCTCAGCCAATAAGAGAGGCTAAATTCAACCCTTCCACTCCTTCCAACTATCAACTAAGATCTAATTAAAGAGAGCTTAGAGGGGGTGGGTGGAAATTTTATTTAAAAACTAAAAATATTTATATATAAAAATACATATAAATACATTCAGAAACTAAAATTTTTTTTTTCTTTTAAACGAAAAATAACTAGAAAACTACATTTTTCTCTCTCTCTTTTTTTTTTTTAGAAAATTCCAAGACAGCGTATCATTACAATAACAATAATAAGGAAAATTATGGTATAAACTTTGAAAATCATAAGAGCGGTGACGTGTTCGTCATTCATATTATTATTTTTTTTTAACAAGGGCAAGGCAGCATTATCATAAACAGCAATTAAGAAAATGACAAGGTAAAGTTCAAAATACATAAGACCAATAGCTAGCGCGTCGTCCATTTTTTTTACAAAGAAATGGAAAAACATCACCTGTCTCTTTGAAAATCTGAAAACCTGGTAGGGCCGTAGATCGAGTGATATTTCCAAGCTTCTTTGGTGCATGGGTACCTACAACTTACGCATTACATTTTTGTTAAATAATGGAAAAGAGAGAAAATAAAAATCTAAACTAAAAACTAAGCCGAAATTGGAAAGATAGAGAATTAAATCAAAATCAAGCTTTTCTGTGGATTATAGATCTTACCTTTAGTGATCAGTAAAGTGGATCTTGATTTTGGATTGAAGAAAATTAAAAAAAATGAGAGATTGAGAGAGATCGAGAGATTGGGGAAAGAGAGTGAGAGAGTTGCAGAGAGTGAGAGAGATCACGGTGGAGAGGAAAGAGAGGAAGAAGAAAAAGAAAGGAAAAGGAGAAATAGGTAAAGTTTTCAGGGTTCAAAGCCCTATATAAAGCCATTTTCTCTTTTTCAGTGTATCTCTCTCTAAAAAGATTAATTTTTTTTTTATGAAATAAAGATAAAATAAACAAATAGGTATTAATCGTGAAACCGTCCCCCCCAACTGAGTCTGACATTGTCCTCAATGAGTGAGATTAGAAAAAGAAGCTAAGGATAACACCTGTAATAAAAAGAAATACAAAAAAAAATACAATAATAATGACGAAGTTAACTCATATATATATAAGAATAAAAGTGCTATCACTGTAAAGTGATAAAGAATTATTGTACAATTGATCTTTTGAACTGCAGTTTCAAATGATCGATCTTGTATTCAAATTTTGCTATCTGGCAGTTTTAGCAACATAGTTTTTAAACTAACAATACTTTTGGTGTGCTTTTTTATTTTGGACTGCAATAGGATAATTTAAACATACAAATTAGTACATTTATTAGATAGCATTATTTGAGATTTGTAAGACTTGATAAAAATCAGAACTCATAAAATAATAAGTGCAAGTGGTTCTGATACTAAAAACACAGTGATGATTTTTTTTAAATTTTTTTTTATTTATATAAAGAAAAGTACAATTACAATAAAAATAAAGACAGGAATTTTATTTTAACATATCTAGACGTTGACTGGGATTATTGCTCATGAAAGATGATCATTTCGAGGTCTAGGACAATAGACTCGAAACCTTAAGTAGGTGTCAGAGCTATATCTTTCGGGATCATGAGTGTTATTTCCATGAATATATCATATCTGACAATGACTCTTTTAGGCATGAATTGTTCAATGAAGACAGGGATTAGAGATGTCCCCCATTCGAGTAAGAAAAAGAACCAATCCCTTTGAAAGGCGTACCTTAACATTTCCTCGTTAACAACTCTAGTTAACAAACGCTCCCATCCAAAAATATTGTCATTATCATCATAAATGGGGAATTGTACTAGGAATGTTAAGTATCGCTCCCATTTATTTTCTTCATATTCATGATATAGTTCTTGGAACACCTCATATTGAGCTTGTTCCCATTCATCGTAGTTTGTGCTAATAATCTGCCAGTCATCTAATCCATCAAATATTGGCTCGCCATCCCACTTCCTAGGTTGGTCAGGTTCCACTAAATAATCAATTTCTTCATCAGTGTCATAAATTCTATCGACATACCTAGCGTAGAACATTTCATCCTCGTCAAAGTCCATGAGATATTGAAATCTTGGGGGTGCATCATCATCTGACGAAGTTCTATCCTCTGGAGGATAGTTGTTATTGTTAGACGAACTGGCATAGTTTATACTCATTCTTGCAGTTCTGCGATTATTAGATGGGTTCATATCTCTTTGTTACCTGTAACATCAGATAATATGTTATAATTCCTGAAAAATATTAAATAGTAAGAAAAAAAAATAAAATAAAGTAAAAATAAAATTCCTACTATGTACAATTCTAATCATGATTTATGAATTTAAGAGGTATCACAGTTGGGGTCCTCCAAAGGAAAGGACTCCAATTCAGTTTCAAAATCTCCTAAGAATGGTTTTAATTTATGCCTACTAACTTTAAATGTATTTCCATCTTTAGGGTCTTCAATCACGATAGTTCCATAAGGATAAATATTTTTTACAATATATGGACCAGTCCATCGAGATTTCATTTTTCTTTTAATAAGATGCAATTTTGAGTTATATAATAGAACTTTTTGCGCGGGGGTAAATCTTTTATAAACAGGAGTATTAAGACATTTTTCTGTAGAGTACCCCATCATATGACATGTACTGCAAAGTTCTAATTTATTTTTAGATAGAGGAGGATTAGTTTTCTCCAGTTTAACAGATACTAGCTTGCGAGTTAATTCTTCAATTTTTATGACTAATTCATCTTCAGTTTGTGATTGCTGTGATTTTTTAGCCTTTTCTTTCCTAGCATTTTCTTCTTTTTCCCTTTGTGGAGCGTCTTTCCTAAGCCAATCAAAATATGATTCAGCTTCGTCAGCATTTTTAAAAAATTCCCCTTGATACATGGCTTCAATTATTTCCATTGACTCTGGATCTAATGTTTCATAGAAGTAATTAATTATACGCCATTTTTTAAATCCATGATGTGGACAGGTTTGTAGGAGATCTACAAAAAATTCACAGTCTTTAATGCATGGTTCCTTCTCTTTTTCAGTGAAAAGTTTATATTCTCGCATCAAGTAATAAGTTAAATTCATTTGATAGAATTTATTTAGAAATGCTTGATTCATATCTGGCCATGAAGTTATAGATCCAGAGTGGAGAGATAAAAGCCAAGATTCAGCTTCATCTTTTAAAGAAAAAGGAAAAAGTTTGAGATAGATTATCTCAATAGGACAACTTTGATCAGCAAACGTTTCAGAAACTTCTTCAAATTCACGAATATGGACATAAGCATATTCTTTCTTAATTCCGTGGTAAGTTGGTAAGCATAGTAACATGTTATATTTAAAATGAAAATTTCATGTATGTCTAGGTAGTGTGATGCAAGGAGTGATGATTTGTTCTGGCATAAATATACCACGTAAAGACCATTGCTCACGTTCTGATAAAACAGGTTGTAGTATATTATACCCATGATCATTATGAGCATCATCAGTTATTCCTTCAATGCCTTCTATTTCAGTCATGATTCTAGGAAAATGTATACTAAATGAATTAGTAGAAATATTATAATTATGTGGTACTTGATATAACGCCTCAGTAGTATCTAAGGACATAATAAGTAAGTGAAAACTAACTGATAATAATATTATTATGATTATTATTATTATTAGCTAAGTAAAAATAAAACTCTTTTTTTTATATATATATTTTTTATATACTTATTTTTTAGAAAATAGGCTTATATATGTATATAAATGCTTTTTTTTAGAAGATGCACAAGTACATATCTATAAATATATATTTATATATTTTTCACAAGGAAAGATTATATATAGTTTTTTTTTTTTCTTATGTTATCATTTTTAAAAAAAAACTAGAATATTTATAAAGTAGAATAGGTATATATATAGATATAGATATAGTAGGAGAAAATAGTTTTAAACCTAACTTATTTATTATTATTTTTTTATTAACCGTTCCCCGGCAACGGCGCCAAAAACCTGACGACATCCTATTGACGCGTTTTCTTATCACACCCAAGTGTAGGTGATCGTACAAGTAATAAAGTTCTGGAAGTCCAGGTCGAACCTATAGGGAACGGAATAAAATTTTATAAAGTTAGGCAGATAACTATTTTGTCACTAAAAAGAAAATAAAAGATGATGGATTTTTGTGGGATTTTACTAAACTACTAATTTTTATAGTTTTGCAATAAAAGTAATTAAAGCTATTTTTTCCTAATTAGTTTACGGTAAAGATTTTCACAGTGCAAAATAAATTGACTAAGATACTAGTAAGAAAAGGAAGAAAAATAAATAAAAGCTAAATTTTTGTGAGATAAACTTTTTAGATTTAATAATAGCAAAGGATGGAAATAATACAGATATTTAAGCAAAACTATTACTCCCTCCGTCCCATTTTATGTGTCCATTATTCCTTTTTGGGATGTCCCAAAATTGTTGTCCACTTTTGTGACGCCCCGCAAAAATAAGCGTATTTCCATTGAAAAATTAAATAAATCATACTTGATTCTTTAAAATAAAAATACAAAATTTCTTTAAAACTCCCAGCAGGTCCATATTCTCCACGGATCTCCTATATCATCCTTAACCTTATCTCCCTTCTAGACTTCGGTTACCGGCACTGCCTGCATCTAAAAACAATACCGGGAAGTATACAATATGACATGAATAATAAAGGCTCAAAAGGATAATGACAATCAAATACATAGAATGACATCAAATCAATTGACCAGTCTCACAACCCAACTGCTCACACTACCCAAACGCTCATACCAATAGCATCATACCAGGTTCCTCTTGATCACATAGCAAGAGACACCTCACCTCACCTCACCCGTCTCCAGTACGTCGGTCCCTGAGGCCTGTTGGACTGTTGGTAGGTGCTCCTTGCTCATGACCCTTTAGTCCCATAGCACTTAGCAATAAACACATACTCATTGATTCCAAATGAAAACACAACATAACTGCAAAAAGAGTACAAGTAGAGATAACAAAGAAATACTCCGGAGAATTTAGAAAGCATATTGTACACAACCCGGTACCTATAAATGATGTTGAGCAACTCCCAAACACTTCTCTTCTTCTTCTTCTTCTTCTTCTAACTCGAGGTGTATGTATATCTATAATTGTGTATATAAATCTCTCTCTATGTGACTCTCTCAAGCTCTCTATGCTAGAAGTGTAGAATGTGTGTGTTTGAGAGAGTATTTGAGTGTATAAATAGCCAAGCTTCCACTTGGAGACAATGGCCTAACAATCCACTTATTAACCACTAACTTCTAATTAATGGGTAGTTTATAAGGAATATTCAAGATGATGTAAACATACACTAATGCACCTATAACTCCACTAATATTAGTGTATAAATAACCAAACATAATGGCCTAACAATCTAATTATTAACCACTAACTTCTAATTAATTGGTAGTTTATAAGGAATATGCAAGATGATGTATACATACACTAATGCACCTATAACTCCACTAATATTAGTGTATAAATAACCAAACATAATGGCCTAACAACCTAATTATTAACCACTAACTTCTAATTAATTGATAGTTTATAAGGAATATGCAAGATGATGTAAACATACACTAATGCACCTATAACTCCACTAATATTAGTGTATAAATAACCAAGCATAATGGCCTAACAACCCACTATCTTCTAATTAATTGGTAGTTTATAAGGAATATGCAAGATGATGTAAACATACACTAAAACTGCTACTGTAATCCTCATTTTCTGCCCAAACGGTGCAGAATCTGAGAAAATTGCATTAGACGAAAAGTGTGCAGAATCGAGTTTTACTTGGGACAACGCGGGCAGAACCTTAAATTTCATTCGTTTTCCTAACAAAAATCTGAAAACAAAATTCTGCTACTGTTAAAATTAAAAGAGAAAATATTAGATTTAATTTTAAATATGACTCGAAAAATCTTAACTTCCAACATGAATACCAAATCATTTAATCTTACGCAACTTTTCCCAAAAAAAATATATTTTTAGTTCATGACTTATAAAAATGAAAAAATGACCAAAATACCCCTGTGACCAATTTTCGCTAAAATCGCACACGAAGTCTAAATCGTCAATTTAAACATGAAAACACGGGTTACTACAATCTACCCTCCTTAATAGAGATTTCGTCCCGAAATCTAGAGATAAAAGCATTTGGTAAATAACTTCATAAATTTCTTAAAATAATGTTTAAAACAAATATAGCATATTTTGTTTTATAAAATTTCAAAATTTTTTTTTTTTTTTTTCAACCTTCTCTGACTCCTCCCAGGCGATGTAGACTATCTAACCTTGACTTAGTCCTACATTTCCGGCTGGGGACAGGCTCTGATACCATTTGTGACGCCCCGCAAAAATAAGCGTATTTCCATTGAAAAATTAAATAAATCATACTTGATTCTTTAAAATAAAAATACAAAATTTCTTTAAAACTCCCAGCAGGTCCATATTCTCCACGGATCTCCTATATCATCCTTAACCTTATCTCCCTTCTAGACTTCGGGTACCGGCACTGCCTGCATCTAAAAACAATACCGGGAAGTATACAATATGACATGAATAATAAAGGCTCAAAAGGATAATGACAATCAAATACATAGAATGACATCAAATCAATTGACCAGTCTCACAACCCAACTGCTCACACTACCCAAACGCTCATACCAATAGCATCATACCAGGTTCCTCTTGATCACATAGCAAGAGACACCTCACCTCACCTCACCCGTCTCCAGTACGTCGGTCCCTGAGGCCTGTTGGACTGTTGGTAGGTGCTCTTTGCTCATGACCCTTTAGTCCCATAGCACTTAGCAATAAACACATACTCATTGATTCCAAATGAAAACACAACATAACTGCAAAAAGAGTACAAGTAGAGATAACAAAGAAATACTCCGGAGAATTTAGAAAGCATATTGTACACAACCCGGTACCTATAAATGATGTTGAGCAACTCCCAAACACTTCTCTTCTTCTTCTTCTTCTTCTTCTAACTCGAGGTGTATGTATATCTATAATTGTGTATATAAATCTCTCTCTATGTGACTCTCTCAAGCTCTCTATGCTAGAAGTGTAGAATGTGTGTGTTTGAGAGAGTATTTGAGTGTATAAATAGCCAAGCTTCCACTTGGAGACAATGGCCTAACAATCCACTTATTAACCACTAACTTCTAATTAATGGGTAGTTTATAAGGAATATTCAAGATGATGTAAACATACACTAATGCACCTATAACTCCACTAATATTAGTGTATAAATAACCAAACATAATGGCCTAACAATCTAATTATTAACCACTAACTTCTAATTAATTGGTAGTTTATAAGGAATATGCAAGATGATGTATACATACACTAATGCACCTATAACTCCACTAATATTAGTGTATAAATAACCAAACATAATGGCCTAACAACCTAATTATTAACCACTAACTTCTAATTAATTGATAGTTTATAAGGAATATGCAAGATGATGTAAACATACACTAATGCACCTATAACTCCACTAATATTAGTGTATAAATAACCAAGCATAATGGCCTAACAACCCACTATCTTCTAATTAATTGGTAGTTTATAAGGAATATGCAAGATGATGTAAACATACACTAAAACTGCTACTGTAATCCTCATTTTCTGCCCAAACGGTGCAGAATCTGAGAAAATTGCATTAGACGAAAAGTGTGCAGAATCGAGTTTTACTTGGGACAACGCGGGCAGAACCTTAAATTTCATTCGTTTTCCTAACAAAAATCTGAAAACAAAATTCTGCTACTGTTAAAATTAAAAGAGAAAATATTAGATTTAATTTTAAATATGACTCGAAAAATCTTAACTTCCAACATGAATACCAAATCATTTAATCTCACGCAACTTTTCCCAAAAAAAATATATTTTTAGTTCATGACTTATAAAAATGAAAAAATGACCAAAATACCCCTGTGACCAATTTTCGCTAAAATCGCACACGAAGTCTAAATCGTCAATTTAAACATGAAAACACGGGTTACTACAACTTTCCTAAATTAGTATGGAAATTTTACTTAGTTTCCCAAACTACTCTTCCTTTCAATCAACATGCACCAAAACAAAACAAAAAAGAAAGTGCAATGATTATGGGCAATTGTGGAAAGTAGGGGTAGATTCTTTTTGTCCCCTTAAATAGTTGGATTCCCCAAGATGGACACATAAAATGGGACGGAGGTAGTATAAAACAGGAAATATTAATTAACTAGGGGGAAATGATTTAAAGGAATTGGGAATATGCAAACCAACACTAGATCCCACAACTTTTGTGCATTTGAAAAGCGTTTGACATTTAAGACCGCAGAGTCATTCTTTATTTAAAAATAAACTTTCACTAGTCAGGGTCATATCAAGTGTGTCAGGTTTGATATGAAACGACGTCGTTTGGTTTAAAGAAAAATAAAAAGGCAATTGGGCAGTAGCCAGGTTCGAACCGTGCCCCGCCGCGAACGTGGGTTATTCGGCGTCCAGTCCCCACCACTCTGCCACTACACAATTGCCTATCCATTATTGGATAGAAATATATATAAACACATATTTGAAATATTAACTTTGTCATATGAGTTGTTTGAGTATGCTAGGTGTTTTTTATGACAAAAGGCATAGTTTGACAATCCATATAATTAGGCTTTTTATTTCAAATATGTACTCTTTTGAGCCCAATATAGCCATAGTATATAAACATATTAAATGGTCATAAACTATAGATACATAGATATTTTTGGCCATAAATGGAAAAATAACCCATTTAGATAAATTTGCCCATTTAAGATTAGTGCACAGAAGCTATGGTTTCTAAGTTTTTATTACATATCCCCAATTAAAGTTTTAGCCTACCATTTTGGAATTGAAACTGTCTTCCAAATAAAATTTAAAAATAAATTAAATAGGTGTAAACAGTGACTGCTCAATTAAAACTAAAGCTATAAAACCAAGGTAAAGGTAAAAACTAATATTATTATATTATTTTCTTTACTTAACATGAGCTGTGGTTGAATTTGTGGAATATGCAAAATAGCAAAGTTTAGTACAACTAGGATAATAAAATATACATAAATGGAAACACTGAACCAAAAATAAAATACTAAACCTTTGACTTTGGATTCTTGTGGGGTCACTGTAATGTTTCAGAATTTTAATAAGGGTAATTGGGTAATTTAGCATGTTCTGTGTGGACTGGTATTTTAATTTACTGTATTTAAATTTTTCAGAGCATGATTAAATTATTTTATTTTGTCTTCCATATGCTTTAGAAATTAATTTCTGTACCCGTGGATGTGTTCATTTAATTTTGGGGTTACACGTTGGGTCAGACTGTCCGTTGGGTATCAAAACATTCAGTATTGACCAAATAAGTGATGTGGGTCCCACCCCACACCACTATAGCCGGCCACCCCCTCCTCCCCATTTCATTTTCACGTTAGTTTTAGGATTAGAAGCATTCCTCTTCATCTCTTCTTCTCTATACACTTCAAGAGCCATGAAAATTCAAAGTTCTTCTTCTTCCTTGGGGTTCCTTCTACAAGATTTCAAGAGAAGCTCAAGATGACCATTATCTAGCATCTCTAACCATCCTAGAGCTTGGAAGCATCATTTGGTAAGCTTTCTAGAAAACCCCCAAATTCTAGGGTTTCACTAGATTTTGAAATTTTGGGTTTTGATTGAACTTCTCTTCTCTTTTATAGCTTCCTTGGAGTATATAGAGTATCTCTTTCACATCCTAACCATTTCTATGGAGGATTTCTAGTGTGGGTAAGTTTTCCCAATCTCTAGCAACCTAAGGTTTACTAGCTTTATGTTTCTATCCTAACCTTGGGTTGTTATTGCTTAGTGTAGTCTTCTTGAAGCATCCTTCAAAATTTGGCAAGCTTTGGAGCTACTTGGGTTTTTCTTTTCTAGCTCTCTTGAATATTTCCTTGTTTGGATTTCAAAGCTTTGAGGTAGATTTACATTGTGCAATTATATATGTTATACTTGCTTAAGATGTTTTGAGTTCATATATATGTGTTAGGAGATAATTTAGACACATGCAATGGGTATTTCCCAAAGTTGTAATGTAAGGGTTGTATGCCAAATTGTGGAATTATATGCCTTGGTTGTACTAGTTGAAAGTTTGGGGGTGTTAAATGTAATTAAAATGAAGTTATGAGAATAATTTAGACGCATGCATTAGGTTTTCCCCAAAGTTGTAAATTTAGGGTTATATGCCTAATTGTGAATTTACATGTTTTGGTTGCCCTATAATTGATTATGTGATGCTAGACGTGCCTAGGATGCTCCCTTTATGTGTAAAAGCATGTTAGGACGTTAGCTTAGAAATCCTTGTTAGGAGTGCTATATTATGAATTTTAATTTAACTCTTGATGTCTTTAATACATGTTCAACATGCAAGAATTATTGTGTTCATTATTTTGTTGGAGCATCTATGTTGTCATTTTAAACATTTCATGCATTGAGGCCAAATCGGCAAACATTCAAATATCATGACATAAAGGTTTTATTTGAAAAAGAGAGAAAAACCCCATGTGTGGGAATTTTGGTTTAAGAAATCCGGACGTGGATTGTGATGTGAGACATGGAGAATGACCCTTAGAAACATTCAAACTCCAAACTATATTCGGGTAGCTCCCGGAAGTTGGTATGCTACACTCCATGCGTGGGTGGCTCATGGTCCGGTAACGAGAGTGATGTGCATTTGTCATGCATAGACTTGCGGCTTTAAACATTTCATGGTAGCCATGGTGGCAATTCATTGCACCTCATTTCATTTTAGTCATGGATAGCATATAGATTTGTTACAATGTTGTCTATGAGCCGTCGTTCTCATAAAAACGACAAAACATTTTTCAGGTGAACTTGATAAGGGCAAAAAGGGCACATGTGACCGACGTATAGACGTTGATGTATTTTGTTCTACTTTGAGGATTCGTGTCTACATATGTAAATGGATAGTTCTCATGTGAATTTTAGTTTTTGAGAAGTTTATAATAGTTAGAGCTCTTCAAGGAAATTGTTGTATTACTTTTATTAAGCTTCTAAAGTTTGGAATCCATAATTTTGTCATCGGAAGGTCTTGTTGTAAGTTTGATGGACAAGTGTTAGTCCTTTTATTTATGTTATGTAACTATGTTTCCGAGACCGTAGCATTTCTTCTAAAGTTTTATGTATGTGTGTGGATTTGAGTCCTTGTCGAATTCGTTTATGATTGGTTTTGTTCTTGCTGGACTCATTGTAATTGTATGGAATCCTTGCCGGATTCGTTTATGTTTGGTTTTGTCCCTACCGGACTCATTCTATTTGTATGAAATCCTTGCCGGATTTGTCCATTTTATTTTTAAAGGAAATGTTCAAAAATCTCTCACATTCTCTTTCTCTCCTCTCTCCTCTTTGATCTCTTTCCCTTTTTCAAATATTCTCTCCTTTTACTTATGTTGGAATTATGTATATATATGTTTTTAAAAGGTTTCCGAATGTGAAAATACACATGTGTGTGTGTTTAGAATACATTCCTTATATCTCTCTCCCAATCTCTCCCTCTCTCCTTTTTCCTCTCTTTATCTCTTTCACTTCTCGTTTTTAATAAATTTCGAGTATATGAAGTTCCGTTTGGTCTAGGCATGTGTTATATGTCATTTAGGACTTGTGTAGTCATGTATTGAGGTTTAAATTTGAGGATTTAGCATAATTGGGAACATTTCTACAAGTTGTCAAAATGCTGTCAAAAGTTGCTGTCATAGAAAAACTGCTACTTCTTTCCTTATTTTCTGCCCAAATGGTGCAGAATTGGAAAAAATATCATTAGACAAAAGTTGTGCAGAATCAAATTTTACATGGACCTACGTGAACAGAATGTGAGAATTTCAAAGATATAGTTACTTACAGGTGTTTTAAAATTCAGCAACTATCTAAAAATGACCTTTTATCAAATCTATTGAACTATTGTATTTTCAAATCTATTGTATTTTCCCTTTCTCCTTGAACTAGTACTTGTTCGGATAGTCTTTTAATTAAGTTTTCAAATATTTTCATCTTTGTTGAACTTGTTAACATGTAAGCCCATTTTGGCTTATATGTTAGTAAGTCATATTTGTAGGAATCCCCGTGGGATCCCAATGTCGTTTCCGCATTTGTGATTGGATTTTACTTCTTTTTCCTCTATCTTTCCCTCTTTCCTCGCGCTTCGATTTCCGGGGCATGACAGTCACAGTGGTTGAACTTCAAGAACACAAATAAGGCCAAACCAAATCCTTATCTACTTTTGGAGTGAGATATGAATATGGTGTGCTTGGGGCTTTGGTAGGTAATTATAACAACTATGTGGCTAAGAAATTTGGCATTTAATCGCAAAATCTGTCTTTTAGTGAATGAAAATATTGCTTTAGAAATTTGGAGTTTCAAACTATTTTAGGGGACAACTATAAGTACTACTAGACTAAAGATATTAAATCTAAATTTAAATAGGACTATTTTACTACTACAAATTGACAAAGGTCATACAAGAAAACAAATATTTTAAATTTAAGAAATACAGTATGTCACGCCCTGACGTAGCATAAATAAGGAAAGCGTTTAATTTCCTTTATGGACCCGTAGGTCGCGACAGTTTGAAGGATCGATTCCGTCCCAAACGTCAAACAATAAAACATAATAATCAGAGTAAAGCAATCAAGGCTTACAAAAATTTTCTATCTTATTACATCTTATAAACCGGGGTCAACTAAGGCACAAACCGCCTTGAAAATAAAATAATAACTTAGAGTCTGTTACAGTTATCCTTGAAACAAAACAGTTTAAAATTCCGACAAATAAACTTAATGCATATAATAGACAGTTTCTTTATTCCAGATGCGGCCATTCTCAATTAGCATAGTCGTATGATTCCTCCTGATTGTAACCTGAAAAGCCTGAACACGAATGTCCAGGACGCATCAACGTCGTCAGCTTCAAGAAGCTGGTGAGTATTAAAAACATGACTTTGAATGTAAATCATACCCATTTACCTTTTTCCATTATTAAATACTGAAAGAATTTATTTTATAAAACAACAAGGAATATAATAAAAGTCTTTTATTCATAAATACAGATACTCGTGAAATGAGACAATGTACCACACTCATCTCGCCGACTCTTTTCTCTCGACATCCACAACAACCCACTATCCTACTCCTGGTATCTTTAAAACACTCCGATAGCCACACTTTAGCAACGGGGCGCCAGGGAGTGTCCAGTTTGCCTCACACTTTGGTCCGGGGTACCAGGGAGTGTCCAATGCCTCACACTTTGAATACCCTAACCGCCATGCAAATACCGGGGCAACCCCTCACACAGTATCCAGACTTGAGTTATCAGGGAGTGTCCGTAGGCCACACTTTAGCACTACCATGGGTGCTAGGGAGTGTCCGAGTTCGGCTTCACACACTTTAACGCTTCCATGGGCGTCAGGGAATGTCCTTATTTGCCACCGTCGCATTTCAAAGATACCCTCTTCCACAAACTCTACCACAACCACAACCACAACCACGACCACAAACTCATACTCAACCATAACCACAACCACAACTACAAACACAATCTCATACCCTTTCCACACTACCATTACTCTTTTCCACACAGACCGACACCCCTATGCATGTACCACTGACCCACATGAATGGTATGTACTTAAACAAAAATGCAGAATTAAGAAACAACACGCGTACGGGGATTAATGAGTTATACTACAATGTTTAAATCACTTAAAACATAACCAAATAGAGTTCTGATCAACCAAATTCCCAAACAGAGCCTTAACAGTATATAAATTTCATCCAAACAGTCCCTTAATAGAAAAACAGACAAAAGCAGAAACTGCAACACCTCGCGCGCGCGGGCCGCTCGCGCGAAGGGTCGCTCGCGCGGGCCGCTCACGCGATAAGCCCATTTTCCTTTATTTAATAAACTTCTCTGACTGCCTGAGGAAAGCAAGGTCGCGCGCGCGGATCGCTCGCGCGAAGGGGTCCTCGCGCGACCCTCGCTCGCGCGACCAGCCAAATTTCAATTATATATATATAAATTCTTACGTCTGCCTGGGGAAGGCTACCTCGCGCGCGCGGGCCGCTCGCGCGAAGGGTCGCTCGCGCGATTCTCGCGCGCGCGATCGTGGCGCGAGATGAAGCTGAGGCTTCGTCTTCTTCCCCCAGACTTCCCTGTTTCAGCAAAACAGGGGTCTTTTTGACCCATTTCAATTCTGTGATCAACCAAGCCTTATCTTATATGATTTTCTTTGTTTTTAAATGAGGATTAAGATTCCAAGGTTAATTTTACAAGAATCAAATCATATCTCTTGAATTTTATGAAAAATTAAAACATGTCAAAAACTAATTCTTAATATACTTTCTCCTATGAACGAATTAAGCTCTAATTTTACAACCATATACTCTACTCACTACAATCTATCATATTTCATTCACAAAACTGATTTTGGTTAAGTTTTGGAAATCCATGTTTTCAAGCTTTGAAGTTCATACCAAAATTCATCAATGGAGGTTGACAAAATTGAAATAATACACAGCAAATAAGTATGAGACTACATTGGGAGTGAGTTAAAAATACTCACTGAGATTAGAGATGGAAGTGATTGTTGAGAAAGAATCCAAATAAGAAATTCCAAATACAACTTGAAGTTATGGTGATGTGCTATCTCTCTCTATAAAACTCTGTGTATCTCTTCTCAAATCTCTCTGTGTTTATAACAAAGTGCAGATAGAGAATGTGTGTGAGTAGTGTATATGTAGAGAAACCAAGGGAAGGGCTTGGGCTCCAAGTCTCTTGAGGTTAACTCAACAAAATGAATTTCTTTTCTTAATTTCTAAAGAACCACCAATTCACAGTTGTGTATGTGTGTGGGTTGATATACATACGTATACACAATCTCTACAGATTGTGAAGAGGCAACACTAGACTAGTAGGGGGCAATTTGTGTGTGTTTGGGAATAACAACTTGTGGCCTTAAGGATACATACACACACAAAGCATTCCCAAACAAGGCACATCCAATGATTACTTGCCATAAATGGCAATAAAGCAAATGTCCAAATCAGTCACTTCCAAAATCTGTGGAAGCTTACACAGCGCGGACAGTTTTGGACATAAACTGGTATTTTCGGGGCGCGGTGGTCACCACAAAAATACAGGGATTCCATTTTAACGTAAGAATTGATTTTCTGGTTTTATAAAAATACTGATTGAGTCAATAGAAGTTACTTTCACCGTTTTGAAATACAGACTTTGAAATCCACACAGGTATTACTAATTTTGTAAAATTGCAGTTTGCCCCCCCCCCCCCCCAATAAAATATAAATGTGAATTAGATAAGAGATTAATATTCCAAACATGAGACTGAAAATAAAATAAAAGCAGACAATGCTAATTGATTTTAAATATGCCAATGCGATTACAATTAAATTAAATATGGACAATGCAATTTCCAATTAAATATGAAAATGAAATTTAGAATTAAATGGAAATGCAGGTTATTACACAGTACACAAAGTTTTGCTACATATTTTTGAACATGAAATCATCAATTACATAAAAGTAAAAGTTTACAACTACTAGAACTAGAAAAGGCAAAGAAAAATTAATGTTTTCTATTTCTAGGGACAATATAAAGTGTTCACATAATAACCTCCCCTAAACTATTCTCTCCCTAACAGTGATTGTTGTGAAGCTTGTGTTCTCCCCCCACTTTTTCTCCTTGCCTCCTCCTTTCCTTTTATAGACGAGAGATTTGTAAACAATCGTCACTGCTGCCATCACTTGACATTTTTTTCTTCTGCGCTTGTTCCAATTTTCTTTGACGCTCTGACAGTTTTGAAAAACTGATCCTGCAAAGTGAGAAAACAGACAGAGGGGGGGAAGAGAGAGAGAGAAGGAAGCAATTTTTTTTACATATGTATATTTAAGTGTCATTGTCAAGCAAGTTATTTGCTTTGACAAATTTTGCTTGCATTTTGTTTTGTTGTGTTTTTTTTTTTTTTTTATTGATACTTTTGGACGTTTTTTTCAAAAATTTTACTATTCATATGAGAGATACTACAGTGTGGTTGCTAATTCTTTCCTTCCCTTTAGTTCACTTCATTTTTACCTAAACATATAAAATGCGTAAAAACAAATAATTACATGCATTTGAGTGACATCACTATTAATTTATATTAATTCAAATATGCATGTAAAACTAGGGATTTGGGGGATTAAATGAGCATTATGTCTATCATATTGGCACATAAATGTGCAATATTCAATGTTTGTCATTGGTCCCTAAAGTTTTTCAATAAAAGTAATGTGGTTCAAATATCTAATTTTGTGAGAAATGTAGACAGAATTTACTCGCATTCTATGTACTGTCACGCTTTTTAGGAAAAAAATGAAACAACACCAACATGTCCATAGTACCTCTTCCTATTTGTTTTGGCGATCATAATCATCAGGGGAAGGAGGACTAGGGCGAGGACGATGACGAGGACGAGGAGGAATAATTCGAGGAAGAGTAAAACAAAAACCAGGACGACGAGGAAGAATTATGGTAGGAAGAGTTTGAATGACATTAGCATCATGGGGAGAATGTGGAGGAAGAGGAAGATGAGAATCAGGAGGAGGAGGAGGAGGAAGTATTATGTCTGGACAAGTACGAATACCATTAGCATCGACGAGGAGGACAAAGAATACTGGTAGGAAGAGCATGAATACCAGAATCAGGATGACAAGGAAGACGAGGAAGACTAACTATAATAGGAAGGGCTCTTGTGGAGCATGAAAGCTAGTTGTAAAGCTTAACCCCCCTCCTATTATTTAATCGAATCATGGACAAGTGGTAGTGGATCGACGCTTAAGAATTTCTGGTCATTTGAATAAAATATGATTTAGTTATACTACTACTTCTACTATTTATATTTATAGCATCTGCCATTAACAGCGGCTTCAAGGTGAAACAAGAAGCCATTGCTGCAAAGAGAGATGACGAGAGACAGGCACAGAAGGGAGAGATGCATTGTATACACAAAATATATACATATACACAAACCCCTAATTCGACATTAGGGTTGCAATTTGGTAGGACAAACCCAATTATAAGCGTAGCCCAACCTCCTCCTCTATTTTTATTTATTTTTTAGTGTTATTAATTTAGTACTCCTACATCAATAAAATGTTAAGATATACTATATTTCTCAGGCTTAATTACAAAATACTCTTTCATAGTTTGTGTAGCGTCAAGGATTCGGGTGGTCGTCCTTAAAGTTTTTCAATAAAAATACTGTGGTCCAAATCTCTAATTTTGTGAGAAATGTTGACGGAATTTACTCTCATTCTATGTACTATCACACTTTTTAGGGAAAAATTGAAGCACCACCAATTTGTCCATAATACCTCCTCCTGTTTGTTTTGTGATCATAATCATCAGGAGGAGGAGGAGGAGGATGAGGAGGAGGACGAGGTCGAGGAGGAATAATTCGAGGAAGAGTAAACAAAAGCCAGGACGATGAGGAGGAATTATGGCAGGAAGAGTTTGAATACTATTAACATTAGGAGAAGAGGATGAGGAAGATGATAATCAGGAGGACGACGAGGAAGATGAGAATCAGGAGGACGAGGAGGAGGAGGAGGAGGAGGAATTAAGGCAGGAAGACTACGAATACCATTAGCATCAGGAGGGGAAGGACGAGGAGGACGACAAATTCTGGTAAGAAGAGCATGAATGCCCGATTTAGGAAGACGAGGAGGACATTATGATAGGACGGGTTGTTGTGGAGCATGAAAGATGGTTGTAAAGCTTAACGCCCCTCCTATCGTTTAATCGAATCATACACAAGTGGTAGTAGATCGGCGCCTGAGAATTTCTGGTCATCTGAATAAAATGGAACTTAGTTTTATTACTTCTACTATTTATATTGAATACACTAGCCATGGCTTCAAGGTACAACAAGAAGCCATTGCTGCAAAGAGAGATGACGAGAGACGGGCACAGAAGAGTAAGAGATGTTGTATACACAAAATATATACATATATGTAAACCTCTAATTCAACCTTAGGGCTGCAATTTGGCAGGAAAAACCCAATAATAAGCTTAGCCCAGCCTCTTCCTCTATTTTGTTTTTGTATTATTAATTTAGTACTCCTATATCAATAAAATGTAAAGATATACTATATTATTCAGGCTTAATTACAAAATACTCACTCAAAGTTTGATGAGCACCGGGGATTCGGGTTGGTACCTAACGTTTTTTTAATAAAAGTAATGTGGTCCAAATCTCTAATTTTGTGAGAAATACAAATGAAATTTACTCGCAACCTATGTACTGTCACGCTTTTTATGGGAAAAATGAAACACCACCAATATATCAATAATATCTCATCCTGTTTGTTTTGGCAATCATAATCATCAAGATGAGAATGAGGACAAGGACGAGGACGAGCAGGAATAATTCGAGGAAGACAAAAACAAAAACCAGGACGATGAGGAGGAATTATAATAGGAAGAGTTTGAATACCATAAACATCAAGAGGAGGAGGACGCAAAAGACAAAAATCTAGAGGACGACGAGGTGGAGGAGGAGGATTATGGCAGGAAGAGTACGAATACCATTAGCATCAAGAAGAGGAGGATGAGGACAAGGACGAGGAGGACGACGAATTCTGGGTAGAAGAGAATGAATACCAGAATCAGGATGACGAGGAAGACGAGAAGGACTAATTATAATAGGAAGGGTTGTCGTGGAGCATGAAAGCTGGTTTTAAAGCTTAATGCCCCTTCTATACCTTTTATTTTCAGTTTCGTTAACGTTTTACCGTGACCCTCTTTGAGGTGACGATACATATACATGATATTTGTATGTAGGATTATCATTGGAGTTAATTATAGCTAAAATTTACAAGGAATTTGGGGTTCTAGGCTTTAATTGGAGCAATTTGTGAGGTGAGTACTCTAATTCTAACTTGGGTGTTAAATGGTGCTTATGTGATGTTGGGTATGATAAAAATGCTTAGTTCTTGAAGTTGTAGTTAAAGCATGTGTTAATTAGAGCTTAACATGTCAATTTATGGAAATTGCTATGTGATATGTTGATGTGCTTATATGTTTATATGGGTCAATGGATGTCAATTAACGATCACCATTATTTAGCCCGTGTTAACGGGACGATGTTTTTCCTCAAGAAAGGGGACGGTGGTGACGACCACAAAGATTTGACTACGGTTACGTGAGAGTGTGTGCTTTCACTATATGCGATGTTTAAGTGAGAAAAGGCCCGGAATCTTGGGTCCATTGCGATGGTGATTGATTATTTGACATACCGGTGACTAGTTTTTACCGTTGTGTTGTTTCAATATTGCATATGCACATTTCATACTCCATGGCATGGTTAAAGTATTCACTAAGCGTAAGCTTAAAACAAAATTATTTTTTGTGTGGTTATTGAATAACCACCGCAGGTACGCATCGCGACGAGGGAAGGAAGTGAACGGAAATCCGGGCGGAGTATCTTTTTGTTTATATGTTATTGTTTGGTTGGAAAATTTATAAGTGTGTGCGAGCGTGCCAGGCAAGCAAATTGCCAATGTGTAAGTGTGATTATCCAAACTGCGCCTCACCAAGCAAATTGTGGTGACGTTTGATGCCTTAAACAGGACTTTAACCGTGTAAAGATGTACTTAATTGAAGCACTTCAAACTGATTTAAAGATAACTACTCCTAATAAAATAGTAAGAAAACAATAAAATAAAAGACTACTATGATTAAATTAAACAAACTACAATCTAACCTTGAAGATGACTTCGAAGGTGTTCTATTCCTAAGTTTAAGTATCTAAATAACAATACAGTAAGTGTATTGAGAGATATATGTTGATGTTGATCGAAGACCCCTTTTCGAATACACAATCCTTCTATTTATAGACGTCGAGAGTCCCCAACAACTCTGTTTGAATACTCCCTCCTATTTTCAAACTGATAACTGCTCTGACACCTGTTATATCCTTGAATTGACACCTGTTCTTCAGTTACTTCTTGATGATCAACACGTGTCTTCTTAGCAATTAAATACTTGAACAGCGTGAAGCAGCAACAGCTGCTCATAACTATTTCAGTATTCATTCGGGTCCACCAATTATCCTGCCACATAAACTCTTACGTGTCAATTCTGCATTGGCTGGATATTTTTATCACAAACATTACCCCCCGCGCCATTTTCCTTTTGGTTCAAAAAAGATAATGGTGATCATGGACAAATCATGTCGGGTAGTTAGCATCTTATGCGATCTTCGAATGTTTATAAATTGCACAAAGCATCATATCTGCTTGATCCTTGAAACCTTCTCTCTACCTTGTTCTTTCGAATCTGCTCTATTAATTATGTCTTCTTCTCAATCTTCTTTCGACACCAGTAACTACTTTCCTCTAGATCTTCCCGAAGAAGTGATGTTGTCAACCAAACGCCCTGAAATTTCTTCTCGAACCAATTGGGATCTACCTGAAATTCCTACTGAACCCTTCACCTATTCAAAATGGGAAAAGTGGCATGAAATGTTGAACAGACCAAGTGCTTCTTCAATAGGGCAAAATTCTTCTTCGAGCTCTTCCAAATCGATTTATAATAACCAAACATTCCCTCCTGCTTGGGAACTACCTATTTCCCGTGGTGAAGGGGTAGGATATCATAAAGGTATGAAGCTCGAAACCCCAATTACCATGCCTTCAGTTGTTCATCCAAACTTTGACTATCCTGAAACTGAAGGGATTATTCGAAGCAGGACAATAAAACCATACTATCCATTTTTGAATCGTCTCTCTCGAGAGCAAAATCTGTTGAATGCCTGGTTGATCTCCTCAACCAGTCCTCCTAGTGAGAGTCTTCAAAGAGGTAATATCTTAATTCCTCAAGGCAGACCTCCCATTCACACATATGTAAGAACATCTCATGAGGATTTTTCTAATGAGCACTACTCTTTAGCCTTCCTTTCTAAATGCAAACTTTTTGAGAAAGATTATGAAGAGAGAGTACTTCTCTTCGACCATTCTGTACTAGGCTTTCCTAACACCAAAGTTCAAGTGGTGGATCCTACTGATGATATTGGTGACCCTTTTTTGAAATTAGACCAATTATGCAGGCATGGTCCTATTTTCGAACATACTCCACCCATTCGATCGCCTTCTTCCTGCTTGATCATCCAAGCCCAAAGGCTTCTTGTTGCCTTTTCACATCTTCCCTTTTCCATTTTACAAGATCCAAAGGCTCGAACTAATTTCGAATGGAGTTGCCACATCTTGTGCCATGAATGGAATATTTCAACCCTTGTTCGAACCCAAATGGATTTCACCCTTCGAACCTTGGCTCCTCATATAAGATGGCATTCTCATCACCAAGAAAGTGTCCATCATTTGAATTACCTAATGGATCTTTATGAGAGCCTTAAGGAAGTACCCAATGCACTTCTTGATGAAGTCTCAGAGTTCAAGGAGAAATGCATCTATGGTTGTGGCAGTTCCGATGAAGAAAGCAGTGTTTCTCATTACTCGAAGCCTGACCTTGAAGGTCGAATTGCATATCTTAAAGAAGAAGCCAAAGCTGTTGGCATATCTCTTTGAGGCAAGACTTCATTAGCCAAGGAACTTCGAAATCTTCGCAAAGCCTTATTCAAGATCAACTCGCGGCTAAATCAGTATGAAGAACAACTCAAGAATGCTTATCTCACACTTCGAAGCGAAGATAAATTGGCTTTACAAGCCAAGAACTTATGCCTCGAAATAGAACTAGAAACAAAGTACTTTGCCTATTACTGGGCCATGTTTCACAATTTAGTTACCTATGGGTTTTCCCATTTTTACCAATTATGTTTATAAACTATAACCGCATTTCCTTTTCAATGTAATGAATTACAAAAAATTCATGTTCTTATTAATTAGTTCATTCCGAACCAGTATGTCTTTTCCTTTGATTCAACGGTCCAAAAAAGGTAACCGAATCAAACGGGTATTTTTCAATAAATACATCTCTTTTCAAACATCACCAAAGGCTATAAATAGACAAGCAAAAGGAAAAACAAACCTTCTGACTTCTACAAATTCGTTTTGCTTTCTATTTATTCACTTCGTACTTTGTTCTCTTTTCCTATCATTTTATTTGCAATTCAACCACTTCAATTCTAAAGATGGCCAAATCTGGTGATAACACTTAACTTCAAAAAATCTGCGATGACTTTGAACAGATCATCAAAGACGAACAAGAGCATTACTTGCAAGGGCAAGAGACTTCCCTGATTCATGAGATTCTCGTTCCCATTACTTTTCCCAACCAGGAATCCTCAATTGTTGTAGGTCCTTGCCTGAGCACTCCAAGCCTGAGACTCCATGTCTATTACCCCAGATTAGGAGAACAACGCCTGACTTACCAACAAGATCTTCCAAATCCCAAGTATGACTGGAAGTTTCGACACTGGCCCAAACCCGCAAAGGACTGGCCTGAATGGGTAGACAGGATTTTGGAGAACAGAAGAGAAATTCTGATTACCACAGGGATTTACCATGCTATCAGTCTTTCAAAATTTCCCATCGAATCGAGTCCTAACTTTTTAGCTGCAGCCCTCTGTTTTTGGAACCCTATTTTCAACCATTTTCAATTTTGATTCGGTCCAATAGGTCCCACTGTTCTAAACATCTGTCATTTATTACGGTTTTTGTCTCATGGGGAAGATGCTCACCCCTATATGGCTGAATCTAATAGTCCTCCAATCAACATTGATTCTAAATCATTGGGGTATACTAACTTCCTGACTACCCATAAAAAATCATCAGGAGCAGTGACAGACAAGGAA
The DNA here is from genome assembly GCA_033977485.1 of Hydrangea macrophylla. Taxonomy (NCBI): domain Eukaryota; kingdom Viridiplantae; phylum Streptophyta; class Magnoliopsida; order Cornales; family Hydrangeaceae; genus Hydrangea; species Hydrangea macrophylla. The sequence continues at coordinate 98,169,669 of CM066985.1, forward strand.
TATTACTGCTTCCTCTTGTACTGGCTTTCGAAGCATCTGTTTTGCACTTCTTCTCAGAGGGTTGTCCTCGAGTTTTTTAACATTGCCAGAGCTCTGACTGCTGGTCGAAGGTTAGCCTTAGCACCTTTTGTTCTAGGATCTCTCTATAGGTCCTTTTCTGATTTGTGCTTCGACCCCTTCGTTCTTACCCAAGGTGGTCCTTTCTGGATTTTACAATTATGGCTATATGCTTACTTTCCAGAAATTCATGACTTAGGACCCTTATCCTACACTGTTGCTCATGGGATCTTTTTTGCCTTATTGCCAAATGTTGAGAAGACCTTCAAAGAATCCATCTCATTCTTTTTCAATCTCTCTGCAATAAGGCCAAACAAACTGTTACAACCATTCGCTGTCCTCTATAATTCTGAAGACAAATCTCCTCTTTCTCCCCATTGGCTTTGTCAAATTTTGGACAGAACAGCAAGTGCTCTCGAACTAAAAGCTGCATGGGGAAGTTTCTTGATTAGTAGGGATCTATTCTTTGGGAATATCCTTAGCATCAAATCTCAGGGTGAACTTTACCTTCCCAATCAGTTTTCGAGGCAATCTGGACTTACTCAATCAATTCCTTTCCCAATCAGGAGTCAAGCTAATATACTTATGGCTTATAAAACTCACTCGAAGGTGCCAAAATCAGTGGTAACTGCTGCATTGGCAGTTTATCAGAACAAAGTCAGCAATTTGGAGTTCACTTCCCTACCAGTTTACACCACTTGTACCACTGCCTTCTTAAATTGGTGGGAAAATCTGATGTCAGTGGAGATGGACAAGTGCCAACTTTTGAGATACATTGATTCGAGGCAACCAGGTAATCATAATTCTAATTCAATTCTCTTCTTCTTAAATGACGAAAAGAAATCTAACTTATTATTGTTTGATCCTTACAACATAGGAGTGGCAATTAGAGAAGGCTCTTCACCAATAACCAGAGCTTCGAAGGCCAAGCCAAATATTCCAATCTCTTCAAAGACCTCTAAAACTTCAGCTCCTGTTCCACCCTTAAAGTCAAAAAGAAAATTGGTCCTTCCAGCAGAGAGCTCACCTTCTCTATCAGAAAATGTTGAGTCTGAAGGAGAAGAAGAAGTTAGCCCTGTCCCTATTTTATCTCAAAAGAAAAAAAAAAAAAAAAACAAAACAAAACAACAGTTGAACCATCTGCTAGTTTAAAAATCACCAAGGAAGTTCCCATTCCAGCAATCCCTATTTCGAAGATGGAACCTGCACCTGCACCTGAATCACCCCAAACTATTCCAAAACCATCATCCCAAAGTTTTAACATCCCAGAGGTTCATAAATCTCCTCCACCCAGTACTCAACCTTCATTAATTGAATACCAACCAACAGTAAGTTATTTAAACTCTTCTGGTATATAAATTTTCATAGACACATTTTAACGAAAATGTTCATCCTTTGCTATCCAGATTGAATCTGTTCCTGAAATTGAGATTGGCTCTTCAAAGCCAAGTACAAGTTCTGATCCTAAAACTGCTCCAGAATCAACTTCATTCGAACCTCAAGTTGCCCCAGGTGTCTCAGGTTCTGATGAATTTCACCTGTCTCTTCCTCCCAATCTGAGTCCTGAAGAAGTTAAAGACTTTAAAGACGGTCTAAAGTCTGTTTTGAAGATGGGAGACACTACTGTGACCAATGTCCAAGAATTTTTCCAACAAATGACAGGTCAAAGCAAGCCAAAGGTACCCTCTATAGATCCAGTAGTTGCACTTGCTACATTGAGACTGTTTAGTAAGATCTCTTTTGAAGTATTCGAGGACAAAGAAGTGCAGAGAGCTATGAAAATCTTGTGCCAGTTCATGCTGGATAGTTCAGCCATAACTGTTCCTGACAAGGAAACCATCTCTGCATTGATGTCTACCTTTGAATTTGACTGCTTTTTATTAGAAAAGGTCGTCGAAGAAAGAAAGAAACTAGAGGTTGACATGGAGTACACAACAGAGAAGACTCTCGAGATGGACCGGTTGTTAGCAGCATTTGGTGAGAGCAACACTGCAATTGAAAAGCTTTCAAACAAAGTTGAAAAGCTTAAAAAGAAGCTGGAGATTGCAGAAACTGAACTGGCCAAATTGAAGGTGAAGCAAGGGAATGCTGAAACAAAGCTGCTGGCTCTGAAGACAGAAATTGAATCGAAACCTTTGAAGAACCAAGAATCAATTTCAAGGCAGAAATTTATTCTTAGCCAATCAAAATTGTACACTAGGTCTTAGGACAATTTCAGATTAAAAGCCCAATTTATAAGTAAACTGGTATGAAAATTTACACCAATAGGACTCTGCAATGTACCAACATCTGGTTTTTGTACCTTAATTTTGAATGTGGAATACATGTTCTTACTTTGTGAATGCTGCATTCCTTTATTCTAAATTCCTTGCTTCCCAAATAGTGGGATAATATTGCTTAAGAAATTTACCATTGATTTTTCTAACATGGACAAATCCATTCAAATTTTTTAGATGGTAAAATCCACCTTTGAAAACCTTGTGAATTTGGAATGGACCTTCCCATTTAGGGGACCATTTTCCATACTTTGGGTCTTTAGATCTAACAGGTAATATCGTTTTCCATACCAAATCTCCCTCGTCGAAGGTTCTTGGTTGTACTTTTTTATTATATCTTCTTGAAGCTATTCTTTTCTGTATCAAAATATTATTGAGAGCTCTGATCCTTTCTTCATCAATACCCTCCAATTCAATAGCCATGGATGTTTGATAATCATCCAAAGATAATTGATTTTCCTTCATCACTCGAAGAGAATTAATCTTTATTTCAACAGGTAAGACTGCCTCATGCCCAAAAGTTAAAGCATAAGGAGATACTCCTGTACTTGTTCGCTTCGAAGTTCTATATGCCCATAATACTTCTGGCAAAATCTCATGCCACATCCTTGGATTATTTTTTATGATTTAGCCATATTTTCTTTTATGACCCTATTGGTGGCTTCAGCCTGTCCATTTGATTGAGCATAATATGGGGTTGATTTTGACATTGCAATTCCCAACTTATTTGCAAATGCAACTACATCCCCTTCGAATACAGAAGCATTGTCAGATACAATGGTTTGTGGGATACCAAATCTGTAAATTATATTTTCTAGGAATTTTACAACCATTGTTTGAGTCACAGTCTGCATGGGTTCTGCTTCTACCCATTTAGTAAAATAATCTGTAGCTAAAATAATGAATCCATGACCCTTCGAAGAAGGAGGACTGATCTTTCCTATCACATCTATGGCCCAACCTCTAAAAGGCCATGGTTTTATCACATATTGAAGATCAACAGTTGGTAAATGCTTCAGAGGACCATGCTTCTGACATTCTTGACATCTTTTGGCAAACTCAATACAGTCTTTTAAAATAGTTGGCCAATAAATGTTATGTCTTCTAAGTAACCACCTCATCTTAATTCCAGATTGATGAGCTCCACATAATCCCTCATGAATTTGAGCTGTAGCTTCTAATCCTTCGAGATTATTTAAACATTCCAATAATAATCCATCACTTCCTCTTTTGAATAACTTCCCACTATACAAAATATAATTGACAGATTTCAACCTTATACCTCGATCAGGTTTTTTATTACATCCTGAGAGATAATCTATGATTGACTTTCTCCAATCATCATGAACTTCTATACTTAAGATATCATAAGGTAATCTATCTACCAACATTGGTAATAATTTCCTATAAGTCACTTGTTCCATTTCAATATTTTCATCATTTGTTCTAAATCCAGATGCCTTTTGAGCTGCATCATTGGCCTCTTCATTAAAACTTCTAGGAATATACATCAGGTTCACATTGTCAAATTTGGATAATAAATCCATTGTAGTGTCATAATACACTTTCAATGTACTACTCATACATTTATATGTCCCATTCATATGATTTATAACCAATTGGGAATCTCCAAATACATCTACAAATGTAGCTTTAATTTTTAACAAAGTTTCGAGACCCATGATTAAAGCTTCATACTCAACTTGATTGTTAGTACATTGATTCGAATCTAATTTGTAGCCATATTTGGTTTTAATCTTTTCAGGTGACTCAATGACAAAACCAATGCCTGCAGCAAATTCAATTTTTGAACCATCAAACCATAATTTCCATGGACTAATAGTTATCTGTCCAATTTCATAATTCCCCTATGTTTCGAGGCAATTTGGATGATCAGCCAAAAAATCTACCAAGGCTTGACCTTTTACTGCCTTTTGTGGCACATAAAACAAACAGAATTCTGACAATGCCAAAATCCATTTACCAACTCGATTTCTCAGAATAGGTCGAGTCAACATATATTTAATTAAATCAAACTTAGCAATCACATAAACTTCAGTATGAAGAAGATAATATCTTAATTTCATAACTGCAAAGTACAAAGACAAGCACAATTTTTCCATAAAGGAATATTTGCATTCAACAAAATTTAAAAACCTACTAAGGTAATACACAGCTTGCTCTTTCTTATCATCATTATCCTGGGCTAATAAAACCCCAATCGATGCTTCTGCTGCTGAGATATATAACTTCATAGGCCTATCTTTTCTTGGAGGCATTAACACTGGTGGCTTTACCAAATAATCCTTCAAGGCTTGAAAGGCAGTTTGATGTTTATCTTCCCACTTCAACTCTTCATAATCCTTTAATTTCAACAAAGGAGAAAAAATCAGAGTTTTTCCAGCAGTATTGGAAATAAACCTTCGAATAAAATTGACTTGTCCTAAAAATCTTTGTAATTCTTTTTTGGTCGAAGGGGGTTTACTTTGAATAATTGCTTGTGCCTTATTCTTATCCACTTGAATTCCCTTTTCATGTACCAAATAGCCTAGAAAATTTCCAGTACTAACTCCAAAGGCACATTTTAGTGGATTTAACTTGAGTTTGAAAAATCTCATTCTTTCGAATGTTGACTTCATGTGAATAAGATGATCATCGAATGTTTTCGATTTAACAATTATGTCATCTATATAACATTCTAAAAAGGTTCCAATCATGTCATGGAAAATAGAATTCATGGCTCTTTGATAAGTAGCCCCTGCATTCTTTAAACCAAAAGGCATTTATATCCACTCGAAGGTACCTATACTACCTGGACACCTAAATGCAGTCTTATAAATGTCTTCCTCAGCAATACATATTTGATTATACCCTGAATGGCCATCCATCATGGACATTATAGTATTTCTAGCAGATCTATCAATTAATAAATCAACTATTGGCATAGGATATTCATCCTTAGGAGTGGCTAAATTAAGACTTCTGTAATCAATACAAACTCTTAATTTACCATTTTTCTTCATAACTGGAACAACATTCGAAATCCATTCAACATACCTGGCAGTTCTAATGAATCCTGCCTTGAGCAATCTTTCAATTTCTTCTTTAATCTTCATAGTGACTTCTGGAGTCATCCTTTGAGGTTGTTGCTTTACTGGTTTGTAGCCAGCTTTGATAGGCAACCTATGTTCTACTAAACTCATTTTGAGTCCTGGCAATTCATTATAATCCCAAGCAAAACAATCTCTAAATTCCTTTAACAACTCGACCAATTTATACTGGTCCTCCTTTCCAAGTTTGGAACTTAAGTAAGTAACTCTCTTTTGCTGATCTGATCCTAAATTGATTTCTAATAAAGGGTCTTGTGACATCTCTTGTATCGAATTTTCTGGCAATACAGATAATTCTTCCTTTCCAATATTCTTTAACTCTTGTGAATCTTCCTCAAAGACATAGTCTGACCAGTTTATGGTTGAGTCTTTCTCAATCCTTGACTTTAAATCTGCCATCATCAGCTTGTGTAAGACCAGTCGAATGGTCTTTTCTATATCTCCTATTTCCATAGATGTATGAGTCATTAAATCATTTTATCATCACCCAATGGTTCCAAAGAACCAAATGGCATTTCAGCCAACATGTCCCAATTTTCTTCTTGAGATTCATCTTCTGATTCTTTTAGGTCAATTGGCTTGACATTATCTTGATACAATTAAGCTTCGACACAATTGGAACTTGCATGAAAAGGCTGAACATTAGCTTTTACTGTTTCCACTTCACAATTTTCCTTCACAAGCAACAATTTCTGATGCATTGAAGAAGGAACACATTTATTAGCGTGAATCCAGTCTCTTCCTAATAAGGCATGATAACTAGGATTAGTATCTACCACAAAGAAAGCAGTTTTAGATTTACTCGAACCTACTATGGTTTCAATTGGTATAACTCCTTTGGTGTTTTTCTTATCACCAGTAAATCCTGATATCATAATGTGGGTCTGTATCAATTTTGCATTTTGTTTATTGATCTTTTTCAAAGTATTTTGAGGAATGATGTTGACAGCAGCACCATTATCAACCAATATCTTGTTTAAAAGAACACCATTCAAACAAGCCTTTATGTATAGTTGTTTAAGATGCTTAGTCATTTCTGTTGATGGTTCTTCGAATGAATAAACAAAATTACAATCACTAAAAACAAACTCAGGAAGATTTACCTCAGATATATCCTCAGTAGATACTTCCATTTCCATTTCTCCATCCATTTGTTGATCTTCTGTTGCCTCGAAGATTTTTGGTAACATGAATGTGGCAGTGTTAACTTCCATTTGTTCTGGAAATGTGCCAAATTGAATAAGCATGTTCTCTTCCTTAATCACTTCATTTTCAGGTTTTATTTCAACATTTCCTAAAACTTGGGCTTCTACCACTGTCATTGCTTCATTCCCATCATCAATACTCATTGCCTTTTCCAATTCTAGTACTTTGGCTTTAATGATACTTTCCTCAGACATAGTATCAGTATCTCCTTTGGTATTTCGATCGAACCTGGGATTAGGCTTTGAAACTTCACTGGAGTCTCTTTTGACTTCATTTCCTAACTCCTGACTTTGAGCCTGCATATTAGAAAATTCTTTCCACATGGTGAATTTCCTCTGCAATCTCCTTTGTTGAGTTCTATTTATCATAGAGACCATATTCTGGTTCTTTCCCTTGGGATGTTGAAGTACATGCCATGTATTCTTTTCAACCTGAGGAGGTTTAATCATCCTATTTTTGTTTTGAAGGCCTTGTTGTTCCATCATATTTTTTACCCTGTCATCTTGCAGAACAAACCAATTTGGCACTCCTGATACCAATATAGGTTCACATGATTGTGATGTCTCACCAACTTCTGATGACTTATTTAATGCCTCCATGTCTATTTCAGTCTGCACCACATGTGCTGGTACCAATTTTGATGGTATGAGTTGAGTTTGCCTTTCTCTTTGTCCCCCATATTGTTTCTTTGGTATATGAGAGAATCCTGGCCTCACATATTGCATGTTCCTTGATGGTCGAACATAATTACCAACATGGAAATTCCTTGAAAATTTGGCTTTAAAAGGAGCCACTGGTCTTGAGGCATACCTTGCTGTCATAGGCCCAGTATATGTTGAGGCTTGATAGATTGGTCCTCTAAACTGCCCTCTCCCAACATTCATGATTGGTTGGAAAGGAGGTCCATAAGAAGTGCTCACTTTCTTTTGTTCGAACAAAGGCTGTTTGTTCTTCCTACCTGCTTTGACCCCAACCCTTTTATCATAGATTTCAGCATATCTTTTCCCACAACCAATGCATAAATTCTTTGCATATTCATGATTGAAAACTGATAACTCAGGGTTTTTCTTTGTTATTTCTTCAAGTCTCTTCATCTGGTCCTCTGACTTTGCATTTTCTCTTTCTTTGACCAGAGCCTCGAAGGAAATATCATGGACATTGATTGACACCTCTTGAACTGCTGGGAATGGATCTTCATCAACCCCCATTTGTTTTTCAGGGAATTTCAATTTTCCTTTCTTGATCAGATCTTGAATCCTGTCTCAAAAATAGTACAATTATTAGTTGAATGGGTCCAAGAACTATGCCATTTGCAGTATTTCTTACCTTTCAATTCATCATTAGAAGGCAATTTTGTTCCATCAGATAGTTTAATGATTTTCCCTTCTAATAGATGATCAAAAATTTCATCCAACTTATAAACATCAAATGAATATTTTTTAAACGATCCTTTAGATTTATACACTTCAGCAAAAACATTTTTCTTCACAAGACTCTTACATGTGAAAGGTTCTTTTCCTATTATTTCTGCAGCATCTATCTCATAATTAGGCTCTTTATAATATGTTTTTATTGAAGAAGCATTTCTTTCACTTTCTTCTTCCAACAAGGCTTCATATCTAGAGATTCGAGCAGTCAATTCAACAAGATCTCTAAACTCTAAAGCATCGAATTTCTTTCTTAGTCTAAATTCGAGACCATTTTGAGCCAACTTAACAAATTCAGGTTCAGGCAGAATGATTTTACACTTTGTTCCAGCCCTTTTGAACCTATTTATGAATTGAGTAGCCTTCTCATCAGGCTTTTGACATAGTCTGGCTAAATCAGCCATTGATACTTCTGGTTCTGTTTGGTAAAACTGAGTATGGAAAGATTCTTCCATTTGTGCCCAATTATAGATCGAATTAGGGGCTAAATTAGTAAACCAAGCAAATGCAGTATCTGTTAATGAACTAGGAAACAAACGAAGCCTAAGATATTCATTATTTCCTACATCAGCACACTGACTGATGAATTTTGCTACATGTTCAACTGTGGATTGACTACCATCTCCTGCAAACATGGCAAAAGTGGGGAATTTAAATCCCCTGGGGAATTCGATCCTATCAACCCAGTCAGGATAAGGCTTCCTATAAACTGGAGTTTGTACCCCCCGAGCCATGGGTCCACAAACCTCATGGATTAAATTAATCATGTCATTCCTATCAACCATATTAAATGGTTGTTGATGACCTGGTTGACCAAAAGGAGGATTCATTGGTGGTATTGGAGGTGGTTGAGGATTATTATCCATCCTCCTAGGATTTTCATTTCTTCGACCCACTCCTATTCCAGTAGGGTCTGGTTCGAATATAGGATTGTTGTTTATTCTCATATTCTGGCCTGTTATGTTTTCTCTAGGCCTTGGTTCTTCAATATTTACTGTTCTATAAACAGGATCCTGTCCATTCACATGGTTTCCTTGCATCCCTTTAATACTTGAAAAAGTATTATTAGGGACAGACATATAAAAACTTTCTTGTGAATTAGGCCTAAAAGGAGGCCCATTTGTATGATTCATAAGATTTGACTGAAACAAACCATGACCATGACTTCTTTCATTCTGTCGAATCATAGAGGGATTTCCACTTGGCACCATCGCTGGTGAAAATTGTGGTAGACTGTTGTTAAGGGAAGTGATTAGAACATTAACATTCTGAATCATATTTCCCAAGTGATCAAATATTAGTGTCAATTGACTCACCAAATCATGTTGACTTTCTGAACCAACATTCCCATTATTTGGAATTGAATTTAAATTTTCAACTCCTATTTCTGGATTTTTACTGGCTGCATGATTCCTAGTATTACTACTCTAAGGATCTTGGTGTGGAGAACCACCAGTTTTAGCAATGTTAACACCAACATTGGCGTTATCAACAGACCTATTGCTTCGAAGGTTTCTGTTTGTCATCTTTTGACACTTACGTCCCACCGGGCGTGCCAAAAATGTTTGGTTGGAAAATTTATAAGTGTGTGCGAGCGTGCCAGTCAAGCAAATTGCCAATGTGTAAGTGTGATTATCCAAACTGCGTCTCACCAAGCAAATTGTGGTGACGTTCGATGCCTTAAACAGGACTTTAACCATGTAAAGATGTACTTAATTGAAGCACTTCAAACTGATTTAAAGATAACTACTCCTAATAAAACAGTAAGAAAATAATAAAATAAAAGACTACTATGATTAAATTAAACAAACTATAATCTAACCTTGAAGATGACTTCGAAGGTGTTCTATTCCTAAGTTTAAGTATCTAAATAACAATACAGTAAGTGTATTGAGAGATATATGTTGATGTTGATCGAAGACCCCTTTTCGAATGCACAATCCTTCTATTTATAGACATCGAGAGTCCCCAACAACTCTGTTTGAATACTCCCTCCTATTTTCATACTGATAACTGCTCTGACACCTGTTATATCCTTGAATTGACACATGTTCTTCAGTTACTTCTTGATGATCAACACGTGTCTTCTTAGCAGTAAATACTTGAACAATGTGAATCAGCAACAACTGCTCATAACTGTTTCAGTATTCATTCGGGTCCACCAATTATCCTGCCACATAAACTCTTACGTGTCAATTCTGCATTGACTGGATATTTTTATCACAAACAGTTATAGACATGTAAATATGTTGGTTTTGATGGGTGTGGAACTCATGGTTGTAATGTTGTAATTGAAATGGTTTAGTTGGAAGAACAAGTTGTATTTGGGTTTTAAACTTCTTTTGTAAGTTGTAAAATGTCAAGCACCAACTTTTAATGCTTTAAGATGTGGTTTGGAAGTTGTTAATATGTTGGGTGTTCTTCCATTGAGTGTAAGCGTTGAGCTCTTGAACTCTTGTTGTATGATATGAACTTGAGATTGAGTTGGGAGTCATGTTGGAGAATGGTTGTGCTTGTAAAATGGGCCTTGTTTCCAACTTGAATTGCAAAAGAGTTGTAGTTTGGTTTGAACAAGTGTTTTGAAAGGGTTTTGAGCTCATTTCTAACTAGTTTTTATGCTCATGCTAGTTTTGACAAAAGTAAAATTTGGGGGTTTGAAATGAGGATGAGTTTATAATCTTTAAGGTGATAATGGTGTTTGCACATGCTTGGTTAATGTTGGAGGAGCTTGAGTAGGTGTTTGAAATGTGTTTCCAAAGTTTCAACAAGTTTGGTTTAAGTTTGAGTATGTTTAGACTTGAAAACAAGGGGATTTTTAGTAGCAAATTTCACTTTTGCAGAATCCATATCGATCCGGGTCTTGGGAGGATCGATCTGGAGGGTCTGGAGGAGCAGGAAATAGCATTCTGCCAAAACCAGATCGATCCGGTTATGGGGCGGATCGATCCACAGGTCTGGTGACAACCTGACGGGTTTTACAGAAACGGACATAACTCTCTCTAGAAAATTTGGATTCATGCGCCGTTTTTTGCGTTGAAACCGGGACTCAAAGACCTAACTTTTGGTATAAAATTTGCTATATGTTATTAATGACCATTTTGCCCTTGGGTCTGTTTTGTGTCAACGAAGCTGTTTTATAAACTCTAATCCATGGTTTTCTTAGTGAGTTAAGGGTGTTTTGACGTGTGGGCTTGTTACACGTATCCTAATCCCCCGGGGAGGGTTGGGGTGTGACAGCATTTCTGTATAAAAAAAAAAGTGAAGAATTCTCACATATTCATCACGTATTTATCACTTTATAAGCATCTACTATCATGTAAGAATTTCTCACTTTAAAAAGCTGTAGTGAAAAATTCTCATCTATACTTTTCACTTTAAAAGGCATCATTCATCTATATTTCCCACTTATACAAATTTCTCACCTTTTGAATAGATATTATGAGAAATTGCTCACAAAATAATAAATAAATTTCTCACATTTTGCATGAATATGATGATAATTTCTCACCAATAAAAGCGATTTTCTCACTTTCAAAACTCGAAACTAAAACCTCTACAGAATCAAATATGCATATGAAAAACACACTTATGATAATTTTCAAAAGAAAGTAACTCAAAACAAATTGTAACACTTATCATAATCTTAATCCCATCTTTCAAACCTAAAGAAGACAAACGAATTTTGAAGTTGAGTAAAATAAGAAAAGTCCTTGATTTTAGCAGACAGATTTGAAAGTTGAGTAAAATAAGGAAACTCCTTGATTTTAGCAGACAATTTGAAAGTTGAGTAAAATAATCACATGGGTAATTTTTAATGATCTAATAACAAATTTCTTACTTAGTAATACAAATTTCTCACTTTTTGAATGGACAAAATGTGAAATTTTCACTTTTTAAATGGATACAATACGAAATTTCTCACAACTAAGTCACTTCTTCCAACAAGCTTATCACCAAATTCTCAGAGTATCAACTAGATTTAACAAATTCGTTTTTTGAACAATGAGGACTTTCTGACAAAAAATCTATATTCCTTCGTACAAAAGTGAGAAATTCTACAATAAGAGTCCTTACAAACAAAACAAATCACCATACATTATGATAAGGGAAAAAAAAAATAAGATTACAGGCAGTGACGAATTACGCTAAGTCACTTTTCCAACTAGAATATCACCAAAATCTTAGATTATCAACTACATTTAACAACTTCGTATTTGGAACAATTATGAATTTCTCACCAAAAAAAAAATCATCTTACTTTTTGTAGAATTTCTCACTTTTTAATACCATATTCCTTCATAAAAAGTGAGAAATTTTGCAATAATTGTACATTAAAATTCTCACATTCATTCTGCGAACCTTGAATCTCCAATTCTCCAACACAATAGCTATTAATCTTCTCCTTCAAATCTAAACAAAATATCATACGAATTTTGAATTTAAAGATTAAATGTTCATAAACTAAGAATCCTACTCTTTTCAACACAACATCTTGATTTTAGGAATAAAACTGCCCATATCCAAAATCTCCTAAATTTCCGACTACCTTATTTGTGACCACCGATTTTCAATCCGTAAAATACACACAGTTTATATATATATATATAATGAAGGATGTAATAGTCCATAAAGACCCTATCAATTTGGGGAAAGGACCTATTACTGATTTACATCCTAATCAAGGATCAATTGCTATACCCAAAATGTGCTTAGGATCAATTTCTATTAATGATGGGATTTAGGGGCTAATTCTTATATTTCTAAAAAATAATCCGCCTAATTTCTTGCCCGTGGAGAAACCGCTATTGGTGGCTCTGGAAATGACTTCTGTTACATTAGAATTGAAGAAACCAAAGCCCAAAGTTCTGTTTGGGAATCTCAATGCACTTCAGTGAGCAATTTGAACACTAGTTTTCTCATATGCAGGACTTGAGATATTCGACGGGTCTCATTTGGCTTGGGATACCGGTTCTGATGTCGATCATTTACAATCATTGGATTTGCTTGATGGGTGGGGACATGGAAATTGCAACACATATTGTGGTCGGGCCATACGGGCACCCACGTGTTATTGAAGTGGGTCCAATAAGACCTGGCTTGGACACCAAGTAACGGGCTTTGGAGTCCCAAGCCTGTTAGGTTTTCATGTGCCTATATATATATATGCATATATATCACATGGAAAACCTAAGAGACATAATAATCTCAGCAGCCTCTATCTCCCTCACGTTAGTTTCTCTCTCTCTCTCTATACACTCGGTTTCTCTCTCTAGCTAATCACCAAGGAACTTGGGATTTAGCGTGTGACTGTCATGGGGATGGCTCAAGAAGCGTCCTCTACGACTAGGCGATGCATAAGAGAGTACACGGAGGCAACATGGAGCAGCAGTTCGTGGATGAAGACGCCGGGCTCGTAACAACACCGTTCGGCGATCCGTCGGGCTATTCCGCTAGGTAACGAACCTATACTCGACTCGTATGCTTGCGTGCATATTATCTACATTGGTATCAGAGCTTGTAGGTTGTTGATTCGCCCGTAGATCACCCAAATTGAATCTGCCATTAAAGCTTCAAGCAAGCTTTTATCAAAACTTTGAAAATTTGATTTTAAAGTGGGTCTACATCGAAACTCCAATAGGGGTCCAATTTTTTGGCATGGTTGTGCCCCATATAATCCCTAGAGTCTCTCCATAAAGTCCCATGGCCTGATTATCCCAAACGAGTGAGATATTGCAAAACCTAATTTTTTGGATCAATAAAAACGAATTTTTTTTTCCAACTTTGATCCAATTTTTTGGAAGATTCACTACATCAATGTCTCTGTTTTTTGGCTTAAAATTATAGTACTCCGTGAGAGCTTTCCAACGATATAAAATTTGTAAGTTTTCGACGAAAAACGAGTGAGATACGAGCTTACAAAGTAGGAGGGTTGAGCAGCCCCCAAAACCCAGATTGGTTTTGTTTTGGGGAAGATGAACCAGAGATTGACCACGCCCACTCTCGCTGAAGAGAATGGGGCCCACTCGCCCGCCGACGTTGGTCCGGTGACCATGTGTCTGGAGAGTGGAGGAGTGTCTCTTGGCCCTGGTCCATAATATGTTTTTTATATATTTTTATTAGAAAAATATTTAATTATTTTGTAATTAAAACAGTTTCTGCTATTAAATTAAATAGTTTTTTAATGTTTTAAACTGTTTTAATTGCTTTAAAATTATGAAAAAATGTGAAAATTTAATTTTTTATTTTTCCTATCTTATGGACACTATGTGGGACCAGAAATAATTTTATGGTAAATTGTTTCATCATTTTTGGTACTTTAAAGCATAAAATATATGTTTTATATATGTTTTTAATTGCTTAAAATATCCAAAAATGCATATTAATTTTTTAAATTAATATAGAGTGTGTAGTACACTGTAAGGGACTCTAAGATAATTTTTGTGTAAATTATCATGTATTTATGGTATTTTAGAGCATATAATTAATGTCTATGGACGTTTATTTAATTGCTTAAAATAGCCAAAATACACTATTAATTTTTGTAATTAATGTGTGACATAAGGGACACTGTTTTAAGACCATGTAAATTTTGTGGGATCCACAGGTAATTTTTGGTAAATTATCTCAATTATATTAATATTTTAGAGCATATAATTGCGTGTTTTTGTACACATATTAAATTGTTTAAAATATTTTTATTGATTATTAGTTCAGGGAATTAACACAATGTGTTTAGAACACAAGTAGTAGCTTGAGAAAATGATTTTAGTGTATTTTCTCGCTCTTTGGGACGTATTTTAGAGCATATATGTTTTGTTGAGTATGCAATATTAATTGCTTAAAATATAACCAATTAAAGTTGTTAATTCTTGAATTTAATGTCTAGTGTGTTTTGTACACTGATTGGAGACTTGAGAAAATTTTATGAATTATCTCATTTTTGTTTTTGTATTTTAGAGCATAAAATTTATGCTTATGGGCATTTATTTAATTGCTTAAAATAGACAAAATAGATTATTAATTTTTGAAATTAATATGGGGTGTTTGGAATACCATATTAGACCACTGAAAATCTTTGGAGAACAAATTCTTGAAATTTTTGTATTTTTAGGAATTTTGTTGCTCATAGTTAATTTTGTTTAACTAAGATCAATTTATTATGTTAAATTGATCCAAAATATTTTTGGGCCTTGGTGAAATTCCGGAAATTTTTATTTATAATGAAAATTTTGTTTTTCAATTAATTAAATTTTCCATAAGGTTTTAAATTGATTGTTAATTTAAAAGGCCCATAATAAATTGGTTTTAAATTATGTTTTAAGACCTAAAATTAGGTTAAAATTAATGAAAATCCAGAATTTTTTTATTGATTTTACTTAGCATATGGGAGCTATCCGGGCTGTGCAATAATCCTTTTATTGCACATTTTATTATTTTTAGAGGCTCATTGCATTGTTGGTCACGTTTAATTACTGTTGTTTGTCATTGGTTGACCCTATGACCTCTAATTCCTCCTCCTTAAGTGGAGTGACGGATGAGTCCATTCATTTTATAATAAGACCACATGAGTGCTTGATGTGTGTGATTAATACATTTTAATCTGGCTTAAATGAATGGACAATAATTGACAATTTATAGAGCTTGTGTCCTCACGATGTATGTTTAAGGCTGTTCTTGTATATGTTTATGAACAAAGCATCCCTATTTTTTATGGGCTATAAATGTAATGTGAGGACGAGGGTTTTATTTCTTGTATTGTAAAAGCTTACTTGTAAAGGGATGGTTTTCTTTGTTCATAAATCATACACTTGAATTACCTTAACATGAGCTCCAAGTTGTCAATTCGGACCCACGTGGGGGTCCATTCGCACTTTTGTGTATGGCGAACTTTATATCTTGTGGATGATCTTAGATAGGTAATTGTACCATCTAATTGATGTTTGTTTAGAAATTAAAATCAATTATAAAAGGTTTTTCTTGATTTACAAAATTAAGATTTGATTAATGAGCAATAACGAATTTTTTGGTCTTAAATTGTAGAAAGGGGAAAACTCATTTGTAATTGGATTTTTAAAACAAACCTTATGAAATGTGCAAATAATAATGTCAATCCCTTGTGCATGTTCTCAAATATTATTCTTCAAATTTTTTTTGGATTCACAAAAACAAATATTTTCCAAACCACACTTTGTCGATCTTTATAAAAGTAACAAGTTTAAAAGGGACTAATTTTTTTAATATGGCACTGCAAAGTAACACACCGATAGAATGAGTAAGAGCTTATGGGCTTTATGCTTATTCTATGATCCAACCCATTAAACCGAATAATGGGCCTCCGGCCCAATATCATTATAACCTTAATAGCCTATAATACTTGGCTCGAGAAGGATCATAGCACGCACTTTGTGATAAGCAGCATGCACTATGATCTTGTTGGAAAGTATATGTACTACCCAATAGCCAAAGCATTATGAGATCAGCTCAAATTTGTTTTCGATGGCACATTCACTACTAGATTAAGCATCTAGTTATAAAGTTCGGGGAAGTAAAGGAAACGTTCCAAGTACACGATGACTGGACATCTAAGGTCGATGACAGGTATGATTCATGATTTTAGAATACTCGGAACATCTTTACTGGCGAACTGCAGTTTCAGGCTATGATTAGTTCTTTG
This sequence comes from Hydrangea macrophylla, assembly GCA_033977485.1. Classification (NCBI taxonomy): domain Eukaryota; kingdom Viridiplantae; phylum Streptophyta; class Magnoliopsida; order Cornales; family Hydrangeaceae; genus Hydrangea; species Hydrangea macrophylla. The sequence continues at coordinate 98,186,419 of CM066985.1, forward strand.
CCTGATTCGTGGGTCCATAGAAAACAAATCATGATCCATAACGAAAATGGTAAATTTTTGGTTTTGACATCTTCTGACATGTTGAGCTGAATACGGAGCGCCAAAAAGGTAAGGCGAACCTATAACTATACTCTTGACCACTACTTCCATAAGTGGAAGTAAGTGCAAGGCAAGTGGGCCTAAACGCAATGGTAAGGGTAAACCAGCAAGTTTGCGCCCAAGGCTAACAAGGTGGAAGAGCGCAATCGAGGGCGTTCTCCAGTTCAGTATTAATAGGATGAATATTTTTTGTGGTAGTGTTACTAGGACATGGTTATCTAGAGATAACTACTTAAGAGTTGTTTTATATAATTCTAGTTTCCTCTGTTATTCATTTATTCTGAGACATGACATGCTGGACTTGAACGCATAGGATGTAATAGGATGACTTGATTAGCTCGAGAAGCCCTTTTTGGGCCTACTCGCTGAGGTTGACCTGCCTATGTGTGAGTCTTGCTTAGTTGGCAAAGCATGTCGAAAGCCTTTTAGAGAGGCTATTAGAGCTACTCAAGCATTAGAGCTAGTTCACTCAGATATCTGTGGACATGTGGTTGTAAAGGCACGTCATGGCGCCTCTTATTTTCTCACTTTTATAGATGATTTCGCGTGATGTGAGGATCGCGAGTATTTATCTAATCAGTTCTGGGAACTATGTGAGGAAAAAGGGGAAACACAGACAAATTTTCTGTTTTGGAAACTCTGTAACAATATGGTATTGTAAAAAGAAGGAATAAGACATTCCTAGATATAGCTAGGACTATGATGGCGCAAGTCAACCTCCCAATGTTGTTTTGGGGGGGTGTACTCATGTTTGCCGCCTACATACTAGAGTGCCCCCTCTCAGTCGTTTCCCTCTACCCCCTTATGAGCTATGGAAAGACGATATTGCGCCCGTCGAGCTCAGGAGGTTATGTTCACTATACCTCGTATAAGTGCGAGAAACTATGCTCAAGAGCTGGAAAGTATACCTTATAAGGTATTCTAATAGCTCGACAGGCTATGTCACGTGTAATGAACAAACGAGTATAGGAATGACAGAAATGGTGCCACATGATATTGAGAATGACTTTCCCAAATTTGTATTACTAAGAGATATCTTGACCTCTATGAGTTGGAGGATGTTGAAGACAACATACCATCTTTAAGCGAGGGTGGGGAGATTGAGAATCCACATCCAATAATTGCTGTAAAATGGTACTAGTCTCTACCCGAGTGGGAGTACACTGCTAAACGCTAGTGGGAGTGTACCAGATAGTGGGAGTGCACCACTAGGCACTCAAGATTTTCAGGTAGTACACTGTATGGTGATGAGGAAAAAGTTCCCTATCGCTGTTTTGAAATTGAGGAAGACATTTTCATATGTGTGCAAATGTGTGCACAAGTGGATGGGGATGAGCCTGCTTCTTTTGTTGAAGCGTTTTTCTTCGTCTGCTGAAGCTGAGTGGATAGTTACCATGCCAGATGAGATGAGCTCTATGGACGCGAATAAGGTCTGGGAGTTAGTTGACATTCTGCTTGTGCGTAGGACTATTGGAGACAAGTGTGTTTTCAAAATCTAACGCAAGGCAGATGGTTCAATTGACAAGTATTAGGCGCGCCTTGTGGCGATAGTTTGTACCCAGAGAGGGTATAGACCATGGAAACATGTTCTCCCAAAGGGTGAGATCTGACTTCATTTGCCTTATCCTAGCAATTGTCGCATATTTAGTTTTGGAACCTTTTTAGTTGAATGTCTGAACTGTTCTTTTCTCAATCGAGAACAAGACGACGAGATAAATATGGATCATCCCATTGGTGTTGTGACCAAAGGGAATGAGCGCAAAAAGTGTGTTGTCTTAAACGATCTATTTATTATCTCAAGTTAACAATCATCTAGGCAGTGGTACAATGTGTGTATATTAAACGGTCCAAGAAAAGTGTTATAATTCTTTGTATGTTGATAGCTGGGAGCGAGATGAGTTCCATTGTCGCCATTTGAGAGTGGTTGTCCTCTCAGTTTGAGATTGAGGACATAGGTGATTCCAACTATGTGTTAGAAGTTTAGACTATGAGATATTGTTCTAAGAAGCTCATCTGTTTGTCTCGAGGGACTTACAAGATGTAGATTCTTGAACGTTTTCACATGAAAAACTAAAAACCCATAGACATCCTATTTTTTGGGGACTCACTCGACCTTAGATCAATGTCTTAAGAATAATGAGAAGAGGAAACAAATGTCCAATTTTCCATATGCGTCCGCAATAGGGAATCTGAAGTATGCTAATGTGTGTACTCGGTCAGATGTCTGCTATGCGGTTAGTTTAATTAGTCGTTGTCGTAATGTCCAGTTTGCCATATGTGTCCGCAATAGGGAATCTGAAGTATGCTAATGTGTGTACTCGGTCAGATGTCTGCTATGCGGTTGGTTTAATTAGTCGTTGCCGTAGCAACCCTGGTCCTACCACTAGAAAGTAGTGAATAGTATCTTGCGATATGTTCGCAGGACTGTGGACCTTGCCTTATGATGTCCGTAATGGAAGCATAATATATGGTGTGCTCTACAGCGGTTTGAGGAGCTATTTTGGTTGAAGAGTTTTTGCAGTGGCTAGGCTCTTTACCTCATAGTGATGAGGTTGTGCTCATCTACGGTGATAGCACATAAGTCTGAGCATATGCGAAAGATTTCAAAAACCATTCTAGCACGTGTCACATTTGAGATGTGGTTTGCGCAAAGGGAAGTTGTCTTAAGGCACATCTCCATTGGGGGATTTAATGTGCTTAAACATTTTATTATGGAATTGACATTATTATTCAAGTTTTTATAAACTAGTTGGTTTCCATATATATATATATATTTGTTATAAATGGAATGAATGCACATTTCTTATATATCACCGGGCTTGAATCGACCTGCTCACACGGGTGATTCACCTTGGCGCCGAGATAGTGAACTAGGACATGCGTGTCCATGGCGCTTAGATGGCGTGCAAGATGAGACATTTGTGTTCATGGCGCTTAGATAGCTAGCTAGGACATGTGTGTCCATAGCGCTTAGAAAGCGAGCTTGAACACTTATATCTACGCAGTATAAGAACAGCGAGCTAGATATAAACCCTCTTATTTTTATATGTTGCCTTAGATGGATCTAAGATGAGACATTATACTTGGTCGAACATAGAGATATCCCACGACTCTATGTAGCCTGTTTATAGCCGAATGTGAGTTTTCAGACGGGCGCCAGGAGTGGCGACTGTGCTGGAAAACTCTGGTTAGACATTTGTGTAACGTCTAGACTAAGATTCGTATGGCATTACTTGTTTTCCAAACACAGAGTGACATGCCCATTTTTATGGAAGAACGCCATAGCATACATTTCATATTGTATGTGCTTTTGCGATCGATTGTGGAGCAGTGAATGGATTCCTCTTCATTGCTGTGTGAGCCATGTAGCATATCCAAGACATTGGTTATCCTACAAACTGGTTGCCTTCACGACTTGAGACTATGTCATGAAGAGGACACTTGATGACAGCTACTTTAGCATGCTATCCTAGGACGACGAGACAATTCCGTTCTATGGGGCGTGTCTGGGCAAGCGATCAAGTTAGTCGGATTGACATGTGGGCTCAGGGAAGACCATTCAATAACACACCATGTTTTTGTGACTCATTAGCAGGCCTGCGACAATCGTATTTTGTTACTGATATGTCATGAGTACATTACATTGAGGTGGTGCAGCAATTCTTTTCACCAAGGGATTGAGAATGCTGTGTCCGGTGTGGTTGAATAGTCTAAGGCATACACGAGAAGCTTCCGAGTGATGTATCTTGCTGGTTATGGTGATGATTTGGCATTACACTCCTGTCGCTGTACTTTTTTTTTTAAAGGTCGCACGTTCTATTTCCCTGTATGAAGAGATGAGAAGTTCTGTTGTGTCGAGAGATTAGTTTTAGAACTAACCCTATGTGGGTGAGTGGGAGATGTAACACATATTGTGGTCGGGCCATACGGTCACCCACATGTTATTGAAGTGGGTCCAATAAGACCTGGCTTGGACACCAAGTAACGGGCTTTGGAGTCCCAAGCCTGTTAGGTTTTCATGTGCCTATATATATGCATATATATCACATGGAAAACCTAAGAGAAATAATAATCTCAGCAGCCTCTATCTCCCTCACGTTAGTCTCTCTCTCTCTCTCTCTCTCTCTCTCTCTCTCTCTCTCTCTATATATATATATATATATACACTCGATTTCTCTCTCTAGCTAATCACCAAGGAGCTTGGGATTTAGCGCGTGACTGTCATGGGGATGGCTCAAGAAGCGTCCTCTACGACCTAGGCGATGCATAAGAGAGTACACGGAGGCAACATGGAGCAGCAGTTCGTGGATGAAGACGCCGGGCTCGTAACAACACCGTTCGGCGATCCGTCGGGCTATTCCGCTAGGTAACGAACCTATACTCGACTCGTATGCTTGCGTGCATATTATCTACAGAAATAAAGGGACAAAGATGGTAAGCATGTGTGGAAGGCAAGTTATTGTCCACTTGTGAATCAAAATTGTGGGTACTATATATGAAGCTTCTATTGCTAAAGTGGAGCCTCCTTTTGAAGGGTCTTTGGGCAATCAAGGGCTTGGTTTGGTTATCCAAACAGAGCATAAGCCAGCCTTTTTCAAGTTCTGATCATCCATACTTTTCATCTAATAACCAGCCCCTTAATGGAACTACTTAACCCTTTGGTTCTACAATTACCATCCTTTTGGGGCAAAAAACCAACAAGGGTTATAGTCAACAAAGCTCCTTTTGAAAGTGGTGTTTTGGGGAAGAAGACATTCAGTGTTGGGAGTTAGTTTGATTGCTCTACTTAATTTGATGCATGGTTGCCTTCTTGTCTCTTGTTTAGCATCCTATAGAAGGGAGCTTATTATTAGTTGAGACCATCATATTTGTGAATTGCCTTTGGGTGACTCGTGGCTCTCTCATAATCTCGTCCCTCTAATCAAATAATGAATTGAAAATTTTAAGTGTGTAGTGTTTCATCGATAAACTACGTTAATCTCCCATAAAATATCTAACAAAGGGAATATCCTTGGAACTCTAGTAAAGTTTGCGACTTTACGGTGCACAAGTAAGAAATTTAATTTCTCAAGCTAAAAAGTCGAAGCATTATCGAAAAACTAAATTTCCCCTCAAGATAGGATCTCCTATGATACATCCTAGTGGTTAATTAAAAACATATCATATAAACATTTCAGGTAGTTTTCAATTTACAATATTTTAGGAACTAACTACAATATTTTGGGACTAATACATCTAAAACTAGTAAGATGTATCATAGAATTTTCCTAAGATATGAGTACTTGACCTTAAGTCATCAAGGGGAAAAGTAGTTGAGGGTAGTTAGGGTTAAGTCCATTTTACAATACTTTTAAAGTAATAGGTCCAACAAGGTAAAACATTTTAATGAAAGGTCCCTCACACAGAAAACTGGACAAAATTTCACCTTTTACCAAAGAAGTTTCCATTAACAAACAACTTTCCCTAAAAGGGAATTTAACACTGAATTTCTAAAACAATTTTACTTGAGAATATTTTGTTTTCTATTTTAATTACCAAAGTAAATTTGTCATTCTTAAAATTTCTTTTCTTTTATAGAACAGGTAATGCAAAGGAGCTGTTAAATACATTCATCAATTATTTCTTACATTCACCCAGTTCGTAGATGCATAGAAGAGTAAAACCCAATCATGTTAACTAAACCAATTAGGAAGATATAGATATAACTTGGGTGGGATATATCATGTAACTTTTAACTCTCAAAACTATATATATATATAGAGTCTGACTCCAGTGCGCACTGGGCGAACGCACTGGGTTTTTAAGCCTAAAAAATTCGCGGGTCAGTGGGGCGGCGGGACGGGACGCGGTTCAGCAAGGCGCCCCGCGAATTTTTTAGACTTAAAAACCAAGTGCGTTCACCCAGTGCGCACTGGAGCCAGACTCTCTCTCTCTATATATATATAGCAATGTAAGTGTCATGTGCCACTCCCCATGTAGTTGGGATGCCATATGACATTGCCTTATAATAGTGTTATCTATATATATATACAACTGTATGTAAATATCATAACAATTGAAATTACACCCCCAAAAAAAAAAAAAAAAAGATAACAAGAACATGCCTCCTATAATTTTACAATAACTTCTCTCATTACAATCGATTCACCCCACCATGTATTCCATTTTCATGTTTTTTTTTTTGGAAAGAATTCCTAAGTTGGTATACACAGATTTTAAAAATAAAAATAAAATGATTCCCGTAGCACATGCCATTGCTAGTACAAATAAATGAAGGTGTTGGTTATTTAACGGTGGAAGGGCCTTTTATCTTGAATGGGCCTTGGACAAATAGAGTGGGCTTTAAAGATTCATGTTGAACGGGCTTTTGGACCCCCCAAATAGAAAAAAATATTCAAAATTACAAATATCCTAAGGGCGCGTTTGTTTGCCGGATTGATTGGGCGGATTGGACTATTTTAGTCCAATCTGGATTATACTGTGTTTGGTTGGGCCTTTAGTAGTATTATTTAACCAAAGGTATTATATGGTGTGGTTAAAATTAGTGCCCCTTAGGAAGTATAAAACTATACCTGGGGAGGGGTGGTATTACGAAAACAGGGGGATAGTTCGAGTTGGATTGTGGGACAACTTGACCATTTTACCCCTGGAATATATATACCCACTTGTAGCATTTCTCATATTTCTTCAGAATTGTCTCTCAGACTTGAGAGCAAAGAGAGAGGCGACAAAGGCGATAGACGAGAAGTCGTAGCAGACGCCGACGCTGAAGCAGACGCCGACGTCGGAGCAGGTGACGCCGACGACAAGGTAGTCACTTTCTTCCTCCCTCTCTCTCCAAAAGACGCTGGAACAACGCAGACGGGTCAGGTTCTTCTTCTTTTTTTTTTTTGATTTCTTAACTTTTTCTTACTAAAATGTCAGATCTACAAAGGTTATGGGTTATCCTCCTTGGATCTACAATGTTTTTTGTTTTGCATGACAAATTTCTAAAACTTGCGAGCTTTCATAATCTAGGGTTTGCTTAAATGCTTGACAAAATCATAGATCTATGTTCTCTTACTTAATATTGTGCTAGATCTATGTTTATCTGCATTTTTAGACTGAATTTGCAATTTTTTTATGACTGCGATTGTAGACAGATTTAACACAGTCCAATGCAAACCCATATATATGATATATATATATATATAATTGTTGTGAATATATACCAACCAGGCCCCATGGAATGATTGGTAATTCACCACGAAAGAGTTGTTCAGGTGTGTAGAGTAAGAGCAGCCATTTTCATGCTTGTTTTTTGTTGATCTTACAGACTAGAGTTGGCTTTTCTTGTCCAATACTTCTAGATGTTCCAAACCAATACATTAATGTACTTTATTTCATTAAAGTATGGCTATAAAGACTAGAGTATGGCTTTTCTTACAGACTAGAGTATGGCTTTTCCATTAAAGTATGTATTTTATTATGGATGGAAGTGATATGCTGGTTATGTCATACCACTAGAAAGAAATTAAACCACAGATTGGGAGTCTTGAGTTTTGGATTACTCAAAAAAAAATCTTCAAACAACATTTTTATTAGTTTACTTTGGATGTATAGCTTTGCTCTAGCTGGTAATAGTGTTGCATAGGGGGCTCTCTGTTATGCCCTAGTTTTGTTCAGCTTTGCTTGTGCACTGTTTTTGCCTCCATGATAGTAAAACTTGGAAGCAAATATTACAAACAAGACTATGACATCACCCACAAATATTACACAGTCAGGCAATTAGGATTAGCTCATATAAATACAAATCTCAAGAGAGATATATAAGCCATGCTTATATTTAATTATATTATTTATAGAGTTGTTTATATGAAAGAACTTGGGAATGGTATATAATAGGTTGTATTGATTTGTCAAGCCCAAAAAAAAAGTTGTGTGGTTTTTTTATATTACAGAACTTGAGAAGTTTAATTTTTTTTTCTTTTCTTCTTTTTTTTTTTAATATGAAGGAATATGTAATCCAAAAACTAATGTTGATTTTGTCTACAATGTTCAAAAAGTGAGTGTGTGTGTGTGTGTGTGTGTGTGTGTGTGTTTTTTTGTCTACTAATACTACTAGAAAAATGTAAGGGTTCATTCCACTTGGGTTTCATTATTCTTGATTCTTGCTTAGCAAAAACAAAAGAGATGGCTTATCATTTCATTCCACTATCAAAAACTCATCAGGTGTACCCACTAAGATTGATTATGTCAATTTCATTTTTCTTCTCCTTTTCTTATACCATATTCAAAAGTCCTTATAGATAATATGTTGGATAATATGATGTTTTTTCATCTATGTGTAAGGCTTTTTTCATGGACATATCAACGGAACCCAATTACTTTCCTCTTATATCTATGTGTAAGGCTTTTTTCATGGACATATCAACGGAAGATGTTGAGGTCTTCTTGGTGCTTGAAGAAATACTGCTTGATTTTATTCAATTGATTTCGATGTTCATGGTAATGATTGTGACCATTAATAGATATAAGAGGAAAGTAATTGGGGATAGGGGAATAAGTAACGTATTTGCTCGAATGGAGAACTTAGACAGAATGATTAATCGAGGGGACATAGTATGTGTGGAGCAACTCCGAATGGATAGAAACACATTTGGAATCTTGTGTACCTTGATACGTACAATAGGTCAATTACAAGATACACGGCATGTTACTGTGGAAGAGCAAGTAGCCATGTTCTTACATATTCTAGCACATCATGTTAAGAACCGTGTCATTAAGTTTCGCTTCATTCGCTCGGGTGAAACAGTCAGTAGACATATCAATGCAGTTTTGAAGGAGGTTCTAAAACTCCATACTGTGTTACTTAGAGCTCCTGATCCTATTCGTGAGAATTGTAACGACAATAGATGGAGATGGTTTAAGGTATTGCCTTTGCAAACCTTAGCATTTTTTATTGTTTTAATAATTTTTTAAAATGAACATAATAAGCCTTCACCTACTTAATTGTTGAATTGAATTTGCCATTGTAGAATTGCCTTGGTGCTTTAGATGGAACTTTTGTTAGAGTTCATGTTCCTGCAATTGACCAACCAAGGTATAGATCAAGGAAGGGGGAGCTTGCAATTAATGTTTTAGGAGTGTGCGCTACTGACATGAAATTTATATATGTTTTGCCCGGATGGGAAGGGTCTGCAGCGGACTCTAGAGTTCTCCGTGATGCTGTTACGAGGCCAAATGGCCTTAGGATACCTACGGGTGAGAATATGTATTATAGTGGATGTTATCAATTGAATTATGCACAATAATAATATAATTCTTCTAACAAGACTTCTGTAAAAACACACAGGCTATTATTACCTAGTAGATGCGGGTTACACGAATGGTGAAGGATTTTTAGCCCCATATAGAGGTCAAAGATACCATCTGTCAACTTGGAGAGATGGTCCAGCTCCCTCAACCCCTCAGGATTCTTTAACATGAGGCATGCATTCGCACGTAATGTCATAGAGAGGTGTTTTGGTCTTCTGAAACTACGTTGGGCAATTCTAAGGAGCCCGTCTTTTTTCCCAATTAGGACTCAGAACCGGATCGATACAGCTTGTTGTCTTATCCATAACTTAATTAGAAGGGAGAAGCCAACTGACCCACTAGAGAACGAGTTGGACGCAAATTACCCACCCATTGAGCTTGGAGATGAATACATTGACACCGTTGAAACATCTAACTAGTGGAGCGAATGGAGAGATAATCTGGCAAATCAAATGTTTAATGAGTGGATGGCCAATAGAGGCCAAGCAAATTGAACTCTTGTATTACTTGAATATTTAGTGTTGTATTTTATTTGAACTATTGTATTACTTGAACTATTTAGTGTTGTGTTTTATTTGAACTATTTAGTGTTGTGTTTATTTGAACTATTGTATTATTTGAATTGTTGTATTGGATTTCAACTATTGTATTACTTGAACTATTGTATTATTTGAACTATTGTCGATGTAGTTCATTTTTTGATTAGGAATGGATAGTGGAGAGTCTAACCTGTTAGGGATGTATACTAAAAGCCATGCTTTATGTAGTTAATTTATTATTTTAATAAAATCAGTTATTCCATTTTTATGAGAATCTGTGTGGGCAATGTTTGTATTATATTATTTATTTAATATTATGCATGTGTGTCTCTCATTCTACATAGTAGGTGGTTTGGTGTGTAGAGTTCGGCTTACACACGGAAGATCAGACCACCAGATATTATAGAATGTAAGATTTTGGTTTACTGTCTTAGATGGGATTGGACACACCATCGGTAGGACTGCAGCATGGTGTTGTAGTAGGTTTGTCTTGACTGCGGGAAACGGTACTGTTTCAACTCACTATGCTGGTACACTTTGTGTATTAAACAGGACCGACTTGGGGTAATTATCTTTATACTGACTTATAAGATAATTAATACCTCATGGCTATTATGAGTGCTTATTCTCTAAATCCAAATTTAATTTATAGACACGTACATTTGATATTTACACTTTGATCCCTAAAAGGGTGAGATCCTTAAATGGGTCAATATCTCATTGGATTGGGTGGCAATATTAATTATATGGTGGATATTAATTAACGATAGAATCCATGTCTCAATTTTGGGATTGATGATATCCCCTTGAGAAAGCTTATAAGTTTTGATTATGTCAAACCCTGCAGGTGGATTTTGTATCCGACATATCAGATAAGTTAAGTAGAGGATCTCAAGGAATTTTAAGAAATTAATTAAATATGATTGTCAGTAATTATATTTAATTAATGGATATCTGTAATCTTAACATGGGGAGATAATAAGCATTTAATAACATGGAGCTCGAAATATATTTTTGAGATAAGGGTAGGAGTACAATTATAATTCTTTAGTGGTATAAATTATAATTTATGGAAATAGGAATCTGATTCAGTTCGAATTAGGGTTTCCTAATTCCATAAGGAAGCCTATTCCTTATTGACTTCTTATGGTCCCTATCGTAGCCTATATTTATGCTGCCTTGGCTCTTCTCTCAGGTTGCATGATTACACATTCTAAGCTTCCCTTGACCTCCTAGCTTTCTTCTAGATGGGTTTCCACCAAACCCTAGTCTCTGTGAGCATTCAAGAGACATAGGAGTGAAGATCGCTAGCATCGAATAACGCTCACTAAAAGAGCTTCAGACTGCACAGTACTGATCGAAAGTTGCTGAATTTTTTACACAACGTTCCTGACATCGAGACGGAGCTGCTGTTAAAAATTCAAGTAAATCGGAGATCGTTTAGTCCTCCTGACGAACACATCTTTGTCGGATCAATGTGATCGGGATTGAATCGTCACAGCAATCAAAGAGAGTGTTATAATTGGGAATAGAAAATAGAATGTAAAGAGGGAAGAGCAGAAAACTAAAAGGATTTCGAAAGAGCCCACACTCAGTTCGATATTCTGGCAGCAAAGGAATACGGTAGAAGATCGTGAGCTGTTATCGAGCCCGTGTTCTCGATTCGTCTACTACAGCAATCCGTTTTAGCAGTTTAAGGTAACCCTAGTTCCGCCCTTGTAGGGTTATTATAGTTTTCACGTAAATTTTTTGCAGTACCAACTTATACACATTGTCAATGGATTCTGGGAACGCAGTTTCTTAACATAACCAACGTCCTAGTAAGGGTAGGAAAGGAGATGGCAAAAAAATATGTAGGAGAGTATGGACCAAGACTGAGGAGGAAGCACTTTTAGATGCTTTGCAAGAGTTATGTCATACAGGTTGGAATCAAGACACTGGACTCTTTAGGCCTGGATACTTAAACGAATTGGAAAGACTTATGATGCGCAAGATCCCTGGCACTGATCTTAGAGTGATGCCTCATATTGAATCCAAAACTAAGGTGTGGAAAGCAAAGTATTTGAGTATTACAGGTGCATTATCGGGTAAAAGTGGTACGAGTGGGATTGGATGGAATGACAGTACTAAAACACTCGATTGCCCTGATGACACCACATGGGACTTGTTAGTGAAGGTATTTTTTATTTCTTTGTTTGGAATGACACTAGTTATGATATACAACCTTTTATATTAATGACATTTTCATTTTTTGTTAGAGAGATCCTAATTTAAAGGGAGCAAGACACAAACCATGTCCTTATTATCTAGCATGGTGCACCATATTTGCAAAAGATCGTGCCACTGGGGAAATGGCAGAGGGGCCAATGGATGCAGTTGACGCAATGGAAACGGAAGACATGGCTACTGAAGTTGCTGGCTCTCAAAGTGTCACACAAACACCCAACGATAAAGTTGCTACTAAACAAGGTGGCAGAAAGAGAGTTCGAGGGAATGATATCATGGCTACTGAACTTGGGAACATGTCAAAGGCAATTAGTAAATTTTGTGAAGACTCCAAGGATAAAATGCAAGTGCTTTGCACAAGGATTGGTTATCAACATGATGTGAGTGAAGCTAGAAAAAATATTTATGGAGAGATAGACAAGTTGGACAACTTGGGGATGAGCGACAAACTCAAGGCAGTCACTTTGATTGCAAATGATACTGGGAAAATGGATGTGTTCTTTAGTCTTCCAAATGAATTCAAGGAAGAATGTGTTGCATTACTCCTTAGGGGAGAGTTGTAGGTCATTTAGACATGGTTTTATGTTTTATGTGGTGGTGTTAGATGTTTTGTTTTGAAGACTTTGAACTATGTTTGGTTGATGCTATAAGTATGTTTGTGTTGATGTTGGAACTTGGAAGTATTTTTGTGTTTATGTTAAAACTGTGTTTTAATTCATATGAGACTATGTTTGGTTGATGCTATAAGTATGTTTGTGTTGATGTTGGAACTTAGAAGTATGTTTGTGTTTATGTTAAAATTATGTTTTAATTCATATGAGACTATGTTTGTGTTGATGATAGAACTATTTTTTTTTTGTTCCCCTCAAAAAAGTGTAGGACATATGTATTTTGTAATTAATGTTGTAAAAAAAAATTGCTTTCTTGTGAAGATGTTTTGGTATTTGGTAATTTTTTTTAGCAAAAAGGGCATTTATGGAAAGTTACAGATTAATCCAAACTTATACCATAGTTATCCAAACACAGTATTAGACTAATTGCATTTTATCCCCAGTATAATCCGGCACGAACCAAACACAGTATAAAAATAATACTGCACTGTTTTATCCTGTGGTTAGTTATCCTAGGATAAATTAACTACACTTTATACTATACCCCTTTATCCTATCCGGCAACCAAACGAGCCCTAAGTGTAGCAACAAATCAATTAAAATCTAGTATAAATCTAATTAAGCCCCTATTTAGAAGGAATTCTTAATCTAACTCAACAAAAAATTCTTCCCAACTCTACAAATTTTAGATTATATGAGAATGAATAAAATCCAACATAATATGCAAGGATTACCCATTATTTGCTCCCCAAATAGAGGGCTCTCCTACATATTTTATTAAGTGAAAAAATTTACTGTTTTAAAAGGTTGGGAGGAGTTTATAGGGATCAGATTGGAGAAAATGGGAATGCCCAATTAGTCGTAACCAGGCAGGCGGACACCCATCTCGCATATTTATTTGCGAGCATTTGACCACTCATCACACCCCGTTAAAAAACTGCCTGAAGGATCATGCTTCTCTCCGGCCCAATACTCATTCTTTTATAATAGTCACATCATTTGATATCACTCATCCTTTTCCGATGTGGGACGGACGTATATGCTCCAACGTATTGGCTTGCTTCTCTCTCTCCCCTTCACTCTGTTGTTGTCCTTGCGTCGCTTCAGAAACTGCACCCTCGAGGTGCTCATCGTCTGCTATATCCCTTGGATTTCGTGATTCAAGCAGTTGGTGGAGGCAGGAGAAGACATGGCAGATTTACAACCAGCAGTTGCTTCTTTTTTCCCCATTCTCACTTTATTTCTTTACTTCTTCTTCTCTACTTCTCTGGTGCGCGTTTGCTTTCGACATCCAGTATCGAAAAGGTACCGCCCTTTCTCCCTATAACTCTGTTGTTTACTCTTTTGCTTCAACATCGGTTTAGAATTTACTTCTACTTCTTGTGATTTAGGGTTTATACAAACCTGTAAATTGGGGGAAATTTTCAATTTAAAGATAGATAATATTTTGTGCGTATTATCCGGACACAGAAACAAAAGGGTAAATCTATAATTCTGTTGTTGTTGTTTTTTACTCTTTTGCTTCAAATTCATAAATTGGTTAAAAGTTTAGGGTTGCTATGTTCTAAGATTCATTATTGCCGAATTCAGATTTTTTCCAAGGAAGAGTTTTACCAAGCTGCTGAGAAACTCCAGAAAATTTCACATACAAATCTCTAACGTGGGTGTTTGAGGTACTAATCGAAAACTTTCACCTCTTTTTCCCCGCTATTTTTATGCTTCAATTGTTTTGATTTTTTGGGTTATGAAATGAGCATTTACTGCTAATAGCTGTTCTGTTTCTGCTGTAGCTGCTGTCTCGGAAGCCCTAGCTGGACTCAATTTAGAGTTAGAGCAGGTATAATCTATACAAACACCCCCATATATGATTTAGACCTGAAATTTGCATATTAGTGTGTTTCTTCTTTAACTCCAAACAGATTTGGGTTTGTCAACATCCTACAAATTGTTCGTCTTCAATTGTAACCAACCTGCACCTCCACAGTTTGGACTCTTCCCATATTCGTTGATAATGAGTATAATTGCTAATACTCTGTGGTATATTGTCTTCTAATAAAACTTCTTGTATACATTCAATTTTATTTTCTTATTTGGGCTGGAGCTTCAGCTTGCTGTCCTTGTGCTCTCTATTGTTAATATCATACGATACACGATACGTATCGTACGAGTCAATACGATACAGAGAGAAAACGATACGCATCGCAGCTATGAATCAAAGTGTCTTAATAATCGCAAGATGGAATCGCGATTCACTGTGTATCTTACGATTCGATATACGATACAGAATCCTACGATACTATCTGTGGGTCTTTGAAACCCATTTTTTGATTTCAAAGCTGGAGACAGCTGGACAACATATATATAATCTGTGGGTCTTTAAAAACCCATTTTTGACTTTTGCTACCTTAATTCAAAGCTGGTGACAGCGTGGACAGCATATGTGATATGAACATAGTTGTCAAATCGTGAATCGTATCGTGAATCGAAATGTCACAAGCGTATCGAATCGGGATTCGCGAATCGTGAATCGTAAGATTCGGTGACAAATTAAGAAAAACCTAGAAAATTGATAGAAAACTTTGTAGAATAAAAAGAAGAAGAAAAGCACAATCAAAATATCAAATATGGCACATATAAGACACATATAATTGCGTTAATGACACGAAATGTGCGTTCAGATCCTACTTAGAACAAAAAGATAAGTGCAATGAAGTATACTTCACTAAACCATTAATTCATGATTACATTCATCACAAAATTCAAGTTTATATCAACTATCAAGTGTGCACAAAATAAACCACTAGGTCCACTACATTGTTGCTAGCCTATTGTTACTCGACATCGTCGAGATCAAGGTCATAGTCATTGTTTCCATCTTCCTCATCTTCCCCTTCTTCTTCCCATTCTCCTTCTTCTTCTTCCTCATCTTCTTCTTCCACATCTTCTTCTTCATCTTCATCTACCTTTGCTTTCCCTTTTCCTTTGTCTTTTCCTTTTTTGTAGGCATTCAAGTTCCTTGGTCCTATTATTATTACATAGAAACACTTAATGTAATAATATGATATAACTAATTTTTTTAACAAAACCTTTCACTTGTTCTTAATATAAAGAAGCTAGAATATATATAATACCTCTCTTTCTCTTATTGCTACTTGGACCTTCATCAATTGTGAAGCATTCTTCAATATCCATCCATCCTCTATCATCAACTATACATGGATGTTCACTTTCGGTGATCCATTCATCATCCGATTCCATATCCGACAAACAAATTGGATCATACAAATCCTCCCCTTTTTGTTGTCGTTGAGCATGTCTCAACTCAAGTTGAATGTTGTACTTTACAAATACCAAAGCATTCAACCGTTGTTGCTCCAAACGGTTCCTTTTCTTAGAGTGGACATGCTCAAATGTGCTCCAATTTCTTTCACAACCGGTGGCACGACAAGTAAGGCTTAGCACCCGTATTGCTAGCCTTTGGAGCTCTTTTCACTCTTCCCCATAATTCTCCCACCACAAAGCTACAATTAGAAAGTAGAAGAGGTTAGATTTTTAAAAATGTTAATCATTGTAACTTGTAGCTTGTAAATTTATAAAGAGAGATTACCGGGTTGTTTTTTGTCTCTTGTCACTACCGTCATACTCATTCCAAACAAGCCATCGGCTCTCTTGAGCTTCTCTAGTGGTGAATCAATTAGGACTCTTGTTTCCACATCGGGATACATTCTCTCAATGGTTCTAAACAACCCCATCTTTACTTCTAAATCCGCTTGAAAATTTGGATCATAATGAAACCTTAAATTCAAGTAAAGTGTAAGTTATCAAACAATTAGAAATTTATAAATAATATATAGATTCATATACTATACAAGTATCCTACATTAGAGTAACTTACTTTGGATTAAGAAAGTAAGCCGCCGCATGAAGTGGTCGATGAAGTTGTAAATTCCAACGTTCGCCAATGATGCCCCAAATGCGCTTATATCTTGACTCCACATTGTTCAAATTCTTCTTAATTTGTTCTTTTGCTCTATCCATAGCCTCATAAATATATCCCATTGCCGGGGTTGCATCACTATCTACTAGTCTTAGAATTTTCACTAGCGGAAGCACACATTTCAAACAATATTTAATTGCTTTCCAAAATCTTTGGTCCCCTAAAACATAGTGTGATAGATTCACGGCTTCATCCTTTTTAGCATAAGAACTCTTAGCCCACTCTTCCGATGCAAACATAGACCGAAGAGGTAATCTTGCTTCCATAATACTCTTCAAAGTAAGAAAACTCGTGGTAAATCTAGTCACTGTCGGTCTTATTAATTCCCTATTCTTAGAATACTTTCGAAACAAATTCAAGACCCAAGTATGCCGATAGATGTAAATTGTAATCCTTCGTGCCTTGTATAGGGTATCAAAGAAGGCCGGGATGTAACCAATATCGCTAAGAATCAAATCAATACAATGGGCCGCACATGGGGACCAAAATAGATTCTTCCTCTTTTCTTCTAGCAATCTACCAGCAGCTACATAAGCCGCAGCACTATCGGTCACCACTTGAACCACATTTTCCTCCCCAATCTCTTCTACTAAATCATCAAGCAATTCAAACAATTTGTTTGCATCTTTTATGACATCGGAAGTGTCAATGGATTTAATAAACACCGTACCACTTGGACTATTGACAAGAAAGTTTGTAAGTGACCGGCTCTTTCCATCGGTCCACCCATCCGACATCACCGTACACCCGGTCCTCTTCCATTCACTTTTATACTTCTCCAAACTTTCATAGACACTATCAACTTCCTTTTTTAAATATGTGACTCTAGCTTCATGATAGGTTGGAGGTTTCAATCCTTTACCGTATTCACAAACCGATTTTATCATTTTCAAAAACAATGAACTTTTAACCAAATTAAATGCTAAAGCATTCCCGTATAAAAATCTACAAATGTCTTTAACAACGGGTTGCCTATCTTTAAGCATCTCGTTTAAAGTCTTTTGAGTACTGGTGTTTGTGTTTCCTTTTGACTTACCTTTCAAAACAAATGCATCCATGGTTCCCCCTTTTTTTTATTCTTATTGTTAAATTCTTCAAAGCATTCCTCTATTTTATCCCCATTACCTCCAAAATTACTTTCCTCCAACTCCTTTAAAATACCTTGAAACAACATTTTCACTTCTTGGGCTACTTGGGTGCATTGCGCAACATTAGAGCGGGTGCATGCTAAGTGATGCTTCATTCTAATCACCCCACCCCAAAAAGACTTTCCACAATAATTATACTTGAGATTCATCCTATTCTCATTCACTCTTGTACAATGATCCCAAGTTAGGTCATTATCTTTCCTTCCTTTTTTCTTTGGAGTCGTTAATTAATCAAATCCAAAAAGGTGAAGTAAATATATAATATTCTTACCCCCAATAACTATCTTTCAACCACTAAATTAAACTTCAATAAATGTCTAATATGCCTTTAATAATGTGCATGTCCTTAATAAGGAGATTTACAGATTCTTACCCCAATAAATGCCTTCAATACAGAGATTTGGGAGCACTTTGAAGAAAACCCTAAATATTTGGGACCACCTTGAAGCTGTCGGCTTTTTGGGACCACTTTGAAGAAACCCTAAATATTTGGGATTTGGGACCACCTTGAAGTTGTCGGCATAAAGTATTAAAGTGATGGAGAAAAGGGTGTATGAGGGACTTGGGTTGGGAGCTGGGACCACAAAAAAAAACAAAAAAAAAAGTTGGGAGGAAAGAGTTTGTCAACACTCAGTATAGTTACAGACTTGTAGTCCATACGAGAGAGAGAGAGTGGTGGGATTTTTGTTTACAATAAAGTAATAGAGAAGAGGGTTTGTGAGGGAGGGATTTGGGTTGACTTGCAAGTTGCAACCACTATTTTCTTTCAAGAAAAAACAAAAAGAAAATGGAGGAAACAGATTGTCTCTGTCGCAGTCCATAAGAGAGAGAGAGAGGTAAGCTTTTGTTTTGTTTCTTTTCTATTAATTTAGTAAAACATATTAAAATTATATTATATAAATAATATGATACAGTCCATAAGAGAGAGAGAGAGAGAGAGAGAGAGAGGTAAGCTTTTGTTTTTGTTTCTTTTCTCTTAATTTAGTAAAACATATTATATTATATATAGATATAATATATTTATATTACATATGCTGTCCAGGCTGTCACCAGCTTTGAATTAACGCAGCAAAAGTCAAAAAATGGGTTTTTAAAGACCCACAGATTGTATATATGTTGTCCAGCTGTCTCCAGCTTTGAATTAAATCAGCAAAAGGCAAAAAATGGGTTTCAAAGGCCCACAAAAGTATCGTACGATTCTGTATCGTATATCGAATCGTAAGATACACAGTGAATCGCGATTCCATCTTACGATTATTAACACACTTTGATTCACACCTGCGATGCGTATCATTTTCTCTCTGTATCGTATCAAATCGTACGATACGTATCGCGTATCGTACGATATTAACAACAGAGTATATATCTATATAATAAGATAGAGTGGTGTGGGTCCCTCTCAAGTTAGCAATTTTCAATCTTAACCATTGAGACAGAGTTGGATATGTTCAACCGTCGGATCAAAAGTGCATACATATATCACGCGTGGCATGTATATATATATATATATATCTTGCCTTATATATGAAGTGATATCAATTTAAGTAGGGAAATTGTTGCTGAAATAAAATTAATTTAAGTATGGAAATTAAATCCTCCAAATCAATTGTAGTTTGATAATTAAATCACATTAAATCTCTCTTTCCCTCACGTCTCTCTCTCTCTCTCTCCATATCGCACACACCAAATCAATTTTGAATTTACTCTGACTTTCCAATTCCTCTCTCTCTCTCTCTCTCTCTCTCTCTCTCTCTCTCTCTCTCTCACTTAATCACTCCCAAACATTAACTACGAAGATCCTTTCCGATCAAATGACTTTCATAGAACTAATCAAACTGATATAATATGAGTGGAAAATCACAGAAAGTTGAAGTTTAGGAAGTGGGTTTCAGCAATGGATTTCATAATTCAAGTCTCAATAAATGTTTTCTCACTTGCACTTTTTTTAAATCTAGGAAGCGTATTTGTATATTCTATTGCCTATCTAGAAAATGAGTTTTTCCATCACTATGGTTGTAAATTTTGCTATCACTTTGATTAGTTCCACCCTTTTTACAGGTCATTTGATTAGTTCTATAAGTTTGATATAGTCCATAGGGTCAATTAGTGAAATGAGTAATGATACTTCTCAAATATGGGCTAAATAATCACAAAAGATTTGCTTTCCTTTTCTGTTTCTTTTCTAAAAGCTTAAAAAAAGCAGTTGTTTATTTTTTTTTCTTTCGTGCCCTCGGGCACGGGTTATAACTAGTATATATATGGTGGAGTTAAATACACCCATATTTTGCTATTTACACCCATCCCACTTTACATTTTTGCATTTTTTGAGGAATTTATATTGTTTTTAAAAAATATGAAACAATGAAATGTGAGTGTACATAGCAAAAACATGAGTGCATTTAGCCCTGAGTAATGAATTATTGGTGCACATAAAGTGTGCACATAAAGATCTGGACCATTAATTTCGGTGGGTCCCATGTATGCCAACATGGGCTCCACCAAAATGAATGGCCCAAATTTTTATGTGCACATAGCATTACCTTTTAGCCCAGAGGGACAGATGTAGGAAATTGGAGTTGGGGGGATGAAGATGTAGGGAGTTTTACGGGGTTCAGGGGCAACACCGAGGTGATTTTTTTGGATTTATTTATACATATTTTTTGGACGAATGAAGGAATTAGAAAACTTAATATTGATTGAAACTAGGGCTGGCAATTTCAACCCATACCTGCGAACCAGCCCAAAATAACCCAAAAACAAGTGTATACGGGTTGAAAGAAATTTCAGCAATGGGTCGTTATTGGGTTGGGGTTTAAACATATTCTGATGAGTGGATTTTCGCGGGTCCAGTGTGGACCCATATACAACCCGCGGCACACCCCTCACCCTCACTCACACTTCTGAGATTCTCCTTGCTCTCTCTTCAATTTCCAGCCACACCCCTCTTTCTCTCTCTTCGTTCTCTCCCTCCTCAATTCTTCTTTTAAAGCAAACTTGTAGGATTGTTTGAATGACTACTTTTTTTTATTATTATTATTTAAATTTAGTACATTTTTTTCACTATTTCTATAGATCCTCTTCCCACATATATAGGGAGAGTGGGTTGAGTGAACTTACCCAGTAAATTGGATTTTAAGCTTAAAAGAACCCAGTCCACTTTAGATCCTCTCCCTACATGGGGATATATGTATATATATATATACATATACGGGGATATGTTGTGTAGAAACCAACATGACCTTCTACATCTGTGATAAACCAGACAAATTAACACAGAAGAAACAGCGGGCCTCTGGCTCTGCTCTCAAATCCATATACAGAAGAAGAGATCTGAGAAATTTCATGAAGCCAAAATATGTATGTATATAGGCATATATAAGAAACTGCACATATATATAGCAATACCACTGAAGCAACAATTTATGGGCAAACAATTGTTGTCTAATGGAAGAAACAGGTTCCAATTTTTTTTTTAAAACCAAACAAACCCTTATACGATACAGTGGGTAGTTTCCAAGGATGACTTAAAAAAAAGGGGGAAGAGGGAGGGGGGTTTGAGTGAATGGGTCGGATTTGGGTTGATAGGTAAACCCAACCCGTTTTCAACCCACCCATTTTGTACCCGAGACAAGCGGGTTACATATGGGTTGACACCTACTTTCGACCCAACCCGCTAACAACCAACCCAAACCTAACCCAATCCACCCATTTGCCAGGTCTAATTGAAACCAAATGTACTATAAAATGACACATTATTTCTACAAATTGAGACCTAAAGGTTGAATGTTTCATACTTGGGAGGGGGCTTAAGTGTAAAATAGAAAAAATTTTAATTTAGAAGGGGAGCTTAAGTGTAAAAATGTACTTTTTTTTCTAGGATATATAAAATATTTTTCAAAAATTAAAGGGGGGCTTGAGTCGCCCCTTGCCATTCTACACATCCGTCCATGGACCCACGCTATATATATTGTCCCCTTCTTAAGAGGATTAAGTTGCGGATTCAACCACTGAATCATGTTAAATTACTACAATACATTTTGGATACAACGCAACTTAATAAGATGCGGACTCCCTTCTCATAAAGGTTATATCTACTATACTATAAGAACAGATAAGCAGGGACGTAAAAAAATATGAACTTTCTATTTTGCCCTTACTTGCCTGAAAAATTACTCATCCACCCAAACAAACCTGACCCTTGCTTTCCAATCAAACGTAGCAAGTGAATCAGGTTACTCCACTCATTTACCTTCTGCTCTTAAATGGACACTAAGCAAGCTTCCATTCCTCCACGCATTTTTGTGCTTCTGTCCCTCTCTCTCTCTCTCTCTCTTGTTGTCCTCATCCTTGTCTGTTGTTTCCTTTCAACTTGGTGTTCGGTCTCTCTCGTTGCGCTGCTTCAAAGACTGCAGCCTCGAAGTGCTCGTTGTCTTGTGTTCCTCTTTGAATTTGGTGCTTCAACCAGCTGGTGGAGGCAGGACAACAGATGGCAGAGTGTGTAGACAGAGGCGGTGGCCATTTACAACCAGCCATTTCTTTTTTTTTTTCGTCCCCAATTTGTTTCTCTACTCCTCCTTCCTTTGGATTCTTCTTTTCCACTTCTCCACTGCGTCTTTTGCTCCCAACATCCGCCATCGAAAAGGTATTACTCTCTCTCCCTATAATTCTTTTGTTTACTCTTCTGCTTCAAATTCTTCTGGTAAAAGTCGAAACAAAATTTGTCATTCTCCCTCGTCTAACCAGTTGGTCTTCCTCGAATTTTCAGTCTGCAAACACATACAGACTTCGCCTTAGTAGATTTTCCAGGTAAATATCCAAACAAGCCCTTTCAATTTGGAATTCTCCATTTTAAATGTGGTGATTTTTGGAACTTTGTATTTCTGAAAAACCTCTAAACTTTGTATTTCTGAAAAACCTCTATCATGTTCATTTGGCATCTTGATTAACGTCAATCCTTGTAAGGATTTGGTTCCTCAGAAATACACTGGAAATTATAAGTAGTGCCAACTTAAGTAAATAGAAATTACACTGCAAGGAAAACCTCTGATTCATTTTGTACTTGGTGTGGAAATTTGTTTTTTACAACAATCTACTTTTAGTACAATTTTACCGTCCTAAAATATTCTACACGGTAACTATTTAGTTTTTTTGGAAAGGTTGTATAAATATGTATTCAAAACAAAATAAAGTTGTTCCTAGATAACCAATACAAGCTTCATATGTTTGTGTAATTATGTATAAGCGCAAAATCGTAATTCATTAAAGCTAAAGACATAATCAGTATTAGAGAAAATAGGGAGGTCAGCTTCACGCTAGTGGGTAAGTATTTCCATTCAGTTTTCATCTAAGACATAATCAATAGTAGAGAAAATAGGGAGGTCAGCTTCACGCTAGTGGGTAAGTATTTCCATTCACTTTTCATCTATATGAATTACTTCTAACCTATAGCTATTAGTTTCCAATGATTGTTTTCAACACCACCTCTTCTGGTTTCTCCTCCCTCTATAGATTTGAAAATGACAAAAATGTAAAATACCGATTAGTTTTCGGCTATCGTCTAAGATTTCCGATCTGACAGTCACTTCGATTTACAGAGACTTCTGTTTCATTGCATGTTAATATTCTTTCCACTTACTGTCAAATTCACTTTTTCTATTCCATGGTAGTTCAATAATTTCAGTGAAAGGAGAAATTTGAGGCCTTTCGTGTGGTACCTCTAAGGTACCCAAAACCTTCTATCAAAGAGTTGGATCATAAAAAAGACCAACCAAATAAACATCTATAAACAACTTTATTCATTGATGGTACAAATAAACAAATTAATTTGCACTCGAACATTAGACCTTATTGACATATTCAGTTTCTCCTCTTCTTATTTAATGTTTTGCAGGTTTCAACTTCACCAGTTTAAGCACTTGTGTTGTATTCATCATTGAGAAGAATAATGGTAAATTAAGTATGTCTACTTTTGGGAATTGGTTCTCACTAAATTAATGGTTTCAATAAATTAACTTGTACCAAATTAAGATGTTATTGTTAGTATAAGGGTTGGTCTATAGGAGTTGTTGATTTAGGCTTTAGAAGCTTCTGTAATTTAGCCTATATATATCAATCCTAATGTTGGGACTTACACGTACGGAATCTAATTTTCCTTCTTCCTTTAGTGTTCCAATATTGACATTTTCGCTCTTCGGATGCTTGATTTGGTGATGATCACCATCATTATGAGTAGCCGAATATGATGATAACAAACACTTCCCTAACGATGGAATACCTTCGTCGTTAAGGACTGGACAAAGGAAAGAAAACAATTTTTCAAGTAGAATGATCAGCACTGGTGAATAGGATAGAATGGAAGAACCCATTGACTATCTAAAGAGTAATATTGTTAGTGGTTTTACGTCAATTCATCTAATTGTTCTCGGATAGCACCTACAAGGGTATTTGTTGGGAGGAGCTCTCGGTTTGTTAATGACTTAATGGTAATGACAACAAAGGTAGTCTCTTTCGGATGAAATAAAACCAATCTACGGGTGAGAGTTAAGAAACGTATTCAAGAAGAGATAATATGAGGAGTTGATAAGAAGTTTTGCGTGATTGTTCAACTGATCATAGGCATAGATAGATTGTTCTTTGCAAAATCCTACAGATTGTTAAGAAATCTTCCGCTAGTGGTTTGAAGCGTTGAGCAAAGCACGAAGTTGTAAGATTCTTTTGCCTGCAATTCACATTGATGTAGATTATTTTTATTATATCCCTTTCTTGATTTGTTGTTTCTTTTTCTATTTTCTTCATTATGAACAATGTGAAAAACAGACTGTGGATATATACATATGCAGATGTGAGCCTAATTCTTAATGTGTTGCTTATACTCTTTTTTCATTGTGAATCCATTATCTGAAAATAACCTGTGTTGAACATGGTTTTAGGCCATTTTAAAATTGATTGGCTATCGCTAAACTTTTCAAGGTTATGAAATGAAAAGAACTACCCAAACTTTTGATTGGCAGTGTACAAAACCTCTATTGATCCCACAATCTTTTGGAAGGTAAGTGTACAACACTTCTATTGATCCCACAAACTTTTTGTATACAATTTCTCATGTTTCTATTTCAACACAAATACATCTATTTCAGGTTCTTTCAGAAAAGAACAACAAAGATTTAACTAGAGAACGAAAAGAAAAGAAACAATTGTTTTTTATTTTCAATTTTTATGGGCAAAGATGAGCCGGAAAAAGCTAGATTGCTTTGTCTGATTCCATTGTCTACCAATCAGTAAAATGAAGTTGTCAACGTCATGAGCTAGGTCATCTACCAGATGCTTACATCTTCAACTTTAATTGACCACGCATTGGTTTTCTGATTTATTCTGACAGATCTGGTTTCCTACAACAAAAGTTATTGCAAATTGTTAATTTATCCTCTTTCTGCAGGGATTATGTTGGCAAAGTGATTCCTGTGGAGGTAGCATCTGCAGCTATATACCTCAAGGACACCTTGGGCAAGGAGGGTGTTCAAGAACTTATCAGTTTCCAAAGGTAGAGGTTAGTCAAAAGAAGTCATTTTCCCATTCAGACTATTAATATTTATTCTTCACTTGATTAGTTTCAAGGTCTATACCACTATTGTATTACTAATTTGCTACATAACTACTCACAATGGCCAAACCATTTAGAGAAACTCGCTCTCCTGCTTATGCTTTTCCCTTTGTATACAATAATCCATCAATTCGGACACCCTTTATACGGACAACTTCCTACCAAATTTTTGGGCAGTCCTTGAAGGCACAAACATAGAATTACGATTGAGATTATGACAGCCCCAACCAAACACCCTCTTTCTGCTGCAAACCATGAATCTGAGCATGCATGTTTAAGAGAGATGGTATTGCAATCTTCAAATTATTGTATTTTAAAGAACTGATGCTGCTGAATTTAAACAGAGTTCTCGGACCAACCACTTCGTATAGTAGGAAAATTCCAGTTGTTTTGACCTCCAACCATAAAACTTTCTACCCTCTCCACTCTCTTTATAATAAGACCAACAAAAAAACAATGAACAAGAAGAGAATGTGTGTCAGTGTCTACAGCAACATGTGATTCCCTTAGAGTCAAGTGATAAGCTCTGTATTAGATAATTCTTTGATCTAATGCTTGATCAGTTGCTATTGTTTAGAAAATGCAAGCAAACAAATTATTACTTATGTAAACTACAGGTTGGTATTGTTAATTAAACTTCAATTAATTTCAGAGTGGCGGGCACATTTTGGACAACCTTATCCTCAGTGTGTAAGGATTATTTTCTTAGTTTTGTATTTTTCTACACGTTAACTTGTAAATATTAAAGTCGCCGTTTATGTATTCAT
Source organism: Hydrangea macrophylla (assembly GCA_033977485.1). Lineage (NCBI taxonomy): Eukaryota > Viridiplantae > Streptophyta > Magnoliopsida > Cornales > Hydrangeaceae > Hydrangea > Hydrangea macrophylla. The sequence goes on from CM066985.1 coordinate 98,212,703, forward strand.
ATGCTTTTGAGTTTTTCTTCTGTGTCTGATGGACATACATTAGGCTCCTTTTGTGTATTGAGTTAATGTGAGCTGTGGTATACCCATGTAAGCTTGATAATGGAAGCCAGCAAAGTGGCAATTAAAAGAAGCAACTGTGGAGTGTTGTCATATTTAACTTTCTCCCTCTTGGTATTCAAAATTAAGTTGCATTTCAAGTGTTCTTGGGATGGTAATTTATATGTGGAATCATTATAAATGCCACATTAGTTATCTCCCTTCTTGATGTGTTGTTTCTTCTTTTGTTTTCTTTATTCTGAACAGTTTGCAAATAACATAATGCTGATATATACATATGCATATGCATATGCGAGCCTAACTCTTAATGTGCTGCTTATGCTCTTTTTCATTGTGACTCCATTCTCTGAAAATAATCTGTGTTGAACATGGTTTTAGGCCATTTTAAAATTGATTCGCTGTTACTAAGCTTTTCAGGGTTGTAAAATGAAACGAACTACACAAACTTGGTAGTGTACAAAAGCTCTGTTGATCCCACAAACTTTTGGAAGGTACGTGTACAACACTACTGATCCCACAAACTTTTCCTATATAATTTCTCATGTTTCTATTTCTACACAAACTCATATATTTCAGGTTCTTTTTGAAAAGAACAAAAACCCTTCAGCTAGAGACGAAAAGAAAAGCAAAAAGTAAAAGATATAATTAGTTTTTGTTTCCAATTTTTATAAGTATAAGGGGGTTATATAATAAGCCAGAAAAAGCTCGATGCTCCATTTGGTACCTAAGAAAATGCAGGAAACCAACAATGTTCATAACTCATAAGTCACGTTAAAGCACAAAACCCATCAAACAAATAAGTGTGAAAACAGGTATTTGGTCTCTCATAAACAACTTTTCTACCCCATTTCTTCACTTTTTAGACTATTTCCTCAGCAGCCAAACGCAAATAAAACTTGTTGTATATCCTCGTGTTTTATTAACTGCACATATCCCTTTGTTTTAACGCTAGAGTTCTGTCGGATTTTGTATTCTTCTTATGGTTATTTGTTGTTCAGAAAACTCTTGGTTCTGTAGTTAACTTCCTCGATTATATTACATACTTTTCATGGCCTTCGTTTTGTATTTCAGTGGGTACTTCAAATGTGATTGAATTAGCAATTTGGGTCATTATTAGAGTCACGGAACATGTCACTGCCACATTCCCGTACAGAAATCATTGTATGCAATTTGATTGAGAGTATTGGTTTAAATTACCTTCTCCATCTGGGTAAATTACCTTCCATAAAATCAAGGATGTTAGGTTGGTTTCGGATTCTATATATTTACACACACACACACACACACACACACACACACTGATACATACATGAAACTTACTGTCTCTGGATTGGTTTTTTTACTGTTTGGCAGAAATTACACTTCTCATTAACGCCTATGACTGAGTTACCTTTAAGAAATCCCCTTTTTGATTATCAACAGTTGGTAGATACAAAACGAAGAAAACTGGATTTATTAGTATTGACATTCTTATTGATCTTCTTCTTTCCAAATGAGTGAATCTGTCAACTGTGCCGTATTCTTGGGCATACTGCACGAACATGCCCATCATTGCATACTTGAAGCGATGTTCCGAATTGCGACGGTGTTATGACACGCGACAACTACGACGGCCGTCTGTTCTTCAAATGCCACCGCAAGACATGTCCGGGGGACTTAACTTGTGTAGAAGTCGATGATTCCCACTTTGTAGACACGTTGTGTTCTGTGTATTTTGCGATCTCTGTGGAGCAGAATTAGACGTTGCATAGACGCTCAGTAATAATATAATATGTACATGTATGTACATGTACTAATACACTCTGTAATTTTCCCTGCTTCCATTATCTTAAGGTAACTCATGTACGAAAGCACCGACTACTGAACTCATTCTCGTACACAATTATCTATTAAATACTGAGACATCTTGGTACACATTTCTTGGTTATGAAGAAGCTTCTTCAAACCTATTTATTACATATCACTACAAATAAAGCAATACATATTCCACAAACTGAAAGATTCTAACTTGAGCTTCCTAAATTATCTCCTTACATTTCTTCTGCAAGTTATCTTGTCATCTATGCGGTGCAAACGGCCATGCAGTAGACCAATGCTCAGATCTACTGTCATTATACCACCCCAAACAACCAACATGATGGGTTGTTTTGTGAACTTTGTGGTGCACATGGCCATCAAATACAAGCATGCCCAAATGTGTTGGCACTCTATTCCAAAGTTGAAGAGGCTGAATTGTCAACATCTACAAACCCAAACAACAATATGGTGGATGTTCTACCCTTCAATAAAAGTCAGTAGGTAGATGTAGATATATAGGGACGAATGCACTGGAAATTTGATGTATGATTACTGTTTTATGTAACCGACGAGAAGATGCTCAAACTGCTACCGTTATTATAATAAAACTCATGTTTGTCTTGGCTTCTTTTCTTTTTGTCTGCGCACTGTTACATTAGAAGCCAAAAGAATCAGATTACAATAGTTATTTGGCACAAACTTGTAGAGCACCTCTAATCTGGTAATAAAAAAGTTGATACTGCTACATTCTAACATTATCTTTGATAAAGGGTAATAATGAGGTTAAAGGCAGGTTTATATTTCTTGCCAACTTCAATGAATAAGCAAAGGTAGTGCTATGATTTATCATTGTAATCCACAAGAAACATATTGGTGTATTAGTGGAATCAATATTTGTTGTAGTCATCTTGTGTACATGTGTACACATTTCAATCGACGTTTCATTTTTTCTTAGTTGTATATGACTACTGTAATAACTTATATTATGCACATCATTTATTTGGTTAGTTTACAGGTGGTAAACTATTATCTCTTATCTGTTTTCGTATAAGTTGGATTACAAGAAAATTAAGCAGAATATTCAATAGACGCATTCATGTCCTACTTTTGGTTGTATCATATATTTATTTACAATTTTCTATCTAACCGTTTCAACACCTTATTGTACACTTTTAACAACCACTTCACCCCTAAAAACGGCAGAATGATGCGCGGGACTCCAACTAGTATATATATACGATTTTTTTTTTACTGACTTACACGTGCAGAGTCTTCTTTTCCTCCTCCTCCTTGTGCCTCAGTATTGACTTTGCTCTCTAGATGTTCATGAGGAAGAGTATGAAAACCAGAATCAGGACGACGAGGACGAATTATAACAGGACGAGGAGGGGGAATTATAATAGGAGGAGGACGAGGAGGAAAAATTATAGTAGGAGGAGGAGGAATTATAATAATTATAATAGGAGTAAAAATACCAGAATCATGACAACGAGGAGGACGAATTACAAAAGGCTGAGGACGAGGACGAGAAGGAGGAGGAATTATAATTGGAAGAGCATGAATACCTGAATTAGGACAACGAGGAGGACGAATTATAAAAGGCTGAGGACGAGGACGAGAAGGAGAAGGAATTAGAATAGGAAGAGTATGAATACCTGAATCAAGACGACGAGGAGGACGTATTATAATAGGAAGAGTTGTTATGGAGCATGAAAGGTGATTGTAACTATTTAATCGAATCATGGACAAGTGGTAGTGGATCGGCGCTTGAGAATTTTTGGCTGTCTGACTAAAATGGGATTTAGTTTTATTACTACTTCTACTATTTTTATTGATAGCATCAGCCATTAACAGCGGCTTCAAGGTGCAACAAGCCATTACTGCAAAGAGAGATGACGAGAGAGAGAGAGAGGCGTTGTATACACAAAATATATACGCAATGCCCTTATAAATCCCTAATTCGACTTGGGGCTGCAATTAGGCAGGTCAAACCTAGGATGAGCGGAGTCCAACCTCTTCCTTATATATCTACTATTATCTTATAAAAACAGATCACTGATTTCACCTGCTAGCTTCGACACGACTTCCTAAACTGCTCGAATTTTTGCTTACCCAAAGTGGCCTCGCATGTTAGGGGTTCATTACCAGTGTACCCTTCTGGAGAGTCAATCACTGGCGCCTCACCTGCTTGCTTCCTGTGTCGGAATGTCATGTCTTCTTCTCGGTGCATGCATCTTGTCCAGTGGACGCGTGGCCGCCGCTTGGTGTTGCTGGGAGTTTCTTGGGGTTATGGTTCTTCAGTCTGGACAACAAACAATCCAGGACAAAACAATCCAGGAGAGGAAGGACCAATTCGTGCACTCAGAATTCAGGTTGTACATTTGCTGATGAATTTGTATGTTCAAATTGCAATTTCATTCTGAAATTGGGTTTGTAGGGTTTCATCAACTTGGGTTTTAACCTGGGCTAACACATATCTAGATTTGCATGTCAGCTTCAAAGAATTCAGTTCTTATGGTTTAATCAATTTGGGTTTCATAACATTTTCCCTCATCTGAAGAAGTTCTCCGGCCTCCAGCTTCTCAAATTGGGTTTGTAGGGTTTCATCAATTTGGGTTTTAATCTGGGCTAATACATATCTACATTTGCATGTTAACTTCAATGAATTCAGTATTTTTCTCCCCAATAAGTGGAATTCTCGTCTGTTTATGCGTACAGAAGGATTGATTCTTATTGTTTAATCAGTATTTTGTTTCTTATTCGTCGATTTCAGGTAATTTGGTCATCTTATTTGCTAAAAAGTGTTGGGGTTTTGAATTCCATTACTTCTAATCAGTTGTTCAGTTGGACCTCAGCAGCTCACTTTTGGTTCTTCGAGTACAGGTAATTTCCTTATCTTATTTTCTCTAATTTCTGAATTTAGGGTTCGTGGATGTGCTAAAATTTGTTTTTCTTTAATTTCAATCAGATTGGGGTTTGTCAATATTCTAAAATTGGTTCTTCTTTAATTCTGAACAACCTGCACTTTGAGGATTTAGATTCCTTCCAACGTTTATTCACAGCAGCTTGCTTTTGATTATTTTATTGGAGGTAATTTCGTGGTCTTATTTCTTTAATTTGTGAATGTAGGCTTGCTGGATGTGCTAATATTTGTTTTCCTTTAATTCCAATCAGATTCAGAAAGGATTGAATGTTATTTCAAACTGGGAAATCTCTACTTTGTGCTTAAAGGTCCTTTTGATATAATTTCACAATGCTCTCTTATGTAACACAAATTACAGAAACTTCAGATACTCCCTAACCATTCCCTTGGAAAAAGAGATTAAAATTCTGACACTCCAAAAGGCAACTATAATTTATTCTAAGACTGACTATCTTGTTTTTCCATTTTGACAGTTTCTGGACATTCCTCTTCATAGTAGCTTGGGTCCAATAAAGAAACATACTCTCTTTTAATTTTTAAACACTTAATTGGAAAACTTTGAAAACTCTATTTTTTGGGGGGATTATTTCTCACCTACCGACAATCCATATGGCTGATTCTTAAGATTTTATAAGCATAACAAGGGGGTCACTGGTGGTATAATCTCTCATTTTTACTCTGTGTTAAAAAAACACAAGTACGTAAGACCTTGTGCTGGTGTAAATCACAACATAACTGCAAGAGTACATCAGTTACAAGTATGGGTTACTTTGACTTAATAGTTGAACTTACATTCCTAATAGTTGTAGTTAACATTAAAAAAAAATTACTTATCTGTAGAAGAAAATGTTAGTGCAATTATTCAAAATTTTAAGCTTTGGAAACAAGGAGTAATAATAATTTCAAACTATTCACATGTAAGAAAGTAACCATAGCAGGAATAAACAATCATTAAGGATTATTCCATGTTAAGTACGACACTTACATCTATCTCCTTCAAGGGCTGATCATAATATAGCATTTTCCTCTGTGATTTTTGAAACACTGTCCCCTTTCAGAGTTTGTTGGCCAACGGACTAAACAGATATTGTACAATTACCATCTTGCACTTACCACAATCGATTTCGTTTTGACTACTTTTTATCGACATTCTTTACAAGGTTTTTTTTTTTTTTTCAGCAAAGCAATAGCCAATAAACAATTGACTCATCATGTTTCAAACACTTAGTATTTTATCTTTAAAAAAATTACAATAACCAAATTGAAAGAGAGAAGAAATAAATTCTTCTCAGAGAAATTCCTTTGCCTATACTTTTTCTTGGGCAATGCAACTAGCAACAAAATCATCCATGCTGTTTACATTTCAAATAATCATACTTTAAATGTTGGGGTTTTTCAAAATAACTCACCTGACCTCAAACTCGCACAAGTTGGCAAAACACGACACAAAATTTACAGATTTGGTGTTAGTTTGGGTAATTAAGATAAACCTAAATGGTGGTTTTGCTAATGTACTATGTTGGTTGGAGGTACTTTGCAGGTTTTTGTAGTCGGTCTCATTTACGCCTTCATCCCCCTCCACCTCTTCTGTCGACAGTACAGATCAGTGAAGCTCTGTATTTGGTTGTCCCTTCCCTTATCCCATCTTTCATTGTCTCCACAATCGCAATCCCACCACCATCACCTCAAACCACACAAATTACATTCCCACCACTGTCCATGCAACAAAAACCTTCAGAACTCCAAATAGTGAAGTACGAACACTATGACAGTATGCTAAAGTTATTGTCTCTTCGGCCACAATCTCTTACCTGTGCTATGAACGCCAACTTCGATCCCCATCGCTACTTCTTTTTTATCTTCTCTTTCACTGTCTCATACTTTATCATTACTTCTTGTTAGTTTATTTGGCGCCACTCTGGGTGTGGGGGTTGGAATTTGGTACTAAAAAACTGTATGAAGGAAGGTCAATGTTATTTTTGAAATGTTCAGGGAGAGGTTTTTATTTCAATGGTGAAGGTAGCCATTGCTTGTTGGCCTGAATAATAATGGATATGTCCAATTTTCTTTGGAACGCAACTGGGAGCTTAATATATCTCAGATTTTCCCAAATGCGCGTTCAATGCGTTAGATGTTAGACCTCAACCCGCCATACGCTGATTAGGACCATGTAACAAAGGATTACCCAAACATAATGCCTCTTGGTAACAGTAAAACAAGAATTAAATATGTGTATACATGGCCATCCTCGTTTTTTTTTTTTTTTTTTATAGTCAAAGAAAGAGGCAAAACACCCATTTTTACTGAATCATTCTTCCAATCAGATTTTGCATAATTGTACAACTGTTTTTACTCCACATCAATTGCGGCTGCCTGCTGACACCATAGCTTCTTCAGTCTATATGCAAGCATTAAAGCACCTGATTGCCGCTCATTTCCACCAATTATTTGCAAGAGCAGTCTGCACTTAACTTAATTTTCTTACCATATGATATTTCACAGACATCAACTCAATTAAAGCAACGGGCAAGCATTTGTTTTATTCTCGCCTATATATCTATCTACTACTGTATCTAATAAGAACGTAGGTGCACGAATTTTATGGACGATCGACTTTGTCCCCATGAATTTTATGAAGTTCCAAATATGCTCCTGGTATTATTATGAAAACAACAACATTACCATGCGATGCCTTAATTATCCCTCAATTAGAGTTGAATTGATCAGTTGACTCGAACATGTGGACTCTTACATATTGCATTTTCTGTAATGCTATGCTTCCCAAATTTTTTCCTCAAAAAGTGTTTCCAACACATATGGTAATGGGACCCTCTTCATTAATAGTAAGACCACTTCAACATCAATCAATCAAAATCAAGTGGGTCCACTGCCACATGTGTTGGGAAACACTTTTGAGAAAAAAAAATTTGGAAAGCATAGCATTACTCTTACATTTTTATGTTACTACTAATTTTGTAGTTTTCTTGAGCCGCATCTATCATATTCGAATCATTTAGAAGTTCTTTCGTAAAATGTCAAAAACATTTGTTGATCATATAGATTATACTAAGATTGTAAGACAATGTATCTCATAAGTCATAAGTGACAATTAATAGATACATCAAACTGATTACAATCATATGTCTCGTGCATCGCACGGGCTTCAAAAACTAGTATATATATAAATACTAGTTGGAGCCCTGTGCGTTGCGCAGGGAATTTAAATTGTGTCGTTTCATGTGGTTAAGTGGTTGTTAAAAGTGTATAATAAGATGTTAAAACAGTTAAATAGGAAACTGTAAATATAACTATTTAATCTAAAACTCTTTTCAAGGAAGAAGTTGATAATTCTGAGTATATTATAAATGAGTAGTAAAGGTACCTAATAAAGCACCACTAAAACTATATGACACAAGTAGGGTATTTCCTCTTTAAAAAAAGGTCATGAATGTGTTTGTAGGCCTTAATTGATATTCGAATACAATCTATAAATCCTGAATTTGAGGGAAGAAATTGACCAAGATGTAAATATTAGTGACCAATTCATAATAGCTACTAAAATAGCCACTTTATTTGACATTTTAAATATTCCAGAACATAAATATTAGAGAAGAAGTTGACCAAAATGTGAAATTAGTGACCAATTCCTAAATAGCTACTAAAATAGTCACTTTTTAAAACTTTTTTAAAGTGAATAATAAATATCCCAAAACTTGCTGACCTAAATGCAATTACACATATTACAATATATGAATCCTAAATTTGAGAGAAGAAGTTGAGCAAATTGTAAATATTAGTGACCAATTCCTAAATAACTACTAAAATAGCCACTTTTTAAAAAAAATTATGAAGTGAATAATAAATATCCCAAAAAAGATTGACCCAAATGTAATTAGACACAAATTGTTGATTGAAACCTCATTTGAGAGAAGTTGACCAAATTATAAATATTAGTGATCAATTCCTAAATAGACACCAAAATAGCCACTTTTGTTGACTTTTTTTGAAGTCAATAATAAATATCCCAAAAATTGTTGACCCAAATGTAATTAGACACAAGATTGTTGATTAAAACCTCATTATTATATTAAATAAAATTTCAAAAGCTGACTTGAATGTAATTATTTGTCCAAAATGACAGATTTACTCACAGATAGATCAATATATCTTTACGATGTATAGATAGATATATGGGTAATTATGGTGTTGTGAAGGGCAAAAGAGGAAGTTCATATTTTTTGACGTGCTCAAAAATTGTTGACCCAAATGTAATTAGACACAAGATTGTTGATTAAAGCCTCATTATTATATTAAATAAAATTTCAAAAGCTGACTTGAATGTAATTATTTGTCTAAAATGGCAGATTTACCCACAGATAGATCAATATATCTTTATGATGTATAGATAGATATATGGGTAATTATGGTGTTGTGAAGGGCAAAAGAGGAAGTTCATATTTTTTGACGTGCTCAAAAATTGTTGACCCAAATGTAATTAGACACAAGATTGTTGATTAAAACCTCATTATTATATTAAATAAAATTTCAAAAGCTGACTTGAATGTAATTATTTGTCCAAAATGACAGATTTACCCACAGATAAATCAATATATCTTTACGATGTATAGATAGATATATGGGTAATTATGGTGTTGTGAAGGGCAAAAGAAAAAGTTCATATTTTTTGACGTGCTTGTTTATTCGTTTGTATAGTATAGTAGATATATATATATATATATATATGTGTGTGTGTGTGTGTGCGCGCGCGCATGTATTATTAATTTAGGGGCTCGGCTGTAGTGGGGCAATAGTGGTTTTGCTCTAGGTGGGGCAAAACCACTATATATGTGGCAAGTGCTGATTGGAAGAGATATGAAAAGGATGACATAATTCAGTTAAGGCTGCCATAATATTAAGGCATTAAATGCCTTGCAACCTGCTATAGCAGGTTTGGACTTTGTTAAGAACTGTTTGGACTTTAACTAGGATTGTTTGGACATTGCAAAGAAATGTGCCAAGTTTGTAAAATAATATGCATTATTATGTTGTACCTTATGGAATAAATAATGTACACAACTAAATAAAATTCAAGTAAGTAAAAAAAAAAAGAAGGTAAATAGCAGATTTAGACTTCTTTGAAAGGTACAGGAAGTTCCTTTAGAAAGTCCAAACGATCTTTATCAAGGTACAAATGTTTCTTACAAAAGTCCAAATATTACTTAATAAAGTCCATAGGCCCCTTAGTAAAGTTCAAATGTTTCTTTAAGAAAGTTCAAATTTTCTTTAAAAGGTACAAAAAGTTCCTTTAGAAAGTCCAAACAATCCTTATCAAGGTACAAAGATAGGCAGTTTGTATTCAAAAGAAAGTTCAAAAATATTTCTTAAGAATGTCCAAATGATCCTTATCAAGGTACAAATGTTTCTTACAATAGTCCAAATAATTCTTAATAAAGTTCCCTTAGTAAAGTCCAAATGTTTCTTTAAGAAAGTTCAAATTTTCTTTGAAAGGTACAAGAAGTTCCTTTAGAAAGTCCCAACGATCCTTATCAAGGTACAAGGATAGGCAGTTTCCATTCATAAGAAAGTTCAAATGGGCAAGCCAGGTGAGATGGTTTTGAAATTTTTTAAAAGCAGCTTGCCATGTGTCGCATTAGATCCTCCTCTCCTCCTCATCCGACGGCTGAGAGAAAAAAGGCTTCACGTGGGGCGAAACCACTTCGCCCCACTGTAGAATTCCCCTTAATTTAGTACATCAATAAAATCTAAGATATGTATTTGTCAGGCTTAATTACAAAATATTCCATCAAAAAGTTTGGTCTGCGTCTCATTTTAGTCTCTTTAATTTCAATTGCATCAATTTGGTTTTTAAAGTTTTTAATTAAAGCAACGTGGTTTAAATCTCCAATTTTGTGAGAAAAGTTGACGGAATTAATCACATTCTATGTACTGTCATGTTTTTTAGGGAAAAAAATGGAACACCACCAATCTCCCCACCCGTTTATCATTGTAATTGTGCATAATAGTTTGTGAATTCTGTCAAATTTTGTGACAGAATGGGTCACTTGGACCATACTCACATTCTATATACGTCACGCTTTTTAGGGGAAAATGGAACATTATCAATCTTCCCACCCGTTTATCAGTGTAATTGTTCATAACAGTTGGTGAATTCTGTCAAATTTTGTGACAGAATGGGTTACTTGGACCATATTGCTTATATCTAAAAATTGCAAGAACCAAATTGATTAAATTACAACTATTAAATGAAACAGGGACCAAACTTCAGGGATATATGTTATATTTAAGCCTATTTATCAATACAATAACAATCCAATCCTACGGGTAAAAAAAGAAAAAAAAAAATATGTGAATATGTGAATACATACATATACATTTATAGGTACGGGGTCTGACTCAAGCTCCAGTTATTTGAATTATTTATCTCTTTGTCCAAGTTCAATCAAAATTCCAATCGGATTTGAATTTTCTAGCCGAGGCACAAACAAGGTACCAAAAAAATAAATAATAAATAAATAAAATATTACTCAAATTGTTTTTCAGGATTAAGTCCATGATTGCATTATGTTCGACTAATAGTCTCATTTAATTTGATGGTCTATTGTCTGCACATCGGTCAGTTCAGTTTTTTTTTTCCCCGAATTTTTTATGTTTTAAAAATTGACCGAAGTGGTTATAGGTGCGGACTCAAGCTCGGATTATTTGAATTATTTTATCTCTTTGCCCAAGTCCAACCCAAATTCAATTCAGACTTTAATTTTCTATCAAATCACTAGCAAGATACATAAAAATAAAAATAAAAAAAATTTACCCAAATTGTTTTCCGGGATTAAGTGGGGATTGCATTAGGTTGGACTGATAGTCCCATTTAATTTGATAGTGTGGTATAGGGGTGTACATCGCTAAAAAAAAAAAAAAAAAAAATTGGGTCACGAGTTACTGGTCCAACCGTCGGGTGAACCGCAATCCAACCTTGATTTTATAATTTACATAATAATCATATTTTTTTATAAACTTTAATAGTTTAATCACAATATAATATTAAGAAAATGTAGGAAAAAAAAACAATATACATAAATTTCTACGTTGCACAACAGTTTTACATCTTTCAAATTCAAGACGATTTTCTTTTTTCCGAAAAAAGACAATTTTTTGGGGAAAAAAAATTTAATGTTTTTTTTGGTCAATTACGGAAATTACTTGAATTCCACAAGGATGCTATTAAAAAGGGTTAATTGCAGAAACATCCCTCGTGGTTAGGTGTGTTTCCAATTACCCCCTTGATACTTTAAATTGTGTCACTAATACCCCTTGTGGTCTAGACTTAAGTGATACAGTCACATTTCCTGTTAATTATTCAGTTAAAATTAACGGAAAACAGGTGAAAGTACGAAATTACCCCTATTAATGCTACTGAGAAAACTCTTATGTGCTTAAATGTTTATTTAGTCATATGTGGCATATTACTATATTATTTTCTTATTATATTTGTTGCTAGAGATCATTATGTGGTCACTTTGGAGTACCTTTATGACGGTAAATTTATTTTATTTTCTATTTTTAATTTTGATCTATTCTTGGACACACATAGTCTTGGTGATATACTGGGTATTTTTTTATCTACCCTTGGACACACACATACAACACAGTCTTGGTGATATTATATATATATAAATATAAATATACACACCCTTGGACACACACACGCGCACAACACACCAGTCTTTGTGATATATTAGTTTTTTTTTTATATCTACTCTTGGACACACAGAGTAAAACCCAGTGAGGCGAATCTAAGCAAATAAAAATTACCACCAGGACTGTGTGTCCGATTCGCTCTCATACAGGTACCCCAAAGTAACTACAAAATTGTCTCTAATAACAAATATAATATCAAAATAATATATCATATATGCTGAAATAAATATTTAAGCACATAAGGGTATTCTCATTAGCACGTAATAGGGGTAATTTCCTACTTTTAACCATTTTCTGTTAACTTTAACGAAAAAATTGACTATGTTACCTAAGATCAGACCACGGAAAATATTACTAACATAAAAATTCACGCTACTGTTATTTAATTCATTAGGCATTTTTCATGTTTCAGTTATAATATATATATATATATATATATTATTTGATGCCTAAAAGATTTCAAATTGCTGTAACTTTTGTTTTAAAAAATTATTTTTTCGTAAAATTAAATATTTTGGAATAAGAACAACAAGATCTATCAAATGAGACCAATATTGATAATGAAAATCTTGGAAAAAAATGTAAAAATGTGTTTTTTTAGAGAGAGATTTATTGTTCAATTTGTAGAACCTCTTGGTTCATTAGGATATCTTATTTGTTTAGCCTTTTGTGAGGTTTTGTTTTTGGAGAGTTCATTTGTTTTGGTTTTGGTGAGGGAGTGATTCCTTACGTTGGCACTATAATCGTCGATTCGTTTGATAGTGGATTGTTCCTTGGCTCTGGGGGAGTGGACATAGGCATAGTCGGCCGAACAACTCATGAAATCTTGTATCTTTGTGTGTATTTGTTTTGTCTTTCTCTTTTGTCGTTTGAATTATTGTCTTTGCTTATGATTTGAAATAGTGCTTTTGCATAACAATTTGAAATAGCACTTCCACATAACAAGCTTGTGTGGAAGGCAAGTGATAGTCCTCTTGTTAAAAAAAAATGTGGGTACAATGAAGCTTCTATTGCTAAAGTGGAGCCTCCTTTTGAAGGGTCTTTGGGCAATCAAGGGCTTGGTTTTGCACAACAGAGCATAAACCAGCCTTTTTCAAGTTCTAATCAGCCGTACTTTTCGTCTAATAACCAGCCCCTTTGGGGAGCTACAAAACAATTACCAGCCTTTTGGGGCAAACAACCAACAAGGGTAAGTCAACAATGCTCCTTTTGAAAGTGGCATTTTGGGGAAGAAGACATTCAGTGTTGGAGTTAGTTTGACTGCTCTCCTTAATTTGATGGTTGCCTTCTTGTCTCTTGTATAGCATCCTTCAAGATAGCTTATTATTAGTTGAGACCATCATATTTGTGTATTGCCTTTGGGTGACTTGTGCCTCTCTCATAATCTCGTCCCTCTAAGCAAATGATGAATTGAAAATTTAAAGTATGTAGTGTTTCGTCGAACTACGCTGATGTCCCATAAAATATCTAACAAAAGGAATATCCTTCTCGCATTTTCAGAAAACCTTCTGAGATGAAACTCTAGTAAAGTCTGCGACTAGTAAGAAATATAATTTCTCAAGCTAAAAAGCCGAAGCATTATCGAAAAACTAAATTTCCCCTCAAGATAGAATCTCCTATGATACATTCTAGTCATTAAAAACATATCCTATATACATTTCAAGTAGTTTTCAATTTACAATATTTTAGGAACTAACTACAATATTTTGGGACTAAGGACATACCATAGAATTTTCCTGCGATATGAGTACTTGACCTTAAGTAACCAAGGGGAAAAGTACTTTAGGGCAGTTAGGGTTAAGTCGATTTTAGAGTAATTTTAAAGTATTAAGTCCAACAAGGTAAAACATTTTAGTGAAAGGTCCCTCACACATAAAACTGGATAAACTTTCACCTTTGACCAAAGAAGTTTCCATTGTGTCCATTAACAAACACAACTTTCTCTAATACAAAGGAGCTGTTAAATACATTCATCAATTATTTCTTGCATTTACCCAGTTTGTAGATGCATAGAACAGTAAAACCCAATCATGTTTAACTTAAACCAATCTTAGCAACCAAAAAAAAAAAAAATTTTGTTAACTAAACCAATCAGGAAGATATAGATATAACTTGGGTGGGATGGTATCTATTTAACTCTGAAATACAAATTAAAGAAGGTTATTTAACGGAGGAAGGGCCTTTAATCTTAAATGGGCTTTGAACAAATATAATAGTGGGCTTCAAAGATTCATAAGTTGAACGGGCTTGGGACCCCAAAATAGAGGGCTCCTAAATTTTATTCAATGAAATATTTTTTTAGAATGTTTTGAAGGGTTGGGGGAGTGTATAGGGATCAGATTGGTGAAAGATGGGAGTGCCCAATTAGTCGTAACCAGGCAGGCGGACACCCATCTCGCATATTTATTTGCGAGCATTTGACCACTCATCACATCCCGTTAAAAAACTGCCTGAAGGATCATGCTTTTCTCTAGTCCAATTCTCATCATTTTATAATCGTCGCATCATTTGATCACTCATCCTTTTTTTCGATGTGGGACAAAGATATGGTCGTATCTTTTTCAACAAACAATTAGCTATTACCAAAAAGGATGAGTGATAATTTACTGGCTTCAAAGTGGAAAATTACTACTCCCTCCGTCTCATTTTATGTGTTTATTTTGGGGAATTCAACTATTTAAGTGGACAAAAAGAGTCTAACCCTACTTCCACAATTGCCCATAATTATTGCACTTTCTTTTTTTGTTTTGTTTTGGTATTGATTGCAAAGAGGGGTAGTTTGGAAAACTAAGTAAAATTTATATACTAATTTAAGAAAGTGGACAACAATTTTGGTACATCCTAAACATGGCCGGCCCAAAGGGGGGTCAAAAGGGGCAACCGTCCCGGGCCACCATAGTTCACAAATTTTTTAGGGCCTCTATAAAATTTTGATAATTACAACTTTACCTTTAGATTTTTAGTACTTTACATTTAGGTCTCCCCCAAGGTCCAATATAGTGTCATCAACTACATACATATTGATATACATGTATATAAAACTCAAAAGCAAAGGCTCTAGAATTTTGAAAATTACACTTTTAGTGTAAGAATTTTTTGAGTTTTAGAGCTAGACCCCTCTAGAATTTTGAAAGATACCATACAATGTTTGAGTTTCACAAATAGACTTATATTATAAGTAGACTCCAAAAAATTGCCATATGTATAAGTAAATCCTAAACAATTGTCAATTATGTATAAGTAGACCCCAAAAAAATCGCCTTAAGGGTGCTGCCCCTGAACCCCCATATAAAGGCCTCCATTTTAATAGTTCGTCCCGGGCCTCCAAATACTCAGGACCGCCCTTGATCCTAAAAAGGAAAGATGAACACATAAAATGAGACGGAGAGAGTATCTTAAATATACCATCCCGAATGTGCCTTGTCTAACGCAAATTCAAATTTCTATTTATTTTCTTCTTCAAATCTATTTTGATTAATGGAGTGGTTTTTCAACCAAATATAATACAACATTGAAAAGCATCATCAGTCAGGTGAAAAACAATCAGAAACTACTTCAGCTAAGACTTTGGAGAACAAATTTTGCTCACCTTGTGGATAGTTATTTCAATTCCTTAGCTGTGTTACAGGACACTTCATGCACTATCATGAATAACGATTACACAGGGACAGACCCATTGCTAGATGCCCCCCAAGATTTTTTGAAATTTTGTGGGATGCATGTGTAATTTTAACATTTTAAAGTTAATTTAGTAATCAGCCCTTCTAAAATTTTAACATTTTAAAGTTAATTCAGTAATTTGCACTCCCAAAATTTTAACATTTTCAACATATATCATCCACATAAAAGTTAGTTGAAAAATTAAAACCCTAAGACCACGTTTGTTTTGCAGGGCTAATCAGGAGCCACAAGAAACCGGACTAATAGTCCATATTAATTCAATCATCCGTTATTTAGGTATGCCAAATAACAGGATTAATTAATACTATCATTTTAATATTCCCATATGAAGGACTATTGTAGTCAAAAGGGTAGTTGTGTTGAATAGATTTAGACCTTGTTTGTCTCATGAGCTGAGTAATAGGGTATTACTCTACTCCTTCACTATTACTCCGGGAGTGTGGAATTAATAGTCCCTCATAATAGTGAATGAATAGGGTAATACCCCATTACCCATCTCGTGAGACAAATAAAGCCTAAATCTATTTGACTCTGTCTCGCACCAAAAATATGTATAAATAGGCCAAAAAAAATTACCTCGGAGGCAGTCGCATGAAACTTGTTTAATATCAAAGTCAAATGACTCAAATCCAATTAAACATGACCCCCCCCCCCCCCCCCCCCCCTAACACAAAATTTCTGAGTCCGCCACTGCGATTGCATACTTCACTTGCTTGAGTAATGGCAAGTATTTACTAAAACCACGTTATTTCGGTGAAAAAAAAATTAAGAACTTTTATAGTAAAAAAAAAATAAGGGCTTGATTCTATGGGTAGAAAATGTTTTGTAGATACCTATGGCCAAATGTCCCATATAAAAATAAGTTTCAAATAATGTAAAGAATGGTAATGTTAGGAGTACAAAAGGATCACAAAGAGATACTCACAAAATGATGTGGCATCTCATGTGACAGTAGAACCCACCACACTTAACTCAACCTATGAGATAATACATAAGATGTGTTTGTGATGAAAATATTTAGCCGATGTAAAGGTGTCACGTAGGATCCGACGTGGTAGTAAAATTGCCCAAATCAGAAGCAACTCAGGAGCAGTTATAACAGCTTGCGAGTTTATTCTGTCAACTGCTAGGGGACACGTGTTGGTCATCGAGAAATAACTGAAAAGACAGATGTCAACATGAGGATATACCAGGTGTAAGAGCAGTTTTCAGTTTGAAAAGAGGAGGGAACATTTGAATAAAGTTACTGAGAAGCCTCGATGTCTATAAATAGAGGAAGTTTATATTCGAAAAGGATCTTTCGATCAACATCAACATATCTCTTAATACATTTACTGTATTCTATCTAGATCCTTAACTTTAGAAGTAGAATACCTTCGAAGTCATCTTCAAGGTTAGATTATAGTTTGTTTAATTTAATAGAAGTTGTTCTTTACTTTATTACTTTCTTTACTGTTTTATTTAGGAGTAGTTGTTTTAGAATAAGTTCGAAGTACTTCAATTAATTACATCTTTACACGATTAAAGTCCTGTTTAAGGCATCGAACGTCACCACAATTTGCTTGGTGAGGCGCAGTTTGGATAATTACATTTACACATTGGCAATTTGCTTGCCTGGCACGCTCGCACACACTTATAAATTTTCCAACCAAATATTTTTGGCATGCCCGGTGGGACACTTAGTGTCAAAAGATGGCAAACAGAAACCTTCGAAGCAATAGGTCTGCTGATAACGCCAATGTTGGTGTTAATATTGCTGAAACTAATGATTCTCCACACCAAGATCCTCAGAGTAGCAATACTGGGAATCATGCGACCAATGAAAACCCAGAAATAGGAATTGAAAACTTAAATCCAATTTCGGATAATGGGAATGTTGGTTCAGAAAGTCAACATGATTTGGTGAATCAATTGACACCAATATTCGATCATTTGGGAAATATGATCCAGAATGTTAATGTTTTGATCACTTCCCTTAACAATAGTATACCACAATTTGCACCAGTAATGGTACCAAGTGGAAATCCTTCTATGATTCGACAAAATGAAAGAGGTCAGCCTCATGGTTTGTTTCAATCAAATCCTATGACCTATGTAAATAGGCCTCCTTTTAGGCCTAACTCACAAGAAAGTTTCTATATGTCTGTCCCTAATAATACTCCTCCAGTATTTGAAGGAATGCAAGGGAATCATGTGAGTGGTCAAAATTATGTTTATAGATCAATGAATATCGAAGAACCAAGGCCTAGAGAAAACATAATAGGCCAGAATAGGAGAATAAACAATAATCCTATATTCGAACCAGATCCTACTGGAATAGGAGTGGGTCGAAGGAATGAAAATCCTAAGAGGATAGATAATAATCCTCAACCACCTCCAATACAACCAATGAACCCTCTGTTGGGTCAACCAGGTCATCAACAACCATTAATATGGCTGATAGAAATGACATGATTAATTTAATCCATGAGGTTTGTGGATCCATGGCTCGGGAGGTACAAACTCCAGTTTACAGAAAACCTTATCCTGACTGGGTTGATAGGATCGAATTCCCTAGGGGATTTAAATTCCCCACCTTTGCTATGTTTGCTGGAGATGGAAGTCAATCCACAGTTGAACATGTAGCAAAACTCACTAGTCAATGTGCTGATGCAGGAAATAATGAATATCTTAGGCTTCGTTTGTTTCCTAGTTCATTAACAGATACTGCATTCACTTGGTTTACTAATTTAGCCCCTAATTCGATCTATAATTGGGCACAGATGGAAGAATCCTTTCACACTCAGTTTTTCCAGACAGAACCAGAAGTATCAATGGCTAACTTAGCCAGACTATGTCAAAAGCCTGATGAGAAGGCTACTCAATTCATAAATAGGTTCAAAAAGGCTAGAACAAAGTGTAAAATCATATTACCTGAGCCTGAATTTGTTAAGTTGGCCCCAAAATGACCTCGAATTTAGACTTAGAAAGAAATTCGATGCTTTAGAATTTAGAGATCTTGTTGAATTAACTGCTCGAGTTTCTAGATATGAAGCTTTATTGGAAGAAGAAAATGAAAGGAATGCTTCTTCGATAAAAACATATTATAAAGATCCTAATTATGAGATAGATGCTACAGAAATAATAGGAAAAGAACCTTTCACATGTAAGGGTCTTGTGAAGAAAAAAGTTTCTGCTGAGGTGTACAAATCTAAAGGATCATTCAAAAAATATTCATTTGATGTTTATAAATTGGATGAGATATTTGATCATCTTTTGGAAGGAAAAATCATCAAATTGTCTGATAATGATGAATTAAAAGGTAAGAAATACTGCAAATGGCATAATTCTTGGACTCATTCAACTAATAATTGTACTGTTTTTCGAGACAGGATCCAAGATTTGATCAAGAAAGGGAAATTAAAATTCCCTGAAAAACAAATAGGGGTTGATGAAGATCCATTCCCAGCAGTACAAGAGGTGTCAATCAATGTCCATAACATTTCTTTCGAAACTCTGGTCAAAGAAAGAGAAAATGCAAAGTCAGAGGACCAGATGAAAAGACTCGAAGAACTGACAAAGAAAAACCCTGAGTTATCAGTTTTCAACCATGAATATGCAAAGAATTTATGCATTGGTTGTGGAAAAAGATATGCTGAAATCTATGATGAAAGGGTTGGGGTCAAGACAGGCAGGAAAAATAAACAGGCTTTGTTCGAACATAAGAGGGTGAATACTTCATATGGACCTCCTTTTCAACCAGTCATGAATGTTGAAAGAGGACAGTTTAGAGGACCAGTTTATCAAGCCTCAACATGTACTGGTCATAAGACAGCAAAGTATGCCTCAAAACCAATGGCTCCTTTTAGAACCAATTTGTCAAAGAATTTTCATGTTGGTAACTATGTTCGACCATCAAGGAACATGCAATATATAAGGCCAGGATTCTCTCATGTACCAAAGAAACATTATGAGATGCAGAGAGAAAGGCGAACTCAATTCATTCCATCAAAATTGGTACCAGCACATGTGGTGCAGGCTGAGTTAGACATGAATGCTTTGAAAGATTCACAAGAAGTTGGTGAGACATCACAATCATGTGAATCTACATTGGTATCAGGAGTACCAAATTAGTTTGTTTTGCAAGATGATAGAGTCAAAAATATGATGGAACAACAAGGCCCTCAAAACAAAAATAGGATGATTAAACCTGCTCATGTTGAAAAGAATACATGGCATGTGCTGCAACATCCCAAGGAAAAAAGCCAGAATATGGTCCCTATGATAAATAGGACTCAGCAAAGGAGATTGCAGAGGAAGTTTACTATGTGAAAAGAATTTTCTAATATGCAGGCTCAAAGTCAAGAGTTAGGAAATTAAATTAAAAGGGGTTTTAGTGAAATTTCGAAGCCTAATCCCAGGTTCGATCGAAATGCAAAGGTTGATTATGATACTATGTCTGAAGAAAGCATTATTAAAACCAAAGTATTAGAATTGGAAAAGGCAATGAGTATTGATGATGGAGATGAAGCAATGACGGTGGTTGAACCCCAAGTCTTGGGAAATGTTGGAATAAAATTCGCAAATGAAACTACCAAGGGTGAAAATATACTTATTCAGTTTGGCACATTTCCAGAACATATAGAAGTGAACACTGCCACATTCATGTTACCAAAAATCTTCGAAGCAACAGAAGATCAACAAATAAATGAAGAAATGGAAATGGAAGCATCTACTGAGGATGTCTCTGAGGTAAATCTTCCTGAGTTTGTTTTTAGTGATTGTAATTTTGTTTATTCATTCAAAGAACCATCAACAGAAATGACTAAGCATCTTAAACCATTATATATAAAGGCTTGTTTGAATGGTGTTCTTTTAAATAAGGTATTGGTTGATAATGGTGCAGCTGTTAACATTATTCCTCAGAATACTTTGAAAAAAATTAATAAACAAAATGCAAAGCTGATACAGACTCACATTATGATATCAGGATTTACTGGTGATAAGAAAAACACCAAAGGAGTAATAATCATTGAAACCATAGTAGGTTCGAATAAGTCCAAAACTGTTTTCTTTGTGGTAGATGCTAATCCTAGTTATCATGCCTTATTGGGAAGAGATTGGATTCATGCTAATAAATGTGTTCCTTCTTCAATGCATCAGAAATTGTTGCTTGTGAAGGAAAACTGTGAAGTCGAAACAGTGAAGGCTGATGTTCAGCCTTTTCATACAAGTTCCAATTGTGTCGAAGCTCAATTGTATCAAGATAATGTTAAACCAATTGACCTTAAAGAGTCAGAAGATGAATCTCTAGAAGAAAATTGGGACATTTTGGCTGAAATGCCATTTGGTTCTTTGGAACCATTATGTGATGATAAAATGGTTTAATGATTCAAACACCTATAGAAATGGGAGATGTAGAAGAGACCATTCGACTGGTCTTACAAAAGCTAATGATAGCAGATTTAGAGTCAAGAATTAAGAAAGATTCGACCATAAATTGGTCAGACTATGTCTTTGAGAAAGATTCACAAGAATTAAAGGATGTTGGCCAGGAAGAATTGTCTGTATTGCCAGAAAATTCAATACAAGAAGTGTCACAGGATCCTCTATTAGAAGTCAATTTAGGATCAGATCAACAAAAGAGAGTTACTTACTTAAGTTCCAAACTTGGAAAGTGTGACCAGTATAAATTGGTCGAGTTATTAAAAGAATTTTGAGATTATTTTGCTTGGGATTATGATGAATTGCCAGGACTTGAAAGAAGCTTAGTAGAACATAGGTTTCCTATCAAAGCTGGCTACAAGCCAGTAAAGCAACAACCTCGAAGGATGACTCCAGAGGTCACCGTAAAGATTAAAGAAGAGATCGAAAGATTGATTAAGGCAAGGTTCATTTGAACAGCCAGGTATGTTGAATGGCTTTCGAATGTTGTTCCAGTTGTGAAGAAAAATGGTAAATTAAGAGTTTGCATTCACTATAGAAATCTTAATTTAGCCACACCTAAAGATGAATATCCTATGCCAATAGTTGATTTATTAATTGATAGATCAGCTGGAAATACTATAATGTTTATGATGGATGATCACTCAGGATATAATCAAATATGTATTGCTGAGGAAGACATTCATAAGACTGCATTTAGGTGTCCAGGTAGTATAGGTACCTTCGAATGGGTACAAATGCCTTTTGGTTTAAAAAATGCAGGGGCTACTTATCAAAGAGCTATGAATGCTATTTTCCATGATATGATTGGAACATTTTTAGAATGTTATATAGATGATATAATTGTTAAATCAAAAATATTCAATGATCATCTTATACACATGAAGTCAACATTTGAAAGAATGAGATTTTTTAAACTTAAGTTAAATCCATTAAAATGTGCCTTTGGGGTTAGTACTGGAAATTTTCTAGGATATCTGGTACATGAAAAGGGAATTCAAGTGGATAAGAATAAGGCAC
The DNA here is from genome assembly GCA_033977485.1 of Hydrangea macrophylla. Lineage (NCBI taxonomy): Eukaryota > Viridiplantae > Streptophyta > Magnoliopsida > Cornales > Hydrangeaceae > Hydrangea > Hydrangea macrophylla. Next base: position 98,235,321 of record CM066985.1, read on the forward strand.
AAGCAATTATTCGAAGTAAACCCCCTTCGACCAAAAAAGAATTGCAAAGATTCTTAGGACAAGGCAATTTCATTCGAAGATTTATTTCTAATACTGCTGGGAAAACTTTGATTTTTTCTCCTTTGTTGAAATTAAAGGACAATGAAGAGTTAAAGTGGGAAGATAAACATCAGATTGCCTTTCAAGCCTTGAAGGACTATTTGGTGAAGCCACCAGTTTTAATGCCTCCAAGGAAAGATAGACTTATGAAGTTATATATCTCAGCAGCAGAAGCATCAATTGGGGTTTTATTAGCCCAGGACAATGATGATAAGAAAGAGCAAGCTGTTTATTACCTTAGTAGATTTTTAAATTCTGTTGAATGCAAATATTCCTTTATGGAAAAACTATGTTTGTCTTTGTATTTTGCAGTTATGAAATTAAGATATTATCTTCTTCCTACTGAAGTTTATGTGATTTCCAAGTTTGATTTAATCAAATATATGTTGACTCGACCTATTTTGAGAAATAGAATTGGTAAATGGATTCTGGCTTTGTCAAAATTTTGTTTGCTTTATGTTCCACAAAAGGCAGTAAAAGGCCAAGCTTTAGCAGATTTTTTGGCTGATCATCCAAATTGCCTCGAAACAGAAGGAAACTATGAGATTGGACAAATAACCATTAGTCCATGGAGATTATGGTTTGACGGTTCAAAAACTGAATTTGCTGCAAGTATTGGTTTTGTCATTGAATCACCAGAGAAGATCAAAACCAAATATGGTTACAAATTAGATTCGAATCAATGTACCAACAATCAAGTTGAGTATGAAGCCTTAATAATGGGTCTTGAGACCTTGTTGGATCTTGAAGCTACATTTGTAGACATATTTGGAGATTCCCAGTTGGTTATAAATCATATGAATGGGACATATAAATGTATGAGCAGTACATTGAAGATATATTATGATACTATAATGGATTTATTATCCAAATTCGATAATGTGAACCTTTTGCATGTTCCTAGAAGTTTTAATGAAGAAGCTAATGATGTGGCTCAGAAAGCATATGGATTTAGAACAAATGTTGAAGATATTGAGATAGAGCAAGTTACTTATAGGAAATTATTACCAATCTTGGTGAATAGATTACCTTCTGTTGATATTTTAAATATAGAAATTCATGATGATTGGAGGAAATCAATCATAGATTATCTTTCAGGATTTAATAAAAATTCTAATCGAAGTATAAGGTTGAAATCTGTCAATTACATCTTATACAGTGGGAAATTATTCAAAAGAGGAAGTGATGGGTTATTACTGGAATGTTTGAGTAACCTCGAAGGAATAGAAGCTATATCTCAAATTCATGAAGGATTATGTGGAGCTCATCAATCTGGAGTTAAAATGAGATGGTTACTTCGAAGGCATAATATTTATTGGCCAACTATTTTAAAAGATTGTATTGAGTTTGCTAAAAGATGTCAAGAATGTCAAAAGCATGGTCCCTTGAAACATTTGCCCACTGTGGATCTTCAATATGTGGTAAAACCTTGGCCTTTTAGAGGTTGGGCCATAGATGTAATAGGAAAAATCAGTCCTCCTTCTTCGAAGGGTCATGGATTTATTATTTTAGCCACAGATTATTTTACTAAATGGGTAGAAGCAGAACCTATGCAGACTGTGACTCAAACAATGGTTGTAAAATTCCTAGAAAATATAATTTATAGATTTGGTATTCCTCAAACCATTGTGTCTGACAATGCATCTATATTTGAAGGAGATCTGATTGCATTTGCTAATATTGGGAATCACAATGCCAAAATCAACCCCATATTATGCTCAATCAAATGGACAAGCTGAAGCCACTAACAAGGTCATAAAGGAAAATATAGTTAAAGTCATAAAAAAAATAACCCAAGAATATGGCATGAAGTTTTACCAGAAGTTTTATGGGCATATAGGACTTCGAAGCGAACAAGTACAGGTGTATCTCCTTATGCTTTAACTTTTGGACATGAGGCTGTCACATCCGTTCCAGAAATTTATGATTTTGGAAATGCATCATTTGAGATTTTGAAATTATTAATGTTATTAATAATTTGAGTTGAGGTTAACTGTGAGTCAACGGTAAGGTGTCAGTGAGGACACGAGAATATGATAGTCCATTTTGCATCGGTACGGTTAAATGACATTTATATGATTTAAATGTTATTTGACTTTTTGGTATTGTTGATGAATAGTAAATTTATCTGAGTAGAGTAAATTCTGGTAATTTTGTTATGGTTATATATCGTTTTGAGAACTGTGGTGAGAACGTGAGTGACACGTTAAATAAAAAGGTAGGTGATGTAGAGATTCCACAGAATATAATTTTCGGACGTTACTTTTGGACCCAAACGAAACCTAGTCGAAAACTTCTGAAATTTATAATTTTCACTCGTAAAGTTATAAAATGGACGTGTGCGAAGTTTCGAGAGCTAATTAGAAGTTTGAGGAACTCGTGGGGAGGTAAACGCAATTTTCAAAGAGTTCTTCTATAAATAGGTGGGGGGTGAGATTTCATTCTCATCCAAAACTCACAAATATCTAGAGAGAGGAGAGAGAAGGGAGATTTGGTTGCCCGAGCTTGCCGGCGACATACGACGACATTCTGTCCGTCAGATTTTCTCCAGATTTCATATTTGAACTCGTGGAGGTAAGATCTACGTTTTGATAGTAATTAGGCCGCGTTTGGCAAACTTTTCTGAAATATCTAATTTCTAGAAATTGGAGAAAATCAGGTAAAACTCGTAGGAATCGCGTATAATTTGGAATCCGAGGATTATTTAGCCCCCTAGATGATCCTTCAAAGTTTGAAGAGAATCGCATGAGGTATGAATTCTAGATCTATGAAATATATGGATTTTCATGTTTTGAACATCAACTTTGATATCCTTGGATCCGGGCGAAATTCATGTATTAGTTAGGCCCGTTAATTATGCACGTAAAATTATGAGAAAAGCACGTATAATTGTTTATTTGAGCATGTTATGTGTCTACTTGGGTCAAAGGGGAGTTTGGTGCAAATTCATCCGGGGTACGCTCCTCGAACCTTGAGGATTGTGACTTTGATTGTGATTGTGATGGAATTAGAATTGTGGTTGTGTCTGGATTGGAGGTGGGCCCAACCAGGACACGGTACCTGGTATGGAGGAAGGCCCAACCAGTGTACGAGATGCGTGGGAGAGGTGGGCCTCCTACGGCATCGACCGGATGAATGCGTACCACTCACCCTAGAGACTATTTCTATGTGTTTTAGATGCTTAAACCATGAACTGTCATATAAGCATACATTTAGAATTATACACTCAGCATATAGCTGAGCAGTGGAGATGTACTCCATTGCAGATAAGAAGAAAGACAAGAAGAAGCGTGATGAGTGGGGCCGTTAAAGAACGCCGGGAAACCACATTGTATATGTTTTTGTTTTAATCCTAAAACTTGTGTAAGAATTGGGAAACTGTAATATGTTGTAATAAAATCATGGATTAGTTTCGTAGTATTGCAATCTTGTAATTGAACGTCTGTAGTTATGTTTTAAATGTTGTAATTGGTGTTGGTTGTGTTTGTTTGTGGTTATTGAGAAGCCTGGGTTAGTATTTTCAACACAGGGCTGCCCAGCAGGGAAGCAGTCGACTGGACCCTATATCAGTCAACTGGATCCCGTGTGTTTGAGACACTGAAAGTGAATAGTAAGAGGAGCAGTCGACTGGACCCTTTACCAGTCGACTGAACACTGTTGATTTTTGGCTACTGCTTCTATTAATGGCAGAACCATTCAACTGTACCATTGATCAGTTGACTGGACCCCTTTTGAGAATGTTGAATTTTAGTTCTGCATAACACAGTCGACTGGGTTCCCTGATCAGTCGACTGGACCTTTGATGAGAATTTTGGGTTTTGGTTTCTGCTAAGTACAGTCGACTGGACCCTAGGCACAGTCGACTGAACCTCTGTTTTCAAAACTGATTCTTTTGGACGTGTTTCCAATTGGCCAAAACGTTTTATAACTCTGATTTCAATGGATTTTTCAATTCCAAGGGTAATGTTTCCTAAAGTTTTAAATACCCAGGGTTGTTTTAAAGTTCTTTCCGCTGCGTATAGTTATATGATGTTTGGATGAGCCTTGGTGGCGTGCCACGTGTCCTATTTCCACGCATAGTGGGATGGGTCGTGACATTTATTGGTATTAGAGCAATAGGTAACAAAACTTTGGGAACGTTCGACGACGAGTGGAGTGTTGAGTGAATTGTCACATGTTCTAGATTGCATCCACATATTGTAGAGATGTTTGATGTATATGGTATATTGTTATACATACATGATTATGTTATTGTCATACATGCATAGTATTTATGCATTCGTGAATCGGTTAAATCATACGGATGTGGAGCTATATGATGAGATGACGTTATCATGAGTTATAATAGACCGCGTGTTGTGGCAAGAGGGAAAGATGATATTTTGATAGTGATGAACAGTGGAATTTCTAAGCGAAAAGAAAATGGTTTTGATTGAATCGGTGGATATTTTCAACGATAGTGATGAATGTCCTTTGAGAGATCTAACCGAGAACGGAGTTTGAATAGTGAACGTCATAGGAGATTTCTGCATAGTCCACATAGAAAATGAAGGTAATTGTTCGTAGTGAAGGTTTGGGATTGAGATTGATTGATAAGAGTTTTGTTTCAGATATTGATTAATCATTATGACATAAGAGAATAAGGAGGAACAGTTGGAGTTTGTGATAGAAAGATAGCCTAGTAATATGTATTGCTAGCGTATGGGGTCAGTGAGGAATCTCTCACCTTATGTTACCCGATGGTACAATCGTACGAGGTTATCTTATGATGTATCTTACGGTATATACGTTGTGTATTGGGTAGTTGAAGAATCTTTCATCTTATTGTGCGGTATATGGTATGTATTGGATGGTTGAGGAATCTCTCAACCTATCTTACGGTATGTGTTGGACGGTTGAGGAATCTCTCAACCTATCTTGTGGTATGTATCGGAATTGGGGAAATATCTCAACGAGTTACGAGTATTGTGGTGAGGAATCTCTCAACTGAACCTGGGTTCGAATGTTCGTATTACCATGGTGGATTCAGATGTGGTATAAAGGTTAGTAAGGAAAGCTACCAGATTGATTGTATAAGTGGTAAGTAGTATTTAAGGATTAACCTAAGGTGAGGAATTAAGAATGGGAATGATAGAGTATGCTTTGACGGTTGGAAACTACAGTTAGTAGAAGTAACGGGTTTCAGTCAAGTATCAAAAATGGCACAGTATGAAGCGTTGTATGGGCATAAGTGTCAATCGCTGATTTGTGGGATCGAAGTTGGGGGAAAGAAAGCTGTTAAGACCTAAGATGATACAATTGACTACGGTAAGGGTAAAACTAATCCAGGAGTGACTCTTAGAGGAAGCTCACCATACTAAATATTCAATTCATCCAGGGAGTGATAAGATATACCGGAATTTGCGAGAAAACTTTTGGTGGAGAGGTATGAAGCGAGAAGTTGCCAAGTTTGTGTCTGAGTGTTCAGCATGTTAGCAAGTCAAGGCAGAGAGACAAGTACCAGCGGGGCTATTACAACCATTACCAGTGTCAAAGTGAAAAGGGATGGGATAATGATGGATTTTGTTTCGGGATTTCCACGATCGTTTAATAAGAATGATAAGATTTGGGTTATGCTTGATAGATTGACGAAATCAGCGCATTATCTACCGATCAATACGACTAAACCTTCAAGGTTGGCGGAATTGTATGTGAAAGGGGTTGTAGGACTACACGGAGTTCCAACAGGGATTATATCGGATCGTGGTAGCAGTTTTACATCGAAGTTTTGGGAAGGCTAAAGGAAGTCACGGGTACTAAACTGAATTTTAGTACTACATTTCATCCTCAGACCGACGGACAGTCAGAACGGATGATTCAGACATTGGAAGACATGCTTAGACTTTGCGTACTAGACTTTGGGTAAGTCAATATAGATTGAGAGGAGGAAATATAAATTGGAAAGACGAAGCTTTAATGAGTAAGTGAACAGAACCGGTAAGAATGGGAGGAAGACATGGGAGTACGTTGAGTACATTATCGAATATGATAGTAGAAATGTAAAATGGTTGGAGGAAAATGGTGGATACAATGAAACATGATCTCAGTGTCCTGGATTCCAACAAGGTTGGAGAGTTTTGAGAATGTCGAATTTCACCCTCAGAAAATTTTAAAGTGTTTAAAATGTTTTAAAATAAGAACTTTCGTTGAGTAAGAAAATTTGTTTTAAATACTTATGATTAGGTATCAAGTAGACCTTGGAAGATGGGTAACATGGAAGGATATGGTATGCTTAGTGTTTGGGACATAATGGTGGTTGTCAAATGAATTAGTTCTATGTGAGCAGATTGTGAACTTAGGAATTCTAAACCTAAAATTGGCTAATTGGAAGTTATGACTTTAAAGGAGTGGTCGTGAGTATTGTTCCAAAGGGAGCTCGACTTCGATTTAAGTATGGGAGTAACCTGAGGAAATGAATGATTTGAGGCTTTGATCAATCAAGAACTTGATGAAATCCATAAAGTGTGAAGAACTTGAAAGATGACAGTTAGGAATCAGTTGGCATTGGTGACCGGAGTGAGAATTTTACCTTGGGGTATTGTCGTGAAAGGTATGTAAATTGGAAGTCGATATGGAATTTATTGAACACAGTGAGGTTATAGTATTTTGTGGGAAGATAAAATTACCGGCTTATCCTCAGATTGTATGTGGGGATTGTATTTAATTACCGGCTTATCCTCATATTTTGTGGGAAGATTTTGTAGGATGAATGCGTACCACTCACCCTAGAGACTATTTCTATGTGTTTTAGATGCTTAAACCATGAACTGTCATATAAGCATACATTTAGAATTGTACGCTCAGCATATAGCTGAGCAGTGGAGATGTACTTCATTGCAGGTAAGAAGAAAGACAAGAAGAAGCGTGATGAGTGAGGCCGTTAAAGAACGCCGGGAAACCACATTGTATATGTTTTTGTTTCAATCCTAAAACTTGTGTAAGAATTGGGAAACTGTAATATGTTGTAGTAAAATCATGGAGTAGTTTCATAGTATTGCAATCTTGTAACTGAACATCTGTAGTTATGTTTTAAATGTTGTTATTGCAATCTCGTGATGAGTGAGGCCGTTAAAGAACGCCGGGAAACCACATTGTATATGTTTTTGTTTTAATCCTAAAACTTGTGTAAGAATTGGGAAACTGTAATATGTTGTAGTAAAATCATGGATTAGTTTCGTAGTATTGCAATCTTGTAATTGAACGTCTGTAGTTATGTTTTAAATGTTGTAATTGGTGTTGGTTGTGTTTGTTTGTGGTTATTGAGAAGCCTGGGTTAGTATTTTCAACACAAGGCTGCCCAGCAGGGAAGCAGTCAACTGGATCCTGTATCAGTCGACTGGATCCCGTGTGTTTGAGACACTGAAAGTGAATAGTAAGAGGAGCAGTCGACTGGACCCTTTATCAGTCGACTGAACACTGTTGATTTTTGGCTACTGCTTCTATTAATGGCAGAACCAGTCGACTGTACCATTGATCAGTCGACTGGACCCCTTTTGAGAATGTTGAATTTTAGTTCTGCATAACACAGTCGACTGGGTTCCCTGATCAGTCGACTGGACCTTTGATGAGAATTTTGGGTTTTGGTTTCTGCTAAGTACAGTCGACTGGACCCTAGGCACAGTCGACTGAACCTCTGTTTTCAAAACTGATTCTTTTGGACGTGTTTCCAATTGGCCAAAATGTTTTATAACTCTGATTTCAATGGATTTTTCAACTCAGAGGGTAATGTTTCCTAAAGTTTTAAATACCTAGGGTTGTTTTAAAGTTCTTTCCGCTGCGTATAGTTATATGATGTTTGGATGAGCCTTGGTGGCGTGCCACGTGTCCTATTTCCACGCGTAGTGGGATGGGTCGTGACAGAGGCAGTCCTGCCTATTGAGATAAAGGTTAATTCTCTCCGAGTTATGAAGCAGAATCAACTATCTTTGGATGATTATCAAACATCCATGGCTATTGAATTGGAAGACATTGATGAAGAGAGAACCAAAACTCTCAATAATATTTTGATACAGAAAAGAATAGCTTCAAGGGGATATAATAAAAAAAGTACAATTGAGAACCTTTGATGAAGGAGACTTGATTTGGAAAACAATATTGCCTCTTGGATCTAAAGATCCAAAATTTGGGAAATGGTCTCCTAAATGGGAAGGTCCATTCCAAATACACAAGGTTTTCAGAGGTGGATTTTACCATTTAAGAAATTTGAATGGATTTGTCCATGTTAGAAAAATCAATGGTAGATTTCTTAAGCAATATTATCCCACTATTTGGGAGACAAGAAATCTAGAATAAGAAATGCAGCATTCAAAATAAGAACATGTATTCCACATTCAAAATTAAAATACAAATACCAAAGGTTAATATACTGCAGATTTTTACTAGTACAATCTTTCATACCAATTTACTTATAAATTGGGCCTTCAACCTAAAATTGTCCCAAGACCTAGTATACAATTTTGACTGGCTAAGAATGAATTTTTGCCTTGAAATTGATTCTTGGTTCTTCAAAGGCTTCGATTCAATTTCTGTCTTTAGAGCCAGTAGCTTTGTTTCTGCATTCCCTTGTTTCACCTTCAATCTGGCCAATTCAGTTTCTGCAAGTTCAAGCTTCTTTTTAAGTTTATCTACTTTACTGAAAAGTTTTTCAATTATAGTTTTATTTTCACCAAACTCTGTTAACAATTGGTCCATCTCGAGAGTCTTCTCTGTTGTATATCCCATGTCAACCTCTAGTTTTTTCCTCTCTTTGATGACCTTTTCTAGTAAAAAGCAGTCAAAATCAAAGGTGGACATTAATGCAGAAATGGTTTCCTTATCAGGAACAGTTATGGTTGAGCTGTCCAACATGAACTGGCACAAAATTTTCATAGCCTTTTGCACTTCTTTGTCCTCAAACACTTCGAAAGAGACTTTACTGAATAGCCTTAATGTGGCCAGTGCAACTACTGGATCTATGGAAGGTATCCTTAGTTTGCTCTGACCTGTTATCTGTTGAAAAAATTCTTGAACATTGGTTGCAGTGGTGTCTCCCATCTTTAAAACAGACTTCAGACCATCTTTGAAATATGTTATTTCTTCAGGAGTCAAATTGGGAGGAAGAGATATGTGAAATTCCCTAGAACTCGAAACACCAAGAGTGGGTTGTGGGTCAGTTGAAGTAGAAGTTGAGGCAAATTTAGGGTCAAGACTGGTGCTGACCTTTGAAGGACCAGCCTCAGTTTCAGGAACAGATTCAGTCTGGTCAATTAAGGATGAACATTTTATTAAATTGTGTCTATATAAAAAATAAAAAATAAAAAAACATCAATACCAGAAAAGTTTAAATAACTTACTGTTGGTTGATATTCAAGTAATGGAGGTTGAGTTTTCGATGGAGAAGATTTTTGAACCTCTGGAATGTCAGAGCTTTGGGATGATGGTTCTGGAGTGGTTTGGGATAATTCAAGTTCAGGTTCCACCTTCGAAAGAGGAATTGCTGGAATAGAGACTTCTTTGATGAGTTTTGAACCACCAGATGGTTCAACTGTTATCTTGGCCTTTTTCTTTAAGGCAGGGACAGGACTAACATCTTCTTCTTCTTCAGACTCAACATTCTCCGATGTGGGAGGAGAGCTCTTTGCTGGAAGGACCAATTTTCTTTTTGGCTTCGAGAGTGGTGGAGCAGGAATTGAAGTTTTAGAGGTCTTTGAAGGGATTGGAACATTTGGTTTGGCTTTCGAAGCTCTGGTTATTGGTGAAGAGCCTTCTCCAATTGCCACCCCTGTGTTATAAAATTCAAATAACAATGAATTTGATTTTTTATTATCACTTAAGAGGAAGAAGATTGAATAAGAATTTTGATTACTTGTTTGCTTCGAATCAATATGCCTCAAAAGTTGACACTTGTCCATCTCCACTGACATCAAGTTTTCCCACCAACTCGAAAAGGCAGGAGTACAAGTTGTATAAACTGGCAGAGAAGTAAACTCCAAGTTATTAACTTTGTTCTGATAAACTGCCAAGGCAGCAGTTATCACTGATTCTGGTACCTTTGAATGAGTTTTGTAAGCCATAAGTATGTTGGCCTGACTCCTGATTGGGAAAGGAATTGACTGTGTGAGCCCAAATTGCCTTGAAAACTGATTGGGAAGATATAGTTCACCTTGAGACTTGATGCTAAGAGCATTCCCAAAGAACTACTGATCAGGAAGCTTCCCCATGCAGCTTTTAGTTCGAGTGCACTTGCTGCTCTGTCCAATATTTGACAAAGCCAATGAGGAGTGAGAGAGGAGCTTTATCTTCAGAATTATAGAGGATAGTGAATGGTTGGAACAATTTGTTTGGCCTTATTTCAAGAAGATTAAAAAAGAAGGAGAGGGATTCTTTAAAAGTCTTTTCAACAATCGGCAATAAAGCAAAGAATGTCCCATAGGCCACAGTATTGGATAGAGGTCCTAAGTTATGAATTTCTGAAAAATAAGCATATAACCATAATTGTAGAATCCAGAAAGGACCACCTTGAGTAAGAAGGAAAGGGTCGAGGCACAAATCAGAAAAGGATCTATAGAGAGATCCTAGAACAAAAGGGGCCAGGGCTAATCTTCGACCAGCAGCCAAAGCTCTGGCAATATTGGAAAATTCAAGGACAACCTTTTGAGAAGAAGTGCAAAATAGATGCTTCGAAAGCCAATATAAAAGGAAGCAGTAATATTCCTTGTCTGTCACTGCTCCTGATGATTTTCTGTGGGTAGTTAAGAAGTTGGTGTATCCTAATGATTTGGAATCAGTGTTGATTGGGGGACTATCAGATTCAGCCATATAAGGATGAGCATCTTCCCCATGAGATAAAAACCCTAATAAGTGACAAATATCCAGGACAGTTAGACCTATTGGACCAAATCGAAATTGAAAATGGTTCAAATAGGGTTCCAAAAATAGAGAGATCCAACTCTTAGGTTAGGGCTGGATTCGATGGGAAATTTAGAAAGGTTGACAGCATGATAAATCCCTGTGGTGATCAGAATTTCTCTTTTGTTCTCTAAGATCCTGTCTACCCATTCAGGCCAATCTTTCGCAGGTTTAGGCCAGTGTCGAAACTTCCAATCAAATTTGGGGATTGGAATCTCTTGTTGATAAGTCAAGCGTTGCTCTCCTAATCTAGGGTAGTAGACATGGAGTTTAAGGCTGGGAGTGCTCAGACAAGGACCTACAGCAATAGAAGATTCCTAGTTGGGAAATGTAATAGGAATAAGAATCTCATGAATCAATGAAGTTTCTTGCCCTTTCGAATAGCGCTCTTGTTCATCCTTAATGATTTTTTCAAAGTCATCGCAGATTTTCTGAAGTTGAGTATTGTCACCGAATTTTTCCATTTTCATAAATGAGGGGATTGGATTGCAAAGAGAGTAATAGGTGGAGAAAGCAGAGTATGAAGTGAATAAATAGAAAGCAGAACGAATTTGTAGAAGTCATAAGGTTTGTTTTCCTTTTGCTTATCTATTTATAGCCTTTGGTGACGTTGTGGAGAAAGCAGAGTATGAAGTGAATAAATAGAAAGCAGAACGAATTTGTAGAAGTCATAAGGTTTGTTTTCCTTTTGCTTATCTATTTATAGCCTTTGGTGACGTTTGGAAAGAGATGCATTTATTGAAAAATAGCCATTAGATTCGGTTACTTTTTTTAGACCGTTATACCAAAGGAAAAGACATATTGGTTCAGAATGAACTAGTTTGGTTTAATTAATGGAAACATGAATTTTTCATAATTCATTACATTGAAAGGAAAATGCAGTTACAATTCATAGACATAATTGATAAAAGTGTGGAAACCCATAGGTCACTAAATTGTGGAACATAGCCCAATAATAGGCAAAGTACTCTGCTTCTAGTTCTATTTCAAGGCATAGGTTCCTAGTTTGTAGAGCTAATTCATCTTCGCTTCGAAGAGTGAGGTAAGCCTTCTTGAGTTGTTCTTCATACTGATTTAGCCGCAAATTGATCTTGAATAAGGCTTCGCGAAGACCTCGAAGTTCTTTGGCTAATGAAGTTTTGCCTCGAAGAGATATGCCAGCAGCCTTGGCTTCTTCTTTGAGATATGTAATTCGACCTTCGAGGTCAGGTTTCGAGTAATGAGAAACATTGCTTTCTTCATCAGAACTTCCACAACCATAGATGTATTTTTCCTTGAACTCCGAAACTTCATCGAGAAGTGTAATGGGCATTTTCTTAAAACTCTCATAAAGATCCATTAAATAATTTAAATGATGGACACTCTCTTGGTGATGAGAATACCATCTTATATGAGAGGCTAAAGTTCGAAGGGTGAAATCCATTTGGGTTCGAACAAGTGTCGAAATATTCCATTCATGACATAAGATTTGACAGCTCCATTCAAAGTTGATTCGAGCCCTTGGATTTTGCAAAATTGAAAAGGGAAGATGTGAAAAGGCAACCAGAAGTCTTTGGGCTTGGATGATCAAGCAAGGAGAAGGTGACAAAACGGGTGGAACATGCTCGAAAATGAGGCCATGTCTGCATAATTGGTCTAATTTCAAAAAAGGGTCATTGATATCTTCAGTAGGATCCACCATTTGAACTTTGGTGTCTTGAAAGCCTAATACAGAATGGTCGAAGAGAAGTACTCTCTCTTCATAGTCTTTCTCGAAAAGTTTACATTTAGAAAGGAAAGCTGAGCAGTAATGTTCATTTGAAAATTTTTCATGAGATGCTCGTACATATGTATGGATGGGGGGTCTACCTTGAGGAATTAAGATATTACCTCTTTGAAGTCTCTCACCAGGCGGAATAGTTGAGGAGATTAACCAGGCATTCAACAGATTTTGTTCTCGAGAAAGTTGATTAGAGAATGGATAGTATGGTTTTATGATTCTACTTCGAATGATACCTTCAGTTTCAGGATATTCAAAGTTTGGATGAACAATTGAAGGCATTGTAATTGGGGTTTCGAGCTGCATGCCTTTATAATATCCTACCCCTTCACCATGAAAAATAGGTTGTTCCCAAGCAGGAGGAAAGGTTTGGTTATTGTAAATTGATTTTAAAGGAATCGAAGTCGAACTTTGTCCTGATGAAGAAGCACTTGGTTGGTTTAGCATAGTATGCCACTTTCCCCATTTCGAATAAGTAAAAGGTTCAAGAGGAACATCAAGAGGATCCCAATTAGTTTGGGGAAGAATTTCAGGATATTTAGTTGACAGCATTACTTCTTCGGGAAGGTCTAAAGGAAAGCTATCACTAACATCGAATGAAGATTGAAAAGAAGACATGAGTAACAAAGTAGATTCGAAGCGATAAACAGAGTTGGGAATTCAAGGATTAGGGCAGATATAACAGTCTATGTGAAAATATGTGAAAGATTGGATCTTTTAAATCATGATGAGAAGGTTGCTTGAAAGGTTTCAATTGCTTAACATGATCTAGTCATGATCCCCATTATCTTTTTTGAACCAAAAGGAAAATGGCGCGGGGGGTAATGTTTGTGATGAAAATATTCAGCCAATGTAAAGGTGCCACGTAGGATCCGACGTGGTAGTAAAATTGCCCAAATCAGAAGTAACTCAGGAGCAGTTATAACAGCTTGCGAGTTTATTCTGTCAACTGCTAGGGGACGCGTGTTGGTCATTGAGAAATAACTGAAAAGACAGGTGTCAACATGAGGATATACCAGGTGTAAGAGCAGTTTTCAGTTTGAAAAGAGGAGGGAACATTCGAATAAAGTTACTGAGAAGCCTATATGTCTATAAATAGAGGAAGTTTGTGTTCGAAAAGGATCTTTCGATCAACATCAACATATCTCTTAATACATTTATTGTATTCTATCTAGATCCTTAACTTTAGGAGTAGAATACCTTCGAAGTCATCTTCAAGGTTAGATTATAGTTTGTTTAATTTAATAGAAGTTGTTCTTTACTTTATTACTTTCTTTACTGTTTTATTTAGGAGTAGTTGTTTTAGAATAAGTTCGAAGTGCTTCAATTAATTACATCTTTACACGATTAAAGTCTTGTTTAAGGCATCGAACGTCACCACAATTTGCTTGGTGAGGCGCTGTTTGGATAATTACATTTACACATTGGCAATTTGCTTGCCTAGCATGCTCGCACACACTTATAAATTTTTCAACCAAACAAGATGTCACAGCCCGGTCCCACAATAGCGGAATCGAAGCCCGTGGCACGCCACCGAGGCTAAACCAATTCATTAACGTTCCTAAAATTAGGTTTGAAGAACACACGCAGCGGAAAAACAAAACACATTTTCAAACCAGAGGTTCAGTCGACTGCTCAGTCGACTGCTCAGTCGACGGAGGAAGGCAGGAAATTAATAGCAATTCCAGTCGACTGAGGCTGGGGGGTCCAGTCGACTGAGGCGGGGCCCAGTCGACTGCTTCTGCTAAAATAAGAAGCAGTAGCTAACAGATACAGGGGTTCAGTCGACTGAAGCAGGGATCAGTCGACTGCTCCCCTGGCAGCTGCCCAATCTGCAGAATTCAATTTTAAAAGCTTTCTAACTTCAACCAAGGAGCAAACACATACTTCCAGAAGCACTCCAAAGTAATCTTAACTGTATTAAAGCATTACCAAACATAATTACAACATGTTATAGTCCATTACAACGTTCAAGATCCATCCTATCATACAGAGTCAAACATAAGTTAAGACAATAGAAATTCTTATTACAACATTTCTAGGATCCCAAAACTACAAGATTTACATTCAAGTTGCCTCACAAGCGAACTCCCAACCCACGTACTCACTTCTGCGATTCCTCACCAGCATTTATACCTGCAATGGTCATTTGAATAACCACACATATTTTGATTTGTTTAAGCTAAAGCTTAGTGAATAAAACAACATATGTACATGAATGATAAACATGTCCGCATTCACATCTCTACATTTCATACTAGTCGCCGGAGACTCACGTGCCCGTCCATATTCCCAATCCGCGACTCATCGCCAATAAGTCCACGCGAAAGGGTAAGACCCACGATTCTTCTCTTCAATCGTGCGACCTTAATGCCTATATCGGCTCCACAAAATGGCACGGTGACCACGTGCTCCTTCTGACCCACATAAGCAACTTAACATGCTCAAATACATATCACCATACTCGCGGTAATCAAAACATATCACCGTGCTATTGAGCCTACTTATCAATATAAATGCCCAATATGAACTACACAATATATTTCTAAGAATTAACACATGCTATTCACACATAACATGAATACATGCCAAGAAATCATTCCAAAAACATAGTTGAATCACTCACCTCCAAATAACGCTCCTATAATTCGATCCAAAGAAAACCCGTGTACAAAGAACGTGTAGAAGTCCGTCTAGTACAATTCCTATGAATCAAAATTCCATTTATCAACTTTTATGAAAAATTCTAGAAAATAACTTTTCGGAAAACTTAGCCAAACAGGCCCTAATAGGTATCAAAACGAAGCTCTTACCTCGAGGAGTTCGAATATGAAATCTGGGAGAAAACAAACTGACGGAAGGTCGTCGTTTGGCGTCGCAAAGCTCTAAGCAACTAAATCTCCCTCTAGCCCCCCCTTTGGCCTCCTTTTGGAATTTTAGGTTAAGACTTGGAAAATATCTCAACCATCTCTATCTATATATAGGCAAAACTATTGGGAATTACGTTTACCTCCCCACGAGTTTTCCAAACTCCTAATTAGTCTCTGAAACTTTCTATACAGCTTATTCACAGCTTTACGAGTGAAACCTCAAAATTATAAAAGTTTTCGACTAAGTTTCGTTTGGTCGCTAAAACGCGAATTTCTATATGACGTTTTCGAAGTTGCTAATTAGCCTACCAAATTAATAGCGTGTTCATTCGTCCTCACCAGGATACTAAATCTAACAACAGAAATAGATTCTAAAACAGAAAATAATACAGATATTGAAATACACAGGTAAACATTTATTTTCAGATAAACATTTAAAATGTTCTACAGTGACCGTCTCATACTCGGAGAGACTTCACAAACAATAAATCCTCAATCACAACAGTTTCAAAGAGTTCTCTAATACAGACACCCAAATCAACTCGTGAGTCAAAACTCACTCAACCATGTGTCATAAGACACGCCACATCACATTATCATGCATGACAATGTAATGCAAATGAAATAACACAAATGTGGGTGTTATACAAGATGCCACGTTCTTTTGTGTGTATCTCTGTATGACACTTTTGTGTCCTAAACTTTTTTTTTTTTTTTTGATAAATTGTGTCCTAAACTTCTATCACGGTAAATAAGTGCCCATATTCAGCTGGACAACTCTATGTAATGCCAATCCATCTCAAATTAGTACGGGCCAACTGTTACTTTGAATGCAAGCTACAATTGTCTCAGGCCCATGAGCTGTTGGGCCACAAATACTTGTACCGCCTCAACTTTTAGGAAAAAATAAGTTATATATATATATGATAGTTTTAGAAAATATTTGAAATTTAGTAAAGTAATTGTTAACTAAGGGGGGTTAAAAAATGTATAACTTCAACATGACTTTTGCCCCGTAAGATATTTTTGAACCTCTAGTATAGGTATAATTTTGCCCCTGCTCAACCTACCCTAAAATAATCTACCCAAGACAGGGCCTTTTTTTTCCAAAAGAGATAACACTGTCCTTATATACCCACTTTCTCTTTTTTTTTTTTGGATTTTTCTTTTTTTTTTAAATCCAAGTAAATACATTACATATTTTTTTTCACCCTACATGAAACTTTTTCACTATGAGAAAGTTAGCTTGTGATTTGTTTTGTTTTGTTTTGTCTTTTATTTTGATATTTGTGTAGCAGTATGTATCTGTATCAGATTGTTTCACAGATTACGCATAAGATATTATTAACATTTGACATGTGGATTATTAACATAAGTGAAAATGGTAAATATACATAACTACAAAGATTCTGTAAAGAGGGCTCCCTCTCTTTATTAAATAGAGGACCTCTGTTTTTGTCACGACCCATCCCACTACGCGTGGAAATAGGATACGTGACACGCCACCAAGGCTCATCCAAACGTCATATAACTGTACGCAGCGGAAAGAACTTTAAAACAACCCTGAGTAATTTAAAACTTTAGGAAACATTACCCTCTTAGTTGAAAAACCATTGGAAACAGAGTTATAAAAAGTTTTGGCCAATTGAATCCTTCAAAAGAAAACAGTTTTGAAAACAGAGGTTCAGTCGACTGTGCCTAGGGTCCAGTCGACTGTGCCTAGCAGAAACCAAAACCTAAAATTCTCAACAGAGGTCCAGTCGACTGATCAAGGAACTCAGTCGACTGCAATGGTTACTATTTGGATCAGTAGCTAAAATCTACTGTAGTTCAGTCGACTGATCTATTCCCCAGTCGACTGTGTTATGCAGAACCAAAATGCAACATTTTAAAAAAGGGGGTTCAGTCGACTGCTTCATGGTACAGTCGACTGGTTTTTCCATTAATAGAAGCAGTAGCCAAAAATCAACAGTGTTCAGTCGACTGATCAAGGGTCCGATAGACTGCTTCTCTTACTACTATATATTCACTTTCAGTGTCTCAATCACACGAGATCCAGTCGACTGATCCAGGGTCCAGTCGACTGCTCCCCTGCTGGGCAGCCCTATTGTGAAAATTAGCAACTCATACTTCTCCATACCAACAACAATCACAACCATAACTGAAATACAACATTTAAACTTAACTACAGACGTTCAAATACAGGATTACCATACTACGGAACTAATCCAAAGATCTATTACAACGTATTACAATTTCTCCATTCTTACACAAGTTTAGGAAATAGGAACAAGATATAAACAAGTGATTCCCCCGGCGTTCTTTAACGGCCTCACTCCTCACGCTTCTTCTTGTCTTTCTTCCTACCTGCAATGGAGTACATCTCCACTGCTCAGCTATATGCTGAGTGTACAATTCTAAATGTATGCTTATATGACAGTTCATGGTTTAAGCATCTAAAACACATAGAAATAGTCTCTAGGGTGAGTGGTACGCATTCATCCGGTCGATGCCGTAGGAGGCCCACCTCTCCCACGCATCTCGTACACTGGTTGGGCCTTCCTCCATTTCAGGTACCGTGTGCTGGTTGGGCCCACCTCCAATCTAGACACAACCATAATTCCAATTCCATTACAATCACGATCAAAATCATAATCCTCAAGGTTCGAGGAGCTTACCCCGGATGAATTTGCACCAAACTCCCCTTTGACCCAAGTAGACACATAACATGCTCACATAAACAGTTATACGTGTTTTCCATATAATTTCACGTGCATAATTAACGGGCCTAATTAATACATGAATTTCGCTCGGATCCAAGGATATCAAAGTTGATGTTCAAAACATGAAATCCATATATTTCATAGATTTAGAATTCATACCTCGTGCGATTCTCTTCAAACTTTGAAGGATCGTCTAGGGGGCTAATTAATCGTCGGATTTCAAATTTGGGACGATTCCTACAAGTTTTACTGGGTTTTTCCCAAAAAGTCTAGAATTAAGATTTTTACAAAAATTGGCAAAACACGGCCTAAGTAGTATCAAAACGTAGATCTTACCTCCACGAGTTCAAATCTAAAATCTGGAGAGAATCTGACAGACGAACGGTCGTCGATCGGCGTCGCAAAGCCCGTTGGCTCCAATCTCCCTTCTCTCTCCTCTCTCTAGATATTTTTGAAAAGCTTGGATGAGAATGAATCTCATCCACTTCTATATATAGGCAACTTTTCAGAAATTGCATTTACCTCCCCACGATTTCCTCAAACTTCTAATTAGCTTTCGAAACTTCGCACACGTCCATTTTATAACTTTACGAGTGAAAACTATAAATTTCAAAAGTTTTCGACTAGGTTTCGTTTGGGTCCAAAAATAATGTCCGAAAACTATATTCGGTGAAATCTCTACACAAGTTACCTTTTTAATTTACGTATCACTCACGTTCTCACCACAGTTCTCGAAATGATATACTAAAGTATCCAAATCCAGAATTATACTACACAGGTATAATTACTATTCACAGGAATACCAGATAAAGTCAAATAACATTTAAATCATATAAATGTCATTTACTCATGCTCATGCAATATGAACTGCCATGTTCCCGTATCCTCACTGACACCTCACCGTTGACTCACAGTCAACCTCAACTCAAATTATTAATAACATTAATAATTTCAAAATCTCAAATGATGCATTTTCAAAATCATAACTTTCTAGAACATGTGTGACAACTCTCCCCTCCAAAAAGGAAGTTTGTCCCCAAACTTTACCTCATGCGTCGAATAAGTACGGATACTCATTCCTCATGTCTTCCTCACTTTCCCATGTAGCTTCTTCCACCATATGACTATGCCACAATACTTTTACCATCGGAATCGTCTTAGTTCTTAAGACTTGCTCTTTTCGATCTAGAATCTCTATCGGTTGTTCTACATAAGTCAAGCCTCTCTGAATCTGTAACGGTTCAAGTACAATGACCTTACTCATATCAGTCATACAACGTCTTAACATAGACACGTGAAACACGTTGTGCACATGTTCCATTTTTGATGATAAAGCCAATCAGTAAGCCACCGACCCTACTCTCTCTAGAATCTCAAAAGGTCCTATAAATCTTGGATTGAGCTTTCCCCTCTTTCCAAATCGTACAATGCCTTTCGAAGGCGATGCTCCCAAGTATACAAAATCTCCAACTTCAAAATTCATCGGTCGTCGTTTAGAGTCCGCATAACTCTTATATCGGCTCAGAGCTACCTTGAGTCGCTCTTGAATCAATTTCACCTTCTCAGTAGTCACCTTTATTAACTCAGGTCCTAATAACTTCCTTTCTCCAACCTCGGTCCAACAAACCGGTGATCGACACTTACGGCCATACAAAGCTTCATATGGTGCCATACCAATACTTGACTGAAATTCGTTATTATAAGCAAATTCAATTAACAGCAAGTGGTGCTCCCAATCATTTCCAAAGTCTAACACACACAATCTCAACATATCTTCTAAGGTCTGAATCGTACGCTCCGACTGTCCATCGGTCTGAGGATGAAATGCAGTACTGAAACTCAACTTCGTACCCATAGCTGTTTGTAGACTTCCCCAAAACATTGACGTAAAACTACTATCACGATCTGATACAATCACAGCTGGGACTCCATGTAGTCTTACAATCTCTTTCACATACAATTCTGCTAACTTGGACAGTTTAGTCGTCTTGATCGGTAGAAAATGAGCTGACTTGGTTAATCGGTCAACTATAACCCAAATCTTATCATTCTTATTGATTGATCGTGGAAATCCTGAAACAAAGTCCATTGTAATCTCATCCCATTTCCATTCTGACACAGGTAATGGTTGTAGTAATCCGGCAGGTACTTATCTCTCTGCTTTCACTTGCTGACATGCCGAACATTCAGAAACATACTTAGCGACTTCACGCTTCATACCCTTCTACCAGAAATTTTCTCGCAAGTTCCGGTACATCTTGTTACTCCCCGAGTGCACTGAATATTTCGTGCTGTGAGCCTCCTCCAAAAGTTGTTCCTTCAAGTCTTTCACATTCGGTACACATAACCGATTCTCAAACTTCAGAATTCCTTGTTCTAATACCAAACCAGGTCGCTTTCCCAAAGGTATCTCGTCTCTCATTTTGCATAAGTAGACATCGTTAAATTGTTCTTTCTTGATCTCATCAAAAATATCTGGGTGTGCCATGATCGCCATCATTAAGCCACCACTAACCTCTGGAATCGCATCCAAGTCCAAACGTTCCATTTCTTTTACCAATTCTTTTTGTTGTGTTAGCTCGTCGGCTAAATTCCTCGGTGTCTTCTGGCTTAATGCATCGGCTACTACATTCGCCTTTCCCGGATGGTACTCAATCGAAAGATCGCAATCCTTCATCAACTCTAACCATCTTCGCTGTCTCATATTCAAGTCTCGTTGGGTGAAAATGTATTTCAAACTCTTGTGGTCTGTGAATATCTCACACTTCTCTCCATACAGATAATGTCTCTAAATTTTCAAAGCATGAATTACCGCGGCCAATTCGAGATCATGAGTCGGATAATTAATCTCATGTGTCTTCAACTATTTAGAAGCATAAGCAATCACTTTACCACCTTGCATCAATATGCATCCCAACCCTTGATGCGATGCATCACTATAGATCACAAACCCCTCGGTTCCGGATGGTATTGTCAGAATAGGTGCTCTCGTTAGTCGTGCTTTCAATTCTTGAAAACTGTCTTCACATTCTTGACTCCATTCAAATGTAATTCCTTTTCTCATCAACTTTGTCTTAGGTAAAGAAATCTTTGAGAAGTGCTCAATAAAACGGCGGTAATATCCTACCAATCCCAAGAAACGTCGAATTTCAGACACTGAAGTCGGTCTTTGCCAATTAGATACAGCTTCTACTTTGTGAGGATCAACTGAAACTCCATTCTTGTCAATCACGTGACCAAGAAAAGTAATACTAGGTAACCAAAATTCACATTTCTTAAGTTTTCCAAATAGTTGCTTTTCCCGCAGTCTCTGAAGTATCAATCTCAAATGATTCTCGTGTGTTATCTCACTCGGCGAGTAAATAAGAATATCATCTATGAATTCAATCACAAAATCATCTAGATAGTCTTTAAAGACTCGGTTCATAAGATCCATGATCGCAGCTGGTGCATTGGTAACTCCAAATGGCATAACTAAGAACTCATAGTGTCCATAACACGTTCTGAAAGCTGTTTCTCAACATCGTCGGCCTTCACTTTCAACTGATGATAACCCGATCTCAGGTCTATCTTGGAGAATACTTGTGCCCCACGAAGTTGATCAAATAAGTCATCAATTCTGGGTAACGGGTACTTATTCTTAATCGTTAACTTGTTCAGTTCCCGGTAATCAACACACATACACATTGAGCCATCTTTCTTCTTTACAAAAAATACTGGAGCTCCCCACGGCGAAATACTTGGTCGAATGAAACCCTTATCAAGTAACTCCTGTAGTTGAACTTTCAGTTCCTTTAATTCTACTGGTGCCATCCTATACGGTGCTTTGGATACCAGTCTTGAGTCTGGCTTTACGTCAATGGTGAATTCAATTTTTCTCTCAATCAGGACGTCTGTTAAGTCATCGGGGAATACATCCGGGTACTCTCGCACTACTGGAATATCCTCTACTATTAATTCGGTCGCTGAGACATCAGTCACTGAATATAGAAATTCGTGACATCCCTTTTTCAATAACTTTCCCGCTCGGATAGCTAAAATCAAGTACGGCGGCGGTGTAACCCCACTCCCTTGAAAGCAAAAGTTCCCATGTACCGGTAATCAAAAATTAACCTCCTTCCGTTTACAGTCTATGGTGGCTTGGTTAAGGGCTAACCAATTCATCCCCAATATCACATCGAAATGGTTCACCACAATCGGTATAAGGTATAAGGTCTACGGTCATCAACTTCTCGCCTAGTTTGATCTCACAGTCTTTATATATCGTAGATGTCACTACCGGTTTACTAAGCGGCACGGCAATGGGTAAATCATATCCTAGTGGCGCGGACTTAACATTCAAATGTTCAACAAAGTCATAAGATACAAACGAATGCGTAGAACCCGAATCAACGAGTATGCGTGCTAAGTGCGGATATACAAGCACCATACCTGAGACCACTGTATTAGTAGCAGCCACGTCTCCAGGGTTCATCTGGAATGATCTTCCCTGACGTTGCTCCGTCCTTTATCCTCCATCACTAGACTGCTTAGGCTTCGAACCACTAGAAGTCATAGAACTTGCCCCTTGTTGAGTACGTTTCTTTGGGCAATCCTTCGCTCGGTGTCCTAAGGTACCACAATCAAAGCACTTGAGTTGCAGGTAGGTCGCAGAACTCACACTTGTTTTCCCTGTAGATCTGTTCTGAAAGTTGGTCAGAAAACATCGACCAGTGTATGGTCGGTTACAAAGCGGACACAACGGTATATTACTTGATACTCTCCTGGAATCATTAAAACCATAACTAGAGCCTCGTGAAAACGATTTCTTAAAAGATCCCCCCTGACTTCGGTCACCACCCTCATGACTTTGCTTTCCTTGGTGATTTTGTCTCGATCTCTCTATTCCACTTTCGGCTGCAAGCGCCGTCTGTTGTACTGCTGCAACTGTCGAATGCTCGTAGGTCTCTACTCTCAACCGGATATTATCCCTTAAACTCTCTTCAAATTTTCTTGCCCTATCTTCCTCTTTGGGCACAGAACCCTTACCAAACCTCAACAACGCGTTATACTTGGAAGTATACTCCGTTACAGTCATGTCTCCTTGCTTGAGGTTATCAAACTCTCGCTTCTTGGCATTGTAGGCGGCTCGCGAAAAGAATCGGTGATTGAATTCTGCCTTAAACCCTTCCCAAGTAATCGGTGCTCCTTGATCTAAAACGTTTACCCACCAGTTTTGAGCTTCACCCCTCAATACGTCACTTGCGTTCTCAATCTTCTCCCTATCTGACATCGGAATAGATTGAAAAATTCGTTCCATGTCCATGACCTAATGTTCTGCCAATGTTGTATCAGGTGTCCCATGAAATTCCATTGGTTTCTTCCTTATAAATTGTTCGAATATGGATCTCATACCCCTATTCTCAGGTGGATGTACCACAGTTAATAGTGGTGGCTCGAATGGAGGTGTGGGAGGCATTCGTTCTGCTATATTCTGTATCATTTCCCCCATATTCCCCATCATTTCTGCCATTTCATTCATACGTCAAGTGTGTGGCGATAGATTTCGCTCTTCGTCACTCATAGTCACAATCATGTAGTTCTCAATGCATAAACACTATGCATGTACAACAATAACGATATCATGTATGTAAAACAACATACATATGCATCAAACATCTCTACAATGTATAGATGTAATCTTGATCATGTGACAATTCACTCAACACTCCACTTAGCGTCGAACGTTCCCAAAGGTTTATTACCTATTGCTCTGATACCAATAAATGTCACGACCCATCCCACTACGCGTGGAAATGGGATACGTGGCACGCCACCAAGGCTCATCCAAACGTCATATAACTGTACGCAGCGGAAAGAACTTTAAAACAACCCTGAGTAATTTAAAACTTTAGGAAACATTACCCTCTTAGTTGAAAAACCATTGGAAACAGAGTTATAAAAAGTTTTGGCCAATTGAATCCTTTCAAAAGAAAACAATTTTGAAAACAGAGGTTCTGTCGACTGTGCCTAGCAGAAACCAAAACCTAAAATTCTCAACAGAGGTCCAGTCGACTGATCAAGGAACCCAGTCGACTGCAATGGTTACTATTTGGATCAGTAGCTAAAATCTACAGTAGTTCAGTCGACTGATCTATTCCCCAGTCGACTGTGTTATGCAGAACCAAAATGCAACATTTTTAAAAAAGGGGTTCAGTCGACTGCTTCATGGTACAGTCGACTGGTTTTGCCATTAATAGAAGCAGTAGCCAAAAATCAACAGTGTTCAGTCGACTGATCAAGAGTCCGGTCGACTGCTTCTCTTACTATTCACTTTCAGTGTCTCAATCACACGGGATCCAGTCGACTGATCCAGGGTCCAGTCGACTGCTCCCCTGCTGGGCAGCCCTGTTGTGAAAATTAGCAACTCATACTTCTCCATACCAACAACAATCACAACCATAACTGAAATACAACATTTAAACTTAACTACAGACGTTCAAATACAGGATTACCATACTACGGAACTAATCCAAAGATCTATTACAACGTATTACAATTTCCCCATTCTTACATAAGTTTAGGAAATAGGAACAAGATATAAACAAGTGATTCCCCCGACGTTCTTTAACGGCCTCACTCCTCACGCTTCTTCTTGTCTTTCTTCTTACCTGCAATGGAGTACATCTCCACTGCTCAGCTATATGCTGAGTGTACAATTCTAAATGTATGCTTATATGACAATTCATGGTTTAAGCATCTAAAACACAGAAATAGTCTCTAGGGTGAGTGGTACGCATTCATCCGGTCGATGCCGTAGGAGGCCCACCTCTCCCACGCATCTCGTACACTGGTTGGGCCTTTCTCCATACCAGGTACCGTGTCCTGGTTGGGCCCACCTCCAATCCAGACACAACCACAATTCTAATTCCATTACAATCACGATCAAAATCATAATCCTCAAGGTTCGAGGAGCTTACCCCGGATGAATTTGCATCAAACTCCCCTTTGACCCAAGTAGACACATAACATGCTCACATATACAGTTATACGTGCTTTTCATATAATTTCATGTGCATAATTAACAGGCCTAATTAATACATGAATTTCGCCCGGATCCAAGGATATCAAAGTTGATGTTCAAAACATGAAATCCATATATTTCATAGATCTAGAATTCATACCTCGTGCGATTCTCTTCAAACTTTGAAGGATCGTCTAGGGGGCTAATTAATCGTCGGATTTCAAATTTGGGACGATTCCTACAAGTTTTACTGGGTTTTCCCCAAAATTCTAGAATTAAGATTTTTACAAAAATTGGCCAAACACGGCCTAAGTAGTATCAAAACGTAGATCTTACCTCCACGAGTTCAAATCTAAAATCTGGAAAGAATCTGACGGACGAACGGTCGTCGATCGGCGTCGCAAAGCCCGTTGGCTCCAATCCCCCTTCTCTCTCCTCTCTCTAGATATTTTTGAAAAGTTTGGATGAGAATGAATCTCATCCACTTCTATATATAGGCAACTTTTCAGAAATTGCGTTTACCTCCCCACGAGTTCCTCAAACTTCTAATTAGCTCTCGAAACTTCCCACACGTCCATTTTATAACTTTACGAGTGAAAACTATAAATTTTAAAAGTTTTCGACTAGGTTTCGTTTGGGTCCAAAAATAACGTCCGAAAACTATATTCGGTGAAATCTCTACACAAGTTACCTTTTTAATTTACGTATCACTCACGTTCTCACCACAGTTCTCGAAATGATATACTAAAGTATCCAAATCCAGAATTATGCTACACAGGTATAATTACTATTCACAGGAATACCAGATAAAGTCAAATTACATTTAAATCATATAAATGTCATTTACTCATGCTCATGCAATATGAACTGCCATGTTCCCGTGTCCTCACTGACACCTCACCGTTGACTCACAGTCAACCTCAACTCAAATTATTAATAACATTAATAATTTCAAAATCTCAAATGATGCATTTTCAAAATCATAACTTTCTGGAACGGGTGTGACAGTTTTGACCGTCGGATCGTGTTTAAAAACTGTGAAATGACAAAACTACCACTAATGAAAATATGATCCGACGGCAAAAACAGAGGCCCTCTCTTTAATAAAGAGAGTGCGCCCTCTTTAGAGCCTGACTGTACATAACTAATTAAGCATATAACACAATTTTTTGTGAAAAAATTATGGGAGAGATTAGTTAGTGCAAAAATTCATATAGAATTATACCATTTCTACAACAACAAAAAATGAATAAATAAATTCTATCCAGGGGCACTGCCCTCAAACCTCCGTATAAGTTTCCGCCCTACTCAACTAAACTCCTGGGTCTACCACTACTTGTAGGTCATCAACCCAGTAGCTTTCTCACCGCCACAGGGGTTGCAAGAGTTGCCCTTTGGCAACAATGTTTAGTCCAAAGTGATTATGAAACTCCAAAAGTTAAATAAAACTATTTGAAAAAAATTAGTTTTGCGATTCTATCACACACGCACACACACAAAGAGTAAGTCCAACACAAAAATTTGTGATTGGCCATTTTTGTGATTGAATCGCAAAAGAAAATTGAAGCAAAGCATGCCTGTGGCAGTGACGTAATTCTAACAATTAACAGATAAGTAAATCCCTTTGTCCCATATTAAGAGTCCATTTTGGAAATCTAAACATTTTTAAGTGATTTTTTTTTTATGATGTGATAATTTTTCATCTTTTCATTATTGTCCTTTTTTAATATCAAAATTCTGGTCCATCAAATAAATAATAGGAGAGTTTTATATAAATGGTAAGCTTATAAAGTGATTTTCTTTGCTATCTATCTATAAGTAGGTTCATCGAAAACCTTAACCCCGCCAAATCAAGGGATCAAGCCTTCAAGCCAAGGCCTTCAAGTGGGATTATTTTAAAGGGACGTGCCCTCTATGGACTTTTTCATTTTTGATGAAGATTGCATTAATTTTTTAAAGGGCTTCTTAGAATGGGACATCAAGAAAAGGAATCAATAACTTTTAATGTAGGGCAGAAAAATCATATGCTATGTTTTTTAAATTTGAATTCCAATTTTTATTTTTACTTTTTGAAAAACATAAGAACTCGCTCAAATGCTTTATAGGCTAATGAGAAGGAAAAAATTCCAAATTTCATTCTCAAAAACTATATCAATTGTACCACATACCACTACATGTGATACAGCATATCACTGTCATTTTGTCACTACATGCGATACAATTATTAAGCTAATTTGAGATTCAAGTTAAAAGGCATATCATTATTCTTAACAAAAAGCAGCCAAATAGCATTTAGATAGTAGTAGGATGGGGACTGTCACACCCCAATTTTTGGAAAGCCAAATAATCAGCCTAAAACTAAATCTAGACTACTATTCGACTACTCAATTATCGGAGTGAACAACACGAAGCCCATTCTATTAAAACTTTTTAATGAAAATAGATACATTCTTAAAAACCTAATTAAAACATTTATAATAAAACAAAACCGCCACATTTTCATTTTATATAAAAAAATAATAATAATAACTCACACGGTTCCGAAAATTCTCAAATTCATTTGAATAAAGCTAAATCAACTAAATCACTTAAATTGACAAACGAAAATTGAATAAACATTTCTAATTCTCATTAATAATAAAAATCTTTTCATTTACAATAAAAGCTATGAAAGAATAACCTCTATTACAACCTCAAGTCAGAGCAACTACAATGTTCCCAGTATACATTCCTTATAGCAATTATATAAACATGACCTACATTACCAGAAATAAACCAAGTACAATAAGAAAAGAGATTAAAACTAAAAAAAATAATAGCACAGCGTCAACCCCTTTACACAGACAGAAGCTCCACAGAAAATCTCTCATTACTAAACTTGCACATACATTCTACTACGTTTCATATAGAAATGCCCTGAATGCATTACGCACCCGGGTTAGTATATAAAATACTAGTATGAGTTAACCAAAAATATTAAATGAGTCTTAAGGAATAGCGGTGTCTCATAGACTCCCAAAAAGACTCGCAACGAAAATATAACCAAAA
Source organism: Hydrangea macrophylla (assembly GCA_033977485.1). Classification (NCBI taxonomy): domain Eukaryota; kingdom Viridiplantae; phylum Streptophyta; class Magnoliopsida; order Cornales; family Hydrangeaceae; genus Hydrangea; species Hydrangea macrophylla. Next base: position 98,263,749 of record CM066985.1, read on the forward strand.
CACCTTATACATTATCGTTATACAAAAAAAATAAGCAACGGCATCACACATAATCTCTGTCGAGTTAGAACAGTAGTTCCACACACATTTCAGGACAGAATAGTAGTTTCCTTCAATGTGATAGCAGTGGTCCCAAAACCAACTAATACTAACCGAATACTTGGCCGTCGGATATCTATGGTGAGCCAGTCCTGCATATAAATTAGTGGGCCCACCATCCTGTAAATCAAATGATCACAAACCAGGCGAATAATTCTATACATAAACCGTCCACATTCTAACTTAAACGTCGCGTTCATTATTTCACGTTTATCAGTCTTATGAAATAATCAATTTTCATCATTTATTAGCATTAAATTTATCTTTGTGTTCCCTAGGTTCACCACTTGGCCACCCTCCATGGTACAACCCACACAAATATCTCGTGTGTGCCCGGACATACTACTAACATTCACTCTGGTGCCAGTTTGGTTCGAGCATAAGGCTTAGGCCAGCTTGATCACGAAACCACTGGCAAAAGGGTACACTCAGCAAGTCGAGCTACCAAAGGAAAACATATCACACAACAGGGAGCAATGAACACTAAGAAATTGCAATTATCACTTATCGTTCGTATTACCCCAATAATTGTGAATTTAATGTTTACCACATAGTTCCATCTCATCATAGTCCAATCATATCTCTATCTTTTAGATGCGTTCCAATTTATCACAATATATGGTTTTATCAATTTACCCATAACAATCGTTCTACAATATTTTTCGATCAAATTACAAGATCATCAAGATGTTATTCAACGTATTTAGTTTAACTTTTCTCAAAATTTCCACAATATAAAGCCAATCATTTCTGATACGATTACCTCAACCAAGTATTCAATATTAGCATACATGAAACACATAATAAGAAATCATATTCTCCATATCGTAAAATATTCAAGTAGACATTTGTTCGCTACTACTGTAATTGTCAATTCCTGCCCAAATGGTGCAGAATCAGGGAAAACACCATTAGACGAAAAGTGTGCATAATCGCGTTTTACATCGACTACCGCGGACAGAATCTTAAAATAATCAACTTACAAATTATTTATAATTTTTCTCTCAAACAGATCCGAGCTCGTTTAAATAAATCCGAAAATCATCAAATAAACCTCAAAGTTTAAATTCTCTAATAACGAACATACATATCTATACATAAACCTATATATACATACTCCAGCATGATTTCATGGGTCCTCTACTGTTTTACTCAACCTATTCTAATCGACGAGAAATCGTAACGAAAATAAAACAACACGAATGGAACAAATGATTAACTCACCAATTTAGGGCTTCAAAGTTGATGATAATTACGCAAAAACAAAAATTTGGGGTTATTTTTTTCTTCTCTTACTCTCTTCTTCTCCTTTTTATTATTATTATTATTATTATTATTATTATTATTATTATTATTATTCTTCTTCTTCTCTCTCTCTCTCTCTCTCTCTCTCTCTCACACACACACAAACAAACGTCTGTTCTCTCTTCTTTTCTCTTTTCTTCTCTTCCCTTTTTTTTTTTTGTTAATATGGGGGCTAGGATTTCAATATATGTATATGTATTCTACACACACAACACATGTCAATAAAATGCACACATATATAAAAATCCCGTTTTTAGTTTTACGGGCTCACAAAAAGGCTTCATATGGACCCGAAAATGCATTCTAAAGTGACAAAATGATTATCCTAACAGGTACCTATAACCCTTGGCAGTTAATTTAAATATTAGCAACACAATTTAACACATTCACGTGCCTAAAGCACTACCCGAAACTAAACTCGTTATTCTAAAAAAAATTGTAACTCGGTCATATAATAATCTATCGCACGATTTAATTAAAGCTCGAAATCTCATATCATAATAATAGTGAAACATTAGGGAAAAAAAAAAAAACAACGGAGAAATATTACGGGTATTACTAATAATTTAAAAATCCTTACTAGCAATTAAATTTATGGGTTCTCCAAACTTAAAATTTCAAATATGTGTGTTACTGAAACACACCCAACTAATATTTACTAACGATAATTAATTAAATAATTAGTCAAATCACTTAAAAATTTTAAAATTGTTACAGGGACCCATTGGGAATGCATCCACATTTGACAAGCATCATCAATAAGATGAAAATCAATCGGAACCGACGGCGGCTAAGATTTTATGGATAGTGATTTCAATTCCGCAGCTTCGTCACTGGACACTTCATGCACTGTCATGAATGATGACTTCATATTTCATTGGCTTGAGTAATGGCAAAAGTACTTCCTAAAACCACATTATTTCGGTATATTGATAGTTTGAAAGATTTCGAAGAATTGAATCTGATTGTTATACTGTGATTAATGTTGATAAATTTCCAAGTTTGTACTAATCGTTTAAAGAAACTGTATGAAATGTAATCAAGAGAATAAAATTTTAATAAAATTGTTATACTGTATGAAATGTTAATAAAATTTTTTTTATTAGTTTTCCAAAACAATGCCTAAGAGAAAATATTTAAGTGCAATTGAAACAAATTCTCTTCTTTTTTTTTCTTTACATTCCCAAGCACCATTATTAAAAAAAATAATAAAAAAAATTAAAAAATAAAATAAAAAATCAGGTTAAGCAAGCATAGAGAGTAGGGAAACATAAGCAAGCTGTATTTATCAGCTTTAAAAAAAATACTAATAATAATAAACCAAACCAAAACTCTTCATCATGTCATATCATATACCATCATACATCAGAAGGTTCAGAACACAGCAGAATCGTGTGCCTATTCCTAAAGCCTAAATCTATCATCATCCCTATCATGAATACATTGAATAGCAAATTAGCAACAGCCAACAGAACAAAACAACATTCCTCTCCACAGTTTCAATCTCTGCTCATTTAACACCCAGATAACAAATCTACTATATATATATATATAGATGTGTATGTACAACACCCAAAAATCAAGAGAAGGCTCCCAATTAAAAACTCCCCAATCCCATTAAGTCTTCCTTCTCTCATATCCACCAGACGAACAAAAGACAGAGCCCAAACCTTAGTAGTTCAAACCCAGTACTACAAAGTATGGTAAAGTTTCAATCAGCCCCCAAAAGAAGTAAGACCAACAAACATATATATAAAAAGTCCTTTTAAATATATATGGTTGTTGGTCTTACTAATTTGGGGCATTGTTATTTTACTGTTTTAATGTAATTTTTGTTTGTGGTTTTTTTAGCATTTGACGGAGGAGACAGAGATTGGGTAGCTAAAAGTGTTGGCGTAGTCGAAGGAAATGGCGCGGCCGTTGATCAGAGGCTTGCCGTCGTTGACGAGGCAGTCGTTGTAGCGGAGGCGCTTGAAGATTCGAGGGTTAATGAGGCGGGCGGAGCTGAACCAGCCGCAGCTGACGTGGATTCCGGAGATGTCACAGCCAGTGACGCACAGGTTCATGATCTCCACCGTGTATGTGGGTATCCCATTTGGGAGTGGAGCTGTGGGGCCCTGATTTATCACTATATCTGAAGTTGAACATTTGTCTCCCCATATTCTGTTTGGTTCCAATTCTGCTGTTGGTACTGTTTATGTATATAATAAAGAGTATATATAAAAGCACATACAGACAAAATAAATACGATTTGTAATTATTATTGTATGAAAAAGGACGTCCTTGTGATGGAGTATACAAGCAATGCATTAGCATTAAGTGTCAATGGGTCATAGATATGTCTTTGGACAAATTAAACCTTTTAAAAAGTAATTAAAAAAAAAAGTCAAAAGTACGAGACAAATCAATTTAAATTAAGAGCTAATCCAAAATTATTAATACTTTTCATTCACACTCTTTACTCATAACATTTGCTATATATGCGCAATGCTTTTTTAGACAAATTAAACCTTTTGTGTAATAATAAAAAGGCCAAAAGAAAGGACCAATCATCAATCAAAAAGGTTAATCCAAAATCATTCATGCTTTTCATTCATTCACTCTTATAGCATTTACAATCAAATGCTTGGAGCTGGTGCTCTAATATGTAGTGGACCAGTGGTAATGCAATTTAAATACATTTAACCTCTACGTGGCTTAGCCCAATTTCATTTTAACCCTTTATAGTTCAAAAGAGAACTAACTCTATTGTAGTTTGGACTAAAGTGAAATTTTTACGAATTATGATCTTTCCCAAAACAGTCCTACATGAAAATTAAATACTAAAATTAACTCTACATAAGAAAGTTTATGTGTCAAAATTAACTCAACATAGGCAGTTAACTTCAAAATTAGCCCTCATAAAAGAGTTAAAAAGTAAATATTAGATTCACATAGGTCCGTTAAATGACAGCATTATCCCCAATGCGCCATATAGGAGATTAATCCCCAAATTAACCTCACAATGAGTGTTAAATATTACTTTGATCAAATTTAGAGTTTTCAAAAGGGTAAATGTTCACTTTTTAAACTACATGGATAAAGTGAAATAGACATAACACATGGCAGTAAAGTGTAATTAATCCTTTATTATACTAAAATCTGAAGTATGAACTTTCATTCCTTTGGAAAGTTCCGGCTGGAAGGGGTGAGAGTTGCTAGCTTTCACTATGGGTAATAAAAAGGCAAAAACGAAAGGGACAAATCATAAATCCAAAACGCTAATCTCTACCACATTCTTTTATTCTTTCTTCCTTAAAACATTTGCAATCAAAACAGAGGCTCTAACATGCGCCGGTGGTGCAACTTAAGGAAAAGTGGTGCCAGCTGGAAAAAAAAAAGAGATCGGGTTGCTAAAATGCGCCTAGGCTTGGATTTTTTCAATAGGAAAAAAAAATGATCATTCATGAAATTAAAGATTACACTCGTGTGGTTTTCAAATCCAATTCCAAATCCAAAATCCAAAATCAAAAGAGCAATGCTAGGCACACATCTCAAACCACATTCTAAACCACACCCTTGCTTTAAATGCATGTATCAAGTGCTGTGTAAGTGGTGCACAAAAAAGTGTGAAAAATTCAAACAGCACAAAGTACATGCATTTAAATAAAGGGATGTGGTTTGGAGTGTGGTTTGAGATGTGTGCCTAACATTTCTCAAATCAAAATTTTGAATTAGATAATAATACTGGTGTGGTGGGGGAGACAATTGGGCTAAAGGTGCACGTTAGAATTGAGCCAAAAGGAAATACTCCGTAAGAGAGAGTGGCGCCACACCATCTGCTACAACAATCAGAATCGTACGAAAATGCAAAGATGGTCTGTGAAGGGTTAGAGAGAGGCCAGACGTGGTGGTGTTGGTTTGCATATTAATGGAAGCTTAAAAAGTGAATTGGAATAGACCCGACACAAAGTGATAACAACACAGAAGAGGTAGTAGTAGTAGTCATCGCTGAGCAATATCAGAGATTCTCTCTCTTGATCTCCATATATACTCCCCATATATGTTCATACATATAATCCAAAATTAATTTATTACTATATGAGTATAAGTTTTGAAATTGTAATTAAAATAAGCTTTACCTTGACGGAGGAGCTTCCGATGAGGAACAGAATATGTGGTGTTGCTTCCCTCAGACTGGACTAAGCTGGACTCCGTTGAACGATGACCATATCTTAGACCTGAAATTAAACGTATCAAATGAAAAAAAAAAAATATATATATATATATATATATATCATTTGTTTATTCAAGGAAGACAAAAGGAAGACTAGATATAAATTACAATAATATGAAATCAATTTCGAAGAAACTCACTCAAAGAAAGAGAATCCATCGGTAAACAACAAGCAGCCGACCAGAACAATAATGGAAACCAAAAAAATATTCACTCTCTCTCTCTCTCTCTCTCTCCCTCTCTCTCTCTCTCGGTATATATATATATATATAATATATATAATGGAGAGAATAAGAGAATGTATGGGAATCTGGTGAGTTGGGTGAACCAATACCTGTATGAAACGCAATCATTAGTAGTCCAAGAGCAAATGTCGCCGCAACCAAAGAGGTTCGTCGTCTCAATGATAAACTTCTCATCATTGAGCCACAGAAAATACACACAAACTTCCTCGGAAATCTGTATATCAAGCCGGAGAGACTACAATAAAAAATATATATATATATATATATATCTCTTCGATAATCTCCGAAAAAAAAAAACCACCAGAAATGGCTTTCACAAAGCGATTCCGAGATTTTACGAGTTGACTCGGAACTTAACCCTCAAAAGTTGTCGGAGCCCTAGACCGCCATAGATTCAGGGATTACAGATTGTACCGAAGAATCTGAACGATTAGATGGAGAGAGAGAAAGAGCTTTGACTGTAAACAGCAAGACGAAAAGACCTGCATAATAAAATTTGAGTTCATATTAAAAACACACACACACACAGAGATATATATACGGATAGGTCTATACAGCTATTTAATCGTTATAAATCAAATCAGTCAAAAAAAAAAAAAAGAAAAATACAAAAACTACCGCCGAATAGTAAAAGAGAAACAGGTTTGGATTTGACTTCAATGTCCTAAAAATAAGCGTATCGACGGCGAAATTGTTTTGAACCAAATAAAAGCATGTAATTAAGCAAAAGCATAAATGGAGAAACATATACTGTACAGAAGCAATCTGAAGCATAAAGTAAAAACAAAAAACTCAGGTCTCAAAGGATGAATTCTCAATTTGTTGACAAGAATAGGAAAATTTTCTACTAACACTTTTCTTACACTTTCCGGGAAAAGCGTCGACGACGAATTTTTCTACAAATGAAGTGTTTGCAACAAAAGTAGAATTTCTCGAGAACGGTGAGGAAAATTAATTAAATGCAATTGAAATGGAAACAATAGAGAGAGAGAGAGAGAATGGTTCAGAGCATTGGAAGAAGCAAATAGAAAACAGGAAAAGCACCGGCGGTATTTACTGCTGAAGAACAGTCGACAAACCAGAGTTGGAACAGCTAGAGAGAGAGAGAGAGAGAGAGACAAATGTAACAGAGAAGATCGTAAAAGCCAGAAATGAGAAAACAGCAGAATCAGAGAAAAAGGTTTTTTTGGAGAAGCAAAATATATGCAAATGTTTGAGATTGCACCTTTTTGATTCTCTTCTCCTCTGTATTGCCGCCTATAGAGAGAGAGATAAAATAAAAACTTGTAGAGAGAGAATGTTAGTGTTTCTCTCTCTCTCTCGCATAGAAAGATGCTATTCTCTCTCTCTCTCTTTTTTTTTGCTGATCCTCTCTCTCTTTGAGTCTGTGGGGAATTTATAGTGTTTTGAAGTTTCAGAGGGTTTTAAGTTTTAACCATGGTTAGAGTGCACGTGGCATTTTAACTCTAGCTGATGGAGAGGAGTGATTGGATTGAGTCTCTCACACGCGTGAAGCGAACGTATGAGACACAGCCTTTTGTCTAACTTTTTTTTTCATAATTATATTTTTTTTGAGGGTACTCAGTAGGGGCCAACGGCCAACCACCACGTGGGGGGAGGGAGAGGGGAGCATGTAAATAAATTATTTTTTTTTTTTTTTTGTACTTATACCTTTTATTATTGTTTTATCTCTCTCACACACACAAACACAAGGACTAGAGTTGTATTTTGACTTTTCCATGAATTGCACTTAATAAACTGTTAAATAAAAATAAAGGGTAAATTACACTTTATTTCATTAAATTATAATTTGTTTTTTAATTGGATTTATAAACTTTTTTTTTTTTTGCAATTGAGTCTTTGAATTTCAAAATTCATCCAATCAGACTTAAATTCTGACTTTGTTAGCTTAAATTATTAGAAATTTGTCACGTACGTTACGCGTAATGTTTACATGTCACATGTTAGGTAAAGACAAACACGAAAGATCGTGAATAGTGCGAAAAATCGCATTCAATAAGATCTGAAATCGCATTCAAACAAATTCGAAAACACAATCGACTAGATCCAAAATTGCATTCAATCATACCCAAAATCACATCATTTTTTAGCCATTTACAGTCTCCCGTGTTTGTCTTAACTTAACATGTGACAGGTAAGCATTACGCTCAACGTACGTGACAATTTCTAATAAAGCAATATCAGAATTTCAGTCTGATTGAATGAATTTTTGAAGTTCAATGACTCAATTGCAAAAAAAAAATTGTATGGACCCAATTGAAAGCAGGTGTATAGTTTAATGGACTAAAGTGTAATTTGTCCTAAAAATAAATTTGGTTGCACCACATATATGTACTAGTTTAAACACACGTGCGTTGTACGTAAATGGTGCCCATTTATAAACCAATTAGGAACATTAAGTCAAAATTTATAGAAAACACTTAAATTATGTTATAAAAGAAGAAGAATAAGAATTAATATTACTACAAAAACAATAAAGATACAATTGAATTATACTTCTTATACCACTTGTTTATTAGTTCAATAATAATTTCTCTATGTTGCTATTTACCACAAATCCTAGCAATAATTCTTTCTTACATCTTCAATATTTAGAATATACCATTTTCTTTGCTCATTATTTAATAATGCCTATATGTTTATTGTATGACCATATATGTTATTTCACTTACCGTGGAGTTTGTGTAGTCATTTATTGAACTAAAAAATTTCATATGTTCTAATTAGAAATAAGTTACAAATCGATCATGATCTAGCTTTCTTATACATTATCTATATATATATATATATGTTAAACTTTGATAATTCCTACAAAAAGGATTTAGGGAGGCCTCCACATTCAAGATGATCAAACTCTTTGTGTTGTATGTCTTAAAAATTATTCAATTTGTCAACCAAAATATTTTTTAGAAAGTCTCTATTGTACGTCAATACTAATTGAAAGAATTACATAAAAAAAATATTTTATAATGCAAAAACTATTGTTACTGAAAAAATCCTTCTTGCTAATCATTTTTTATTTTAATTTTTATATATGTCAATTATCTCTGATTTTCGTAGAGTCTTATAATTAAGCGAATTGATTTTTGTAAGTATTTGCTTATCCATGGAGTTCACCTAAAGAGAGAGAAAATATATAGAAACATGAGTGAAAAAGGTGAGAAAAAAAACATAATGTACTAAGACCAAAAATAGAAAAAAAAAAAACCAATAAGATAGTAGTTTTAGTTTAATTTAAAGTCCTAAATTATGAGAATGTATTGATAATCTATATTGAAAGAGACTTTTAGGCTGTATTTGGTGCACGTATTGAGGGATAGAAAAGAAATGAAAATATTAAAGAAAATGGTTTCCTTTGTACATGAGCTAAAAATTAAAGTGCCTAAGCGTCCATTTGATAAAATTCAAAATTAAGTGTTGAATTTTAAGTACTGAAAATTTAAAGCGGATGAATTTGTTGTACATAAAACAGCGTTTCAAGTATTGAAATAGACTGCATTCAGTGATTATTTTCAGTCGATTTTTTTCAATTAAGGTTTTCAGTGGGTTTTTGGTTGCCTTTTCAATTAAATGGTATATTATCAAACACATTGTAATATATATATATATATGTATGTATATATATATATATATGTATATATATATGTTGAAACTTTTATTTTAACCACTTAATTAGGTTATTATCATAGGCTAAATCTGTCTAAATTCTTATCTTTCTTGTAGAACTTAAACAATGATGACAATTTTATGAATTATTTGCACAATGTCATACTAGAAAAGACCCTATAAACCCACGAACTAGGTGGTGGAACCTTAAAGGCGAGAAACTAGCAATATTCCAAGAGAGAATGTATGCAGAAGCACCTTGGAATTTGGAAGATGGAAGCAATACTATGTGGGATAGAATGGCAAGGTGCATCACGAGAATATCGAAGGAGGTCCTCGGAGAGTCGAAGGGAAGAGGGTTGGCTTCTAAAGATACTTGGTGGTGGAATGAAAAGGTACAAGCTGCAGTAAAAACCAAAAAGGATTGCTTTAAGAAGTGGCAAAATGATAGAAGTGAGGAACACTTCAAAAGCTATAAATGTGCAAATAAGGAGGTTAAAAGGACAGTCAGAGTTGCTAAAATGGAAGCCTATGACGCCTTCTACACCAAACTAGACACTAGAGAGGGAGAAAAATGTATTTATAAGCTTGCTAAGTCGAGAGAAAGGAAAACAAGAGACATTAATCAGGTTAAGTGTATAAAAAGTGATGACTCTAGGGTATTAGTGAACGACGAAGAGATTAAGGAGAGGTGGAAGAGCTATTTTGAGAAGTTACTGAATGAAAAACATATGGATAACACAATGGAAGAAGAAACTAGAGAATACAGATTCTATCGGAGAATAAGGAAGTTTGAGGTGGATTTTGCTTTGAAGAAGATGAAACCCAACAAGGCCTTAGGACCAGATGGGATCCCCATTGAGGTTTGGAAATGCTTGGGAGATGTGGGGGCATCTTGGCTTACAAAAGTTTTTAATAGGATTTTAATGACTAGAAAAATGCCTGATGACTGGAGGAAGAGCATCCTAGTGCCTATATATAAGAGTAAAGGAGATGTACAACAATGCAACAACTATAGAGGTATTAAGTTGATGAGCCATACTATGAAGCTATGGGAGAGAGTGATGGAGCATCGCTTAAGAGGCGCAACATCAGTGTCAGAAAATCAGTTTGGATTTATGCCTGGGAGATCAACTATGGAAGCAATTTATTTACTTAGAAGACTAATGGAAAAGTATAGAGAGAAGAAAAAAGATCTACATATGGTTTTTATTGATTTAGAGAAAGCTTATGATAGGGTGCCTAGAGATTTAATTTGGTGGGTGCTAGAGAAGAAAGGAGTGACTAAGGGTTATATTGACGTGGTGAAGGATATGTATGATGAAGCGGTTACTACAATTAGATCACCAGCCGGAGAAACAAGCGAATTCCCAATTACCGTAGGCCTGCACCAGGGGTCGGCCTTGAGCCCTTATTTGTTCGCCCTAATTATGGATGAATTGACTAGACACATTCAAGATGAGGTTCCATGGTGTATGTTGTTCGCAGATGATATTGTCTTGGTTGATGAGACTAAAAGGGGACTCAACACTAAACTAGAAGCTTGGAGAGAAGCACTGGAGACTAAGGGGCTAAAGATAAGTAGGACGAAAACAGAATACATGGAATGTACTTTTAGCAACAATGGAAGTAGAGACAACGAAGCAGTGAAGATCGAAGATCATGAGATCCCAAAGAGGGAACACTTTCGCTATCTAGGTTCAATAATCAGTAGAGACAGAGAGATTGGTGATGACGTGACCCATAGAATTAAAGTGGGCTGGCTTAAGTGGAGGAGTGCTTCTGGAGTATTATGTGATCGGAGAATACCAGCAAAATTGAAAGGAAAATTTTATAGGACAACTATTAGGACAGCTATGCTGTACGGGACAGAGTGTTGGGCAACTAAGAAACAACACATTAGCAAAGTGAGTGTAGCGGAGATGAGGATGCTAAGATGGATGTGTGGTAAGACTAGGAAAGATAGAATTAGAAATGAGTACATCCGAGAGACTGTAGGAGTGACACATATTGAGGACAAGTTGAGGGAGAATAGACTTAGATGGTTCGGCCATGTGCAACGAAGACCTGTAGATGCACCTGTGCGAAAGAGTGATAAGATCGTAGTGCCTGGAATGGTTAGAGGGAGAGGTAGACCTAGACTGGCTTGGGAATATGTAGTGCAACAAGATATGAATATATATAATTTAAATGAGCATATAGCTCTTGATCGTGCAGAATGGAGAAAAAGGATTCATATAGCCGACCCCAATTGATTGGGACACAAGGCTTGGTTTGGTTTGGTTTGGTAAAGATAACAATAGTAACTTTTCATAAAGCAAAATACTCAATTAAGTTTTACATTCAATAATTGTGTTGCTAAAGCATGCATGGGTAAAATGGGAATGGAATATGACACATATCAGTATGGTATACTGTAGTGGTGGGAAAGCAAGAGTGAGAAAAATGCACTCTATATGGGTAACCAAATCGTCAAGTAGTTGAAATTGATTCCTGATGTTTTTGAACGCATATCTTACCTAGAATAGGTCTGATAAAAGTTACCTATATTATTGTTGGTATGGAATAAACAGAACCGTGAGTGATCTATCATAGAGCTCCGGCCGCCCAAAGAAAAAAAGACCAAATCAGGAGTCTAAGTGATATAGCACTAAGAATTGATATCACGATCGCGAAGAGTCCCTACCACTCTTGTCATAGATATTTACTATAACTCTTAAGAGATATGTGTTACTATAACTCATAGTTTTTTGTTTTCATTTTGACCATTAGGTTATTGATCAAAACACAATACATTAATAGTAATGAGAATGAAAATCATAAGTAAGTTGAATAAATGAATAGAAGAGTAAGGAATAGTAATTACCTTTACAAAGCTTGATGTGCACACTTGTGTAAAATAGTACGTTATTAAGAGAACACGAAGAGTGAACTGGTTTGTGAATCTTAAAGTGTGAAAAAGCGTCCAAGGCTATGGAGAACTTGGGAAGTGGAGACGTATAATACAAATTAGATAATACCAATAGGTTCTTTAATACTATCATTAGTCTTCCAGTCCAAAAATTAGATAGCAACATAAAATTTTTGTCTTTTCTTTGAGTCGTTGAAAATTTTAGAAAAAAAAATGCCTAAAATTTGGTGTACAACAAAGAACAATTATGTACGTAGCAAAGGATAATTTTGTCCTAAAATTTCTAGCGGCACCAAGGAGGGATAAATAGATATCATGTTATTAATATTTTGTATCATATGTTGTTCACATGATTAAAAAAAACACTCTTTTTTGGGACGGAAGGGGATTTAGTGAAAAATGTAATAATTGAGGAGAGTTAGTTTGTCAAGTTTTATAGTTTAGGGACGTATTTGAAAAAGAGTCATATTTGAGAGGGTGTTACTATAATTTATCCCCTTAAAAAAAACCGTTAGTCCAAATTTACGGGGAAAAAAAAAGTAAAATATATATATATATATATATATGTCACGACCCATCCCGCTACGCGCGGAAATAGGACACTTGGCACGCCATCAAGACTAATCTAGTTCCATTAAAGTCAAATAGCAACGGAAAACATCATTAAAATCCATTAAAATCAGAGTTATAAAAAGTTTTGTTCAATTGAAATTTGTCCAAAAGAACACAGTTTTGGAAACAGAGGTCCAGTCGACTGTGATATGGTCCAGTCGACGTACTGTGCCTGGCAGAAACCAAAACCCGCATTTCTCATCAGGTGTCCAGTCGACTGATCAGGGAACCCAGTCGACTGAATTGGTCACTATTTGGATCAGTAGCTAAAATCTACAGTGGTCCAGTCGACTGAAGGATGGTCAAGTCGACTGATCTTGACACTATTCACTTTCAGTGTCTAAACCCCACGGGATCCAGTCGACTGATCCATGGTCCAGTCGACTGTTCCCCTACTGGGCAGCCCTGTGTGAAATATTACAACTCATGCTTTTCTACATCAACAATAATCATAACCACCATAACTTGCAACGTTTTAAAACACAACTACAGGAGTTCAATTACAAGATTACCATACTACGGAACTAATCCATGATTCTATTACAACGTTTTACAATTTACCAATCCTTACACAAGATTAGGATTTAAACAAAAACATATACAATTGTGGTTCCCCGGCGTTCCTCCGCCTCACTCATCACGTTTCTTTTTGTCTTTCTTCTTACCTGCAATAGAGTAAATCTACACTGCTCAGCTATATGCTGAGTGCACAAGTCTAACATATGCAATATATGACAAAACATGCTTTAATCTCATAAATCATATCAATAGTCTCTAGGGAGAAAAATACGCCTTCATCCGGTAGCGGCAAGTCCAAGCCTTAAACCGCGATGTCAATGGCTAGTCCAAGCCTACAAACATTACATCACCCACGTGCCCTGGCAAGTCCAAGCCTTAAACCATGCATAGTAGCCGTCGCTACTAAAATTCTCAAACATCGAGAAGCTTACTCCGGCATGAATTTGTATGATGCCCCCCTCTGACCCACATAGACAACTCAACGTGCTCGCGTAAATTTAGACATGCTTTTCACAATTTAGCGCGTGCATAATTAACGGGCCTACAATTAACACATGGATTTTGCCCGGATCTCAATTTCATCGTCGAAATATAAAACATGTATTTCTCTATATTTCACAAGTTAGAACTTCATACCTCGTGCGATTTCCCCCAAACTTTGAAGGATCAACTAGGAGGCTAATTAATCGTCGGATTTCGAATTTGAGACGATTCCTACAAGTTTATAACTGTTTTTCCCAAATTCCTAGAAATTAACTTTTTATAAACATTAACCAAACATGGCCTAAGTAGTATCAAATGTAGATCTTACCTCCACGAGTTCAAATCTTGAATTTGGTGAAAAACTGACGAACGAACGATCGTCGTTTGTCATCGGGAAGCTCGTGGCAACAATCTCCCTTTCTCTCTCCTCTCTCTAGATATTTTCCAACTTTTTGGAGAAATGAAATCTTATCCTCCACTAGAAAAACTTTCTAGGAATTACGTTTACCTCCCCGCAAGTTTCTCAACCATCTAATAAATTCCTGAAACTTCACCAACGTCCCTTTTATGCCTTTACGAGTGAAAATTATAAATTTCAAAAGTTTTCGACTAAGTCTCGTTTGGGTCCAAAAATAACGTCCGAAAACTAAATTATGTGGAATCTCTACACCACCTACCTTTTTTATTTAACGTGCCACTCACGTTCTCACCACAGTTCTCAAAACGATATATAACAATATTGAGATTACCAGAAACTATACTACACAGGTATAATTCACTATTCACAAAATACCAGATAAGTCAAATAACATTTAAATCATATAAATGTCATTTACTCGTGCCAATGAAAATCTCAATTACCAATTTCCTCGTGTCATTACTGACACCTCACCGTTGACCACAGTCAACCACTTATCCTCATTTATCATATATAAATGATAATTCATAAAATTTTATACCATTCATGACAAAACTATGAAATTCTGGAACGGGCATGACAACTCTCCCCTCCAAAAAGGAAGTTTGTCCCCAAACTTAAACCATCTTCTCAAGTCACCAAGACTGCACACAAGTACTTCAAACATTTTCCTCATACACAATCCAATCACTTTACTGAGGAATCACAGTCTCACGAGGAAAATAAATCCTCAGGCTCTTAAGGAAAATAAATCCTCAGAGTCCCAGTTGTAGACACCCCAATTTTGACCAGACGTCGAATTAAGGGGAGTGTTACCTCTAAGATCCGATGATGACAATGTCCGAACTAACCTAGGATTTCCAAAAGGTGATTCAAACTCTTCCGAAAGCTCTTCCAAGTTAAAAACAAAAGAAAAAAGGAGAGAAATTCAGCATGAACCCCGAATAACAAAGTCAACAGTTGACCCAGTGAAAAGTCAACGGGTCAAAAGGGAGTTAATCGTAAAATTTCCGAATTTCAAAATGAAAAGTCCCGGTAATTGTTCATTGGGTCTCCCTTATGCTAGAAATGATTTTTAAGAATTTTTAAATGAAAGGAATCATGGTGAAATCGAAAGGCTTTTAAGGAGAATTGTGCAGAAAATCGATATTTTGCCTTCGGAGGGAGAGTTGACTTTTTTTCCTTAAGGATTTTGATTTTTTAGATATTTTTATTGAATCCAAATGGGGGGTATTTCCTTAATTACATTTAATGTCTTAAGTAAATACGACATTTGCTTAAATGAAATTAAGGTGCTGAATAGTGCTGAATTGCAGTGCAGCGGCAGTCGGGGTGCACGAACGGCAGTCAGTGACTGCCGGTGCGGTACTCGCTGAGTGCCACTCCGGCATTCAGTGAGTGCCGCAACGGTATTCTCTGAGTGCCGCGAATTTCCCCAGGTGCCGCGTTTTTGTGACAGTTTTCCAAAAGTAGGTCGGTTCACATCCCGAAAAGTGGCGGCGGGAATTAGGGTTTTGGCTGCGAATTCCCAAAATGCCCCCCTAATGATTGCCTATAAATAGAAGGTGTATATCCCTTTGTTTGGTGTGACCAAAAATGGAATATTAGAATGTTAGGATTCTCATATTGATTCTCACCCAAAGTTTTCCAAAAATCAAGAGAGAAAATAGAAAGATTTGTTTGAAGAACAAGAAGAGTTTGATCACCACTTGGAAGATCTTGAAGAAATCAAAAGAGTTGAGGATACTTAGAGGTAAAACTCTAAACTAATTATTTTACTTAGTAGTTCAATCACAATATTTAGATACTTAGGATCTTTTACACATTTTCACAACCTCTCTTCTTACCTCATTTCATCACACACCACCTATATTGTGATTGAACCCTCATTTCATTAAGTTTGGATCAAAACAAGTCTATGTGTTTGAAGCTTAAATAAGTCTTGAAGTAGAACCTTGATTTTTGTTCATGTTTGTTTAAGATTCATGAGACCTTCAATGTCTCACTTGAATCTTAGCATTCAAAACCTAATACTCCCATAAACTTTTGATTTGTGTGAGGATTGAGGTTGGTTTTGATATATTGAGTCAATGAATCCAAACTTCATCTATAGTTTGAGTTCATTACTTTGAGGTTTTATGAAGTCTCCCATACTTCATTGAAATCTACTTGTGTGTATCATTAGTCTCCAATGACCATCAAATGGTAGGAGAAATATTTTAGTTTAAGTCCATCTCTATGGCTTAGGCTAATCTTTTTCTTAGGTTTGAGGAGTTCTTCATACTCCTTTTAAAACCTACATGTATGTGTGTTATTAGTCTCCAATGACCATCAAGTGGTAGGAGCAATGATTTGAACTCAAGTTTGACTCATAAATTTGAGTTCATTGTTTGGTATTTTGTGAAGTTCATTTCATACTTCATCAAAAGTCCACAAGTCTAAAGATGTCCCTAGCCTTCAATGACCATCAAATGGTAGAAGAAGTGGTTTGGTTTAAGCCCAACTTCATGTTTTAATAGTTGGGATTAACAAATAGAGTTGAACTTGACAAATAAAAACAGTGAGTTCACAAACTGTTTTTGATCAAGGATTTTTAGTTTGAAATCAGACCGTTGGAATTGAATGAAACCAATGGTAAAGTGTTCATAACACAAAGATACACCACTGTGATTTTTGTTTTAAGAAGATTTCATGTTTTGAGTGGTTTGATCATGGATTTTGTGAGACAACCACAATCTGTCCAGAATTTCAGAATAGTTTCAGAACAGTAACACGTTTTTGAAATTAGTAAATCAGAGTCCCAACAAAGTATTTTCAACTTCAAATAAATATTTCCATGTAGTTTAATGTGTTAAGAAAGCCCCCTAAAAAGAATGAATCATTTGGGATTAATTTACTATTTTTAAAAAATCATACAAGATTGCTGGACAGAGAGTTGTAAGTCTCTGAGTGATGTCTAATATTTGTTTAATTCCCGGAGATCTAACCGTTCAAACCTTGATTTTCTTTTTGGGTTAGAAACTAGACTCACAGAGGCATCTTGAGTCCAAAAACCATCAAGATCAAACCATGGGAACCATCCCTTTTATTTCTTTGAAGTTCGGGTCTGCTCTCTGGAATTTTCAAAATCTTGTTACATTTTTTACCTACTTTGCAAATAAAGGCCCAAATGACCTTTTTTTTTTTTTTTTTTTTTTTCTTGATCTAGGGTTCATGTCATGCTTCATTAAAGATTAGTTAAGCTTAAAATCAGAGACTAAATGATCCAAATCAATGAATAGTTCATAGTTCTATTTTATTCATACTCATGTGTTCATGTACATTCATCCATATATATTGATATTTGTAAATAGAACTTATCTTATGATAGAATTTGCTACCTAGGATTTAATGATATGTTTTGTTTAAAGTATATGGACTAACCCTTTATTTTGTAGCGCTTTTGAGGTACAATCTCTCAACCCTTCTCTAATTTATTCTATTCTTTGATTTTTATTGATTTTTCGACTTCATGTACGACACTTTAGATTATGGTTTGCCTTATGTGTTTATATGTGATTAGAGACCCCTTTTACTAGGTTTTTGCTTATTTGCATGCATTGCACGTTTCCATATCGCCGCTGGATCCCGGGTAAGTTCTCTAGTTCTTTGTTGCATATCATATTGCTTGCGAATTGAACTACTTGATTTTGAATGATATTTTCCCCTTAGCAATCTTACACCA
The DNA here is from genome assembly GCA_033977485.1 of Hydrangea macrophylla. Classification (NCBI taxonomy): domain Eukaryota; kingdom Viridiplantae; phylum Streptophyta; class Magnoliopsida; order Cornales; family Hydrangeaceae; genus Hydrangea; species Hydrangea macrophylla. Next base: position 98,281,908 of record CM066985.1, read on the forward strand.
TTTGGACATGCTTTTGTAATATATATTTATATATGTATTAATTGAGGGCATACTTAGATTAATAATTGGATTAAAAGGATGTTAAGTAGAGGCCTATCGCGAGATATGATGAAAAGGGGTGTTTTAGTCCGTTGGGCTCCTTCCCTTTTCATTCCATAATCCCCGGACCTAGTCAAATCTTTGGTTTCGCAAAAGATCGGTTTCCTTTTTGAAATGGTTTCTTAATTTTCCTTTTAAAAATTAAGTGGCAACTCATTTGTTTTGAATTTTGAAATTGGAAGAGGATTTTAAATAAGAAAAGCTGTGGATAATAAGAAAAACTGCGGTATCTACACCAGTCTCAATCTGATAGAAGATTCAAACAGAATCCTAGCAATACCCCGAAGCATCTCGATAAATAAGAACATCAATACCTGAGTATAACCTACTCCATAGTCAAACCTGACATTCAATCCCATCGCGATGTCACAACGTCAACTCCCATATATCTTTATTTTACTTGTCATATTTCATTTCCGAAACTCAAAAGTTTCATCACATTACTCAAACCCAAGACAACAATTCATCTCTCATTCACCTATCTTGCTTTTCGACTAAAAGTCATTGACAACACGTCTTAGCTGGTGCACAATCATACACGATTCTTCATCTCGAAGTGAACCAAAATCAAGCACTAACATATACATATACCCAGTCGATAAGCCAACGCTTCAATCAACTGTTTCGCACTATAGATTCGATCCCTCATCCTATTAACCACAAGATATTTGTAGAACGATAATGTGTTTTCTAACGACTTCCCATTTCTTATCGAATTACACCCTTTCTTCCCCAGAACGCCATATCACAATAACATCAGTTCAATGAATAGCACTTAGTCGGTAGTGCGTGGCGCTAATATCCTCTCTATTTTTCATAATACTTATCATTTCGTTTCAATTTAACCATCATGTACTATACTTTCAATCACACGTGCCTCATCAGATACCATTCAGATTTCGAGCTTACATAACGTCCCAAATCACCCACAATGAGGTCAAACATATTCATCATTTAGCTCTCCAAAGTCTGCACCCGAACTACTGCCGATTGAAATAGAGGATCACACCTAACAGTTTTGATTTAGACCTTTCATCAAAGTCAAACACATTTCTTCCATATTGTTCTTTTAAAACAAATTGATTTAAAATTACGCATAACACTTCATCTCCTTCTCAACACAATTACTCCCAACATCCATCGTAACGAATAACATTGTAAATCAAAATTGGCTTACTCAGTCATACACCTACTACAGAGTTCATCAACACGTATTCCCATGCTTAGAACATATCTTGTTCCTGTCTCAAACCTTGACCATTCACGATCCATTTTATTTATATAACATGCACACATCTTGAGTCAATTATTTTTCTTTCGAAGATCTCAACTGCAATGTAGTTCATTCTCATATCAGTCCAGGTAGATCCACTACCATTTATGTAGTTTACAACTCTATACGTCGCTGATGCTTCACTTTCACCTTTGCACAAGTCCATATCGCTCACACTTCTGTATCTCAACTCTCACTGAGTTCCTGACAACCGTTCCTACTAAGCGTATATTCTTCGTATAACATCTCAAGGAACCATACCTTATTCTGACATTCAATGTTTCATAACCGTAGTTGAATCTGACTCAATTTCCAATTTAACTTTCTAGTCCTTTATTTATGCTATCTGGGTCTCCAATCCATTATTCCTGAATAACCTATTGCTCACAGCATTAATATAATCCCCATATACAATCTGAGGATAAGCCGGTAATTAAATCTTCCCACAAAGTACTATAGCCTCACTGTGTTCAATAAATTCCATATCGACTTCCAATTTACATACCTTTCACGACAATACCCCAAGGTAAAATTCTCACTCCGGTCACCAATGCCAACTGATTCCTAACTGTCGTCTTTCAAGTTCTTCACACTTTGCGGATCTCATCAAATTCTTGATTGATCAAAGCCTCAAATCATTCATTACCTCAGGTTACTCCAATAATTACATCAAAGTCGAGCTTCCTTTGGAACGATACTCACGACCACTCCTTTAAAGTCATAACTTCCAATTAGCCAAATTTAGGTACACGACATTTCACCAACTCCGTTAGAATTCCTAAGTTCAGAATCTGCCCACATAGAACTCATTCGTTTGATAACCACCATTATGTCCCAAGCACTAAGCATACCATATCTTTCCACGATACCCGTCTTCTAAGGTCTACTTGATACCTAATCACAATATTTAAAACAAATTTTCTTACTCAACCAAAGTTTTATTTTAAACATTTTAAACACTTTAAAATTTTCTTAGGGTGAAATTCGACAGTCTCAAAACTCTCCAACCTTGTTGGAATCTAGGACACTGAGATCGTATTTCATTGCATCCACCATTGTCCTCCAACCATTTTACATTTCTACTATCATATCCGATAATGTACTCAACGTACTGCCATGTCTTCCTCCCATTCTTACCATTTTTGTTCACTTACTCCTTAAAGCTTCGTTTTTCCAATTTATATTTCCTCTTCTCAATCTGTATTAACTTACCCAAAGTCTAGTACACAAAGTCTAAGCATGTCTTCCAATGTCTGAATCATCCGTTCTGACTGTCCATCGATCTGAGGATGAAATGTATTACTGAAACTCAGTTTAGTATCCGTGGCTTCCTATAGACTTCCCAACACCTCGATGTAAACTACTATCACGATCCGATATAATCACTGTTGGAACTCCGTGTAGTCTTATAACCCCTTTCACACATAATTCCGCCAACCTTGAAGGTTTAGTCGTATTGATCGGTAGATAATGCGCTGATTTTGTCAATCTATCAACCATAATCCAAATCTTATCATTCTGATTAAACGATCGTGGAAATCCCAAAACAAAATCCATCGTGATCCCATCCCACTTCACTTTGACACTGGTAATGGTTGTAATAGCCCCGCAGGTACTTGTCTCTCTGCCTTCACTTGCTAACATGCTGAACACTCAGACACAAACTTGGCAACTTCTCGCTTCATACCTCTCCACTAAAAGTTTTCTTTCAAATTTCGGTACATCTTGTCACTCCCCGGATGAATTGAATATTTAGTACGGTGAGTCTCCTCTAAAAGTCACTCCTAGATTAGCTTTACCCTTGCCGTAGTCAACTGTATCATCTTAGGTCTTAACAACTTTCTTTTCCCAACCTCGATCCCACAAATCAGCGATTGACACTTATGCCCATACAACGCTTCATACTGTGCCATTTTCGATAGTTGACTGAAACCCGTTACTTCTACTAACTGTAGTTTCAAACCGTCAAAGTATACACTATCATTCCCATTCTTAATCCCTCATCCTAGGTTAATCCTTAAATACCACTTTCCACTTATACAATCAATCTGGTAGCTTTCCTTACTAACCTTTATACTACATATGAATCCACCATGGTACCACGAACATTTGAAACCAGGTTCAGTTGAGAGTAACTCGTTGAGATATTTCTCAATTCCCAATACATACCACAAGATAGGTTGAGAGATTCCTCAACCGTCCAACACATACCGTAAGATAGGTTGAGAGATTCCTCAACCATCCAATCGTCTCAATGCCGTACCATAAGTTGAAAAAATCTTCAACTACCTGACATACACCGTATATAGCATAAGATACATCATAAGATAACCTCGTACGATTGTATCGTAGGTTAACACAGTAAGATAAGGTAAGAGATTCCTCACCAACCCCATACGCTAGCAATATATATTGCTGGACTATCTTTCTATCACAAAACCTAACTGTTCATCCTTATTTTCTTACGTCACAATGATTAACCAATGTCTGAAACAGAACTCTTATCAATCAATCTCAATCTCAAAACTTCACTACGAACAATTTCTTTCATTTTCTATGTGGACTATGCAGAAATCTCCTCTGACGTTCACTATTCAAACTCCGCTCTCGGTTAGATCCCTCAAAGGACACTCATCACTATCATTGAAAACATCCACCGATCCGATCAAAACCATTTTCTTTTCGCTTAGAAATTCCACTGTTCATCACTACCAAATATCATCTTTCCCTCTTGCCACAACACGCGGTCTATTATAACTCATGATAACGTCATCTCATCATATAGCTCTACATCCGTATGATTCAACCGATTCACGAATGCATAAATACTATGCATGTATAACAATAACATAATCATGTATGTATAACAATATACCATATGCATCAAACATCTCTACAATATGTAGATGCAATCTAGAACATATGACAATTCACTCAATACTCCACTCGTCGTCGAACGTTCCCAAAGTTTTGTTACCTATTGCTCTAATACCACTAAATGTCACGACTCATCCCACTACGCGCGGAAATAGGACACGTGGCACGCCATCAAGGCTTATCCAGTTCCATTAAAGTCAAATAGCAGCAGAAAACATTATTAAAATCCATTAAAATCATAGTTCTAAAAAGTTTTGTTCAATTGAAACCTGTCCAAAATAACACAGTTTTGGAAACAGAGGTCCAGTCGACTGTGATAGGGTCCAGTCGACGTACTGTGCCTGGCAGAAACCAAAATCCGCATTTCTCATCAGGTGTCCAGTCGACTGATCAGGGAACCCAGTCGACTGAATTGGTCACTATTTGGATCAGTAGCTAAAATCTACAGTGGTCCAGTCGACTGAAGGATGGTCCAGTCGACTGATCTTGACACTATTCACTTTCAGTGTCTAAACCCTACGGGATCCAATCGACTGATCCATGGTCCAGTCGACTGCTCCCCTACTGGGCAGCCCTGTGTGAAATATTACAACTCATGCTTTTCCACATCAACAATAATCACAACCACCATGACTTGCAACGTTTTAAAACACAACTACAGGAGTTCAATTACAAGATTACCATATTACGGAACTAATCCATGATTCTATTACAACGTTTTACAATTTACCAATCCTTACACAAGATTAGGATTTAAACAAAAACATATACAATTGTGGTTCCCCGGCATTCCTCGACCTCACTCATCATGTTTCTTCTTGTCTTTCTTCTTACCTGCAATAGAGTAAATCTACACTGCTCAGCTATATGCTGAGTGCACAAGTCTAACATATGCAATATATGACAAAACATGCTTTAATCTCATAAATCATATCAATAGTCTCTAGGGAGAAAAATACGCCTTCATCCGGTAGCGGCAAGTCCAAGCCTTAAACCGCGATGTCAATGGCTAGTCCAAGCCTACAATCATTACATCCCCCACGTGCCATGGCAAGTCCAAGCCTTAAACCATGCATAATAGCCGTCGCTACTAAAATTCTCAAACATCGAGAAGCTTACTCCGGCAAGAATTTGTATGATGCCCCCCTTTGACCCACATAGACAACTCAACGTGCTCGCGTAAATTTAGACATGCTTTTCACAATTTAGCGTGTGCATAATTAACGGGCCTACAATTAACACATGGATTTACCCGGATCTCAATTTCGTCGTCGAAATATAAAACATGTATTTTTCTATATTTCACAAGTTAGAACTTCATACCTCGTGCGATTTCCCCTAAACTTTGAAGGATCAACTAGGAGGCTAATTAACGTCGGATTTCGAATTTAAAATGATTCCTACAAGTTTATACATGTTTTTCCCAAATTCCTAGAAATTAGCTTTTTATAAACATTAGTCAAACATGGCCTAAGTAGTATCAAAACGTAAATCTTACCTCCACGAGTTCAAATCTTGAATTTGGTGAAATACTGACGGACGAACGATCGTCGTTTGTCGTCGGGAAGCTCGTGGCAACAATCTCCCTTTCTCTCTCCTCTCTCTAGATATTTTCCAACTTTTTGGAGAAATGAAATCTTATCTTCCACTATAAAAAAACTTTCTAGGAATTATGTTTACCTCCCCGCAAGTTTCTCAACCATCTAATAAATTCCTGAAACTTCACCCACGTCCCATTTATGCCTTTACGAGTGAAAATTATAAATTTCAAAAGTTTTCGACTAAGTCTCGTTTGGGTCCAAAAATAACGTCCGAAAACTAAATTATGTGGAATCTCTACACCACCTGCTTTTTTATTTAACGTGTCACTCACGTTCTCACCACAGTTCTCAAAACGATATATAACAATATTGAGATTACTAGAAACTATACTACACAGGTATAATTCACTATTCACAAAATACCAGATAAGTCAAATAACATTTAAATCATATAAATGTCATTTACTCGTGCCAATGAAAATTTCAATTACCAATTTCCTCGTGTCCTTACTGACACCTCACCGTTGACCACAGTCAACCACTTATCCTCATTTATCATATATAAATGATAATTCATAAAATTTTATATCATTCATGACAAAACTATGAAATTCTGGAACGGGCATGACAATATAGAAACCAACCTTGGTCAAAAGTGGGTTAGTAATCTTTCATAGAATTCAAAAAAAACAAAATTTAAAAAAACAAAAAAACAAAAAAACCACCCTAACCTTTGTCTTCCTGTTTGTAAATGGTGATTTTGTGCATCATAATACTTACTTCATTGATTATCACTAATCTAAATTAGTTATAATATAATATTTCCGGTATATATCCATCTAGGTTCAAAGGATAATGAGTTTTGAGCATAATATTTTATGAGTTTTTGCGAATGCCAAATAATTCCATAATTTGTATGTAATACATACAAAAGGATGCAATGATACAGATGTGAAAAAGAAAAAACAATAGCTTACTTAAGTTATAATAGCTTAGATAATATGGTGGAAGGAGTTGTAACACAATAGGAATGTGGTGTGTCATTAATGTAAAGGAGTTGCAAAACAATAGGGATTGTATATAATGTATATAACATGATATATTCAAAGAAGAAAAATAAAACATTAGGACTTTCATGGACGGACCAAAAAAAAAGTGGCATACTAATGTTGTTAAAACTCTAAAAAAATATTACTTAAGTAAAAGTGCACTGATTGATAAAAGTGTAAAACACTTATGTGCATTGGTACATTTATATATAGTATAGATATATATACATACTAAAAGTAACTAAACATTAGCACTTGATTACTACCTAATGTAACATTGTTGTTACTATTAAGTGGCATTCAAAGGAATACATAACCAAAAAAAAGATGAAAAATTGGTGAAAAGGTCATTAAGATGAGCTTTATTGAGATTAAGGACAACTTAAAATAGACATTGGGGATGAGTCCTCCCAATGCTCATAGACGAAAATACCATTTTCTTCATCCTCTAACCCTAGCCAAACCTTAGCCACCATTACCACTACCCACACCATCTCCGGCCACCATCTCCGGCGACCTCCAGCGACCAGCCCAGTCACCTCTGACGACCTCCCCCTCGCGTCACCGGACCTCCGATGACCTCCCCTTGCCTCCACCACCATAGCCCCCATCCTTTCTCTCTCTAAAAATTGTGGGACTGAGATATATCAATTAGTATATATCGATTAGTTATAAAGAGAGAAAGAAAATTACAGTGGATGATTCGTCTTCTCACTCTAGACTTTCTCTCTCTTTAACATTATTTTTCTCAAAAATCATAAATCTTAAGAGAAATGGCCTTGAAGAGTGAAATGTCGCCGTGAAGGTTGCCAGAGTTCACCGGTGGTGGTCGTTTGAGGTCGCCGGAGGTGGTGGATGGAGGTCAGGTAGGGGTGGTGGTAATGGTGGCCATGGGAGGATGAACATGAAGTGGGATAGTTTGGTAAGATGAAAATATTGAAATGGCCTTGAAGAGTGAAATGTTGATGTTGTGGACTAAAGCAAAAAAAAAAAAACCTTGGGCTTTTGTCCTTGTGAAGGTTATTGTTAATGGGCTGTCCTTTCAGCCAAAATTGCCCAACCTTAGGGACCCTAGTCCAAGCCTCCAAAAAAAAAAAAAAAGGGACTCCTTTTTAGTAACTGTTGCGACTTAGCAAATGGGTCAAAGAAACATACTAAGTCGTATAATCATTATGTTGGAGTAATATAAATTGAATGTATAATCTCTAAATTTGGGGCATTCTAGGTAATTTTATCGTAGGGGACCTAGGGGTCACCTAAAGTTGATTTAGACGTTGTTCTTATTAGTATTATCACATCATTGGAGATCTAAATTTATAAATTAAGAATTTTCATCAAATTCGCAAAGCGAGTATAGCTTATTTGACATTGAGTGAAAATGCACAAGTCATCCCACCCTTTCCCCTTGCTATTAAAAAAGAAACTTTCTTTAAATTGGTCAATGTTCCTTTTGTCACTCTTTAATCCAGTGATAGTTTCATCTCCATACCAGTTGACCTTATTTTTAATTTGTTTTGGTGGAGAAGTGGAACTTTAAATGTACTAACACCACCATTAAAATATTTCAAAACTGAACAAGAGGCAATGCAAGACATTCCATTAACTCATTAGTTAGAGAGAACCCAAAGTGACACAAGCTTGAGATCATTAAAAATCTTTCATCTATCGGCACAAGTTGGTCAGAAATTTTTTTTTTTTTACAAACTAAACAGTAAACACCACCTCTAAACGACAATTCATCTAACTCATGGAATATGACGAAAATGCTGCAAGACAGGTTCTTTTCATCATTTATAAAACGGATTGGAATGGCCATTCAAAATTTAATTCCCAAATGATGTCAGATTTAATTTATCTAAAACCACTTCCAAAAGAATTTAGATGATACAAATATCAGTTGCCACTCAAATTTGTACGCCACAATGCTAGTTGAAATTGAAACAGGAGTAAATATTGGATTTAAATGGATATCACGTCATTTGGCATAGATTACTAATACAGATAGAGGTTTGAACATAGTTGGAAAGAATTTTCCCAAATAGGGGAGAACCGATAGATAAATTAATACTTCCAATAGTTCTTGTTGCCACATCGTTTAAATAAATTTGAAAATATTTTCCTCGAAACAGAGGATTATCTTCATCATCACAACCAAAACCTTTAAAATAGAAATCACGCAATCCATAGCCCTGATCACCACATCCATCCAAGCATGCATCCAAGATCCAATTTTAGGATCCTTTTTTTTTTTTGAGGAGATGTTTGGATCAATTTTAGGAGTACGTTAGACCCTCAAAAGCCCATTTTGGCTGAAAACTACACAAAGGTGCTTCAACCCAAACTTAATGCGGGAAGCAGAGCACAGTCAATCGAAAAGGGCCCTTAATAAAGGTAAATACTTAAATGGGTAGAGCACAGTCGATCAAAAAGTGCCCTTAATCAGCGTAAATACTTACATGGGCACAACACGTAAATAATTAGCAAGTAGAAGCATATAATTAAGAACTACATCAGTAGCAAAATAGCAACTGGGCATCATTCTGCTACAAAATTTAAACGTGGCACTGGTACCGGTCTCAAGCATATACAAAATATGTATAATCCTTCAAGCTCAATATCCCCTGGTCTATAATCTCTATACACCACCTATTAACACAAGGGATTGGTTGGGAGAAGTCAGAATAGCTAGAGGCCGATATCAGAGAACCCTACAAAGAATGATGCCTGACTCAGGACGGTTAAGTAGTGAAACTGGAATGCTGCAGATGCTGAAATATGATCAGAAGGGGCAGACTAGTCCATATATATATATACATGCATATATGATCACACATTCAGACCTAATGCTGTTAAGAGGGCTTAACGATCCAATCTGGAGTTAGGGGACTTCATCTTCTCCAATAGCCTCACCTTGTCTAGCAATTCTTGAATTGTATTTGATGCATCCTACAGAAAGAACAATTCTTTTAACTCCATTCAAACAGGGGAAAAGAAAAGAAAAGGAAGAAGAATCAGCTGAAACCATTACAGACAATAGAGTGATTTAGAAAAATAAAAGTGCGGAAAATAACCTTCAACTTCTTTCTCAGAGTGTCCTCCTCAATGTCTCGTCGATCCCTTTCCTCTGAGAATATATCTATTAAACTCTCTTGTTCCCTGTTTAAGTCATCAATCTTTCGTGTTGCCACCTGGAGCTGATCAAACAGTAAGCATGAAAAGTGAATAAAATCGCAAGGGTCAACAACTCGCATTACTAGCATGTGGATGTCTTAACACTAAAAAAAGTTGGACACATCAATCTTCTCTCTCCTCTTTTTTCCCGTTTCTCCATTTTTGGTCGGGACTTGTGCAGCTTTATATGGTGAGTCACCATTTACACAGATTCCTCAAGGGGTTCCTGAATTAACTAACTAATGCTGTGGACCCAGGACCAGAATAGGTGTCCAGCATCGTCTCTCAACCTATTGAAGTCTACAAGTAGATGTCTCAACCTATTGAAGTCTACAAGTAGATGTTCATGATATGTCGATGGTGATTAAAAAGATACAAGTTAATGCCATGCTTCCCAAAATTTGGACCCCAAACTTTGTTCCTAAATGCACCAATAGTTGAACCACATACTGTAGCAATGATCGATAATACCACATCCCGCAGCATGTGGTACAACTAACAAAGGATTGGGAAGAAATTTTGGGATTCAAATTTGGAAGCATCCCATATCAGCATTACTTAAATAAATAAATGGCCAAGAACGTAACACTCTTTTTTGGAACTTCGTAGAACACTTAATTTTGTTGATAACCAGGTATCCTACTCCAATTCAAATTCTACCATAACTGCTCCTAAAAATTCTATTTATACACAACAAACTCTTGCAACGCCCAAGCATCTCTTAATTTCAAAGGACAACTACCCAGAAGAGGAGATAGAGACATATGGACAATGTCATACAAGCCTATGTTGAAAGGGTAGCAAAATTAAGTTCAAGTACGAAAAAGACTATTTACTATATAATCTTTCATTATGCAAAATTATTTACGACAATGTTGATGGTGGTGAGGGTTTAAGTGCATGTGTGCGGCACCATGGCAGAAGAGTGGATGGTGGTGATGGTGGTGGTGGTGGTGGACTGGGCGGGAAATATGGGGGAGGCAAAAGGCAAGAATTTTTTTTTTCCTTAAAGTTAATCAAAACAACGCCGTTTTAATAGAGGGGTGCATGGTAATTAAGTATTGCACACGGAGGGGCATTTGTGTCATGAAGTGAACAGTAAAAAAAATGGTCTTGGCTTTTGCATTTTAAACTTAATTTCCTTCATATCTGCGTAAAGGCTAGGATCAAGTTATCCACGAGGCCTTTAAGTCCATCCCTAACTTAAAACATTAACATCTGAATAGCGAGTTGTTTAAAAACCTATATCATGAAAAGTACCAACACTCGAGAGCATATGCCATTTCTTCTATAGCTGAAGACGAATGAAAACCACCCAAAAGACAAAGTCAGCTTTTACCTGACTTTCAAGTGATTTACACTTGTCTCGTTCAACCTGTAAATCACGCAGCAAATCACCTAAAACCTCTTCCTCCTTTCTCTTTAATCTGCGTGAACATAAAAGAGAACTGACTAATAGTGGGGAGCAAGCATGAGTTGAATACTCATTTATCAAATGGGTAGGAGACCATTGTTGTCAAATCGTGAATCGAATCATAACAGCATGTCCGGTGGTTAAAATGAACAAAATAACAATTGAACTCAAATTTCATGCAATATCAATGCTCAAAATGTTGAAACTTTCACTTAAAAGTTCGAAGTTGAAGGTTCAAAATCATGAATTGTGAATCGTATAGAATTGTGGATCGTATCAGCCTATCAGGATATATGAAACTCGAATCGAATCATGAATTGACAGATTTTTAACTACCATGGGGAGAATAGCTCACCTTTCCTTTAACTCGTTATTCTCTTCTTTCAACTTGTTTAAAGCATTTGAATAGGAACTTGAAGGAGAACCCCCATTTCCATTTACATCATCTCCCTGTTAATTGAATAATTGCAATTAACAGAATCACAAAATTCAATTTAATGATTGACACGGATAGTCATAGATCAGCTAATTCAACACAACCACCCATCAATCTAGCATACATTTGGTTTCATTAATAGCAAAATTTAAACTACAAGATGTGCACAAGATCAAATCATTACATCATGCGGCCAATCATAGATGAGCATTTTCTGCTCATTTTTTCCAATTTCCAATTAGAATTTAGACTTGCACAAACAACTTATCAACAACTACAATTTGCAAAGAACTAGGTTGTGTTAGGAATGATATCTTTCAGAATGTATTCTCATCATCAGTAATTTTATTTCAGCTTCATTTTAAGCTTACTTTAAATATGCATCCTAATCCAATTTTTACTTTCTCAAACAAGGAAAACTGACTTGCTTCCGCTTTAAAGTTGGAGGGGGTGTTTTACATACGAAGACATGAATTGGGTTGAAGGAGCCCCAAGCCCAACTTCTATATGTTGGAATGTCCCACATCGCCCATTTATTTAGTTACCAGCTTGAAGGGGAGTGTTAGTTATTTAGTTATTAGTTTTTATTTTGTTACAAGTACAAGGATCTATTTGTAATATTTGGTTTTCTTCTTCTTTGTGGTTAATATAAAAGGTTCTAACTTATGTTAGAAACCTAAGCTTCACTAAATACATTATTTGACACAATAGGGAATAACTCTCACCCTACCACATTTGTATTATCTTTTGTTCTTTTTCTCTCTATATATCTGAAGTATATCAATATTGATGAATATAGAAAAAAGACTAATTCCGTTCCAAATACAGCATTAAATATTTAGAGGGTCCAAATCTAGAATCAACCAAGAAAGGAGTAAAGGTGAAGCACTACCACTGAGTTTATGTAGGCCAATAGATCCAATTGACTAATAGAGCCCACTTTTTTAATTGTATAATCATACATTACAGGCAGTAGGCACCACTCCATTTCCTTGTATACTAAGCTACACTTCAATTTGAATGTTGTGCCCGTGTCAACCACCGACAAGTGTTGGACATGCGCCGACACAACATGCTGGTTCATTAGAAAATGATTAAAAATTTTGGGGTAAAAGTCCTAATATAATTAAATGGGATATAAGGAATATAGTTTTATTTGAAAATTTAGGAAACAGAAGTGGACACGGATTGATATATGGTAAAATTAGTATGTGTACTTTATTTTATTCACAATGTCCTAGCTATGTCCACAGCCTACATTTTAAAGATTTGCTATGTCGACGTGTCCATATCATATCTGTCTCCCATTATATAGACGATACAAACAGGTAGTCCTTAGATAAGTGAAGTGGAACAGGGGGTCGATTAGCATAGTTTACTCAAGTGGGGAAGCATAGAATTACTATAATAAACTTTCTGTGAAAGCGAGGTCAGTCTTACAGGTCTTCCATTTGATGCGCAGTCCTGCTCAGCTTCAGTATATCCCAAGGGCATTGATGCCCTAGTCGTTTGAGAGCCATCTTTCCCAAATGACTTCTTAGATGGCAATGCCTTCTGCGTACTGCCATTTGCTTGTCTCTTAGGTAGGTCAGTTTGCACATCATCGTCATAAACATCCTCTCCAGAAGGTGACGATGGCTCAGAAGCACATGGGGCTTTCCCAGATTTTGCAGCGCTCTGGGTTTCCTTACCCCCCTTACTGTACATGTTTCCATTCACGCGAATCTTATCCTTAGTTTTGGAATATCTTTCTGATTCTCTTCTTCCTTGCTTCTGATTTGAGCCGGAATAGAATTTGTCTGAACCTGAACGCGTGAACTTGCTGCTTGAAGCATACTTACTTTTAGATGGAGTGGATGTTTGAGGAATGTAATCAAGAGAAGTGTCTACAAAATTAGCCCATACAGAGGGAAAAAAAAAAAGAATATTTCTGTCAAACAATTTTTTTTAGAATTAGAAAGCAACTATTTGTAACAATGCATACTCATTCTATCAAAAATAAAAACAGAACACTTGAATTCAGAACGTAGGTTAGTAATGATACTTTTACAAGTGAAAATCACATAAAAAGACAAAAATAATAATAATAAAATCAAGCGAAAGTAATTTAGACAACACACAAATGTACAGGGTAGAGTAGGAAATGCTAAGTAGTGCTTCTTGCAGTGAAATAAATACAAAAACAAATAACATCACAAAACTTTAAACCTGCAAAAAACTGTAAAATGAGAATGTGTGTTTCCATAGGATACCTCTGTCGTCGTCGTTGATATATTTCTTATTAACTCGTGGAGCATAGCCAATTTTATGACAGAGTGTAGTCCTGAAATAAGCAGCGCATAGCAGTTACTAATGATCCAATCTCAGGAAACCCAAAGCACATACGCAAGACGAACAAACCAGTATGTCTTTTGCATTTGTAATAGTCGTGCTTCAAGTCTTGCAAGAACTGTCGTACGCTCAAACCCTTGCTTATCATGAGCTGGTTCAACAAAATTAGCTTCCAAAACACCTGTGGCATAAATGAAGCACTTGAAGAGTTGATTCAAGTATGCCAAGTACGCAGAAACTCGGAATTTTCAGTGTAAACAATACCTATAACTCCACGACCATCGCTTCCTGCTGCATTCCAAAGCCTCCAAAATGGCTGACAAGACAACACCACTATCAATAAGAGTAACTTCATAAAATTTTACTGTAGAACATCCTAGAGAGATAGCCACATGGTAATGCATCGGCACAGGCAGACCTTAATATGGTCCAGTGACATACCACCAGTGTAACTCGCAATTCGGATGGAGAAATTTGAAATGAATGGATTTTGATTTCATGATCGAAATAGACTTCCAAAAATTAAGAGGCATGTACATAATTGTACATATCAAAATGAAATAACAAGACACAGTTATTGGAATACTAAGGATCTTAAGTGCACGTGGATCCTAATAATTTACACCTCACACCACCTATAGTCTAATAGTCCTATCCCCAATCCTTCTTGTATTCACTCAAATTCAACTCCAATAGCCACCATTTCTATATATACATATATATATATATAAACATATCCAAAAATAACACCAGTGCCCACTTAATGAATAAGATCACAGAATTTCTGAATGAGGCAAGTTTTTCAAGTAAACAAGGCGTATGACTACTATAACATCATTTCATGTATTAATTTGACTACTAACACAACTTATTGAAAGCAAAGGAAAATGAAATGGACTTTGGCAACACAGTCTTGGTGTTTCCCAAGCATATTCAATAGACTGCCCTTTTTAATAAGGAAGCCGAAAAATCAAGCACTATATGGATTATGGGTTAATTCAAAAACAAACCTTAATGAGTCGATTCTTGTGATAAACATTGAATCCTTGAACATCAATGTGAGACTTTGCGTCCTTCACAAAACCAATAGTTACAACAGCAACCATCTAATAACCACATTTGAAAAAAACCATTATTATGAAGCACAAACAATCACATTGCAGAGATAAATCAAAAACCAAACTTTCGCTTTGCATGCATTACATTTGAATCCTTTGGAACCCCATCAGTACCAGGCTGGGGCCGATATGTAACCTCCTGGGTCAGCATCATATCGTTGACCACATTGTGGTGCTCAACATCTTTCCCTCGAAGAATAATTCGGAATCCAGGAGGTATTCTGAGATAGAGAATCGACGCATAACTCTGAAAAAATGGAAACAATTTAAAACCAAATGAAAAAGAAATAACCACCCAAAATCTAAAGCAAGTGATGACAATAACAAGAATTATTACATGAAAATAAATACTCCAAAGCTCCATGCTTTAGAACATCTACATAACTAAGTTCTGAATTTCAATAATAACAGATCTCAATGAAACGGAACACATGTTGTGCAAGGGCAATAATGCATTACTTATTGCATTGTGACATTCTCACAATTCACTGCCAACTAAACAGAGCCCCCAAGTAAGCCAGAAGATCCTCTCTTAATCATGCATGTGTCTCACAAATTCCCAATACCAACCTAATAATTGAGACATGCAATGTACATCATACATGCTCAACCTGCCTAATTAAACGTTAGTACAATCAGATGTAAATTTATCATGTACACTCACATAATGAAGTGAACACCTACCTCGTTATCTTATCATTCTTTTTTGATAAATGACCCTCTAGCTCAATACGAAGAGTAATATGGTGCGAAACTGGGTAATGTCATAGTCTAGTATTTGATTTTATTATTGAAACCCAGTGCCAACGAATTTTAAAGATGTTGAAGTTGAAGAAACACCTGATACTTTGAATCCTCATTGCAGAGTCTATAGATTATACACCCTTTGGTTGAAACATAACCACTTCCTGAAACATAACCTATAATCGATCCTCATTATCTAAACAAACCCTGAACATGCCATTGTGAAGCAATTTCAGTAATTAACCTTCATTCTAGGTAAAACCTCCTTGGAGCATAAACTAGGGAGGAGGAACGATGTCAGAAAACCCACCCTTTATATTTTCTTTTTCACAAATAGGAAGTTTAAGATCCACTGAACTCCATAGAGGTAAGGTCAAAATAGACATTCAAAATTAGCCTACCTTGAGGTTTGTAGTTTGGTAACACTTTCCCCCTACCGAACTCCTCTCTTAGTGTTTGTTAGGAGCCGATGACACAGACTAAATGAAAAAGACAACTTTCGTTTTGGCACTTGTTAAAAATCATGTTTCCTTTGATAATGCCCACAACCTTTCTTCCATAACCCAAAGGCCAAATGTCACTAAGTTTTCGTAATTTCATGCCACCAAACAATTAATTGCAGCAGGCACTCTATTAGTTGCATTACAATGTCGCCCATCAATAAGTGGAGAATCAAAGCTTGTCTCTCACACTTGTCCTACATCACATAGACTTTTCTATAAGTTGTCCCACTCAATGTAATAGTTTTAAGTAATTCCCAAACCCACCACACAACTAATGAGCTAAATTGAGACCAAGACAGAAACTAACCCACCTCAAAAGTGGAACTAGATAGAAAATGTGAAGTGTATACAGATCTCAGAAAATTGGATCTTCAAAAGTAGATATTTCCAAGCAACTAAAACCTACTGGGCTCCCAAAACAAGAGAACCTCCCTCAACCAATTCAGGTAAAAAGGAAAACAAAAAACACATTTAGACACCAAAAATCCTGATACATAGACTTACTAAAAGCACTCTTAATTCAAAACATCACGACTCGAATACGACACGACTCAAATACATCAACACGGCGTTTCTCAAAAAAGCATGATCGTAGAAGCACGAAGCGGGGGCGGGGGCGGGGGCGGGGACGGGGACGGGGACGGGGACGGGGAAGCGAGCAAACATAGAAGAGTCTGAAGTTTTGGGCGTTTAGGAATAGTCTATGTTAATTAAATATAATAAATTTTAGACATTGAAAATTAATACAGAAAAAATAAATCCACGATTTTCATACTAAGACTGTAAATCAAGTCCATGGTACTTGTGAAAAACTATTAAAATATTGTGCCATACTTTCAAATTTATGATTTCTTTGTGGTTCTTTTAGAAATATTGATAGACTAGGGGTTAAATCATTAATAATCTACATGACACAAAATATAAATATAACTGAGGTCAAAAGAAAAAACAAAACAAAACCCTCAGCCGCAACCTTCTATAGACGATAGAGAGAGAGAAGAACGACAGACGATGGAGAGAAAGAGAAGAACGACATACGATAGTGGGAGAGGGAGAGAGAGACGCTGAGATGAGAGCTCCCTGGTAGCCGAAAGCCCTAAGATGGCAGAAACGATGCGCAAATCTGTGATAAAAAGATTATGTATCTAGTTCGAGAATGAGAGATCTGACCTAGGCTTAGTTTGGCCCCCACATGGTGCTTCTCCTTTTTTAAAGCACAATTTAATGTTAATTCATTTGGTAACTAGTTTATGAGCTTTACAAAAATTGAACTTAGGGCTTTTTTAGAAGGAGCTTTTAAAAGCTCTAGAATGGAGCTTTTAAAAGCCCAAGGTTGCTTTTTGGTTTCATGATGTCTTTTTGAAGAATAGTGTGTCACTTGTATAAAATTATCAAAGAACTTAGTAATAAATTTCATAAGCTCCTTTTAAAAAGCCACATGGGGGCCAAACTAAGCCCTAGTGGAGTCTGAAGATGCCATCTACTGACTGTTGTTGGGAAAAGGTACGATTCTGAAAGTTTTTCTTCTTCTTTCTGACTGTTGATGGGAATATGAATCTCGCACAAGAGAGTCGCGATTCTTACACGATTCTCTTTGAGAATCGCGGAATCGCGAGTTTTGGTAAGATTCTTCCCCTATATTGACGATTCCTGCTTCTAAGAGCATGATATGATACGTCGGGGACAGGATTTCTCTAAAATATTTTTTAAAAATATATATTTACCATGTCTAATCAAAATTGGCATAAAAGCACATAAATCACAACAATATGATGACATTATCAATAACAAAGCCAATGATAAAAACATATACCACATAAAACCCTAATCGACAACAATATAAAACATATACATCACATATCCAACCATAGTTTGAAGTTAAAAATTTAAAACCCTAAACTGAAGCATATACAAAAACCCTAGATTGAAAAATCCTGATTTAAAAACCCCTAATCTCTTAATATGGCTGAGTTCCACAAAAGTGTTAGATTTCTCTCTCTCTCTCTCGTACCGAGAAAGATAAAAAAAAAGATTTTCTAAAGAGTGTGAAGTTCTTTTATTTTTGTTTATAACCCATATTTTATTTTAAAAAACTTTCATATACATCCAAAATTTATAAAAACTGTAGAAAAATTAGAGTTTTACCCCCAATATTTCAAAGTAAGTGTATAAAAATACCCATTTCGTGTCCCGCGCATGTCGCGATCGTGTCGGACCAAGAAAATGGAATAAAATAATACGACTCGTGTCGGGAGCGTGTCGTGTCAGTGTCAGATTCAATGTCGACACTGATACGAGAGCCAAAGTAGAGTGTCAGTGCTTCATAGCCTACCACTAACATCACATATCGCAACACCGGCCACACCTATAGTTTAGTTAATATCAAATATCAGTTAAGGTTTTAAATTTCTAGTGAAAATCTTGAACGCATCACCAAGTTCACGAATGATTGATAAGAAAAAGAAAAATTCAGAACAATAGATTGTCTCGTGTCCGAATTGGATTAGGTCCTTAACTTCAATTCCTTAACCAAACAGCTCTTCAAGGAACCTTCTATTCCGACTATAATACCTACCAGGATATAAATATAAAGAATCAACCTATGTCTACCAACTGTTCTATATCCATCAGCACGCATCACAAAATGTAGCAAACTTGTTCCTTACAAAACATTTTTTTATTTTTTTGTCAACCCAGCCCCACACCTCTCAAGCAAGGTTGTGCAGAGTGTTTTAACCCATATAATGACTTTATCGCAGGCTCCCTTTCCCCATGTTCAAGTCACAAATCATCAGAAGGCCTCATCATATACACTTCTTGACGTCCCTATGAAAAAGGAATTATTTTTAACTAATAATTAAAGGGAGGCCAATCCACATTTTCAGCTGAACATAACAAAATCCGTATGAACGTTGAAAACAAAATATAAAATAAATGTTACCTAGCTTTCTATTTACCCATTGTGATACCCAACTTCTGCTTCACAGTGAAAACCCATATGGATGTAATTTTCCTGACCCTCAATCATCTCCCACATACCATCTTCTCTAATGCAGCACCTCCTCGTGCATGGCCATTTCAGATGTATCATTCCGTTGGGCAAATATTTCTCGAATACCCAAATTATAATCGCCAGTTGGACCATTCTTACTCAAGCTATATATCTAGAATATATGTACAAGGAGCGCCCTTCATCACCACTGAGTTTGTATCACTTGCTACTACTGTTAGACAAATGCTTTATGTTGCAGAACCCGTTTCATCCCACTTCTAGAAATATGTTAGATACCATGAACCTTTCTTCCCTGGAACATTGAGCTTTATATCCCTCACATCACTTTTCATTGGGGTTGATAACAATTATGACACATGCAATCACAACTTGAGAAATCATAGTCTAACACTTCGTTTGGATTGAGAGAAATGTAGAGAAGAGATGAGAAAGGGGGCAACTTTCTCTCCATCTCTCTCGTTTGGTAACTTAAGTGGGGGAGATGAGAAAAGAAATGGAGAGAAAGTGGGGAGAAAGTTGAGAGAAAAGAGCTCACTTTTGTTTCTCTCCAAATCGGAGAGATTCCAGAGAGAAAAGAAGATAAAACATGATAAAATAATGTGTAAAAGACTAATATGTCCTTATATATTTTTGTACTTGCAAGATATCATTATTTAGAAGAGGACGAAAGAGTAAATTGATGTCAGATACTTTCTTTTCTCCTCTTATGAAAGCTAAACAAACAAGAGAGATTAAAGTTTCTCTTCTCCTCTTCTCTTCTCTCAATCCAAACTGGATGGAGACAACCATCATTTCTCTTCTCTTCTCTTAACGAGTTTCTCTTCTCTTCTCTCCACTTCTCTCAATCCAAACGGAGTGTAATTGTTGAGACTCGAGAGTTGGCTACATAATTTATGTTATTTTACATCAAATCCACATTCATCTCTCTCCATTCCAGCCCTTGAAGTGTCGGATTGTGCTTTTCCAAAATTAATGGAAGCCAACAGGCTCGAGCAAATATCTAGAAAATTTGTGCTCAGATGGTTCAATTATTTATTTCTCATATATATTATGTTCCAAATTAACAACTGAGTCTCATTATTTTAATATCGGAATCTTTTGTTCAAGTCTTTCTTTATTGAATCACATTTTTCTCTGACTTCCTCACTGCCAATGTCAATAAACCCAAAATCATTTTAATACTTTTGCTATCTATTTCAATTAACAAGTCCAACCGTTGCGATGGAGACTCTAATAAATTAAGTAAAATATGCATTTTACTGGGAGTTAACAACTGCAACCAGAAAAGTGTAGACTAACATGAGGAAGCTAGGTTACCTTCTGTAGAAATCCCTAGACATCAAAAAGATCCAAACACGATATAACATTATTCAAGATCCAGTTGTGTCTATCAGACAATATGGTAGATAGGCAATAGTTACCCTTAATGAATGCCGATATGTCAAGAAGTGTCTGGAGTTGGGAAACTGTTGTGCCATTTGTATTTTGTTCTCATCTCGGTTTACACCTCTAATTTGGATGTCCTGCACAATCACATACCATACAACTTTAAGCTTACAGAAAATAATCAGTATGGAATCTTAAACTGTACCAATAATATATATAGGGGGAAAAGAGAATGATCCACAAATGGAGGACATCAAAAGCATACATGTCGATCAGCATCAAAATCAAGTTCTAACAGTCCTTGATCATCTTCCCAAAGGTTGTAAATGACTATACGTGTACCTTGATCTTTCATCTGATTGAACTACAAAGCAGCAGAAAATAAATTAAAAAGGAATTCAGCAAGATGCCCAACCCTGTCAAATGGAAATAAAGTGCCAAACATAAGGCCAGGAATAAACCATACCTTGGGGGCTAGGGAGACAATAAACAACCCAAACATGAGAAGACAATTGATCGTGGTTTAATAAATATACATGCATATCAATAGATAGATAGATAGAATATGCGACAATATGCTCTAACATACACACAGCGGAAAGAACTGCAAACCAGGAGGAGGAAGTCAAACATAAGACAAACTGGTTAACTGCGAAGTTAAATTACATCTCTATACACATCATAAATGCCACAAAACAATCCCCTCACGAGATTTTGTGGTGATATTTCCCATACAGTCCCACTTGCTTAACCAAACCCAAACGCCACAGAGGTTACTGTTGCAATTAGATATGTCTGAAACAACACTACTGCTTAGGCACTCAAGGTGTTATCGAGCTGTGCTCCTTGCATTAAATCATAAACTAGTTTCTCAATCCAAAAGCTTCCGAAAAACCACAATAAAAGGAGAATCACCTGTTGCAGAAGATCTGCTTCACTTGAAAATGGAGACCATTGAACTATTGTTTCAACATTTTTACTCCAATCACCAGCAGATGATCGTATCATTTTGTTCCATTCCCGTGCTCGTCTCTCATAGTCAACCTCATTTGAATTAAAAGGATAATTACAAGAATAAGACTGAAATGTATATTAAGCAGTAACTGATCAACTATAAGAAAATAATGTAGTGTGTAATCCGATTGTACAATTTAGTCAAAACACTTGAGCAAGGTTTCAAACTGTGCTTTTTAGCTTTATTTAGAACTTCTAAAATTTTAACTAAATATTACCTAATTTAAAAGGAATTTTCCGTAATTCATATTAGAAGTAGAACTTTTTCCCAAATTTCAAATCTGAATATTCCCGAGTTTTCCTAAGCTCAGCCTAAATTTCAAGCCTTAATCTGACCAATTCAAATTGTGCCAACATACTTTTTTAGTGAAAAACACACAAGTCATGAATTTCTCAATCTTCAACTTACTGAAAAAGTAGAGAAAAGGGACTGATACCAAATGGAGTGAAAAATGAGAGAGAAGTTAGGTAGAGCATCCCCGCATGCCCTCTATCAGCTCCCAGATGCAAGAAGCAGTAAGGGACCTAGGGGTGATGCAATAGTGTCATGGTATGTTCTATTAATGTAGTTTTAAACTATGGGTTCTCAACTTCAAATGATTGGAATTAGTAAACATTGGAACCGAATAGGGCCCACTTTTGGACATATATAGTCTTGCTTTTCTCCTGAAAGTAAGTTGCTATAGATTTAATAGGAAAGGGGTTTCTAAAGAGATATTCAGAGTTCAGAGAGAGAAAAATTAACAGATGTTAGCAGGCATCAGGGATCTAATTCCATCGCTTATATGTTCAAGGACTTAATAATTGAAAGATTAAAAGTTCAAGGATACAGTCGAAAAGCAGTCAAATTTGTGAGGTAGTAAAAAGTAATTTAGCCTCTATTTTTTTAAGTCCATTAAGTGATGTGCTGGCTACAAAGCCCATCCAATCAATGGAATTCAATTTTCAAGAAGTCACACCAAACAATAGTAATATCCAACGATACACTTCTACACTGTACATAATTACCATGGGAACTATTATATCTTCCTTCCCTGTGCTCCTCAAAAATGTGTAGGACAACAATCCAATGCTTTGTGTGGTCCTAAAAGAGAACAAGCCAATAAGTAATTAACAATAACAGTACAAATAGATAAATCACATAAGAGGAACAATGACAGAATTAAAAATCCCAAATAAGACAACTGAAAAATCAGAGCAATTAACCGTATGCGTATAGCAGGCAGTGCATACTCTTAAAATGTAAGCTTAGTGACGCTTAAGATTTCATTTGGAACTTAACATGTAATATTTCATGTGTGCAACTCCCCTCAATGAATGTGCAAAGAAAATAGAATCCCTACTCATGAATCATCAATTTGGTAAAAAAAAATCTTTTAACCTTTGATATCAAATCAGTGATTTTATGCTGGCAAGATTGAGAAGAGATTTGAGTTTGGGCCATGTCTAAGTCAGGATTTTTCTCCATTAAAGTAATTTCTTCTCCCATGTAGCCCCTGAATGACCTAAAAGTCTAATTCTTGATTGCGTTAAGAGACTGGGGAATCTGACAATCGACCATCGTAAGGCAGGCCTCATTGGTCAACTGCCAGTGGTGTTATATTCTTTCAGTTGACTTAGGAAATACAGGCCATACATTTGTATATGGAGACCAAACTAGATAAGCATATAATGTCAAATTTTGCCAACGCATTCAAAAGAATATGCCGAAATGCAAAATAACGAGCGAATCTTGAATAACGCAGTTTAGGGGAAAAGGGGAAGAAGCATTTAAGATGGTCTGCAACAACTAGATAGGTACAGCAAGAGTTATATTATACAAGTTAAGGCATAATACAATTGAAATGGAATTGAAAAAAACAATCAGGTTGTGAAAAGTACTCAATGGCATGAATTAACACCCGCTAATTCAAAGATAAGGCTCCAAACAGTGCTAAATAGAGAAAGAATGAATGTTCAACCAGCCAGACAATCTGGTTTGATTAAGGTTTACCGGTTTGTTTATCAATATAAAGAAATGCAGACCGAGATATTCACTAATACAAGAAAAAAACCGGAATACGGAACAAGATCACAATGCCATTCTGAAATAAAGTAAAGCAATATGTAGGAAGTTTCACTCAACCTGACGAGTATCTTACAAAAATAGATTAATTAGAGCACCATTAACTTTAACTTAAACTTAGCTAGAAATGGATGACATTTTATAATATCTAAGTAGCAAAAGCAACATTCTAAACTATCAATAACAAATTTAATCAAATAAACATGAACCTTTTTCCATCTTTTCCACAACAGCGAGAAAACACAATGACATCAGCTCCAAGCCTCATAGTACTCGTCTTAAAACCATTTCCATCTGAAAATAAGAGCACAGACAAAAGAAATATATATTCATTAACACAGAGATATAAATAAGCAAGCAACTACAAGCTTACAAATATATCTTCTTGGTAAAATGGCAGCTTACATTGTCCAATAGTATCTGCTACTTTGCTTTTTACAGAATACCCAAGTGACATGCAGTGTCGCATCTTATCCGGATCCATCCCACCACCATTATCTTTTTGGAAAGAAAAAAAAAACGGAACACACAATGAGAAACAAAATAGTAATGAACCAACACACAGTTCCTTGAAATAAAGAAAAAAAAATCAAAGAAAATAGAGAGAGAGAGAAAGAGAGAGAGAGAGAGATGAAGTGATGAACACAAACAGAACACTAAAGCAGTTAAGCGTGCAAGCCCAACAAATAAAAAATTTAGCAGCAAAACTGCAATTTAGACCAATGTGCAAAGCATTCAGCAGAGCAACATAAAAGAAAAGAAAAGATTTAAAGAGTCACTAGCATGCACCTCCTACTTAGCCAAGACACTAACTCGTACAATTCTTAATTACTAAAGACTATATATATATATATATATTTCTATATACTCCAAACATTCGAGCTTCCAGATGAAACTTCCACAAGCAGCTTACACCATTCTCTCACTCAAAACCTACCCTTAGTCAATCAAGATATGCTAGCTGCATAATATTAAGCGAAAAAGAGGTCCGCGCCCTGTCTTATCTAATATTGATTGCTTGCGGTTGTTGCCAGAACCTCGAGCGGCGGGTCCTTTGACCCGACCTTGAAGGATTTCCCAAGTCATTAAAAAAAAAACTCCGAAAACAAGGCCTTTGAGCACGATATCAGCATCCATCATCAACTACAACAGAGAGAGAAAGAGAGAGAGAGAGAGAGAGAGAGAGAGAGAGAGAGAGAGCAATTAGACATAAAATAGAAGTACCTTCAATCAGCAACATTCTGCTACCATCTTTCTTATTTCTGAGCATATCTATGTTGACATATGTAGCTCCATAACAGACCTGATAAAGTAATAAACAAAAAAAAATGTATGAATGACAAAAATTTTGCCGGAGCATGTGATCACAAATTGAACCATAGGAAAACATAAAGATAGAAAGCACCTCATCCAATGAATTGTCCAAAAGCTCTGCAAAAGCTGCAGAAGTAGATTTACATGGAACAAGTAGACTAAACAATTAGAAACTCTGAACAAAGATAGGAAAAGGTATTTATATCACACACTGTATATACAACTCAAGGTTTAATATATGGCAAAATGCAAGTTTACCGCCCAGGACCCATTTATGACTGGTTGCATTAGAGTGTAGGAACTTGGGATGAACTCTCACATGATCCATTCCACCTGCACGTATGAAAAGGAAAAAAGAAAACTAATTACCATAGTTTCTCTGCAATATTTGAAGTAAAACTTCACAAACTCACTATAAGCAACAGGTGGTTAATTGTATATGAACAATACTAGTCTACACAAGCATTAGCAAAATGCTGCCGACCTTATTTATATAATCCCAACAGATGACGCCGGCATTACATGATCACAATTAGCAAATATGATGGTACTTATTAAAAAATTAAGAAAAAGAAAGAAGGAAAGTAAGTGGAAACTCCGAAGTTATGGTATCTTGGTATCCACTCTCCATAAAATCAATGTCAACACTATTGTAGACCATGGCAAGCAACATTACCAAGGACCCCAATTGCTAAGAAACCAAATTAGCTTCCTTCAATGACCTTCCAAAACTCTATCTGAACTCGGGAGTCAGGACAATATAAAAGCATCTTGTTCCAGCCTTTCCTTCAAATATTTACGGAAGAAAATAACACGGGAAAAAATGGTGATAAAATGCTTCTAGATTCTTCAACTGAAACCAAAACGATATTTGATGCTCTTACATATTTTAACTCTTCCATCTAGTACTTGCCACCAAATTTCAAAACATCGCACATAAGTTTAATATGATGATTGTGATTTGTGAAACTTTGGAAGGTTGGAAATCTCTCTTCTTTTTTATGTGTTATATGTATACAAGGACGACGGGCGCACATGCATGTAGGCAAAAGATTCCAGAATATAATTCCCTTGCAAAATGAAAGCCTTCTTAAGGATGCACCGACAGACCGACTATTCATACATTTTTTTTTTTTTGGGTTATATGCCTCAGAAATAACAACCGCATCTATACTATATTACAGCTAATTTCTATAACTCAGGGTTTACTGAGCGATCTCCTACAATCCTCAATCCCATTCATTTGGGTCAGTACTAGGATCAGCTATAAAGGATAGAGCAACCTCAGAAGCAAAAACAGTGACATTATGCAGACGTACAATTTCCCATGCCAAACTCATCTTGTCTATTGGATCAAAGCTTAATCTCATAATTGCAAGCTGACATTTGGGGCCTCTAATACATTTTTCATATATTTGTTTGGCATTCCTTTCAAATTTAACACTGATTCGTCAACACTCTCCGTCTGGCAGTGTTGTCAAATTGCAGATATGGAAAATTTGCAACAAAAGAAATTTAGACCATAGTTACCAAAGTAGGAACAGGGAAGTCAGACTCAAGGCAGAGAACAGAACTAGTTTCAAAATTATACGGCATACATGAGCAGGCACATTATCCAGTGTATAATTGCATCAAGAAACTTTCGCTACAAAAAGAAAACAATGTATAAAAAAGGAAAATAAGAAAAGAAAGGATACACAAAAAATCCAATGATGATCAGAAATTTAGATTATGTACGGAACAATAAATGCAACTTATCCCCTGCATCAAATTCAATGATTCCCCCGCGACTCAAACTAGCTTAATTTATTATCTCACAATGTAAAACTTTTAGTGATTTAAGCATAATACAGTTTAACTAAAGAAAAAGGAACTCTGGCACAATGCTCCTTCCAGATTATTTCTACTTCTTCCAGGCACATTGATAAGAGTGAAATCATCCTCCAAATGCAACCCCTAATTTCAACTCCAAATTACCTACACCTAAAAGGGGCAACAACAAAACAGAACATAACCCAGAGAGAGAGAGAGAGAGAGAGAGTCCCGAACATTGTAATTTTCTACACCCAAATAAGGGAAAATGTAGGGTTTCTGAATCTATCCAATACATCATATGAAGCACTTCAAATTTCCTTGAAAATGACAGCACGGTGACATTTCCATCAGATTCCACAACAACTCTTACTTCCAAGTTCCAACTATAGAAGAAATCGTTTTCGGCTCAGTGAAGTCATAGAGAAACCACTACCATTAAATCAGAAGCACAATAGCAAAGAACATGAACTAAAAACCGCAATAACACCAACTAATTGAATCAAACTCACTACAAACCTATGTACGAAGAACAAATTAAACATGCAGAGTGTTACCTGAAGATCTATCCCAATTACCAGACGAAACTCCCTCATAATCACCAGCCTTCCAAAACTGCTTTGAACTCTGAACACTCGCGATCGCATCCGCATTCGCATTCGCATTCGCATTCGCATTTCTACTTCCATTCGGACTCAAAATCGACCTCAGAGTCACATCCTTGGGCGGTAGAGGATCAAGGAACCCAACCGGTAAAGCCTTGCCTAAATCATCCAATTTCTTCTTCTTCTTCAACAATCCTCCTTCAACACCACTCGAATCCCTAGCCCTCTTACCATTGATTCCACGAATATCATTATCATCATCGGATGATGAAGACGATGAGTCCGAATCAGAGTCGCTACTATCGAGATCGATTACAGAGATTGTTGGCTTCGAAATCTCCGGTTTTTTAATCGTATCTGCGCGCTGAAAATGCTCAAAGAGCTCCTGCTTCACACGAACTTCGTCCATGGCGTCAAAAGCAAATTCAAGGGTTTTGCATTTGCATGTTAGAGAGAGAGAGAGAGAGAGAGACGGAGGGGGATCGAATGAAAGATTCTGAGAGGATCGAGATGGCTTTTTAATTTGGAAAAACATTTCGGCGAATGGTTTTAGCGAGATGAGATGTGAACCGTTGGATGGACCTCGAGATCATAATTAACGTGCACGGGCTTCTCTCTCCGTACTCGAGTCGGTGAAACAAGGCTCGGAGCCGAAGGCTAAGCGGCGCGCTGCTAAACGCGCGTACAGAGAGCGCGAAAGTCACGGGCCAATTATTGAAGTACGCGTATGTTGCTTTGTTGGAGGGAATGGTTTTAAAACCGTAATCAAACTTGGGTTTAGAAGGGTGATTAGCACTAATCTGAGGGCCTCAATTGATAAAACTGAAAATTAAATGCTGAATTTTAAGTACTGAAAATTTTAAATAATTTGTTTTATAATATTGAAAATAGTATTTCAAGTACTAAAATATACTGTATTCAGTAATTATTTTCAGCAGAAAATTTCACTTTAAGTTTTTAGTGAATTTTTGACTACTTTTTTAATTAAGTGGTACATTATCAAACGTACTGAATAAATTAAGTGTTAAATATTTTCATTTTTACCACTTAATTGGGTTATCAAACACACCATGAATAATTACATTAGATGCCTTATTTTTATTGTTATTATTAGCATTATTGTTTTAAAACCCATGCATTAAAAGGCTAAAACAGCGAATGAGTTACAATTTACAAATCTCCTTCTGTCGTTATCAATAATATTGGATGACCTTTTTCCTGTTTTTTTTTTTTTTTAAAGATAGTTAGGTGCCTTATTGATTTGATGAATTTTTTAGTAGATTAGTGAGGCTTAGGTTGTATAAAGAGCTATCATTATAACTGAAAAGGCATTTAATTAGTATATTAATGTGGCAAATGGTAATCAATCACCCACTATGTTACATAAATGGCCTTCATATTGTTTACATAATGGCTATACGTGTTGAAACACGTGCGCTGTTGCGCATAACATATTTTCGACCTCAAGTAACTAAGGCTTAGTTTGGCCCCTACGTGGCTTTTTAAAAGGAGTTTATGAAATTTATTACTAAAAGTTCTTTGATAATTTTATACAAGTGACATACTACTCTTCAAAAAGACATCATAAAACCAAAAAGCAACCTTGAGCTTTTAAAAGCTCCATTCTAGAGCTTTTAAAAGCTCAAGCTCCCTCAAAAAAAGCCCTAAGTTCAATTTTTGCAAAGCTCATAAACTAGTTATCAAATGAATTAACATGAAATTGAGCTTTAAAAAAGGCGAAGCACCACACGGGGGCCAAACTAAGCCTAAATACTTCAAATATTGATCACTTTCAATCTACAAATATTTTTTTCTATAAAATTTATACTTTTAGAATCTAATAACGAGATCTATCAAATAATAACATTGTTGAAGTGAAACTTTGAATCAAAAAAAATCTAGAATTGTTCTATGAAATTCGAAATTTCTCAAAACTAGTTTTGGGATATTTTAATGTTTTACATTTCTCGAAAATTAGTTTTATGAAATTTCATGAATTTAGTGTTATGTCACAAAACTAATTTTGAGAAATTTAAAAATCAAAACTAATAAAACTAGAATTAGATGGATACAAGTCTATTCACTCCAAAACTTCGACAAATTCTTCTCTCTTGATTTTTGAATCTTTTCCTTTTCATTCTCCTTCGTACACTTAACCCCTCTCGTAATTGAAATCTCAATTCTTAGACTCAACAGGAGTCAACACTTATGGCTCTGATACCAAAAAGGAGGGGGAGACAATCTTAGCAAGCAAGAATGAACAGTTTCTGTTTAAGAGACTTAATCTCTAAATTAACGCTGTTAAGTGAATATTGTAGACGTATTAACGTGTAGGGATGATAGTTTCCTGTAGCATGGAGATCAGATATGGCAGCGGTATACAAATCTTTTAAATCAATTAAAGTCCTGATCTGAAGACGAATATCAAGACGATCACGCATTAAGCAGCAAGAACTTTTAGTTTCTTGTTTAACCTTTCAATTTCACTATTTAAAATTGAACATCTGGTGAGTAACATAAGCCTATTCTCAGGGGTTAACCATTCATTATTTTCGTCGTAGATAGCACGATAATTATCCCTGATCTTTTCTTTATGATGAATAAGACTTAAAATAAGAAAACGATAAGACATAAACAAAATTCAAACATGGAAATCACACAGTACTTACATATGAAAGCGAAGCTTTACAATGCACACTAACTTCAGCTATAGGAGCTTTTTGCTTTCTTCACACCAAGCACTCTAAAATCACACTCAAACCTCACACTATTCACACTATATTACAGAGAGAAACAAACTAGAATATATTACAAAGACTGGAGGGAGAACTCTGAGGGAGAGAATGCTGAAAACTTGAAGATGCCTTCAAATGCAGAGGAGGTCTGAATTTATAGGGAATTCAGAAGGCTCTGGAAGGACAGCTGGAGAGTACTCAGAGATTCGCTCTTATCCTCTTATCAAGAAAGTAGCTTTCTTTTTAAAAGCTGTCTGCCAAATATATCTTTGACGTATCTAAAAGCATCTGTCTTTATGACGTGGAAAGATAAAGGCTCTTGCTTTATTAAAAGCTGAAAACATCTTTTTTAAAGATGAGAATCTGAATACTTTTTTAAAAGTATTTTGTCTTGTTGCAGAGATCCTTCAATGATTAAACTGAGTCTCAAAACCATAGTCATCATTATTCTCAGCGTATTCATTTCCGTAGGGATTTCCTTGGCCATCTTGCATAGATGCATCAGAGGGAGCAACAGTTTCATTATCACTGTCAGAATCAAAATTTAATTTTTTACAAGTTCTTCTTTAAGAAGAGCTTTAAGTTCAGAAGAACTTAGATTTGGAAAATTGGATTTTAAATCCATTTTAATCTGAGATTTAATTTCAGAAATATCTGGAGAAGAAAATACATCTTCCTTCTTTGAAGAGACTGAAGGGAGATCAATACTGAGAATTTTCTCCATCCTTTCTATAGTGAGATCTGAATTATTATATTTGGCCCACCACCAAACTTGGAACTTTCTGCATAAAGTCCAGATATGAGAAGGGGAATTTTGTAACTTAAATTCCCATTTAAAAATCCATGGAATCGTGAATTCCACAAAGAAATAAAATAAAGGACTTTCACTTCTGCCAGGAAGATCCTTGTTCTTGTACATTTGGAAACAGAGATTTTATCTCAAAAGGCAATATTTCAGGCTCAGGACCATGCTTATTAATCCAGGCATGAAACCATGGAGGAATTTCAAAATTAAAATTCCTGTTGAACTGAAAGTACCAAGTATGTTTATATACTGGGTTTTGAGTGAGTAGGACCTTATCCCATGCTTTCTAATAATCATAATAATTATATGTCTTTGAGTCATTTGGAAGAGTTCTTAACAACTTCCTTTCCTTAGTCAGATCCAATCCCCATTCATAAGAGGATAAAATCTTTAAAATAAACATCTGAGAGAATGCTAGTTTTCCGGCTGCCAGCTTGTGCTTTATTTCCACTGATCCAGTTTCAATAAGAATATTTTCATAATATTCTCGTGAATTGCCACTTGCCGTCTTTGGGTAGAACCATCCATTGGGAATATCAAAATAATGGGTAGCAATGTCACTGGGCAGTTTAACTGCTTCCTTGTTGTCATTTAAGACAAGAATCGGCCAAGTTTAACTTTGTCAATTGGATCAGAATAATTTATGACACTTTCCATTGGAGGATTACCATATACTTTATCTTTACCTTTATAATTGGCATTATGATGAGAAGGGTATCTACGCCTTCCTCTTCCTTCAGTGGTATAACCTCTGAAGTTAGGTCTCATGACTTGTCTGCAAAAATTTACGTGTAAGGAAGTTAGGGAGAGAATTTGAACTTCCTTTGATAAATTCAATTTTAAAATCAAATGCAGACAAGATGCCTTGCCATCTAGCAAAGATTTGTTTTGAAGCAATGTTTTTGACATCTTTAGTTAAGACATCCTTCGCAGCTCTGCAATCTACTCTAATAAGAAATTCTTGATTGACTAGATCACTTTCAAATTTTGTGACGCATAAAACAATTGCCAAAATTTCTTTCTTTATTGTAGAATAATTCTTCTGTGCTGGCTTCCATGCACCAGAAGTGAAACGGACCAATTGTTCAGAATTATTAATTCTCTGTTTAAGAATTCCACCAAAGCCAAGATCTGAAGCGTCAGTTTCTACTATTTTAATAACAGTAGGATTTGAAAGACATAGGCATGGTAAAACTTTTATTTTTGCCTTAATTCTTTTTACAGCTTCAGTATGGACATTAGTCCAAGAAGGAGGAATCTTTTTCAGTCTATCATATAAGACTGCTGAGTCTTTGTAAAGATTTTTGTAATAATCTGAAATATAATTTAGACTTCCCAAAAATCTTTGTAACTGAGTCTTGTCTTTTATTTCATCTGGAAATTTCTCACCAAAGACAATGGCTCTGTCAATAGGAATAATTGTTCCTTTGTTAATATTATGACCAAGAAATCTGACATTTGTTTGAAATAGTTTTATTTTCTTGGTAGAAACAACTAATCCATTTTTCTGAATTATTTTATAAAATAATTCTAAATGTTTCCAATGTTTTTCTATAGATGAAGAATAGATTAAAACATCATCTATATAAACAATACAGAAATCAGAGTAAGCATTAAAAATAT
This sequence comes from Hydrangea macrophylla, assembly GCA_033977485.1. Lineage (NCBI taxonomy): Eukaryota > Viridiplantae > Streptophyta > Magnoliopsida > Cornales > Hydrangeaceae > Hydrangea > Hydrangea macrophylla. Next base: position 98,314,836 of record CM066985.1, read on the forward strand.
CATTCATTATATTTTGATACTTTGAAGGGGCATTCTTAAGCCCAAATGGCAGGACATTCCACTCACAATGTCCAAAAGGAACATTAAAAGCAGTTTTGTATCTATCATTCTCTGCCACTTGAATTTGCCAATATCCTGACTTCATGTCAAATTTTGAGAAAATTGATGCTTGGCAAAGTCGGTTTAGTAAATCCTTTTTATTAGGTACTGGATACCTAATCCATTTAAGAGCAGTATTAAGAGATTTATAATTTATAACTAATCTGGGAACACCTCTTTCAATTTCTGCATTTTTGTTAACATAAAAAGCAGAACAGCTCCAAGGAGATTTACTTTTTCTAATAAGGTTTTTGTTTAATAAACCTTTAATTTCTTTTTTGCAAAATTCCATTAATTCCTTATTCATTTGAATAGGACGAGCTTTTGTTGAAATATTTTTCTCATCAAAGTCCTGTTCATATGGTAGAGAGACAATATGTTTCTTTCTGTGCCAAAAAGCATTTGGATGTTCAGAACATATGTTGTCTTCTAACATTTTTTGGAATTTCTCAATCTTTGTTTTTAAAACAGTATTTTCAAGTTGTTCATTGATTCGTTTATGAACCAACTCTTCTTTTATAAAACAAATTTGTTTTTCTTTAAAAACAATTTTCTCTTTAAGAGAATGAACTTCAGTCTCCATGGGCTGATGGAGGAATTTAAATAAAACTTCCTCATCCATTAACTTTGTCAATAGACCTTCTTTAGTAACTGTGAAAGGTCTAATAAGATACAAGAATGGAGTACCCAATATAATAGGTTGGTTAAGGGATTTAACAAGTATAAAGGTTGTAGGAACACAAATCCCTTGATTGCAAACATATGCTTTTGGAATCTTGTATTTAATATCAAGTTTACTGTAGTAACCCGTGTTTTCATGTTTAAATTGACGATTTAGACTTCGTGTGCGATTTTAGCGAAAATTGGTCACAGGGGTATTTTGGTCATTTTTTATCAATTTTATAAGTCATGAACTAAAAATATATTTTTTTTTTGGGAAAAGTTGCGTGAGATTAAATGATTTGGTATTCGTGTTGGAAGTTAAGATTTTTCGAGTCATATTTAAAATTAAATCTAATATTTTCTCTTTTAATTTTAACAGTAGCAGAATTTTGTTTTCAGATTTTTGTTAGGAAAACGAAGGAAATTTAAGATTCTGCCAACCATATAATAAGCAAAACTCGATTCTGCACACTTTTCGTCTAATGCAATTTTCTCAGATTCTGCACCGTTTGGGCAGAAAACGAGGATTACAGTAGCAGAGAAAGTATATTAGAAATTAAATCTAATATTTTCTCTTTTAATAATTAGATTGTTAGGCCATTATGCTTGGTTATTTATACACTAATATTAGTGGAGTTATATGTGCATTAGTGTATGTTTACATCATCTTGCATAAACTACCAATTAATTAGAAGTTAGTGGATTGTTAGGCCATTATGTTTGGTTATTTATACACTAATATTAGTGGAGTTAGATGTGCATTAGTGTATGTTTACATCATCTTGCATATTCCTCATAAACTACCAATTAATTAGAAGTTAGTGGATTGTTAGGCCATTATGTTTGGTTATTTATACACTAATATTAGTGGAGTTATATGTGCATTAGTGTATGTTTACATCATCTTGCATATTCCTTATAAACTACCAATTAATTAGAAGTTAGTGGTTAATAATTAGATTGTTAGGCCATTATGTTTGGTTATTTATACACTAATATTAGTGGAGCTATATGTGCATTAGTGTATGTTTACATCATCTTGCATATTCCTTACAAACTACCAATTAATTAGAAGTTAGTGGTTAATAATTAGATTGTTAGGCCATTATGTTTGGTTATTTATACACTAATATTAGTGGAGTTATATGTGCATTAGTGTATGTTTACATCATCTTGCATATTCCTTATAAACTACCAATTAATTAGAAGTTAGTGGTTAATAATTAGATTGTTAGGCCATTATGTTTGGTTATTTATACACTAATATTAGTGGATTTAGATGTGCATTAGTGTATGTTTACATCATCTTGCATACTCCTTATAAACTATCAATTAATTAGAAGTTAGTGGATTGTTAGGCCATTATGTTTGGTTATTTATACACTAATATTAGTGGAGTTATATGTGCATTAGTGTATGTTTACATCATCTTGCATATTCCTTATAAACTACCAATTAATTAGAAGTTAGTGGATTGTTAGGCCATTATGTTTGGTTATTTATACACTAATATTAGTGGAGTTATATGTGCATTAGTGTATGTTTACATCATCTTGCATATTCCTTATAAACTACCAATTAATTAGAAGTTAGTGGTTAATAATTAGATTGTTAGGCCGTTATGTTTGGTTATTTATACACTAATATTAGTGGAGTTATATGTGCATTAGTGTATGTTTACATCATCTTGCATATTCCTTATAAACTACCCATTAATTAGAAGTTAGTGGTTAATAATTAGATTGTTAGGCCATTATGTTTGGTTATTTATACACTAATATTAGTGGAGTTATATGTGCATTAGTGTATGTTTACATCATCTTGCATATTCATTATAAACTACCCATTAATTAGAAGTTAGTGGTTAATAAGTGGATTGTTAGGCCATTGTCTCCAAGTGGAAGCTTGGCTATTTATACACTCACATACTCTCTCAAACACACACATTCTACACTTTTAGCATAAAGAGTTTGAAAGAGTCACACAGAGAGAGATTTATATATATATATATATACACAATTATAGATATACATACACCTCGAGTTAGAAGAAGAAGAAGAAGAAGAAGAAGAGAAGTGTTTGGGAGTTGCTCAACATCATTTATAGGTACCGGGTTGTGTACAATATGCTTTCTAAATTCTCCGGAGTATTTCTTTGTTATCTCTACTTGTATTCTTTTTGCAGTTATGTTGTGTTTTCATTTGGAATCAATGAGTATGTGTTTATTGCTAAGTGCTATGGGACTAAAGGGTCATGAGCAAGGAGCACCTACCAACAGTCCAACAGGCCTCAGGGACCGACGTACTGGAGACGGGTGAGGTGAGGTGAGGTGTCTCTTGCTATGTGATCAAGAGGAACCTGGTATGATGCTATTGGTATGAGCGTTTGGGTAGTGTGAGCAGTTGTGTTGTGAGACTGGTCAATTGATTTGATGTCATTCTATGTATTTGATTGTCATTATCCTTTTGAGCCTTTATTATTCATGTCATATTGTATACTTCCCGGTATGGTTTTTAGATGCAGGCAGTGCCGGTAACCGAAGCCTAGAAGGGAGATAAGGTTAAGGATGATATAGGAGATCCGTGGAGAATATGGACCTGCTGGGAGTTTTAAAGAAATTTTGTATTTTTATTTTAAAGAATCAAGTGTGATTTATTTAATTTTTCAATAGAAATACGCTTATTTTTTTGCGGGGCGTCACAAATGGTATCAGAGCCTGTCCCCAGCCGGAAATGTAGGACTAAGTCAAGGTTAGATAGTCTACATCGCCTGGGAGGAGTCAGAGAAGGTTGAAAAAAAAAAAAAATTTTGTTATTTTATAAAACAAAATATGCTATATTTGTTTTAAACATTATTTTAAGAAATTTACGAAGTTTTTTTTTTACCAAATGCTTTTATCTCTAGATTTCGGGACGAAATCTCTATTAAGGAGGGTAGATTGTAGTAACCCGTGTTTTCATGTTTAAATTGACGATTTAGACTTCGTGTGCGATTTTAGCGAAAATTGGTCACAGGGGTATTTTGGTCATTTTTTATCAATTTTATAAGTCATGAACTAAAAATATATTTTTTTTTGGGAAAAGTTGCGTGAGATTAAATGATTTGGTATTCGTGTTGGAAGTTAAGATTTTTCGAGTCATATTTAAAATTAAATCTAATATTTTCTCTTTTAATTTTAACAGTAGCAGAATTTTGTTTTCAGATTTTTGTTAGGAAAACGAAGGAAATTTAAGATTCTGCCAGCCATATAATAAGCAAAACTCGATTCTGCACACTTTTCGTCTAATGCAATTTTCTCAGATTCTGCACCGTTTGGCAGAAAACGAGGATTACAGTAGCAGAGAAAGTATATTAGAAATTAAATCTAATATTTTCTCTTTTAATAATTAGATTGTTAGGCCATTATGCTTGGTTATTTATACACTAATATTAGTGGAGTTATATGTGCATTAGTGTATGTTTACATCATCTTGCATAAACTACCAATTAATTAGAAGTTAGTGGATTGTTAGGCCATTATGTTTGGTTATTTATACACTAATATTAGTGGAGTTAGATGTGCATTAGTGTATGTTTACATCATCTTGCATATTCCTCATAAACTACCAATTAATTAGAAGTTAGTGGATTGTTAGGCCATTATGTTTGGTTATTTATACACTAATATTAGTGGAGTTATATGTGCATTAGTGTATGTTTACATCATCTTGCATATTCCTTATAAACTACCAATTAATTAGAAGTTAGTGGTTAATAATTAGATTGTTAGGCCATTATGTTTGGTTATTTATACACTAATATTAGTGGAGCTATATGTGCATTAGTGTATGTTTACATCATCTTGCATATTCCTTATAAACTACCAATTAATTAGAAGTTAGTGGTTAATAATTAGATTGTTAGGCCATTATGTTTGGTTATTTATACACTAATATTAGTGGAGTTATATGTGCATTAGTGTATGTTTACATCATCTTGCATATTCCTTATAAACTACCAATTAATTAGAAGTTAGTGGTTAATAATTAGATTGTTAGGCCATTATGTTTGGTTATTTATACACTAATATTAGTGGATTTAGATGTGCATTAGTGTATGTTTACATCATCTTGCATACTCCTTATAAACTATCAATTAATTAGAAGTTAGTGGATTGTTAGGCCATTATGTTTGGTTATTTATACACTAATATTAGTGGAGTTATATGTGCATTAGTGTATGTTTACATCATCTTGCATATTCCTTATAAACTACCAATTAATTAGAAGTTAGTGGATTGTTAGGCCATTATGTTTGGTTATTTATACACTAATATTAGTGGAGTTATATGTGCATTAGTGTATGTTTACATCATCTTGCATATTCCTTATAAACTACCAATTAATTAGAAGTTAGTGGTTAATAATTAGATTGTTAGGCCGTTATGTTTGGTTATTTATACACTAATATTAGTGGAGTTATATGTGCATTAGTGTATGTTTACATCATCTTGCATATTCCTTATAAACTACCCATTAATTAGAAGTTAGTGGTTAATAATTAGATTGTTAGGCCATTATGTTTGGTTATTTATACACTAATATTAGTGGAGTTATATGTGCATTAGTGTATGTTTACATCATCTTGCATATTCATTATAAACTACCCATTAATTAGAAGTTAGTGGTTAATAAGTGGATTGTTAGGCCATTGTCTCCAAGTGGAAGCTTGGCTATTTATACACTCACATACTCTCTCAAACACACACATTCTACACTTTTAGCATAAAGAGTTTGAAAGAGTCACACAGAGAGAGATTTATATATATATATATACACAATTATAGATATACATACACCTCGAGTTAGAAGAAGAAGAAGAAGAAGAGAAGTGTTTGGGAGTTGCTCAACATCATTTATAGGTACCGGGTTGTGTACAATATGCTTTCTAAATTCTCCGGAGTATTTCTTTGTTATCTCTACTTGTATTCTTTTTGCAGTTATGTTGTGTTTTCATTTGGAATCAATGAGTATGTGTTTATTGCTAAGTGATATTGTAGTAACCCGTGTTTTCATGTTTAAATTGACGATTTAGACTTCGTGTGCGATTTTAGCGAAAATTGGTCACAGGGGTATTTTGGTTATTTTTTCAATTTTATAAGTCATGAACTAAAAATATATTTTTTTTGGGAAAAGTTGCGTGAGATTAAATGATTTGGTATTCGTGTTGGAAATTAAGATTTTTCGAGTCATATTTAAAATTAAATATAATATTTTCTTTTTTAATTTTAACAGTAGCAGAATTTTGTTTTCAGATTTTCGTTAGGAAAACGAAGGAAATTTAAGATTCTGCCCGCCATGTCCCAAGCAAAACTCGATTCTGCACACTTTTCGTCTAATGCAATTTTCTCAGATTCTGCACCGTTTGGGCAGAAAACGAGAATTACAGTAGCAGAGAAAGTATATTAGAAATTAAATCTAATATTTTCTCTTTTAATAATTAGATTGTTAGGCCATTATGTTTGGTTATTTATACACTAATATTAGTGGAGTTATATGTGCATTAGTGTATGTTTACATCATCTTGCATATTCCTTATAAACTACCAATTAATTAGAAGTTAGTGGTTAATAATTATGTTAGAATATAGGTCTATGTTCATTGTGGATTGTACCTTACTTTACACTTTGTCTAGGTTCATTTGTACTTCCACTGTACTACTCTCTTGTACTACTCTCTTTCCTTTCCTTATTTTTCTTTTAGCCTATATAAAGGCCATTCACTGTAATGTTCAATACACCATTCAATACATAATTCATAGTATTGTCTCACTCTCTCTCCTTCTCTCTTATATATTCTAACATGGTATCAAAGCTATAAGCTCCTGGACCTTGACTACAACTCAATCGTATTCCACCGCTACCGGCGGGTGACGATCATGTCACCCGCCGGACCTCGGTCAAGATAAAATTCACTGTTCAAACCTTCTGCTCTATCTCTGCTGCAATCAAACCAACCAAATATCCCTTTCTTACTCCGCTGCATCATCATCTTGCTCCGCCGCTTCCCAGCCATACACCCAAAACCCTTTCATCCAAACCAAGCCACACATCCAAAGTCCAAACAAAGCCCGGCCCCACATTCAATCATCAGCAACAACCCTTCAACATCCAGCACCTTTTGACTTTCTACCATAACCCTATACGAACACACCACCTCCACCTACACAACCATCACCACTCGGTCCCACCACCAACCTACTCCCTGAACATCACTTGCCCACGCTGCCTCATCCCCTGATTATCACTACCCAAATCAATCTTGCCGGAACCCCCACCAAGCCGGACCCACCACCAATCAACTACCCACAATTCAGCCGCCATTACCAATCCAGTCGGACCCACCAAAGGATCGTTCACTCCTCCCTACTCAGCCGGCCCCATCATTCGCTCATCCTAATCCAGCCGGACCCCCCTTAGAATCACCCGCATCATTCACTCTCACCAATCGGCCTCCTCGATCGGACCTCCGATCGGGTGGACCTGCAACCTCTACCACCCGGCCTCCTCTATCGGATCTCTAATCGTTCGGACCACCTTCCACAGTCTGGCCTCTCTATCGGACCTACCGATCGGCCGGATCTCAACCTCACCAACCGGCCTCTTTATCGGATCTCCCGATCGGCCGGATCTTTACCTCATCTACCCGGCCTCTCATCTCTACCTCATCTACCCGGCCTCCTCGATCGGACCTCCCGATCGGCCGGACCTCAACCCTCACCAACCGGCCTCTCTATCGGATCTCCCGATCGGCCGGATCTCTACCTCATCTACCCGGCCTCTCTATCGGACCTCCCGATCGGCCGGATCTGCCTCTCTATCGGACCTCCCGATCGGCCGGATCTCAACCTCACCAACCGGCCTCTTTATCGGACCTCCCGATCGGTCGGATCTCTACACATCTACCCGGTGGTCCCGGCCTCTTTATCGAACCTCCTGATCAGCCGGACCTTCGTCTATCATCTCCTAGCCACCATGGAACCTCTGGCCACCACTACCTCAAGCATCCTCTACAACGTGACCATCAACCACACCATCGGGCTACCTCCAAGACGACTTCAGGATTCAGTTTCCAAACTCAAGTGGTTTCCATTCAACCATCTTGAGTTTGAGGGGGGCTGTTAGAATATAGGTCTATGTTCATTGTGGATTGTACCTTACTTTACACTTTGTCTAGGTTCATTTGTACTTCCACTGTACTACTCTCTTGTACTACTCTCTTTCCTTTCCTTATTTCTCTTTTAGCCTATATAAAGGCCATTCACTGTAATGTTCAATACACCATTCAATACATAATTCATAGTATTGTCTCACTCTCTCTCCTTCTCTCTTATATATTCTAACAAATTAGATTGTTAGGTCATTATGTTTGGTTATTTATACACTAATATTAGTAGAGTTATATGTGCATTAGTGTATGTTTACATCATCTTGCATATTCCTTATAAACTACCAATTAATTAGAAGTTAGTGGATTGTTAGGCCATTATGTTTGGTTATTTATACACTAATATTAGTGGAGTTATATGTGCATTAGTGTATGTTTACATCATCTTGCATATTCCTTATAAACTACCCATTAATTATAAGTTAGTGGTTAATAAGTGGATTGTTAGGCCATTGTCTCCAAGTGGAAGCTTGGCTATTTATACACTCACATACTCTCTCAAACACACACATTTTACACTCCTAGCATAGAGAGCTTGAAAGAGTCACACAGAGAGAGATTTATATATACATATATACACAATTATAGATATGCATACACCTCGAGTTAGAAGAAGAAGAAGAAGAAGAGAAGTGTTTGGGAGTTGCTCAACATCATTGATAGGTACCGGGTTGTGTACAATATGCTTTCTAAATTCTCCGGAGTATTTCTTTGTTATCTCTACTTGTACTCTTTTTGCAGTTATGTTGTGTTTTCATTTGGAATCAATGAGTATGTGTTTATTGCTAAGTGCTATGGGACTAAAGGGTCATGAGCAAGGAGCACCTACCAACAGTCCAACAGGCCTCAGGGACCGACGTACTGGAGACGGGTGAGGTGAGGTGAGGTGTCTCTTGCTATGTGATCAAGAGGAACCTGGTATGATGCTATTGGTTTGAGCGTTTGGGTAGTGTGAGCAGTTGGGTTGTGAGACTGGTCAATTGATTTGATGTCATTCTATGTATTTGATTGTCATTATCCTTTTGAGCCTTTATTATTCATGTCATATTGTATACTTCCCGGTATGGTTTTTAGATGCAGGCAGTGCCGGTAACCGAAGCCTAGAAGGGAGATAAGGTTAAGGATGATATAGGAGATCCGTGGAGAATATGGACCTGCTGGGAGTTTTAAAGAAATTTTGTATTTTTATTTTAAAGAATCAAGTGTGATTTATTTAATTTTTCAATAGAAATACGCTTATTTTTGCGGGGCGTCACAGCTATGGGACTAAAGGGTCATGAGCAAGGAGCACCTACCAACAGTCCAACAGGCCTCAGGGACCGACGTACTGGAGACGGGTGAGGTGAGGTGAGGTGTCTCTTGCTATGTGATCAAGAGGAACCTGGTATGATGCTATTGGTATGAGCGTTTGGGTAGTGTGAGCAGTTGGGTTGTGAGACTGGTCAATTGATTTGATGTCATTCTATGTATTTGATTGTCATTATCCTTTTGAGCCTTTATTATTCATGTCATGTTGTATACTTCCCGGTATGGTTTTTAGATGCAGGCAGTGCCGGTAACCGAAGCCTAGAAGGGAGATAAGGTTAAGGATGATATAGGAGATCCGTGGAGAATATGGACCTGCTGGGAGTTTTAAAGAAATTTTGTATTTTTATTTTAAAGAATCAAGTGTGATTTATTTAATTTTTCAATGGAAATACGCTTATTTTTGCGGGGCGTCACATTTACTTCCATTAGCAGCTGTAAGATTCTGAGTGATTTTTTCAAAATATCTGAAAGGGACTAATCCTTCTTTGATACAGTTCATATCAGCACCAGAATCAATGAGTGCAATATTATCAAGAATAAAATCTTCTCCTATGACAATGGATACCTTAGCATACCATTTTTTATAAATGAATTTTTCTGCAGAAAATATTCCTGTTTCTTCCACAAAACCTTCTGGAAAATCATTGTCATAATTAATTTCTTTTCCCTTTTCCAATGAATTAATTGGATTAAAAACTTCTTCAGGAATAAAGTTTTCTTGCTCAAGAGTTTCAACTCTTAGTTTTAAATCTCTGACAGATGATTTTAAATCATTTATATCTTCCTGTAATTCTTTAACAGTAGGAAGATTATTTCGAGGTTTCTGAGCCCTAGCAGTAACTCTAGAAACAACATCTTTGAAATTATAAATTTCAGTTGGGCTTTTAACAACCTCTTGATCTTGATTCTGTGAAGTTCCTTCTTCATCTTCTAGGGACTTCATGTATTGTTGAATTATTTTTTTCTTTTCCTCAAGACCAGGTATTTTATCAATAATCTTTAGGATCAAACTTTCTTGAGAAGTAATGGTATTAATACTCAGACCACTCATTTTTAAAATAGATTCATAAAAATCAATTTTATACCTACAATGATCAGAACATCCTTCCTCTTCATGTTTTGATTCTTCTTCTTGGATTTCATTAATCTCTTCTTCTTCTTCTAATTCTTCAGAACCATATAATTCTTCTAATGCTTCTTCTTCTTCTTGACTTAAAAGCATTATAGAGATTAATTGATTTTTAAAATCATCATCAATGTCTAATGCATTGATCTTTTGTTTAACTTTACACTGGCTCTTGTAATGACCAGGTTTTCCACATTTAAAACAAACATGAACTTTTTTCTTAAAATTTCCTTTGGGTTTTCCTCTAGGTTTACCTTGAGGCTTTGTACTTCTAGTAGCAGGTTTTGCATTAGGTTTTGAAGTCTTTCTTTTAAAAGGCTTTCTAGTTTTTCTTTCAGCTGAACCCATATCATAACCTAATTGCTTGCAAAAATCTCCTAGTTCTTTATTACTAGAACCTCTTTCCTTTTTCATTTGTTTTTTCAATTTTATATCATTACAAAGAGCTAATCCTTCAGCATTTATTTCGCTGATTAGTTCTCCATAAGTATATAAATTGTATGGAAGGAGATTATTGTTTTTCTGTCTTAATCTTATCCTAATCTTTTCTGCAAAAAGACCAGGCAAACCTGCAATAAATCTTTCTTTCCAAAAATCTTGGCTAGCATCATTTCTAAAATATAATCTGGATAAGAAGATGTCTTTGTACCACTTAAAATGTGACAATACTGGGCATTTGAGATTGATCAATGAATCTCTTCCTCTTTCCATTATTTGGGAAACATCTCCAAGAAAATGGAAAGTAATAGCAGTGATTAATGCTACAATAGCATCAGGAATAGGACTCCTAGTTCTATCAAGAATAGGATTTCCTTCTTCATCAGTTTTAACTGCTTCTCTAATTTCATATCTTTGAATGTCTGTTAAGAACTGATTCCACCAACCATTAAGTTGTCCAGTAAATCTAGAGACTAAAAGATTTAAAACAGTAACTTCTGGATTAACATCAATTAATCTAGCTCTTATGGCATTTGCAGCCATGGTCATAAGTTGAAGGACTTTTAAAATCTGGTGGTCAGATAAACCATCTATATTCCATTTATAAATGGAATTTCCATTATACTACATCGGGTTGATCACATTTCTTTCTTCGAACTGAAGATCAATTGGTATAGGTCTGGGATAATAATTCTGAGTCGTTCTGACTGTAGAATTAATGAATTGTCCTTCCAAGGCAACTACATTGATTTCCTCAATTTCTGATGATTCATTATCAGCCTGAGAAATGGTATTAACAGATTTACCCGTTTCCTTAGTTCCTGACCCTGATGGTTCTTTTTTAGGTGAAGCTGGTGGTCTGGTTGAAGAACTGATAGGAGCTTCAACAATATTTTTCCATTGTCTTTTAAGACATCTAGGAATTCTGGATTAACAGTATTTCTAATCAAAGGTTTTTGCCATGTTTTGGCCTTAACAAAACCTGGGGGTTTAGGCAAAGCTGAAGGCACAACATTAGCTTCAATCTTATCAATTGATAATTGATGTCTTATGGCATTATCATTTTCTTCAATTCTATTTGTCTGTCTTCCTAAAGATTGGAGATGAATGTTAGCATAATTTAACTGCTCTGTAACAGAGATCAAATCCTCTTTTAAAACAGGATGGGAGGCTCTGGGAGAATTGAGTTCCATAACAACTGTAACAGGGCCAGCTTTAGCTCTTTCATTAGTATCCCTCATTCTGACCCAAAACTTGGCATTAGGAGGATGGACACTTTCATGAATTCCTTCTGGGAACAAACCCCATTGCTGCCTTATCACATTGTCTGTTACATTTATACTCTTTGAAAGGTACCATTTTAACCAATCAAAGTAAGGAATATGCTTTTTTATTACTTTTAAGTAAACCAAGAATTGTTCTTTAAAACTATTATGTTCTTCTTCAGAAAACTTTTTTAAAAGTAATCTATACTTTTTATTTTCTGGTTTTAAGTAATCTTTATTTAAAAGATCTCTGTCTATTTCAAAATCTGAAATAACATTGACAGAATACCCTCCTGATAATGTACTTTCATTATCAGTATTATTATGATAAAACACTCTGGGTATTTGGGAGTTATTCTTTTGGATTCCTTGAATACTAGGTTCTTTAAACTCAGTTTCACTAGGTATTTGGGAGTTATTCTTTTGGATTCCTTGAATACTGGGTTCTTTAAACTCAGTTTCACTAGGAATCATGGGTTCTTTCCCTGGCCTTCTTCTAAGACTATTCGTTCTTCTAATTATCCGTGAAGAAGAACTACTAGGCGTAGAACACTTGGAATCAACAGAATTTCTAGCAGGACATTTTAGAATAACATTTCCATACTCATCCTGTATTATTTCTTGAGGCTCAAAACTTCTTAAAGTTTGTTGGGGATGAGGATTTTCTAAAGTCCATTCTGTTGGAGGAGTAATCTCAGACCATTTAATCATTCTGGGAGCAGAAATGGCAGATTTATCCATGTTAGCTTGTATTAAAGCAGTGGTCTGTTCTGGATTATTCCTGGTAATCAAAGTTTTAAACTCTGGACACATAGTTGTCATAACCTTATAGTAAATCCTATATCCAACCAAGATATTTTCACTTCCACTTTTCATATTATATCTTTGAGTTTGGATATTTAAGGTTAAGACATCAAGAATGTTAGCATCAGTAAGACTGACACTAAAATTAGGAAAACTATTGAAGTAAACTGGTCCATGACATAAACTTGATTCAATCATTCCTATAAGTGAATCCATAAAGTTTAAATGTCTATCATCTCTTAAGCATGCTAAAAGTGAAGTATCTAATCCTAAGAGAGTCATTGGTTTTATACTTACTTGAACCATGCCAATATGTAAAAATTTAAATCCTTGTGCTAAATGTTTTGAAATGGCTTGGGGAGTAAGTAACATAAAACTTTCTCTTTCATTTAGGATTTGATGAGAGCTTTCAATAGTCTTTATCTTATAAGACTTGTTTAAATTAAAAGCTTTTCTGTGATAGAGATTATCTATCGGCATTGTGGGCATTTTCCAATTTTTTAAAGTTTCTTCTAAACTTTCAATTGAAACTTCATCCATATTCTTAATATTACTGAAATCATACTTTCTTTCAAGAAAGTCTTGTTCATTTAAGGTATAATTACCAAAGAACTTGGCTATTGTCTTCATTATTAAAACTGTGAATAGTACTAATCCAAGACACGTTCCAGTCAGGTTCCAATCCTATCGCCTACCTGGCAACAACGGATCTATGCGACCTATGCGTCCCACCTAGGAATATCAGGTACTATGTCCTAACAGGATAATAATGTCTCAATAGGAGTCAATACTTATGGCTCTGATACCAAAAAGGAGGGGGAGACAATCTTAGCAAGCAAGAATGAACAGTTTCTGTTTAAGAGACTTAATCTCTAAATTAACACTGTTAAGTGAATATTGTAGACGTATTAACGTGTAGGGATGATAGTTTCCTGTAGCATGAAGATCAGATATGGCAGCGGTATATAAATCTTTTAAATCAATTAAAGTCCTGATCTGAAGACGAATATCAGACGATCACGCATTAAGCAGCAAGAACTTTTAATTTCTTGTTTAACCTTTCAATTTCACTATTTAAAATTGAACATCTGGTGAGTAACATAAGCCTATTCTCAGGGGTTAACCATTCATTATTTTCGTCGTAGATAGCACGATAATTATCCCTGATCTTTTCTTTAAGATGAATAAGACTTAAAATAAGAAAACGATAAGACATAAACAAAATTCAAACATGGAAATCACACAGTACTTACATATGAAAGCCAAGCTTTACAATGCACACTAACTTCAGCTATAGGAGCTTTTTGCTTTCTTCACACCAAGCACTCTAAATCACACTCAAACCTCACACTATTCACACTAGGAGCTTTACAATGCACTCTAAATCATATGATTGAAAATCAAGAATAAAGGAAGACATATGATTGATCGATCACAAACTTCAAAATTTTAATTAAAACTTCACCATTTTTTTTATCCTTTTTTTTTTCATTGTCTTTCTTGTTATGTAACCAAGTAATGAAAAGTGTTTTCTTATGAAGATTTCTTACTGTTTTCTTATAAAGGAAGACATATGATTGATCGATCATTGTCTTTCTTACTATTTTTTAAAGTTTCAACTCTTAGTTTTAAATCTCTGACAGATGATTTTAAATCATTTATATCTTCCTGTAATTCTTTAACAGTAGGAAGATTATTTCGAGGTTTCTGAGCCCTAGCAGTAACTCTAGAAACAACATCTTTGAAATTATAAATTTCAGTTGGGCTTTTAACAACCTCTTGATCTTGATTCTGTGAAGTTCCTTCTCCATCTTCTAGGGACTTCATATATTGTTGAATTATTTTTTTCTTTTCCTCAAGATCGGGTATTTTATCAATAATCTTTAGGATCAAACTTTCTTGAGAAGTAATGGTATTAATACTCAGACCATTCATTTTTAAAATAGATTCATAAAAATCAATTTTATCCCTACAATGATCAGAACATCCTTCCTCTTCATGTTCTGATTCTTCTTCTTGGATTTCATTAATCTCTTCTTCTTCTTCTTCTAATTCTTCAGAACCATATAATTCTTCTAATGCTTCTTCTTCTTCTTGACTTAAAAGCATTATAGAGATTAATTGATTTTTAAAATCATCAACAATGTCTAATGCATTGAACTTTTGTTTACCTTTACACTGGCTCTTGTAATGACCAGGTTTTCCACATTTAAAACAAACAGGAACTTTTTTCTTAAAATTTCCTTTGGGTTTTCCTCTAGGTTTACCTTGAGGCTTTGTACTTCTAGTAGCAGGTTTTGCATTAGGTTTTGAAGTCTTTCTTTTAAAAGGCTTTCTAGTTTTTCTTTCAGCTGAACCCATATCATAACCTAATTGCTTGCAAAAATCTCCTAGTTCTTTATTACTAGAACCTCTTTCCTTTTTCATTTGTTATATTGTCTTCTCCTATGACAATGGATACCTTAGCATACCATTTTTGATAAATGAAATTTTCCGCAGAAAATATTCCCGTTTCTTCCACAAAACCTTCTGGAAAATCATTGTCATAATTAATTTCTTTTCCCTTTTCCAATGAATTAGTTGGATTAAAAACTTCTTCAAGAATAAAGTTTTCTTGCTCAAGAGTTTCAACTCTTAGTTTTAAATCTCTGACAGATGATTTTAAATCATTTATATCTTCCTGTAATTCTTTAACAGTAGGAAGATTATTTCGAGGTTTCTGAGCCCTAGCAGTAACTCTAGAAACAACATCTTTGAAATTATAAATTTCAGTTGGGCTTTTAACAACCTCTTGATCTTGATTCTGTGAAGTTCCTTCTCCATCTTCTAGGGACTTCATATATTGTTGAATTATTTTTTTCTTTTCCTCAAGATCAAGTATTTTATCAATAATCTTTAGGATCAAACTTTCTTGAGAAGTAATGGTATTAATACTCAGACCATTCATTTTTAAAATAGATTCATAAAAATCAATTTTATCCCTACAATGATCAGAACATCCTTCCTCTTCATGTTCTGATTCTTCTTCTTGGATTTCATTAATCTCTTCTTCTTCTTCTTCTAATTTACATTTCTCGAAAATTAGTTTTATGAAATTTCACGAATTTAGTGTTATGTCACAAAACTAATTTTGAGAAATTTAAAAATCAAAACTAATAAAACTAGAATTAGATGGATACAAGTCTATTCACTCCAAAACTTCGACAAATTCTTCTCTCTTGATTTTTGAATCTTTTCCTTTTCATTCTCCTTCGTACACTTAACCCCTCTCGTAATTGAAATCTCAATTCTTAGACTCCAAACAAGCTTTGTCCTCAGCAAATCTTTTCAAATACCTAATTTTCAAACTAATACTCCCAATGTACCCAATTAACTCTGGCCAAGCACTAGTTATTTGGGGAATTACATGAGTGTTTCCTATCTATCATCAATGATTATGGACAACCACACAAACAATTCGACAAAGTAATACAAACTTGAACAAAATTGCCAAGCCTGAAAGCTTTGCGACTAACATAGACGTACAACTAAAAGCTCTTGAGATGACGAGCCAAGGTTAGTGTTCGGTGCGCATGATCTTGATGGGATACCTTAAAATCTTAAGTTTCGAGGTGGTTTAAGAAGTCACTATTTTTTGTTGTTGATTTTATGAATAAGAGGCGAAAAGGATGAAACACCATCACTAGCGAAGATCGATTTATGTCATGTCCGTTCCAGAAAATCATTGTTTTATAAATGCATATTCGAATTTCATAAATTATCAATGTTATTTGATCGTTGAGATAAGTAGTTGAATGTAGTCAACGATGGAGTGTCGGTTGAGGACACGATAATCGAAGAATCATGAGGCATCCGTATGATTAAATGGCAGTTACATGATTTAAATGTTATTTGAATTATCTGGTATTTCATGAATAGTAAATTTACCTATGTAGAGTAAAATTATGATAATCTTGATACCGTTAGATATCATTTTGAGAACTGTGGTGTGAACATGAATGATACGTTAAATAAAAGGTAGGTTGTGTAGAGATTCCACTGAATCTAGTTTTCAGACGTATTTTTGGACCTAAATGAGACTTAGTCGAAAACTTTTGAAATTTATAAATTTTACTCGTGAAGTAATAAAGCGGATGTATGCGAAGTTTCAAAAATCATTTGATACAAAACCTATATAATATCTTGAGAGAGGAAAGATAATGGAGATTTGGTTGCTACGAGCTTTGTGACGACGATCGATGACCTTTTGTCCGTCTGTTTTTCTCCAAATTCAAGATTTGAACTCGTGGAGGTAAAACCTACGTTTTGATATATATTAGGCCATGTTTGGTTAGGTTTTTATAAAAATCCTAATGTTAGAATTTTGGGTAAACGCATGTAAACTTGTAGGAATCGCTTAAAATTCAAAATCCGACGTTTAATCAATCTCCTAGTTCATCCTTCAAAGTTATAAGGAAATCGCACGAGGTATGAATTTTAAGCCTATGAATTATAGGAAATTATGTGTTTTAACCATTGAACTTGATATTTTGGATCTGGGTGAAATTCATGTATTATGTATGCCCGTTAATTATGCACATGAAAATGCGATGAATGCACGTACAAATGTTTATATGAGCATGTTTTGTGTTATGTGTGGTCAAAGGGAGGTTTAGTGCAATTCCGTCCGGGGGTAAGCTCCTCGAAGTTTGAGGATTTGAACAATTGATAGTGTGGTGTCTGGTATGGAAGAAGGCCCAACCAGGACACGGTGCCTAGTATGGAGGAAGGCCCAACCAGTGTACTGGATGCGTGGAAGAGGTGTGCCTTCCACGTCATCGGTTTCATTACCGGATGGAAGTGTACTACTCACCCTAGCGACTATTTTGATGTATTTTAAATGTTTAGAACATAAATTGTTATATAAGCATATGTTTAGAATTGTGCACTCAGCATATAGCTGAGCAGAGGAGTGTTACTCCATTGCAGGTGATAAAAAGAAAGGAAAGAAGAAGCGCGAAGAGTGAGACCGCGGAGACAACGGGGTTGAATCACTTTGTATATGTTTTTGTATTCCATTCCTTTGTCGAAAATGTAAATTTTGGAAGTTAGGACTTGAGACTACACTTTTAAGCTTTAGAATGGATTTATAAGGTTGTAGCATGTATTAAAACTCCTTTTGGTTTTGTTGTAGCATGTATTAAAACTCCTTTTGGTTTTGTTGTAATGAATCTGAACTCATGGATTCGTGTTTTGAAAGCCTAACTTGTAAATTTAGCATTTTGGAGGAATGCAATAGAACTTTTATGTTTTAAGCCAAACAAGCCTTAGCTTATTCCATTATTATTTTCTTTTCGTAGTTTATCATGTCTTAAAGATGTCATTAAAAGTCTAGTATGGATGGGTGAAGTGTTAAATCAATTACAAGTATGTTTGGTAGAAGGTTTGGAGTGGAGGTTGTTTGATCCTTAGCAAATTCTGCAGCATTGGTAGGGATTCTGCTAAAGGGTCATTCGACCGGTCGAAGGGGGTCGTTCGACCGGTCGAGATACCCCCTGCCAGAAATCTTGTTCGATACCTTCTGGAAATTTTTGAAATGTTTGGATTGGTACTTAGGGTACCTTTGGGACCCCTTTTAACATAAAATCATTCGATTCAAAATATAATTGCATTTTCAATTTTATATAGATTTTACAACTCAGAGGGTAATGTTTCCAAAAGTTTTACATACTCAAGGTTGTTTTTAAGTTGTTTTCCGCTGCGTATTGTTATTTGATGCATTGGATGAGCCTTGGTGGTGTGCCACGTGCCCGTTTCCTCACGTTAGCGGGATGAGTTGTGACAATTTATCTGAGGCCAACGCATCGAGAATGTATCAATTTCAACCTCCAACTTATCCCTAACGTCTTCAATGTTGTCAGCTCTATTTATAGCGGTGGCAAACATTCTGTTTAGACCAAAATATAGATGGAGTCTATGGACCTTGGAAATAAATAATTATAAAACACTGAACAGTAGAGAATTTGTACATAGACATAAAACATTATTTTAAAAGTTCAAAATGTATGGTTTGACGTATTTTTCATGTCCAAAACACAGGCTTAAAGATGACAATGAAGTGCTGAAAACTGTGGCAATTTGAACTTGAACCACATGCGATGATTAATTCAAACATAAAGCAAACTGCTAAATTAATTTTAGAAGTAAATCAATATGGTAAAATGATTCCAAAATTGGTTTCATCTCCATCCAACGAAGCACGAATTTATTGTTTGTTTGTTTTTTGTTTTTTTTTTTGTTTTTTGTGTGGATCAACACGTCGAATTAAAGGTGTTTTTGATAACCAAATTAATTACTTGCAGAAAATGTAATTTTTCAGCATTAAATTTTTTTTAAAGCATTTGATAATGTACCACTTTACTGAAAAAGCAACCAAAAACTTACTGAAAACTTTAAGTAAAAAAAAATTATACTGAAAAGAATCACTGAATGGAGTTTATTTCAATACTTGAAATCAATTATCAAAATTTCTTTTCAGTCTATTGTTTTAGTTTGCCTAGAAACGAAAATGTTTCGGAAACACCCAAAAAAATTAGAAACATTAATAACTTCAATCTTAAGTATATGCACATATAAAGCTAATAATTGATTAATTGAATACTGAGAGGTCTATAAATGCAGCTACATTAAAATATAAGGTAAATTACACTAACACCCCCTGAGGTTTGGTGTTTTATCACAAACCTTCCCTGAGGTTTTCGACATGACACTGACCTCCCTCGAGGTTTTGTATTTGCTAACAAATTAGCCCCTACTGTCAATGGCCGTTAAGTACATGGATGGAAATGGATGATATCACAACCTATCCCACTACGAGTAGAAATAGGACACGTGACACACCACCGAGGCTTATTCAATTCACTAAAAGCAAACGCAGCAGAAAAGAAACATAAAGAAACTCTTTAAAGCAAAGTTCATTTGAAAAAACTTTGAACTATGAGTTCGTAAAATCCATATAAAATCAAAAATTTAATTATATTTCAAATTAACCATAAAAGTGTTATTAGGGACCCCAAAGGTACCCTGAAGCAAAATAGAACATTTCAATATTTTCCGAAAAAGGTACTTCCTTTGTAAAAATACTATTCATGGGCAGCCCATGAACAGTAACTTAGCCTATATATATTTTGAAAACGTCGCGAACACGACAAAAACTCAACATACAATTTTCAATCATTCTGAAACTTTACCAAAGGTATATTAATATATTAGACAGCATGTCTAAGCTTTGAAAACATTAACGGAACGAACTAAGGGTCCATTTGGATCAAATCTCATAAGTACTACAACAAAGTCATAAAACATGAAATTCAACTTGCTAATTACCAAAACGTGAACTCAAGAGTTTCGATTCGCTTAAAACCAATTTCAAAAGATTTTCAAAAGAGTATATATCAAACCCACGACATTCTAGAGCTTATAAGAATCAATTATAAGTATCTACCCTTTCAAATCCTCCGAATGATTCCAATGGCCTCATTCCTCGCGTTCTGTCTTCCTTTCTCTTCTCACCTGTTCCATTGCTCAGCTATGTTGGACTAAAATGGGAAACCTGAGAGGGGGGTAAATAAGGTTTTAGCTAAAAATAAACCTTTTTAAAGTTTAATTACAAATTAAACACAATCACAAATAATAAAGTAAAGAGAGAAGGGAAGAGACACTTGCAAACCGAGTTTTCAAGTGGTTTAGCAATCCGCACACCGCGGCCTACGTCCACCCCTCAAGAACACCTCTTGAAGATTCCTTTAATCTGACTTACTTCACGGGTGTAGATCAAACCGTTACAAGAGCCGTCAATCTCTCCCAAAGAAGAACACCTCTTCTTTGCACACAAGGGTTACTAACCCTCACTCTTTTACAAATGATTGAATAACAAATTGAACTCTTTCTCTAGAGTGGATAGCACAATGATAGCTCACACAATAATTCCTTAGTGAGTGGATAATACAAAAAAAATCTCACTATAATTTACTCTAAAAAAAATACAAATCAAGAACTAGAGCAAATTGATAAACTCACTCAAACTAGGGCTCAAATGTGAATGAATAAAAATCAACAAGTTGTGTGATACAAATAGATGTTTTCCAATGGATTGATCAACTTTAAATGGTATGGGATTACATGTATTTATAGGCCAAGAAAGATTATAGCCGTTGGTGGCAAAATGGTAAATATTTGGCCTTTCAAGAAAACTAGCCGTTATGCAAAAACTGCACAATCCAGTTGGCTGAAGCCGCAACCCAGTCGACTGATGCCTTTTTCAGTCAACTAAAAAGTGGTCTGGTCGACTAAATGTGGTAAGGAAGAACCTCTGTTTTTCTTGCAGAAACCAGTCGACTTAAAGGGGGTCCAGTTGACTGAAAATTGAAGCGTCCAGTCGACTGGAAAAAGTTCAGTCGACGGTTTTTCTTCTGAAAAACAGTTTTCTTGTTTTTGAAAGGTTTATCCAAGTTTTAAACCTTTAAGCCCTTTATGAGTAATAATTAAAATGTTTTTACAAGAAAACCTAGTCTTCAATTAAGGATAAAAGATCTTCAAATCTTCAAGCTTGATCCTTGTTGAGCTCAAACACTCTTGGGCTTCACCATATGCTATCTCAATTAAACAAACAAAATTAGAACCTTTAAGAGCATAGTTCAAGAGATTAGCACACTGAAAATGACTTGATAATAGATTAGAATATAACAAATGAGACTATGCTATTATCATTATGTTTGTCATCATCAAAACACACATAAATATGCCTTAAATAAATTCAAGGCTAACTAGCTATATTCTGAGTGTATAATTATAAACAAATGCATATATGACAATTCACACTTTTAAACATAAAACACATCAAAATAGTCTCTAGGGAGAGTGGTACGCATTCATCCGGTAAATAGAACTAACGCCATGGAAGGCCTTCTCCTTGCCACGCATTCAGTGCCCTGCCTAGGCCTTCTCCCAAACCATGTATAGTGCCCTGGTTGGGCCTTCTCCCAAATCATGCACAGTACCGTCGCTACAAAATCCTCAAACATCGAGGATCTTACCCCATATGGAATTGCACCAAACTCCCCTTTGACCCACATAGACACATAGCATGCTCATATAATCACATATATGTGCTTTTCATACATTATTTCGTGCATAATTAACGGGCCTAATTAATACATGAATTTCGCCCGGATCCAAAATATCAAGTCCGATATTTAAAACATGGAAAAATTTCCTATAAACATAGGGTTAGAATTCATACCTTAAGCTACGGTCTTAAGATTTCAGGAAACGTACTAGAAGTCCGATTCTACGCCGGATCTCTGATTACAAGTGAATCCTACAAGTATTCATATATTTTCCTCAAATTTCCAAAATTAGGATTTTTATAAAACTTAGCCAAATAAGGCCTAAGAAATATCAAAATAAAGCTCTTACCTCGAGGAGTCCAAATATGAAATTTGGTTGAAAATAATCGGATGAAAGTTTGTCGATTTGAGTCGTGAAGTTTGAAGTAATAAATCCCCCTTTTTCCCCTCTCTTGACTTCAATTTAGGTTTTGAGACAAATGAAAATATCTCAACACTTTCTATATATAGGCACGAGTCTCAAAAATTATATTAACCTCCCCATGAGTTCTCTAATCTTCCAATTATTCTCCAAAATGTCTTAAACGTCTAAGTTATCGATTCACAAGTGAAAATCTATAGTCCATAAAAGTTTTCGTCTAAGTTCCGTTTGGTCCATAATTACGTTCCGAAAACTATTTTCGTGAAATCTATAGATAACCTACCTTTTATGCAACGTATCACGTATGCTAATACTATTGATTGGTGTTCAATTCTACGTTTTCTACTTCATGATTTTACCCTCTTTGGACATGAATCATCGCTTACACTGGGTGATTTAATGGATGAATTGCATTTTTTGTGGTTCTCATTGTTGTTCACTTTTTTGCTTATAAGAATCTCTTTCCTATAGGTTTGGTGAGCTTGCATGGAGTGGGAGGTAAGCCCTTGTGACTTTCATGTCATAAAAAGGGGAAAGAATGAAGATCATACCAGGTGGATCAATCCGGCCTTACACCACGGATCGATTCGGCCTTACACCGCAGATTGATCAGTAATTTTTTAGGAAGACATTGTCCCAAAATATCAACTCGAATCGATCCGACCATAAGCCGCGGATCAATCTGGCCCTAAGCCGCGAATCGATCTGCTCTTGCTGTGAATCCCTCTTTTGTTTTTACAATTTTGCCATTTAGTGGGGGTAGTATATATAGTTAGAGATGACTTTTGTATTAGGGTTATCATTTATTTTTTCTTAGAGGTAGAGGTTGTAAACTCTTCTCTCTCTAGTTTTACATCTCCTTCTTCAAGTACTCTTCCATCTACCCTCCATTTAGTGTATTTATTGTTAGAGAGAGAGAGAGAGAGAGAGAGAGAGAGAGAGAGAATGCTTGGTGTATGAGATATTTTGGAGCTTAGCTTGGATTTCTATTAGATCTTTCCATTGCATTTATGATGGTTTGCATTAGTTGGTATAATTTCCCTTTCCCCCTCTTTAATGTTAATGTATTTATGATCATGAGTAGCTAGATAATGTAGGTTGGGGATCATAAACCCACCATTGGACCCATGTGTGCTTTGATGTAAGGATTTCATTTTTTGTAGCATTGATAGAATTCATGTGTGTAAGGTTGGATGTTCTAGGACCCCACTTGCAATGTTAAGCATTATAAGTTGTCAAATCCTTGAATTTCAAACCTAACCTCATGTATTTCATTGAAACCTCTATCTAGCATATAGGATGACCACCATATGTTTGATAGTTTGTCTCAATGGGATTTTATACTCTAGAATGTGCTCCAAGCATAGAATCCATGTGTTGTTTGGTTCAAGGTAAGGGAATGCTCCCCAACCTCTATTTCTCCATTTGAAAACCCCAAATCTCTAATTAAAACTTGTCTTTGGTTAAAACTTACTCATCACTCTAAAGTTGTCATTGTAGTATAATTAGTGCTAATTGAACATTCACCCATAGTTGAAAAGACTCAATTTTAGTTCTTAGTTTGTTAATTACTCCTCGCATTGTAATTGAATATTAAGCGCCGATCAAGCATTGTTGCACTCCAATCCCTGTGGACTCGATACCCTACTTCCATCGTACTACATTTTTAATAAGGTTAACAAGAACTTGATTTTGACAACATCAACTACGACATTCAAAATTATCTTTAACAAGATCAAAACTATCAGTAAATACGCTACACAAGTATATTTACTATTCACAAATACCAAATAAAGTCAAAAAATACTTAATCACATAAATGTCATTTAAATCACGTCAATACCTCATGGATTACCAGATTCCTGTGTCCTCGATTGACACCCACCGTTGACTAACAATCAACCTCATCCACAATTATTAAGCATTAATAGTTTTAATCCATTATTAACCTCCAAAACACTTTTAAAAATATGTGTCATATGCTTAATTTTTTATTCAATTTTAATTTTTTTAACATCCATTTTTTTACTTATTGATAAACATTTCAGTATTCATTAAAAGAAAAAAAAATATTGAGACCCAATTGCAAGTCTGATGTTTTTTCTCTCTACAATGCCCTATCCATTGGCTCTCTGTCTCTCTCTTTCTCTATCTCTTTATTCTCCTACCTTACATTAAATCTACAATCTCTCTCTACCACATCATCTACATTTTGCAATTGTTCCCTCTGTGTATGTGTGCTCATATATGTTGGTTTGAAATTGTGAATAGATTTTGAATTTGTTTTAAAATTAAAATGGGTATTGGCTCTCTCTCTCTCTCTCTCTCTCTCTCTCTCTCTCTCTCTCTCTCTCTCTATAAGTGCTTTTACATGTGTTGGTTTCAATTTGTGTATAGAATTTTAGTGTGTTTGAAAATCGGTATTGACTCCTCTGTCTATTGATCTATATATGTGTTGATATCTGTTTGGCAAAAAATATTGAGAGCATCAATGGTGTAGTGCTATTGATCGGGCATGCCAGGGGCTTTGTATGGAAGACCCAAACGTGTATACCAAACTAATCCCTATAAGTGCGGTGTACGAAAATAGTGATCAGGCGATTGTGTTAAGTAAATAGAGAATCACCCTTACTAGAAATCCTCAAATAGTACTGAAGCGCACAAGCTTGAAAGTGGTGAAAATAATAATAAAGCAAGGCTTTGGAATTAGAAATATATTGCATGAAATATATTACAAATAAAGAAATTACCTAGAGTAATTAATAGGGGAACAACACTTAAAGGAAATGCTCAAAAGCTTAAGAAAGCAAAATAAAAAAAAATGTAAGAACACCAGAGAAAATCTTAAGTGAAAAGCTACTGTAATGCAAAAAAGGACGCGTTTTTTCAGAGTTTGATCGGGCTGAGTATTGTTTTGTGTTGAAGTGTTGGAGAAATAAACTGTTGGAGCTTGATGTTTATATATAAAGAAGTGATGAAATGTGTTGGTCCAATGGCTGCATTCTTTCGTCGCTAAGTTTCCTTTAGGCCTTGCAAATATGCCTTGGGACTCACAATTTGCATTTAAAATTTGTCATCATTCCTGGGTCCACACATGCCAAGAGATGCATGTATTTTAAACCCGATGCCATGCCATGGCCAATGATGTTGCCAAATTGTTTGATGTACCAAACAATTTGTGAAGTAAAAAAGTCTTTAGTCATGATGCCATGGGCCCCACATGAATGATTGTAGAAAAATGGGTATAGTGACCAGTGGGTTATGCCCGAGAAGAACTTTATGTCATGATATTTGCGTAAGTCTTTAATTCACTACAGTGTGGTCATGATTGTTCTTATCTTGGGCCCACTTGATGGTATGAAGTATGAGGAGGCTTTGACCAAGTTTGGTTTAAATGAATGTCCATGGGCCATTTCTTGTTCAGCCATGTGTGCCCGATGGTGGTGATTTGGATGAATGACCAAAGTGTGGTCATTATTGCTCTTCTTTTGGGCCTACCTTGATATGAATGGTTAAAGAATGTACCAAGTCATGCTACTCCAAAATAATGAGCCCGATGGCTATAAATGAGCCCGATGGCTATACATTTTGCTTGCTAGTTCATATTTGATGAAGCAAAAGCTTTCGACAAAGCAAGGCCCCCACCACCATGACTTATTATAGTGTGTATATGTATTTTCAAGCCCGATCATCTGCCTTTGGCTAAAATTCCTAATTTAATCGGTCATGCGACAAAATATATATTTTGGGTGTAAATAATATCCTGTGAAAAACTAAATTCTTGTGCATATGTGTACATGTCTGTGACTTCCCTTTCTATTTCCAAGTTTCCAATCTCTTGAAGATTGGAATCCCTTTTTCTTGTTCATAGTTATTGAATCAGATGCACATCTCTATCAATCCCAGCTAACCCTTCTTCATCATCGTCTAAGGGTGAGAGAGACAGATCATGTGTTGTGTGTGCGACTGTATAAGAAAAGTTATAGGGGTATTTAAGTCCTTTTGTATAATTAAGCAGACATCTCTGACAAGGGGTATCAGTGTCATGTCAAAAACCTCAGGCGAGGTTTATGACAAAGTGCCACACCTCAGAGGGTACACGTGACAATGTAATTTACCCTAAAAAATATGTTGTCCAAATTGAAAATACATGAGGACTAAGTCGCCAATCTATTGTCAATACAGAAGTTACATATAAGCACATAGTAAGCTGATATGCCATCTCCAAATTAAAATGATTGTTCATATGGCAAACACACATCCGTAGGATTTTTTCAT
This sequence comes from Hydrangea macrophylla, assembly GCA_033977485.1. Taxonomy (NCBI): domain Eukaryota; kingdom Viridiplantae; phylum Streptophyta; class Magnoliopsida; order Cornales; family Hydrangeaceae; genus Hydrangea; species Hydrangea macrophylla. The sequence continues at coordinate 98,341,550 of CM066985.1, forward strand.
GGAAACAATCATGTTTCAGTGGAATCAAAAGAAATGATGTGTAAACATAGGTCTATTTTGATGGAAACAATCATGTTTCAATAGAAACAAAGTCGTTTCGAAGGAATCCATGGAATTTTGATATTCCATAGCTTTTTCGTTTCCATGACCCAGGAAACAGAAACATTTTGGTCGTTTCAATGGAAACAGAAGGAAATTTTGATCCATGCTTGAAGTATTGTTTTAGGACTACAAATTCAATAGCTTAAAACTTTTAACACTAAAAATTCAATACTTAATTTCCAATTCTATCAAAGGACCAAAGTCTTCAAATAATAATCAGAGCCATTAAAGTGAATGGTTGAATGAGACTATGAATGTCACAAGACTAACAGGCCATGAAGATAAGAAACAAATTAGCACATAAAACATCAAACTAAGTATTTCAACCAAAACTACGAAGTAATGATCAAGATCTAGGAAATTCGTATATTTTATTATTTTTTGGACATTTACCTATTATGAATCTTTTACGTTTTTTTTTCCCTTTCATTTAGCTAGTTTTTCAATCCAACCAGTAATTTGCTACCTTCAAGAAGAAGTAGCAAATTTGCTATGTGGGAGAGATGTCAAATTTGAAGAATTTGTTATTTGGGTTGGAGCAAATTCATCATAAGTGGAGTAGCAATTTTTACCCAATTGGAGATTTCACTTGAGTTGGAGATGTTCTAGCGAAGGTACTAAACTGGGTGGTGGTTGAATCTAGGAAAAAATTTCTCTTTGATCGGTTCAATTCTTACATATTTAGTGTTGTTGCTCTTGGTAGATGTCGAACATGTTTCATGTTTCCTTCTTATTTATATGATGTTTTTCTAGTAAAATAATTATTTAGTTTTTAATAAATAAAAAGTATAAGTTAGAGTTCCATGGCAAGAAATATATTGTAGTAGTTGTGGATTTCCAATATTTTAGGCTCCATTGTTTATGAATTTGAATGAGGGAAAGGAAAAGAAAATAAAAAGGAAAGAGAAAGAAGTGAAAAAAGTATTTACCTAACGTTTCCCCTCACAATTTAATTGTAATATATACACTCATGTACTATGTTTGATTATCTGTTATATAGTATGTTTAGCTTCAGTTCTAAGCTAATACGTGTCAAATATTGTTATGTTCTTATCACTGCAGTTTCTCAGACGCTAATGTAGTAGGATGTGTGGGAGACACACTAAGGGTCCGTTTGATAATACTAAAAATTTAGTATTGAAAAGTAAGTGCTGAATATTAAGGTATAAAATTTTGAAGTAATTGAGTTTGCAATACTGAATATAGTGCTTCACGTACTAAAATAGACTGTATTCAATGATTAATTTCACTAGAATTTTTTTACTTAAATCTTTCAATGGCTTTGGCTGCTTTTTCAATTAAGTGGAACATTATCCAATGCACTGAAAACAGAATAAGTGTTGAAAATTTTCATTTTTACCATTTAATTGGGTTATTAAACACACTCTAAGACATGAATAGTGTCAATGTTTCGATAGAAGTTTTTATGAATATTCCTTTCAACATTTAGAATGATGACTAAATTGCAATATTTTCTATTTTGTGGGATCAAAGTATAAAAGGTTAAAAAATTATAAAATAGGGATTTGTCTTCTATGTATGTAAATGTGTAATAGACAAGTATGAGTGGCCATATATATGTATATAATGTATGGATGGATATGAAAATTAATATTTTATAAGAAAATATTTGATATTTGGATAGCTATTACAAATATCTCATTTAGATAAGTATAAAAAAATATCTATTTGATTAGCATGAAAAATATCTTATTTGGATAGGTATAAAAAAATATTTATTTGGATAAGTATATATCAACAAAAATCAATGTGGATAAGTGTGAAAAATATCTCATTTGGACAAATATCCATTTGTATAAGCATGAAAATATCTAATTTAGATAAGTTCTCATTTAGATAGGTATAAAGAAAACTATCTTAAATGTATGTACATAGGCTCGAGGTTTCGTGTTAAAGCACGATGTGTTAATTTTTAAGCATAAGTTTTCTAAATCCTTGCCATGAGGTGTCACATTGCATGAGAATATGTAATACTTGCATTTTTTTTTGCCTATTTATAAATTAAAAATTCTAGTTTCTAAATCTATATTTATGATTTTTAATATAGTGTAGTTACTACAGTTATGTTTTTATAATATTTGGATTTTTATATCGACCGTCGTTTATTGTATATTTAATCTGGACCTGGACTGGAATATATTAATCTCGGACTAAGGTATTAGATGGATTGGTATTTATTTTACGCATGTGTTATACATAACTCAAAGAACACACGCATAATGTAGCAAATCACATCACTAGACAACATCCCCCGAATCGTGGAAAGTAGATCAACCACCCATATCACCTTTTCAACTACTCCCGGACACATCCCCTGAATCAAGGAATGGTCATCAACCACTCCACCAACACCCCTTGATCTAGGGAAGTATGTATGCCACTTTGTATTTGTATATATATATATATATATATATGTGTGTGTGTGTATCAGACTGATAATGTATAAGTTATATGTATTTAATTACGCAGACCTGCATATATTTTATGTATGTTATTACTGTATTTACATTCATAGTCTGCCTCGTACACAAAATACCAGTTTGCACGCATTACGATACAAAGCACAAGGACCTAGGATGACATAATCATTGTACCCCTGACACAATCCCACGATTTGTGGAAAAATTGACCAACCGCTCCACCAACTCCTAACCACCCTCACCCACCACACTTACACATCCACTTCTAACACTCTACCATCACTTTAACACATTTTACCACGTACACACAAATATAATTATAAATGTATATATGTGTATGTGTTTATATATATATATATATTGTATTATTGTATGCTATATATATATAGAGAGAGAGTGTAACAAAGAGAGAGATGGAAGAAAAGGAAAGAAAAGAAACACACACTCTCCTAGTCTAGGCACTCACATTGACCACACACACACATCAGCAGTATAAGGGAGAAAAAAGAAGAATAGACCAGATAGAGAAGGATACGAACGAAGAAGAAGTAGAGTGAGAGAGAGAAACCGATTCCCTAAGGTGAGCTCACCCCATTCCTTCCCTCTGGATGCATACATATATATGTCACACATACATGTAGGACCCACGCACACACCTGCATTATCCCAAATAGAGCCTTAAGCTCTAAGACCACATACCTGCCATTAAAGCTTCGAATGAAGCTTGGTTTTCCAACTTCCACCAAACCGCCTCAAACCTATACCAAACTGACCTTACCTTAGGAGCAGCTTAGTGTTTGGACGAGCCAAACATGGCCATACATGCCATTATCCTCTAGAAACCCAAAAAGAATAATGGTATGGTTGGACACTTAAATGAGATCACTAGGGTATGCGCTTATAGTATGTGATAGAGGGGAACCATATAGTCATTTTGGCGTTGGTTTTATGAAAAAGTATTGGGAGACTAAAGAGATATGAGTTTGAGAAGATTTTCTATCGGCGACCTGGTTTTCCGGAGATAGAGGAGACCCGTTTGGGCTTTGGGTTATAAGACCCGAGTACGGGTCATGTTGGTCTGAGTGTATATTTGGGTTAGGGTCGCGAATATGGTCGGGTTTTATAAAACCAATGGTATTTTAATGGAACGATGTCATTCCAGGGTCGGGACGGGTTTGAATTGGGTACGGGTCGAGGCTCGGGTATGATTCGGGTTCGATAAATAGGTCAGTATGTTTTATTAGTATAAACATATTATCCGTTTGGTTGTCGGATCGAATTTGGGTCAATGTATGGGTATAGTATTGGGTTATTCTGTGAGTGCAAATGAATTACCCTTTTGGGTTAGGGTCGGGTCAGATCAGTTGAACCCACGAGTTTTATTATTATTGTTATTACTATTATATGTTAATTAATCTATTAATCCGATTTAATTAGTTGATTATATTTAGTTATTTAATTAGCATATTTAAATATTACTAATTATTTTGTTAACTATTTTTAGTAATTAATTAATTAGGTTTAGTATTTTAATAATTTATTTATTAGTTTAGTAATTATATATTATATCTACTAATTATTTAATGTTTAATATATATATATATATATTAGTTTAATGTTTTAAAATTTTTAATAGTTGTAAAGTATTCTTAATTGCTTTTAAATTCTAAAATATTATTAAATCATATTCCTATGTTCTGAAAAAAAAATTATGATTTATACATTACACTTATTATTTATTCTATTTTAAATAAATAATAAGTGTAATATATAAATCATAAAATCTTTTTTTTACTTAGCTTTAAATAGATCTTAAATATCTACTGGCCTTATAAAATTCTGGAGAAATGATGCATTTATTTTATATGACTTTTAGTAAGGGTTTATGTAGACACCCCATTTTTGCTCAATCAAATCATTTCAAAATAAAGTACTAGTTGTCACGAGCCTGCTGCCACTTTTTGAATCATCCCAATCAGACATCAGACGAAAAAGATATTACAAATCAAAGTATATTGGGACAAAGATCAACATGAGCACGTGCACGAAGGGACTTGCTACGTGAGTAACCAAGGGGGAAGTACTTTCGTTGGAGACTCGAGACCGTTGTGCCCAACATGTAACCTGCGGCACGAAGGGACTTGCTACCTATTGAGTACATGTTACTTGTGCAAACAACATGGGCATATATCCCAAAATTGTCCTCAGAATACAAATGTGACTACACCGAACACAACCTCGAACACCAAGAATACAACCTGGAGATGAGAGAAAAATGTTGTGTGGCCAACCGGGGTATATAGAACTATCCGAGTAAGAGACAACCGGGAATGAGTACCAGGGCATCGAGTGTGCTAAGCGGATCAAGGACAGAACCATAAGTGGATAAAGGAAAAGGAGTCGCGCAATAATAAGGATGATATTTCCAGCTCAGGCCGGGGAATACAGATGATACAGTCGTATCAGGTATTCTTCCTATTTGTTCATACCCTGCACGTATACTCAAGGATTCTGGTTCAACGCATTCATTTATGTCCCATGATTTTGTTAAGCATTTAACTGTTGAGTTCGAGTCCGAATCCGAACCGCTAGGATATGACTTGTGTGTATCATTTCCTAGTAGTGAACCGTTAGTAACTTCTTCAATATTCAAGGCGTGTGATATCAAGATAGGTGATAAGGTCTTGAGCATCGATTTGATTCCGTTGACAGTAAATTACTTTGATGTTATCTTAGGTATGGATTGGTTGTCGCTCAATCAACCTAGAATTGATTGTGTGCAGAAATGGGTTCGTTTCAATCTGTCAGGTTAAGAAGAGTTTACTTTTCAGGGTAAGGGTGCGACTGTATCGCTGTACTTGACATCGACGATTCAAGCGAGTAAAATGTTGAAAAAAGGTTGCTCGGGTTTCTTATGTTCTATTGTCGTTACACGAGTTCTTGTACCACTAGTAAAAGACATTCTAGTAGTTCGAGAATTTCCAGATGTTTTTCCCAATGAGTTACCCGACGTATTGATCGAAAGAGAGTACCAGGGTCACAACCAGTATCCAAAGCACCGTACCAAATGGCACTGGTAGTTGAAAGAATTGAAAGTTCAGTTACAAGAACTACTCGAGAAGGGTTTTATCCGACCAAGTGTTTGGCCTTGGGGAGCTCCTATCTTGTTTGTGAAGAAGAAGGATGGGACAATGCGTATGTGCATCGACTATCGAGAGTTGAATAAGTTGACTGTCAAGAACAAATATCCGTTGTCGCGTATAGATGACTTGTTTGATCAATTACAAGGGGCTCAGGCTTTCTCGAAGATTGATTTGAGATCCGATTACCACTAGTTGAAAGTCAAGGAGGAAGACATTGAGAAGACAACATTCAGGACTCGATATGGTCACTTTGAATTTTTGGTTATACCGTTTGGAGTGACTAACGTGCCAGCAGCTTTCATAGACTTGATGAATCGTGTTTTCAAAGACTATTTAGATGATTTTGTTATTGTATTTATAGATGCCATTCTGACCTTTTCTAAGAGTGTTGAAGACCACGAACACCATCTACGATTAGCCTTATACCGATTACGCGAGAAGAGGTTGTTCGAAAAATTGAAGAAGTATGAATTTTGGTAAATGGAGATTGCTTTTCTTGGACATAGAGTATCAGCGAAAGAAGTTTCTGTAGATCCTCAGAAGATAGAAGCCATTACTAATTGGTTAAAATCGACGAATGTGACAGAGGTTCAAAGTTTCCTGGGATTGGCAGGTTATTATCAGAGGTTTGTAACAGACTTTTCACGTATAACAATGCCGATGATGCAGTTGATGAGGAAAGACGTTGCTTTTTTATTGAGTCCAGAATGTAAGAAAAGTTTCTAAGAGTTGAAGAGTCGACTAGTGAAAGCACCAATCTTAGCTGTTCCGATGAGGACTAAAGGGTTTATTATATACAACGATGCTTCATATAGAGGTTTAGGTTGTGTTCTTATGCAAGGTGACAAGGTCATTGCATATTCGTCGAGATAACTTAAACAGCACAAGAAGAACTATCAGACACATGATATAGAATTGACCTCTATGATTTTTGCATTAAAGATTTAGCATCATTACTTATATGGGGAGAAATGTGAGATCTATATGGATCATAAGAGTTTAAAGTACTTGTTCACGCAATGAGATTTGAACATGAGGAAGAGGAGATGGTTAGAGTTGATGAAGGACTATGATTTGTCAATTCAATATCATCCGGGCAAGGCGAATGTAGTCGCCGATGCTCTTAGTCGTAAAGCATCAACCAATATAGCATTAGATTTGACTTCTCAGAGAGAATTAATTCGAGTCATGGAGAATTTAAAACTAGAAGTGATTTCGAGGTTTGAAAGTGGGTTGATGTCGACGATTGTGGCACAACTGCTCTTGATTCATGAGATCATGGAGAAACAACTTCAAGATGTGGTTTTGAAGAGGATGTGTGATGAGATTCCGATGGGTAAACAACTGGGATTCACTTTTGAGAATAATGTTTTGAGATTGAGGGGTAGAATTTGTGTACCTCGCGAGAAAGAATTGAAACAGAATATCCTAGGGGAAGCACACAATATGAAGTACACCATTCATCCGGGAAGCACCAAGATGTATGTAGACTTAAGACATGTTTATTGGTGACCGAGAATAAAGAGAGAAATAGCACTCTATGTTTTACAATGTACGAGTTGTCAACAAGTGAAGTCCGAATGCCAAGTACCTTCGGGATTGTTACAACCGTTACCAGTAGTCGAATGGAAATGGGAACACATTACAATGGACTTTTTTAGTAGGTTTCCGAGGTCTAAGAAATCGAATACTATTGTTTGGGTGATCGTTGACCGTTTGATGAAGTCGTCGCACTTTTTACCATTTCGAACAACTAAGTCGAAGACTTTAGCTAAGTTGTATGTCCGTGAGATTGTGAGACTACATGGTATTCCGGTTTCTAGTTTCGGATAAAGATAGTAGTTTTACGTCAAAGTTTTGGAGGGCCTTGCAAAAAGTAATGGGTACCAAATTGCACTTCAGTACCGCTTTACATCCTCAGACCGATGGTCAATCGAAAAGAGTAATCCAGATTTTGGAAGACATACTTCATTTATATGTACTTGATTTTCAGGGTGATTGGAAAGACCACTTGTCGCTAATTGAGTTTGCATATAACAATAGTTTTCAATCAAGTATTGGAATGGCTCCATATGAAGCTTTGTATGGTTGTGTATGTTGTTTACCTATTAGTTGGACATAAGTAGGAGAAAAGATGATTGAAGGACCAAAAATTGTGCAAGAGACGACGGATAAGATAAATGTGATTCAACAACGGTTACTGATAGCTCAGAGTAGCTATAAGAGTTATGCCGACAAGCGTACACGATCGTTGGAATTGATATGGGCGATTTGATTTATTTGAAGTTGTCACCTTCAAAGGGGATTACTAGTTTGGGAGATTATGGGAAACTTAACCAGAGGTATGTAGGACCTTTTGAAATTATTAGAAGAGTTAGACTCATAGCATATCGATTGGAGTTGCCAAATGAGTATGCTAAAGTTCACAACGTATTTCATGTATCATTGCTACGGAAACATTTGGCGGAAGACAGAGAGTAAATGATGACTCCGATGCTGGATGAGATTTAGAGTGATTTGATGTATATTGCGTATCCGATAGAAATCTTGGATCGGAAAGATCAAGTCTTAAGAAATAAGGTGATATCGAAGGTAAAAGTGTTATGGCGTAGCCAAACGATAGAAGAAATAACATGAGAAATAGAGGAGGAGCTGTGTACTCAGTATTTGCACCTTTTCGATACATGAGGTACAAGTTTGGGGACAAACTTATTTTAAGGGGAAGAGAATTATAACACCCGTATGCATGTTGTTGCATGATAATGTGATGTGTTGTGCATTAATGGTACATGTGTGAGTGAGTTTTGAATCACGAGTCGAATTGGGTGTCTGTGTAATTTGAGACTGTGTTGAATAAGTGTTTGGATGTTGTGACGTCTCTCTGAGATTGAGACGGTCATTGTGAAATACCCTAAATGTTTATATGAAAATACATGTTTACCTGTGTATTTCACTATTTGTATTATTATCTAGTTTAGAAGTTAATTCTGCTGTTAATTTTAGTATCCTTGTGAGGACGAATTAACATGCTACATAATTGGTAGGCTAATTAGTGACTTCACAAAATCACGTGGGACTGCATTTTTGCAACCAAACCAAATAGAACATAGTGAAAAACTAGTAAAGTTGGATATTTACTATTAGGGGTGCTAAATTGAAGGTTTAAGACTTTAAGGGGAGTTAAATGGTATTTTGAGAAGTATTGGCTATAAATACATAAGTGTAAGATATTTTCAAGTTGCAAAACCTAAATTGACTTCTAAAAGAGGAGAGAAAGGAGAGAGAAAAGGAAGATTTGATCTTTGAGTTTACGACGCACATTTTTTGCGATTGAACATAGTTAATCTATTGAACTATTTAGTTTCACAGAATGATTTTAAAATCTTACAGAAAAATTTAAAATAAAAGTGTATATATTTTTAAAAACTTTAAAACTGTGAACTGAACACCTGGACAGAAAATCACTCTGGATCGATTGAACCTAGTTCGATTGCTTGAGAAAAGACGAGCTTCGATCGATCAAGAATACTTCGATCGATCGAACTCACCATGTGATGTTGTCAAAATCAAGTTCTTATTTATCCCTATTAAAAACGTAGTATGTTGGAAGTAGAGTGTCGAGTCCACATGGATTGATACAAGAACAACATTTGGGAAGTTTAGTAACTAATTAAAATGCTCAAAAGAAAGAAATAAGAAAAGATGATGAAAAGGAGTAAAAATGACTTTGCGTCTTGCGGCTTTTTGTTTGGTTTTTGGAGGAGAAAAGGATAAATAAATATTAATCTAAAAAGTAATAGGTCGGGATCATTCCCCCCATCTTGGGTCACAACAAGATGAAATGGACTAGTGTTTCAAGCACATTATAAGGTAACATTTCATTGTGGCATATTATCAAACACAAGGAGTGCATCTATGTGAAGATGAAGGAAGCTTTGAGATTTCCATAGAAATGGATTTAAAGCTAACGTTTGACTATCAAGGATGCATGACATACAAGATGAAGCCTCTATGGCTTCTAATCCGAATGATTTGTCCACCCTACACTAACTAATCTACTTGGTGGACAAATCACTTATGAAGCCTTCAAAAGATAGTATTTAAAACCCAAGAGTTTGAACAATCAAAGATGCTTGACATCAAAGATGAAGGCCCCAAGTTTTAAATCCCACACACAACATTTATCAAACACATGGAGTGCAAAACACTAGGTTACATAATATTCCATATGAAATACATAGGGTAGGATTCAAAGTCTAAGTTTTGACAATCAAAAATGCAATACAAATAAGATGAAGCCCTTAGTTTTGAATCCTACACAAATGAACCCTAGAAATGCTACCACATTAGATCCAAGAGCTCATGATCCACAACCTAAGTGATCTAACTAATAATAGAAAACATAGCAATATCATCAAAAGAGAAGATATAGAAAATATACCTAGTCATTAAAACTTCAATCCAAGCTTCAAGTTTATACAAATGAAGAAGAAATAGAAGGGAACCCAAGTGGGTTCGCAAAAATGAGAGAAGAAAAAGAATGTTGGGAGAAAAAAATACAAGATAGAATATCCCCCTACAAAAATCCTATCTCTATCTATTTATACAAAACCCACATAATGGCAAACTTGTAATTAAAAAGGGGCAAAACACAGCAGCCTCGGATCGATCCCTTCTTTGGGCCGGATCGATCCGCCTTTCATCTGGGCAGTTGATATCTCTTCGAAAAGCCACGGATCAATCCCTTTATTGGGACGGATCGATCCATCTTGAGATTTTTCTGGCAGAATGCTCCTTCGGAATCACGGATCGATCCGCTCCAAAGGCCGGATCGATCCGCGTCTTTTGAAACTGATATCAGGCTCCTCTAAAACACACGGATCGATCCGCTCATTGGGTTGGATCAATCCGCCTTTGCGGAAGTTCTTTCCTTTCCCTTTTTATGATATAAGAACCAAACGGAGTTGGTTCTCACTTTGAACAAGTTCCCAAACACTACAAGAAAGAGATTTTTATTAGCAATAAGTGAACAACAACAAAAACAACAAAAGTACAATTTATCCATTAAATCTCCCAATATAAGTGATAATTTGTGTCCAATAAGGGTAAAATCATGAAGTTAAGAATGCAATATTGGACACGAATCACCATGCATCTAATGCAATCATAGATTTGTATTCTGCTGCAAAAATACTGTAGAAACATATCTGTGGCGATGCAGTTTTAAAAACAGTTCTAAAATCAACATGCAAATCAAAACTAGTATTCCAAAACGCATCTATAGATTCAAACAAGCGAGGCTCTCATACTAATTGTCAAAAAAATAGGTTTAAAATTAATTTTTAAACGCGCAGCGGAATTGTGAGACACAGAACAGTAAAACCAATTAAATTGCTGTCATTAAATTATTTAGCTGAGTTATTTATATTATTATTCTGCTGAGTTATAAAATACTTAGTTCATATAATGATGAGCGGCTAATATAATGTTGAGCTGTGAATTATTTAATTTAAACGCTGAGCTGTTAATTAAAATTTTATATTATGCTGTAAATCGTTATATCGCTGAGCTGTGAATATTAAAGTTGATTTGGGTTATTTGATAGGTAAATAACTCATTTGGAGGTGTAGGAGATATATATGTGAAGTAGAAAGTTAAAGAAGTTGTAATTAAAAACAATTGGGGAGTTTATTAGAATTTAGCAAAAGTTAAAGTTTTATCTAGATATACATATATCTATCGTTCTTTTCCTGAGAGAGAAATAAGAGACAGTAGAGAGAAAGAAGAGAAACAGAGAGAAAAAGAAAAAGAGAGAAAGAAAGAGATCAAGAAGAAGGATTCAAGAGAAGCCTTAGGAGGTTCATCTTTTTCCCTAGGAATTGGGGTTTTACCCAAGATCAACAAGGAGGTAAGGTTTTGGTTAAAAGCTTGAATTGGGGTTTTGTGTTCATGGGTTAAAATCTGAAATTAAAGTTGTAATTGATGTTGTAGAACTTGTTTACATGATCCTTGATATGTATATATGATGTGGTATGAAGATTTTTTATGTAAAACTTGAGTTTTGGGCAAATTTGGAACATGTATTTTTAGGGTTTGGTATAAATCCGAAAATTGAATATTTTAGATTCAAATTTGAAGTTTGATTTGGTTGATTTTGATAGTGAATATGTGTTCTATATGCCTTAGGTGATATGTATATCATGTATGGCAATTTTTGCTTGAATATAGTTGATTTTGGAATTGTTGGGGTGTTGAAATTTAAGGGTTTTCAATAAATCCGAAAATTGCATTTTATTTTGGGTTTTGATTTTAATGTTGTTGGTGTTGGGAGTATATTATTAATGTCTTGAAATATTACTAGTTCAAGTCTTGAAAAGATTGATTTGGGTTTGACTATGGATGAAATTTGGATTTGGGTTTGAGGTGGTAGCCACCATTGATGAACTTTGAAGCTTTTAGGTGCTATTGGTTCTTGAAAATTGTTGTTTCAAATCTATATGTTGGTTGATTTTTGTTGTTATAATGACATTTTTAATGCTTTGGATTACTCTTACAAGAAATTTTGAAAGAGTTGAGTTGGGAAGAGAAGTAAAGATTGATATGTGTTCTTGGTGTAGTGTGTGTTCTTGGTGTAGTGTGTGTTTTTAAAATACTCTAACTTATGGGTATTACTTGATTTGGAAAAATTGTTGATTATGAATTGATATTTAAATTTGATAGTTGCAACAACAATATATATATATATATGTATATTGGAGAAGTATATAGAAAATATTAGAGTTGGGTTATGATTTGGGTAAAACACCATTGAAGATGTTCTTGAGCCTTTGAAATGGGTTCTTGATTTTTATTTGATGGTTGTGGTGAACAATATTAGATGTGGATTTTTTTTTAATGCATTATGAAGATTATTGGAACTTGAAAGCCTCCATGAAAGAGTTGTTAGTTTTTTTTTTTTATAAACCTTGGTTGGGGTAGAGAGAGAGAGAAAGTTAGAAATTAGCTATTTGGGTATGATTTTGGGAATTTGGGTTGTTTCAAGTGAAAACTTGAACTTCTTACATTTTTATTTCTTATAAAAGTTGTTTCTCCTTAAATGTTTCTTATAGAAGTTGCTTATTTTTACATTATTTTTTATAATAGAAGTTGTTTATTTTTACTTACTAGTTATGAAATTGAAGATTGAGAAATATGATTTTTTTTATTAATTGGAAAGCCTAAGTTGTTAACTTTTTGCTATTATAAGATTTGCTTTGTTAGGAAATCTAATTTTTAAGATTTCGGGGACCGAGGCTAGTACTAGTGGACCCAAGGAGGTGACCGAGAAGCAAGCAGAAAGGTGAATTTTATTCACTTACCGGATTTGAGGTGGGTCTTCTAGATATAATTTTATTGCTGTTTATATTATATACATAGCTGGCATAACATGAATGTTATGCAATATTGCTGAGCTGTATGCTGTATGATTTTAACTTCATTACTAGCATGACATAAACTGTATGTTGTGCACTTGCATTGCTGAGCTGTTAAACCAAGTAGCTGAAAACTTGGTAAATTAGCCAAAAGAGGCTAAAGCTGATGGGCCCGGGTGTGTGAGTCATGGCATGTATGAGATTGCATTGTAGGTATGCGTTAAGCTGTGTTTGTGCTGTGCTGAGCTGTATATATGCTTAAATTCGCATATCTTTATATCTAGTTGTTTGTGAGCCGTGGTTTGCTCACGCCCACACAGATTTTCTTGTGCAGGTATAATGATCTCTTGGGCTATAGGATTGCACTGCCATGGGTCTAGGTTCGCTATGGATGGCCATATAAAAGTGATATTTTGCCGGAAGTGTAAAATACAATCTAGTTTATAACTTTTGTTAGACGTTGTAAAAATTTAAACTTTTAAGTTCAGTAGTGTGGATTAGTTTAATGTATAATAGTTTGAATTGTGGAGGACAGAAAAACTTTGAATATGTGTAAACACTTTAAATTTTGTGATATAATGTTATGTGGGATTTAGTGTAAATCCTGCTAAATAGATGTGGTTTCAATATTAAATCTATTAGTCACAAGTGGAATTAGTTTGTTTGGGCTAGGTTAGTCGTTGTAAATTATTTGTAATATATTTGGATTTTCAAAATAATTGAGCATATTTTTTTTAAAGCTGTTCAATACAGGTTGGATTATCCAAATTTGAGTCGTTATATAGCTGATTTGTTTTAAAACTATTAGTTTCAAGATTAATTAATTGTCTTTGCTGTTAGCTGAGCTGTTTAGTAGGCGTTCTGACCTCGCTGGGTCAGGGTCCCACAGGAATGTTTGTGTTTCAAAACTTATTTGGTAGCACAGGATCCACTACTCGTCAATTCCATTGATGCGTACTAACAAGAGGGGAGGAGAATTATTTCTTAGGTCTTGAACCCAATTCTGATTTTCTTTCTCCTTGATGATGCAGCAGCCTCTACTTGGTTGTCTTCACCCTTATGACTCCTGCAGATGCTTCCCGGAAAGACTAGAGATGGTAGGATCTCTAATAAGGAGGATGGAGAAGGTTTGGGAGCTCTAAAATAGTTTCTGCAGCTTCTGGCGTATTAAAACGACGAACTCTTTTTTCTGTACGCAATTGCCCTATTTATAGATTCCCAGAACCGACCTAATGTTCAAGCAATCGAAGTGAATTCGATCGATCGAACCACCTTCGAGCGATCAAACTTGTCCAGACTTCAATTGATCGAGACAACTTTGATCGATCGAACATGTCTTGACATCATCCTCATGTACCTTTCCAAGCATCCTAGCGGAGCTAATAGTGGGACCTCCTAGGCTCTTTATTGTTGGCTCAGACCAGTTGTTAATTCCCATGACCAAACTCGTTGATCAGCAAACCAACCAACTGATCAGTTAACTTTTACTCCACTATAAAACGATAACTGAACTCCAACGCAAAAGAACATATCCGAAGCGATAACTAGACTTGTATGGTGTACTAATGTCACGCCCCAACGTAGCATAAATAAGGAAAGCGTTTAATTTCGTTTATGGACCCGTAGGTCGCGACAGTTTGAAGGATCGATTCTGTCCCAAACGTCGAACAACAATAAACAATAATCAGAGTAGAGCAATCCAGGCTTACAAAAGTTTTACTAACTTATTACATCTTGTGATACGGGGTCAACTAAGGCACATACCGCCTTGAAACGAAATAATAGCTAAAGGTCTATTACAGTCATCCTTATTAACATACAGTCTATAACTTAAAACATATGAAAGTAAATTCTGTTTCCAGCAGTTGTTCTCAATTCACATAGTCATAAGATTCCTCCTGGTTATAACCTGAAAAGCCTGAACACGAATGTCCAGGACGCATCAACGTCGTCAGCTTCAAGAAGCTGGTGAGTATTAAAAACATAACTTTGAATGTAAAACATACCCATTTACAAATTTTCTCTTTTTAAGTTTTGTAAAATCAATGGTTTAATCATGGAAATAATTCAATTATAAAAATAACAGGGAATATATTTAAAAGTCGTTCATTCATTAGAACAGATGTCCATGTATTAGACAATGCACCACACTCATCTTACCGACTCTTTTCTCTCGACAAACACAACAACCCACTATCTCACTCCAGTATCTTTGAAACACTAAGGTAGCCACACTTTAGCAACGAGGCGCCAGGGAGTGTCCAGTTTGCCTCACACTTTGGTCCGGGGTACCAGGGAGTGTCCAATGCCTCACACTTTGAATACCTAAACCGCCATGCAAATACCGGAGGAACCCTCACGCAGTATCCAGACTCGGGTATTAGGGAGTGTCCGTAGGCCACACTTTAGCACTACCATGGGTGCCAGGGAGTGTCCAAGTTCGGCGTCACACACTTTAATGCTACCATGGGCGCCAGGGAGTGTCCAATTTTGCCACTGTCGTATTACAAAGATACTCTCACCGCAATCTCAACACGTCACACTTTGGTACACCATAACCAGGGAGTGTCCACTACACAATCTCAATCTCATACTCATACTCATACTCTTCCCACACTGACCATTACTCTTTTCCACACTGACTGACACCCACATGCATGTACCACTGACTCCACATGTATGTCATGAATTTAAACATAAAAGAATTCGCCGAATTAAAAGAACAACGTACGCAGGGGGATTGATAAGTCATAATACATTGTTTTAATCTTTCCAACATGACCAATGGTATTCTGTTTTAATAAAATTCCCAAACAGGACCTTAACAGTGCTTTAAAATTTATCCAAACAGTCCCTTATACGAAAACACACAAAAACCAGAAACTGCCAGAAGTCGCGCGCGGGTCGCTCGCGCGATATGTCGCTCGCGCGGGCCGTTCGCGCGACCTGCCTAATTTTCATTTTATTTTAAAAACCTTTTCTTTCTGTCTGAAATCGGCCACCTCGCGCGCGCGGGTCGCTCGCACGAAAGGTCTCTCGCGCGACCCTCGCTCGCGCGATCTGCCTAAATTTCATTTTTCTTTTATAAAAACTTTTCTATCTGCTTGAATCCACGTGCCTCGCTCGCGCGAGGGGTCGCTCACGCGGGCCGCTCGCGCGACCCTCTCTCGCGCGATCGTGGCGCGAGGTGAAGCAGAGGCTTCATCTTTCTCGTCAGAACTGCTCTGTTTCAGTTTTCAGGGGTCTTTTCGACCCATTTTCAGAACTGTTGGTATATATATCATGTTATATATGGATTTCTCCCTTTTCTTACAAGGATTACAAATATGAAATCAATTAGACACAAATCGAACCATAGCTCTTGAATTTCATGAAAAACTAAAAGTTTTCAAAACTTAATCTTTAATATACTTTTTCATATGAACAAATTAAGGTCTAATACTTTGAGTATAGCATATATGACATGTAATCTATCATATTTATCCAACAAAACAGGTTTTGGTTGAGGTGGAAAAATCTTGATTTTCAAGGCTATAGAGTTCATACGTAAAGGCTTCAAGGGTGACATACAAATACATACATACAAGTAGAATTTAAGCATGAAATTATATTCTTAGTGAGTTAATAATACTCACTTTGATTGAAGCTAGAGATTTAGTTGAGAAAGAAACTAGATTTAAGCAACCCAATGGAGCTTCAAGCTTTAAGCTATGGAGAATTAGGGGCTTCCTCTTTCTAAACTTTCTGAAATAACTCTCAAACTCACTCTTTTTCTCTCTGTGATTGAAGTGCAGAAAGAGTAGTGTATAAATTATGAGCTATGTGTGTGTTTAAATAGAATCACAAGAACTTGGTGCCCAAGTTCCTTCACCAAGGCTCAACCCACAAATTAAACACACTAATCTTTACACAATCAGCAAGTTAACAAGATTAATACATACGTAAGTGTGTATATCACAACTGTAGGAGGATTGAAAGGGTGCTATAGACTAGTAGGGGTCAATTGAAAGTGTTTGGGAATGAAAGCTTATGGCATTAAATTAACATACACACTAAATGCATTCCCAAACAAGACTCTATCAAATGATTACTTTCCATAATTGGAAATAAAACAATTGTCCAATCAGTCACTTCCAAAATCTGTGGAAGTTTAGCACAGCGTGGACAATTTTGAACATAATCTGATATTTTTGTAACGCGGTGTCCGTCACGAAAATACAGAAAATGTGTTTTATTGAAAGAAACAATTTTCCGGTTTTATAAAAATACAGTTTGAGTTAAAAGAATTTATTTTCACCGTTTTGGAAATACAGATTTGAAATTCAACACAGGTATTGCCAAATTTTACAAAATCGCATTTTGACCCCAAAAAAATTGAAATGTACAATAGGATAGGGTATAAGGTTACAAAACACAACCATTGAAATAAAATGAACACAAATAATACAAATTAAATATGGAAATGCAAATTAAATTTACATGAAATGCAGGTTGTTACAACTAATGTCCCTCTACCTTCAGCATTCGTAATCATACTCAGGTAGTCGGATAACTGTTACTGTCAACCTGAATCATAATTACTTCTTGTATTCCTTGAGTCCCATTCACCTCTCATGATTACCAAACATGTTGATAACTACTTATCAACAAGACTGCAGTACTCAGTAATCAACTTTGTGACATTCTTAAGGGAATGCTTACTCTGAATCAGAAGGTAGATTCTATCTTGACAATATATGTTCACAACCCTATGAACATGACTTACCCAAGATACCTAGGTGTTGATCTTTTATAGACTCACTGATTGGTAAGTCAAAGCACCCATATTCATAGTCTGTGTTCATAATCGTTTCAAAATTGAGAACACGTATCTTATACAAGTTATGAGTTCCTATTGACTGTTGACAGTCTTAAGTGTCAATAGGAAAGCTCAGGTCTGTCAATGCACTATAAGCACTAGCATATTAACTAAGAGTTACACGATTGAGATTAATCACTCCATCCAATGGTATTTAATCATGCTACAGTGTAAACCTGATGAGATATTCAGTCTCATCATCCACTGTGACAAGTTCTAAGTATCAAAGAATACTAATTCGTATCTCACTTGTATGTATCTCATACACACACGAATTACTTACTATGATACTTAAGGATTAACAATCATCTCATGAAAGAAACATACACAATGAAATGTAAAGCTGATATCCATATATTAAAATGTCAATATCTTATACATAAAGTAATGGTTTGAGGGCACAAACCCAACAATTTCTTGTTCTCTGCACTCCAAGTCAGTCAACTGAGACCCCGACCCAGTCGACTGAATTATTGGTTTTCAAAATGAGTTGTTTTCTTTCTATTGCATGCTATTAAAACTAATTCTTTTGGGAGTGTTAATGAATAGAGTTAGCCTCGGTGGCATGCCACGGGCTTCAGTTATGCTATTATGGGATCGGGTTGTGACATGTCCTTTATTATTGGACATGTTTAGTTAATTAATTTCTATTACTACTATAGTTTATATGTCGTTTCACTTCAATAATTTGTAATAAATAAACTGTAACTCAAAAAATACACAGTCAGTATCTAAATTCATAAAATAATGTTTAGAACAGTTCCCTTAAGTTTAGTGACTTTTCAACTTAGTGGAAAATACAGTTAATTATTAGGGTCCACACAGGTATAGTAACCCCAGCCTTTTATGTGACAGACTCCGATTTGAGTCTAGTCAATGGCGTTGGACTCAGAATGATATAAGGATCATCATGCCGAGGTTTAGATACACATTCGGCATAATTACCTTTATACCCTTGTGATTAGAACAAATGTTAATCGGTATTTTGTGAATTGATATGAATTATAGGAACCGAAGTGTAATACTTGCTATTTTCGTTGTACTTTTGTATTCCTATATATATAAATAAGATTCAATATGCTTGTATTTACCTTTCATGTACTACCCTTTCCAATCGATTGAACTTTCTTCAATCAATTGAACTTGTGTCCTTTTCAATTGATTGAACTATTTTCAATCGATCGAACTCATGCCTTTTCAATCGATTGAACCATTTCAATCGTTTAAAACTCTGCCGACCTAAATCCATGACGTGGACCCATTTCAATCGATTGAACACACTTTCAATTGATTGAAAATGACTGGACTTGGTTGCCAAGTTTATTTTGTATGGCTCTCCCTCACTCACCTCCCCTATATATATGTATCATATACACACACATGGGTTATTGAACCCTTGAGAGAGAGTTAGAGAGAGATATGGTTTATATATACACACACACTTATATATATATAT
Source organism: Hydrangea macrophylla (assembly GCA_033977485.1). Classification (NCBI taxonomy): domain Eukaryota; kingdom Viridiplantae; phylum Streptophyta; class Magnoliopsida; order Cornales; family Hydrangeaceae; genus Hydrangea; species Hydrangea macrophylla. The sequence goes on from CM066985.1 coordinate 98,360,962, forward strand.
ACATACACACACCCGGATATATATACATACACAAATATCCTCACACACATACTCTCGGGAAAGAGAAGAGAAGGAGAAGAAGAAGAAGACTACAGAGTGGGAGACTAGAAGAGGAAGAGAGAAAAAAAAGAACTTGCCGCGAACCAGAGCACCACTCCGAGAAGACCCGCGACCACCTCACATCACATGCGTCATCGACTTTACTAGTGAGTGTCTATACTCACTTGGTAGAGTAGATATATTGGTATATATGTGTTTCAGCAAGAAAGAACAGACCCCAAACATGCGCGGAATGTGTAGTTCAATTCTGGGATGAAGACGACTTTTCAATCGATTAAACTGAGTTTCAATCGATTGAATGTTTTGGTATTGATTTCACTCGATTGAACATAACAGATTGTTAAATGTTTTGTCTGTTTATACCTGGTGGATTATTAAGTTGTTTTATATCATGCGTTGATTGTTGGTAATTGTATCGGAATAATAAACACTTTGAATAATTGGCTTAATGCATTGAATAGTGGAACCATTTGTAAAATGTTGTGTCACACCCCAACCCGCCTCGGGTGGATCAGGACACGTGTAACAATGCCACCAAGGCACGTCCCCAATACATATAACATAGAACAAGTTTTAACTCCACTTTAAACTTTTCATAAAGCTCATTTGTATGTAATTAACCCCAAGGGTAAAATGGTCATTTTGAAATTTTAGTCACACCCAATGTCAAAATATAATATTCTCCATTTAAAAACCAATGGTGAAAACGGCTCGCGAATCCGAGCTTCCTAGCCCAAGTTATGACAACAAAGCATAATTATTTGACAAAACACACCAGGCCATTTGACCAGACAGAGACCTTAAAATATCCAGTCAACCGAACAAAGCCCTGCTGCAGAAATTTAGTCTTATAAATCTGCATAACCCTTGCATACAAAAACCAACCCAAACATACTCCAATTCACCCCAAAATGACTTTAACTGAAATATAAACATACCCAAAACATTTTGAAAGACTTAGAGAAGTTTGGAAACAAGTTTGATACAAGATTTAAGAATTTACAACTATACACATAGACCAAATGCAAACTCTTCTTTACTATTCATGAACACAAGAACCAAGTCTCACTAACATGATTACAAAAACCCAACCAAACCATTTGGAAACATCCAAAACCATTGTAAAAGCATTCCCAAGTGTCTCCAAACAACCAAACATCATAAGAGTTTTCAAAATCATTTTCAACCACTTGATTAGCTATTAACACACACAAAACTTATAATGTTCCAACTAGGAGCTCAAATATGCATCAACTCCACACTTATATCCCAACATATACATAAACCTTCAACCTAAGGAGAAACCAAGGTAAATTTACTTTAAAAACTACTTAGTTCTCCAAGTCCCTCCCCAACCATGTACAACTAGTGACTTATAAGTGCAACTCATACCAAAAGACACACTCAACACCAAACTTGCACTTGACATATTACAAGGACTTCCAAAACATGAATTGTTCAAACATTCTCAAAATTTCAAGTAGTTTACAACACTTGAAGTACAAGGATTGCAACAAAACCAAGACGTTGTGCGGATCAAGTAGTTTACAACACTTGAAGTACACATAAATATGAAACACATCTCACAACTCCCACGCCCAACCCATTGTGCGGATCATTTCCTCTTCTCCTCCCGTGACGTACCTGTGGTGGTTATTTAATAACCACAACAGAAAATATATAAATCATTTAAGCTTTTGCTTAGTGAGAGAACTAATCATGCTATTGGAATGTTCAATATGCACATGCAACAATCATTATAAATATCAACAAAATGATCTCCGGAAAGTCAAGTAACTCCAGCCACCACCCCGGGGTCCTTCTCACCCCGGATCTTTCTCACTTTTGGGCTCATATAGCGCATTACACACTCTCTTGTGACCCTGAAGGCGTCACCGTTATTTCATTGTGGTCTTCACCACGCCCCACTCTTGAGGGTCTTTTTATTCCTTACATATGGGACCTATAAATGGTGTCCACTACTTAACTTCCCTTTGATCCACATAAGCATTTAAGCAACTTGACATATAAGCATATCAATTTTACATTATTGACATGCTTTTACCCAAATTCATCATAAACATGGCTACACAAACATGAATTAAGCATTATAAGATAGCAATTATCATATGAACATCTAAACACCCAATTTTGGAATTAGAACACTCTTCTCTTCGATTCTTAACCGATTAAACTCCTAGAATCCACTTTCAAGCTAGAATTAACCCAAGTCTTGTTCTAGAGTAAATCCTATATAATTTTAGTACATCAAATATCATCTATCAAGAACGGTTGCCGTAAAAATGTTGCTGAAAATGAAAAAAAAAAAGAAAAAGGAAGTGCATGTGATCCTCTTACCTCCACGAGTCCAAATCCGGTCTCGGATCAAAAAATGAACATCGGACGACGAAAGAACATCGTCAAACCTCGTCGGAGAAACCCCCATCGTCTTCATTCTTTCTTCTTCCTTTTTCTCTACGTGTCTCTCTCTCTATATGTTATGTTTGTTGAGAAAAGGAGTCACCTCTTGACTCTTGTTGATCAACATTAAATTTTGATCATATTACACTTACCTCCCCCAACTTTTCTAAGTGTTTATTATGAAATCCCCCAAATATTTATATTAACTACCCAACATTTATAAGTGGATTTAATCTAAGTTCCGCGTTGGTCCTACATAAATTATAAGGTTGATATTAAACCTACCAATTATGAATTGTTTTCAAATATGCCCTCACATGGGTACCCAAACTGGTCCCCTTTACCTGATATATGACATAACAATATCTGTAAGCATTTAAGCAAGTAGTCATTTTGTCACGACCCATCCCGCTACGCACGGAAACAGGACATGTGGCACACCATTAAGGCTCATCTAAACATCATATAACTTATACGCAGCGAAAAGAACTTAAATACAACCCTGGGTATTTTAAAACTTAGGAAACATTGCCCTCTGAGTTGAAAATCTATTGAAATCAGAGTTATAAAAAGTTTTGTTCAATTGAAAACACATCCAAAAGAATCAATTTTTGAAAACAGAGGTTCAGTCGACTGTGCCTAGGGTCCAGTCGACTGTACTTAGCAGAAACCAAAACCTAAAATTCTCAACAGAGGTCCAGTCGACTGATTAGGGAATCCCAGTCGACTGTGTTAAGCAGAAACAAAATACAACACTTCCAAAAGGAAATCCAGTCGACTGATCTGGGGACCCAGTCGAATGCACTGGTTACTCAGTAGCTAAAATCTACAGTGACTCAGTCGACTAATAAAGGGTCCAGTCGACTGCTTCTCATACTATTCACTTTCAGTGTCTCAATCACACGAGATCCAGTCGACTGACATAGGGTCCAGTCGACTGCTCCCCTGCTGGGCAGCCCTGTTGTGAAAATTAACAACTCATGCTTCTCCACACTAACAACAAACACAACCATAACTAAAATACAACATTTAAAACATAACCACAGACGTTCAAATACAGGATTACCATACTACGGAACTAATCCTAAGATCTATTACAACGTATTACATAACCCAATTCCTTGATACCAGTTTAGGAACTAGAAACAAAAATATAAACAAATGATTCCCCCGGCGTTCTTTAACGGCCTCACTCATCACGCTTCTTCTTGTCTTTCTTCTTACCTGCAATGGAGTACATCTCCACTGCTCAGCTATATGCTGAGCGTACAAGTCTAACATATGCAATATATGACAAAACATGCTTAAATCTCATAAATCATATCAATAGTCTCTAGGGAGAAAAATACGCCTTCATCCGGTAGCGGCAAGTCCAAGCCTTAAACCGCGATGTCAATGGCAAGTCCAAGCCTACAACCATTACATCCCCACAAGTGCCATGGCAAGTCCAAGCCTACAACCATGCACAGTAGCCGTCGCTACTAAAATTCTCAAACAACGAGAAGCTTACTCCGGCATGAATTTGTATAAGACTCCCCTTTGACCCACATAGACAACTCAACGTGCTCGCGTAAATTTAGACATGCTTTTCACAATTTAGCGCGTGCATAATTAACGGGCCTACAATTAACACATGGATTTTGCCCGGATCTCAATTTCGTCGTCGAAATATAAAACATGTATTTCTCTATATTTCACAAGTTAGAACTTCGTACCTCGTGCGATTTCCCCCAAACTTTGAAGGATCGACTAGGAGGTCAATTAATCGTCGGATTTCAAATTTGAGACGATTCCTACAAGTTTTACTGGGTTTTCCCCAAAAGTCTAGAATTAAGATTCTTACAAAAATTGGCCAAACACGGCCTAAGTGGTATCAAATCGAAGATCTTACCTTCACGAGTTCAAATCTTGAATTTGGTGAAAATCTGACCAACGAAAGGTCGCTGATCGTCGTCGCAAAGCCCGTGGCAACAAATCCCCTTTTCTCTCCTCTCTCTAGATATTTTTGGAAAGTTTGGATGAGAATGAATCTCATCCACCACTATTTATAGAAAAACTTTCTAGGAATTACGTTTACCTCCCCGCAAGTTTCTCAAAACTTCTCATTAACACATGAAACTTCGCACATGTCCATTTTATGCCTTTACGAGTGAAAATTTTAAATTCCAGAAGTTTCCGACTAAATCTCGTTTGGGTCCAAAACTTACGTCCGAAAACTAAGTTATGTGAAATCTCTACACAACCTACCTTTTTATTGAACGTGTCACTCACGTTCTCACCACAGTTCTCAAAATGATATAACAATATAAAAAAATTACCAGAATTTCCACAACACAGATAAAATTACTATTCATAAAATACCAGATAAGTCAAATAACATTTAAATCATATAAATGTCATTTACTCGTGCCAATGAAAATCTCAATTACCAATTTCCTCGTGTCCTTACTGACACCTCACCGTTGACCCATAGTCAACCTCATCTCAATTCAATTATCAAATAACATTGATAACTCACAAAAGTCAATATACATGATAAAACAATGATTTTCTGGAACGGGTGTGACACATTTAAGCATACAATTACATATAAATGCAATTTACATTTTTCAGACCTTCGTCAGGTCCCACTTTTATACCGGTTTCACTTGACTTGAAACTTTCATCTGTGTTCCCATCTGAACACCTTTTCACATGTGGATTCATAACCCCACCTTGAACCGTCATAAACATTAATTATCATTAATTATCACACATTAACATTGCGTTAAACTTCTTTTCTAGGTATAGGTGTTACATGTTGATATAAAGCTTGATTCGCTTTCGATATTGCATTCTTGACTTCATGATCTTACTCTTATTGAACATGAATTACACCTAAACCTGGGGACTTAATGGATAAATTGTACTTTTGCTTATTTTGTTGTTGTTTTCTTTTAACTAATAAAAAAATCTATCTCTTGTAGTATTTGGGAGCTTATTCAAAGAGAGAACCAACCCCGTTGGTGCTTATTAGGCAAAAAAGGGAAGAAGCTTAATTCAGGCAGGGCGGATCGATCCGGTCTTACTACGTGGATTGATCCGCATTTTTTAAGGAAGCTACTGCCCAAAATCATCAAATCGGATCGACCCAACCTCAAAGGGCGGATCGATCCACGATCCTGGATGCGTATTCCAAATGCCCAAATGAATAGCGTATCGGTCCGCCCCCTGCTGTTGAAGACTTCCACTTTTATTTACAAGATTGCCCTTTTGTTTTGGTGGTATAAATGGATAGAGGTAGTTTTTTATTAGATTAGCTTTTATTTTTTGGTTGTAGACTTCTTCTTCTCTCTCTCTCTTAGGTCTTTTTCCTCACCTCATTTACTCTTCCATCTACCCCCACTATTGTGCAATTAGTTATAGAGAGAGAAGATTCTACTTGTATTGGGTGCTTTGAAGCTTTTATTGGAATCTCTATTGGATTTCTCTTACATTTATGACTAGTTCTCTAAGTAGGTATAATGTCTATAGACACCCCATTTTTGCCCAATCTAATCATTTCAAAATAAAGTGCTCGTTGACACGAGCGTATCACTTTTTAAATCATCCCAATCTGACCTCGAATGGTAAGAATATTGCAAGTGAAAGCTATGGGGTCAAAAGCTTAACAATTTCGCATGCACCCTACCACACACGATTATTTCTCATCCTCCAACAAAATTATTAAAGACACATTCTCGGTGGGTGGAGGCAAGTAAGAAAGCAAAAGCAAAAAAAAAAAAAAGGCAAGAAAGCAAAAGCAAAGAAAAAGCAAAAAATAAAGGGAAAACAAATAAAATAAATAAAGCATGGGCTTATAAATGAAGGACATTACAGACTCATTTGAAAAAAGAGAGGGAGGAACGAAGAAAAAGACTCCCTCTCTGTATCTCCCTTACACTCTCTATCTTCCTCGCCTTCCTCTCCATCTCCCTCACTTCATTATTAAAAATCCACAAAAAAGTGGACATTTTCTCCACCACCATATCACATGTTCTAACCACCATCGTCAAAGTCATCACTACAATCACCACCCTCCACATAGTTATCATATCATCACGATTCTCATCAGCATACCTCACGGCCGTTTTACCACTGCCATCATCTCTTGCCGCCCAACCATCATCCTACCACCTCAAATCATCGCCCAACATCCCAGTCACTTATCCTAAATATTCTAGCCGATTTCTCGAGTTCCTCTAACAACTCATGTTTTTTTTTCTCTTGTACATACCATCTTTATTCTAGCTTGATAATAATAATAAAAAATAATAATAATCCACGTCATACTCAGAATTACTTGGTTTCCAATACAAAAATCATGTCCGACTTGGGATTACATGGTTCCCAATAAAGAATTCCCACATGGTTTCTAATATGGAGAGCCATGTTCTACTGGGGATGACGCGGTTACTAATACGGGGACCTATGTTCTACTAGGGACTACGTGGTTTTCTAATATGAAAACACATGTCTAAATAAGAAAGATCACTTAATTCACATAAATAAAATAATAAAAAGAAAGAAATGATTAATCGGACTCAACATCCACCTTTGCATTCAGAGATCTTCACAGGTAAGTCTTCATATCCTACACACACTTCACTTTTTTTTTCCTTTCTTTTGGGCACCGACCCCTTACTTCTGGCATAAAAAAATACAAAAAAAATCACTTTTCAGTCATTTAGACACCATCCATTTCTTCAGGTATAAAAAAAAATACAAAAAAATGTACTTTCTCAAAATAAACTCCAATGCCACCTCTGCTTGGAATCTGCAAACAGTACAGGTAAGACCGATAAGTTTTCACACTCTTAATGGGCACCGACCCTTACTTCTGGTATACTTTTCAGTCATGTGGGCACAAATCCTTACTTTCGGTATAGGACTAAAAGGACCCAAAAAAAATAAAAATAAAAAGAAAGTACAACAAAAATACTTCATTCTCCATTCACTTGCATAATATCATTTCAATCTCAATCACTTTCTAAAGGTTAAAGTCTAGAACTACACCGTACAGGTTAAAGTTCCTAGCGACATCGACTCTTTCTCAAATCACTACATCACACGTGCACAGTCAAATATGACCACTCCTTTTTTTTTTTTTTTAAATCACTTGCATAGACTCATACACAAGTCAGAACTATGTTTGGCCTGATTCCTGTCTTGGGATATGTAAGCAACTCTCAAAGAGTGCGGCTATACCCATCGCTTTTTTCCATCCTATTTCACTTTCTAAAAAAGGGAAAAAAAACTTTTTTTTCCTTTTCAATTGAAATCCCCCATTTTAATAAAAATCACTAAAATTGGCAATCGTGTTCGCACGGATGTTCGAGGGTGCCTAATACCTTCCCTTGACATAATCGAGTCCCCGAACCCATCTCAAAATCCCTAGTTTTCGCATAGCTATTTAGAGTCACACTTTTAAAGGGTCCACTTTTCTCAGAACTGTTTTTCAAAAGTCAAAGATGAATTACTTTAATTGTCTTTGCAGGGGTCCTAACGCCCCAAATGTTAGTACTTCAGACCTGCTATTCTAGAACAATATGGTTTTGGCTGAGATGAAGGCATAGTGCTTCTTGTGTATTTTCTTCTCAGTATAGCAATTATGAAGGCATGGTGCTTCTTGTTGAAATGGCTTGATAACGAAGAAGTTCGTGAAGACTAGAAAATGCTCTTGGAAACTCGGTCCGCTCCCGTGATTCAATTTATTTTGTTGGGTGGAGTGACCTTACCAATGAACAAAGATTTGATGAAAATGTAAGGGTTTCTTGTTGTTCTCTCTTTGCTCTTGTATGTATCGCAAAAAAAAACATCAATAAAAAGAGAATGTCAAGAATTATGTAACTACATAGACGATCAATTATATGAGTTGTTCCCAGCCATCTAGTCCATGCACTGTTTCAAGACCCTTTACTAACATTCTGGTTCTCCATCGACACACCCAAAAGCCTTTGGGTCACTCTCGTAAAAGACAAAATCTCCACCCACTGCCCAGAATGCCACTCCTTACGAGGCATCAAAATTCCACACAAGGGCAGTTTTTCCATTACTGAATATGTGCATTGTCTGCTTTGTATAAATACATACATTTCTTTATAAAAAAAAAACAAATTAAAAAAAAAAGTTTCTTCATCATTCAATAATTATCAGCTTGCTCTAAAATCTCATGATTCATTGGATATGACTGTCTTGTAACTTGTTGAAGACAATTTAGACATCGCATTGGACTTTTGAATGCAAAACATGTCCGATTACCATGCAATCACAGTCTATGACAGAACATGTCAAAAAGGCTTCAACTCTATAATTGATCATTACAGTATCTGACATTGCTCATCATCGCAAGTACAGGCTGCTCTCCAACTGCTGTAGCATATGCACAACACACTCTTAAGTGCAAGAATACCTCAGATCCAAACTCAATGGATTGTGATGACCAAGAGCCAATACTCCTGAGGCAGGATGACTAAGATGGATAAGGTGAGGCCAGGTGTGTGGGCTTGTCCCACATCGCTTGGGGTGAAGTTCCTAAACTAGTTTATAAGGATTAATCGCCCCTCTATATATACAACAAGGCATTTTAAAATCGTGAGGGAGCTAAACATGAAAGAACTCCACAGTTAAACGTGTTGCTGCCAGAGCTGTACCAGGGATGGGTGACCCCCTGGGAAGTTCTTTGTGTTTAGGCCCAAAGCGGACAATATTGTTTCTAAATGGGGAGGTGGGTCGTTACAAGGCGTGTCACACATCGATCAAGTATCAACTGGGGTAGCCCATTGCTCATCATCACATTGCACACTCTCATAATCTATAAATTTCAATGTTGCACATATATGATTAAATCCAATTATACTTGTATCAAAATGATAAGAGGCAATCATTTCAGCTATTCAAACACTGTTATCCACTTGTTAGCCCACTTGAGCCATACAATGAAAATTTTTCTTCAAATTCAAACCCCCTGAAGATCACCCCCCCCCCCCCCCATACACACACACTGGGGCAATGCAAAAAAAAAAGAAAAGAAAAAAAGCTCGGCAAAAAAAAGGGGAAAAAAGGGAGCTCAATACAGAAGCTGAAAACAAATCCACAAAATACTATCCAACTTGGATACTTATTTCAAACTAGAGCAATTCTTCCCCAAGTCGACTTTTACTCCGCAATACCTACCCCATACCAGATTGGGGCAGGCGAAAAGAAAAAAAAACAGAGCTTAAGGTGATCTCAAGCATAGCAATCAACCTTTAAAACAAAAAATTCGAGCCTTTATGCGATCCTTATTTCTTAACCATGACCCTGGCCTACAATACAACCTACTAAGAGTCCACTCTGATTGACACAGGTCTTGTTGGGTTCATTAAATCATACTTTTGCATCATTTCAAAGACATGGGCCATCACATATTGTCAATTTCAAGATAGTCCGACGGGAGTAGTGAAAGACTCAAAAGGGCGTTACGAGTGAAAATCAAGACTATGGCAAAACCATCGACATAGCAAATATGGAAAAGGACTGGACATTCACCGAATACTAGGGCACTGAGCTCATAAAGTCAAAATACGTTGTCTTCTAAGTGTTCCAATAAACAACAAGACATACAATATCCACTAACTTATGAACATTCTTTTGCAGATGATAAACTCATGCATCAAACACTTTCGTAAAAACTCTGTACATAGCATAACATCACATTAAAAAAAAATCATTCATACTTTACAATGGAGTAGAAAATTCATATCTTTTGAAACAGGGGCAACGGGTCCTGATACTTCCATCATCATTGTAAGGAGAGTACTTATATCTGGCCCAACATACTTCCAAAAGCCTAACCACTGGCCCAACATACTTCTAAAAACCTAACCATTGGCCCAATATACTTCTGAAAACCTCACAATTGGTCTAACATACTTTTCCAAAAGCCTAATCACTAGCCCTTCATACTTCCAAAAGCCTAACCGCTGACCCAACATAGTTCCAAAAACCTCACTACTGGCCCAACATAGCTCCAAAAGCCTCACTACTGGCCTAACATAGCTCCAAAAGCCTCACTATTGACCTAATATACTTCCAAAAAATACCCATTATATACAACCTTTGCTCAGACTCCAACTCTACAACAATCCCTCTGCTCAGATCTAGATGTCAAATCGACCTCTCATCTATGGATCATCAAGAAATATGTCCCCTACTCGGGATCACCAAGTTCATATGATCCAGCTGTGGCTATCGCAGGTTGGTTTACCCACAGCTTTTCAAAATCGATTTCTAAAACAAATGAGTCGCCACTTAATTTTTAAAAGGAAAAATTAAGAAACCATTTTAAAAGCAAACTGATCTTTTGCGAAACCAAAGATTAACTAGGTCCGGGGATTATGGAATGAGAGAGGAAGGAGCCCGTCGGACTAAAACACCCTCTCTCATCCTATCTTGCGATAGGCCTCTACTCAACATCCTTTTAATCAAATTTATTAATCTAAGCATGCCCTCAACTAATACATATATACATATACATCATAAAAGCATGTCCAAAGGGTGTAAAATTGCAATTGACAAAATATCATTCAAAAGCCACATAATTCAGGTAACAAGCGATATGATATGCAATAGAGAACAAGTGAACTTACCCGGGATCCAGCAGCGATAATAAACGTGCAATGCATGCGAACAAAAGAAAATCCTAAAAAGAGTCTCTAATCACATATACACATAAGGCAAAACCTAATTCTAAGGTGTCGCGCATTAAGTCGAAGAATCAATAAAATCAAGAAATTAAGATAAACTAAAAAGGAGTTTTAGAAATCATACCTTAATAGCGCTACAAAACAAAGGGTTAGTCCACATGCTTCACATAATAATAATATGATATCAAACAATCAATCCTAATTCTCTAACTTGTACCTAGCAAGCAATGAAATCCAACTTTATCCAATTACTAGTTCTAATTATAAGCATTAATGTACATGAGTTCATGAATATAAACAAGACTAGGCCATTAACTATGAATTTATGCATTGATTTGAATCATTTAGCTTTGGGATTTAAGTCTAATTAATCATTATTAAAACATGGTTTAATCCCTAAGTCATAAGAGAATCATTTAGGCCATTATTTACAAAGTTAGTCAAATGTGTCATAAAAACTCTGAAAATTGCAGAGAGCAAACCAGAACTTAAAAGAAATAAAAAGCACATCTCTCGTGGTTTGATCTTGGTGAATTTTGGACCCAGAATGCCTCTGTGAGTCTAGTTTACAAATCAAAAAGAAAATCAAGGTTTCAACGGTTAGATCTCCGGGAATATGGAAAACACCAGACATCACTCAGCATCTTACAATCTCCTGTCCAGAATTCTTGCACGATTTATTAAAAATAGTAAAAAAATCAGAATTGCTTTGTTCTTTTTAGGGTGACTTCCTAACACATTAATCTACTTGGAAAAAATTATTTTGGGCCATAGAAACTTTGTTAGAACTCTGATTTAATTATTTCAAAAGAGTGTTGCTGTTCTGAAACTATTCTGAAATTCTGGACAGATTATTGTTGCTTCACAAAAACCATGATCAAACCATTCTAAACATGAAACCACCTCAAAACAAAAATTACAGTGGTAGAACAATGTGTTATTAATGCTTTCCCGTTGGTTTCACTTAATTTCAACGGTTAGATTCCGAACTAAAAATCTTTGATCAAAAACAGTTTGTGAATTCCCTGTTTTTATTTTGCTAGTTCAACTTTTATTTGGTAACTCCAACTATTAAACCATGAAGTTGGGTTTAAACCAAACCATTTCTCCTACCATTTGATGGCCATGGGAGACTACAAACCTTTATTCTTCATAGATTTCAAATGAAATATGGATTGACTTCATGAAATCTATAAGATAGGAAAATCTAAACCATGGAGATGGATTTAGACTCAAAACTACATTCTCCTACCATTTAATGGTCATTGGAGAGGGGGGACATGACCATGACTCATGAGTCTTGAAGGAATATTGAAAGGATTCCTCAAGACACCAAGTTTAGAAGATCCAAATCATGGGTGTGGATTTGGGGCCTCTTATGAAGTGTTAATTAAACTTTGACTCCTATGTGAAGCACAAGCCTACATAGGATTCAAAAATCATGCTCTAGAGGTCAAAAGAGATATTGAAGATCTCCAAGACCTTCAAGAGAAGAAAGCAAACAAGAAAATGGAAGAAAATAACATGGAAACAAAAGAAGCTCCTAAATTTTACTTGATAAACAAAGAAGATAATGAAAGATTTTAAGACTAGAGATGAGAGAAAAAAAAAGATAAGCTAATAATCTATGGTTAGAGGATCACCTCCAAATTATCCTCAAAGTTTTCTTTTCTTTGAAGATCTTCCAAGCTCTTCTCTAATTCTCTAAACACTCTCTTTTTCTCTCTAAAAGAATGTTGGTGAAATGGAAGTATATGTTCTCTCTCAATATCTCTTGGTGTTCTTTTTTGGTCTCTCTATTTTTTTGTTCTTCTCTCCCCCTCTCCATGAAGATACCTCTTCATTTATAGGCAAAATCAACAGATATTTTTGGTGAATTTCGGAGTAAAAAATAGGTGTAATTCCCTCATTAGTTGGTACAATGTGTACTTTCTGAAATTATGCAGACTGCTGTCCAGCGCGGCATTCCAGACACTGACGCGGCAGTCCGTGACTGCCGCTGCGGCATTCATCAAATGCCGTTGCGGCACTTAATGACTGCCGCGCGGCATTCACCAAATGCCGCGCCAATTAATGGATTGCCGCAACTTTGTCAGTCTTACTTTATCAGTTTTTTGTTCTTATTTGCATGCGCATACGTATTGCTCTGCAAAATACAGATTTTAAAAGCGAACGGCAGTCAGAAACCTGCGGCGGCACTTGATGAGTGCCGTGCCGGCACTCTGTGACTGCCGTACGGCAGTTACCGAGTGCCGCGGAATTCCGCCGTGTGCCGTTTTTTGACTAAAATTCCCCTTTTAGATCTTTTCTCTTTTTGAAACAAATTATTTTTGAATATCTTTTCCAAAAGTTGTGTTTTTTTTATATCAGCATTTTCCTAAATACCTGGCATTTCCCTCTTTCTGTGAAATTTTATCGCGTTTTGGAGAATTTTCTGAAGAGCTTGGAATACTTCGAATTTTTCGGTCATTGTCATCATCGGACGTGGAGGTGACGCTCTCTTAAATTCGACGGCCGGTCAAAATTGGGGTGTCTACACCAGCACCAGGTATGAGTCCGTCAAGTGGCATCCTGTTCATCTCATCCAATCTCAGGTATGAGTCCGCCAAGGGGTAACCGGTTCATATCATCCAGTGTCAGGTGTGAGTCCATCAAGGGGCATCATGTTCATATCATCCAGCACCAAGTATAAGCCCGTCAAGGGGCATCTTGTTTATATCATCCAGCACCAGGTATGAGTCCGTCAAGTGGCATCCTGTTCATACCATCCTGTTCACAATCTCACTACCGAGAATGAGTCCGTCAAAAGGCATCCCATTCACACATTCAAGCTCAAGAGTGAGTCCGTCAAGAGGCATCCTGTTCACAATCTCACTATTGGGAATGAGTCCGTCAAGTGGCATCCCGTTCATACCTTCAAGCTCAGGAGTGAGTCTGTTAAGTGACATCATATTCACTCCATCCTGTTCACAATCTCACTATCGGGAATAAGTCCATCAAGTGGCATCCCGTTCACACCTTCAAGCTCAGGAGTGACTCCGTCAAGAGGCATCCTGTTCACAATATCACCATTGGGAATGAGTCCCAAGTGGCATCCCGTTCATATCTTCAGCTCTAGAGTGAGTCTGTCAAGAGGCATCCTATGCACAATATCACTATCAAGAATGAGTCCATCAAGTGGCATCCCGTTCATATCTTTAGCTCAGGAATGAGTCCGTCAAGGGGCATCCTGTTCATAATATCAGTATTGAGAATGAGTCCGTCAAGTGGCATCCCGTTCATATCTTCATCCTAGGAGTGTGTCCGTCAAGAGATATCCTGTTCATAATCTCACTATCAGAATTGAGTCCGTCAAGTGGGACCCCGTTCACATTTTCAAACTCAAGAGTAAGTCAGTCCATCAAGAGGCATCCTGTTCACAATATCACCGTCGGGAGTAAGTCCGTCAAGTGGCATCCCGTTATCATCAACATCAACCTCAGTTTAGGATTACGTGACTTCGCACTTTATAACCCCCGTACCCGGAAAAGAAGGCTAATGTGGTATTAATATGTATTAATTAAAGATAGTTAAATCATAAGATGGTTTAAGGTGGGGTTATGAACCCACAGGTAAAAAGGTGTTCAAATGCGGACACAGATGAAAGTCTTGTAAAAGGCAGGACTCGTATAAAAGTGAGACCTGACGAAGCTCTAAATGACGTAAATTGTATATTGTAATACCCGCTATTTTCAAATATTTATTTCCCAAGATGAATAGTATTTTTATGTTGTTATTATAATATTCAGTATTTATAGAACTCGATTATAAATTTTCAGAATTTTTAGAAACAGAAATTTAGCAGATTTGTGAATATCTGGTATATTTGGACCATATATGATTTTATTGCACATCCAACCAAACATGGCCCTAAGGAAATAATTATCCTTTGAACCTTTAACTCTTGGTAATTGCAAGGTGAGGTCCCTCCTTGGTTCCTATATATATGGGACCATTCCATTACATTTATCCTTAGACTTATGAGGTTGAGAACTCATCCTAATGCTTACATATCTTCATCTCACACACAAGAACACCAAGAACACACCTAGAACACCAAGAACACCTATAACACCAAGAACACCAATAATACACCAAGAACACCTAGAACACCAATAACACACCTAGAACACCAAGAACACCAAGAACACACCTAGTACACCAAGAACACCAAGAACACATCTAGTACACCAAGAACACCAAGAACACTATTTGAAGCCTGAATTTTACATTCGAAGATTCTTCGGGTTTTCTCGGCATTATTATTCTGCGAATTTAGGTGAGTCTCCAACTCACTCAGCTATTTATATTACACTTTGTTATGAACACATGATTATGATTATGATTATGATTTATATTAATTATGTGATGCTTATACGTATTATATTACGTATTTAGATTTTTATACGTATAAATACGGTATTCTGATATAGTATAATATGGTATAAATAGGGTATTTTAATATAATATAATACGGTATAAATACAATATTATGGTATAATATAAATACAGTATTCTGGTTTTTCAAATACGGCATAAATACGATAAACTGGTATTTTCAAATATGACTGGAATCGAGATGGATTCTTAATGAGGATCGAAAACTCTTAACTTCCAACATGAATACTTATTTATTTAATCTCACGGAACTTTTATAAATTCGGTTGTGGACGTACAAAACTGGAAAATGACCAAAATACCCTTGTAATCTATTTTCACTTAAATCGACTAAAATCAAGATATTTTCTTAACGGGGATCGAAAACTCTTAACTTACAACATGAATAATTATTTATTTATTTTTTGCTGAAGAATACTTATTTATTTGATCTCACGTAACTTTTATATTTTCGGATCCTGACTTATAAACTGGAAAATGACCAAAATACCCATGTGCCCTATTTTTACTAGAATCATACACGATGTCTAATATTTCATTCTAGTTTTGGTTTGAATGTTGTTATGTGTAATACCCTGTATTTTTCTTGTATTTTTATATCCTTTTGATATATGTATGAGATAATAACGAGATTGAGAAGCCGACGTGCATATTAGTGGATCTGTCGACCGCAGAGGTCGATACTATTTATGGGTGCACGTGAATGCGGTCGCTAAGGTCGTATGATGTTGAGTGTAGAATCCCAGGTGTTGGGATAGGACCGGGGCTTCGTGTCAAATCGATATATGATAGAGTTGGACTTTGTGTCAGATTTTAGAGGTTATGTGATGTGGGGCTTTGTGTCGAGGTCAATATAGCGAGACTACGTGTCAAGAATAATATGTCGGGGCTAGAGTGCCGGGGTATCTTAGGACTGCATGTCGTAGTAGCATGTCAGGGCTATGTGCCGTAATAGTATCAAGGAGTTGGGTGCTATAGTGGAGCTGTGTGCAATAGTATGGAGCTGTGTGCGGTAGTATGAGCTGTGTGCGATAGTATGAGCTGTGTGTGATAGTATGGAGCTGTGTGCGGTAGTATGAGCTGTGTGCGGTGATATGAGCTGTGTGCGGTAATGATATGAGCTGTGTGCGGAAGTATGAGCTGTGTGCGGTGATATGAGCTGTGTGCGGTAGTATGAGCTGTGTGTGGTGATAATTGCTGCGTGCTGTTGAATGACAGAGCTGCGTGCTGTGGAATGTCAAGGCTGCGTGCTGAATCATATAAGGGCTATGTGTCGTAACCATGATAGGGCGGGTTGGCCAAAACGTTGGGACTGCGTGTCAAGGGTGAATAGACCGTAGGTATGGGACTACGTGTCTGATTAATATGGACCCAAGAGTCTATGTTATGTGTGAGACTATGTGTCGAGGATAAATGAGTCATGAGTCGTTGGGCTACGTGCTAGATGGGAAAGGGGATGACGTCCGTATTATATCTTGGATTGGTGCATACATGCATACGAACGATGAGATGATCCTTTTTATTGATGTTGTTGTTATATGCTACATATCTGTAGATACTCTGTTAGTATTTGCATTTACTCGGCTTTCGTAGTTGATGGCGTTTTATGCCACTGGATATTCAACATCCAGCTGGCCAAGGCTTTGAGTATGCAGGTGATGCATACATGGACAGGTACTACGAGGAAGGTGTGACGCCCCGCAAAAATAAGCGTATTTCCATTGAAAAATTAAATAAATCACACTTGATTCTTTAAAATAAAAATACAAAATTTCTTTAAAACTCCCAGCAGGTCCATATTCTCCACGGATCTCCTATATCATCCTTAACCTTATCTCCCTTCTAGGCTTCGGTTACCGGCACTGCCTGCATCTAAAAACCATACCGGGAAGTATACAATATGACATGAATAATAAAGGCTCAAAAGGATAATGACAATCAAATACATAGAACGACATCAAATCAATTGACCAGTCTCACAACCCAACTGCTCACACTACCCAAACGCTCATACCAATAGCATCATACCAGGTTCCACTTGATCACATAGCAAGAGACACCTCACCTCACCTCACCCGTCTCCAGTACGTCGGTCCCTGAGGCCTGTTGGACTGTTGGTAGGTGCTCCTTGCTCATGACCCTTTAGTCCCATAGCACTTAGCAATAAACACATACTCATTGATTCCAAATGAAAACACAACATAACTGCAAAAAGAGTACAAGTAGAGATAACAAAGAAATACTCCGGAGAATTTAGAAAGCATATTGTACACAACCCGGTACCTATAAATGATGTTGAGCAACTCCCAAACACTTCTCTTCTTCTTCTTCTTCTTCTTCTAACTCGAGGTGTATGTATATCTATAATTGTGTATATATATATATATATATAAATCTCTCTCTGTGTGACTCTTTCAAGCTCTCTATGCTAGAAGTGTAGAATGTGTGTGTTTGAGAGAGTATGTGAGTGTATAAATAGCCAAGCTTCCACTTGGAGACAATGGCCTAACAATCCACTTATTAACCACTAACTTATAATTAATTGGTAGTTTATAAGGAATATGCAAGATGATGTAAACATACACTAATGCACATATAACTCCACTAATATTAGTGTATAAATAACCAAACATAATGGCCTAACAATCCACTAACTTCTAATTAATTGGTAGTTTATAAGGAATATGCAAGATGATGTAAACATACACTAATGCACATATAACTCCACTAATATTAGTGTATAAATAACCAAACATAATGGCCTAACAATCCACTAACTTCTAATTAATTGGTAGTTTATAAGGAATATGCAAGATGATGTAAACATACACTAATGCACATATAACTCCACTAATATTAGTGTATAAATAACCAAACATAATGGCCTAACAATCCACTAACTTCTAATTAATTGGTAGTTTATAAGGAATATGCAAGATGATGTAAACATACACTAATGCACATATAGCTCCACTAATATTAGTGTATAAATAACCAAACATAATGGCCTAACAATCCACTAACTTCTAATTAATTGGTAGTTTATAAGGAATATGCAAGATGATGTAAACATACACTAATGCACATATAACTCCACTTAGAGACATTGGCCTAACATCCCATTCACTATCCACTATCCTCCATTAATTACAAAGAATGTGCAAAATGATGTGTATCCACTACACATAAAGCTCCACTGATAATTGCAAGGGGTAGGTGGAGTTGATGTGGGTCAAGGTGTGTTTGGGAATTCTAGCTTATGGCATAAGGACAACTCACATACTACAAGCATTTGCCAAACAAGGTCTAAAGAAAAGCATCAGCAATAATAAATGGGTATAAAGAAATTTGTCCAATCAGTCACTCCCAAAATTCTGTGAAAATTTAGCACTGCGCGGACAGTTTTAAACCTAAACTGGTATTTTCGTGACACGGTGTTCATCACAAAAATACAGAAAATTCATTTTAACGTAGGAAGTGATTTTCTGGTTTCATAAAAATACTGATTGAATCCAAAGAAATTATTTTCACCGTTTTGAAATACAGATTTGAAATTTAACACAGGTATTGCCAGATTTTATGAAAATCGCATTTTGACCCAAAAAGAAATTTCAATAATGAGATTAGTCAAGAAATAAATTTTTCACATAAGGATTGAAAATAAAAGCAGACAAAATATATATAATTTTAAATATGACAATGCAAGAAAAATGCAGGTTATTACACCCTTCCTCCCTTAAACAGAATTTCGTCCCCGAAATCAAGACTAACTAGTCATGAAACAACTCCGGGTACTTCTTCCTCATATCAGCTTCTACTTCCCACGAGGCTTCATTCTCGTCATGGTGATTCCACTGAACCTTCACCAACGGGATATCCTTATTCCTTAACTTCTTGATACTCTGATCCAGAATCTTCACAGGTCTCTCCTTGTAAGAAACGTTATGACTCGTCTCAATGTCGTCATAACTAACCACGTGCGAGGGATCTCGTATGTATTTCCTCAACATACTCACGTGAAACACGTTGTGAACCCCAGACATCTTCGGTGGTAGTGCTAGTTTATAAGCCACTTTCCTGACACGTTCTAAAATCTCGAACGGTCCAATGAAACGCGGGGCCAACTTCCCTCTCTTGAGACCAAAACGTACCACTCCTCGGGTCGGTGAAACCTTAAGAAGTACGTGATCTCCAACACTAAATTCCAAATCTTTCCGACGTCGATCGGCATAACTCTTATACCGACTTTGAGCGGTTCTCATCCTTTCCTTGACCAGGGAAATATTTTCGTTGGTTTCTCTAACCAGATCTGGTCCCAACAATTTCGTGTCTCCAACTTCTGCCCAACACAATGGAGAACGACATGGTCGTCCGTACAGTGCTTCGAACGGAGCCATACCGATACTCGCGTGATAACTATTGTTATAGGCAAATTCAACCAAAGGCAAGTGTGTCTCCCAAGATTCTTCAAAATCGATCACACAAGCCCTAAGCATATCCTCCATGATCTGATTCACACGCTCAGTTTGTCCATCTGTCTGAGGGTGAAAAGCAGTACTCATCTTGAGCGAGGTTCCCATAGCTTCTTGCAGACTTTCCCAAAATCCAGAGGTAAAACGCGCGTCACGATCTGACACAATTGACACAGGTGCACCATGAAGTCGCACAACTTGTTGTATGTACATCCGGCTCATCCTCTCCACCGGGTATGTCATACTATAAGCAATGAAATGGGCTGATTTCGTCAGTCGATCCACAACTACCCAAATAGCATCATGGTTCTGTTGAGATCGAGGCAATCCCACTACAAAATCCATGGTTATGTGCTCCCACTTTCAACCAGGAATAGGTAGCGGTTGCAACAATCCTGACGGTCTCTGATGTTCGGCCTTGACTTGCTGACACGTCAAACACTTGGATACAAACTCGGCCACATCCTTCTTCATGCCTTCCCACCAAAAATTTCTCTTCAAATCTTTATACATCTTCGTCCCTCCCGGGTGAACTGTATATCTTGACTTATGTGCTTCTTCCAGGATATCCTTTCTAAGCTCTCCAACATCCGGCACACATAATCTATTCCTGCACCGATACCCTCCATCGACTCCCACTTTCCATTCTGTCGAGTCCTTCTCTGACATCTTCGCAAACCATGATTGAAACTTCTCATCTTCTTTCTGAGCTCCAATAATGCGGTCAATGAGAACATGCTGTAGGATAAGACATCCGAAAAGTTGTCCTTCTCCTCTTTCAGCACTCTGTACATCGAACTCCGCCAACGTCTCCAATGCTCGCCATTCTCTAATCATTAAAGAGGCGATCGTCTCACGAGTCTGCCGACTCAAAGCATCAGCGACCACATTAGCTTTACCAGGGTGGTATTCCAACGTGAAGTCGTAATCTTTGATCAACTCCATCCATCTGCGCTGCCTCATGTTCAACTCTTTCTGTGTGAACAAATACTTCAGACTCTTGTGATCGGAGAATAAATCAAACTTCTCACCGTAGAGATAATGTCTCCAAATCTTGAGTGCAAATACCACTGCTGCCAACTCCAAATCATGAATGGGATAATCCAACTCATTCGGCTTCAGCTGTCTAGATCCATAGGCTATAACTCTACCATCTTGTAGTTTATAAGGAATATGCAAGATGATGTAAACATACACTAATGCACATATAACTCCACTAATATTAGTGTATAAATAACCAAACATAATGGCCTAACAATCCACTAACTTCTAATTAATTGGTAGTTTATAAGGAATATGCAAGATGATGTAAACATACACTAATGCACATATAACTCCACTAATATTAGTGTATAAATAACCAAACATAATGGCCTAACAATCCACTAACTTCTAATTAATTGGTAGTTTATAAGGAATATGCAAGATGATGTAAACATACACTAATGCACATATAACTCCACTAATATTAGTGTATAAATAACCAAACATAATGGCCTAGCAATCCACTAACTTCTAATTAATTGGTAGTTTATAAGGAATATGCAAGATGATGTAAACATACACTAATGCACATATAACTCCACTAATATTAGTGTATAAATAACCAAACATAATGACCTAACAATCTAATTATTAAAAGAGAAAATATTAGATTTAATTTCTAATATACTTTCTCTGCTACTGTAATCCTCGTTTTCTGCCCAAACGGTGCAGAATCTGAGAAAATTGCATTAGACGAAAAGTGTGCAGAATCGAGTTTTGCTTGGGACAGCGCGGGTAGAATCTTAAATTTCCTTCGTTTTCCTAACAAAAATCTGAAAACAAAATTCTGCTACTGTTAAAATTAAAAGAGAAAATATTAGATTTAATTTTAAATATGACTCGAAAAAATCTTAACTTCCAACACGAATACCAAATCATTTAATCTCACGCAACTTTTCCCAAAAAAATATATTTTTAGTTCATGACTTATAAAATTGAAAAAATGACCAAAATACCCCTGTGACCAATTTTCGCTAAAATCGCACACGAAGTCTAAATCGTCAATTTAAACATGAAAACACGGGTTACTACAATCTACCCTCCTTAATAGAGATTTCGTCCCGAAATCTAGAGATAAAAGCATTTGGTAAATAACTTCATAAATTTCTTAAAATAATGTTTAAAACAAATATAGCATATTTTGTTTTATAAAATAACAAATTTTTTTTTTTTTTCAACCTTCTTTGACTCCTCCCAGGCGATGTAGACTATCTAACCTTGACTTAGTCCTACATTTCCGGCTGGGGACAGACTCTGATACCATTTGTGACGCCCCGCAAAAATAAGCGTATTTCCATTGAAAAATTAAATAAATCACACTTGATTCTTTAAAATAAAAATACAAAATTTCTTTAAAACTCCCAGCAGGTCCATATTCTCCACGGATCTCCTATATCATCCTTAACCTTATCTCCCTTCTAGGCTTCGGTTACCGGCACTGCCTGCATCTAAAAACCATACCGGGAAGTATACAATATGACATGAATAATAAAGGCTCTAAAGGATAATGACAATCAAATACATAGAATGACATCAAATCAATTGACCAGTCTCACAACCCAACTGCTCACACTACCCAAACGCTCATACCAATAGCATCATACCAGGTTCCTCTTGATCACATAGCAAGAGACACCTCACCTCACCTCACCCGTCTCCAGTACGTCGGTCCCTGAGGCCTGTTGGACTGTTGGTAGGTGCTCCTTGCTCATGACCCTTTAGTCCCATAGCACTTAGCAATAAACACATACTCATTGATTCCAAATGAAAACACAACATAACTGCAAAAAGAGTACAAGTAGAGATAACAAAGAAATACTCCGGAGAATTTAGAAAGCATATTGTACACAACCCGGTACCTATAAATGATGTTGAGCAACTCCCAAACACTTCTCTTCTTCTTCTTCTTCTTCTTCTAACTCGAGGTGTATGTATATCTATAATTGTGTATATATATATATATAAATCTCTCTCTGTGTGACTCTTTCAAGCTCTCTATGCTAGAAGTGTAGAATGTGTGTGTTTGAGAGAGTATGTGAGTGTATAAATAGCCAAGCTTCCACTTGGAGACAATGGCCTAACAATCCACTTATTAACCACTAACTTATAATTAATTGGTAGTTTATAAGGAATATGCAAGATGATGTAAACATACACTAATGCACATATAACTCCACTAATATTAGTGTATAAATAACCAAACATAATGGCCTAACAATCCACTAACTTCTAATTAATTGGTAGTTTATAAGGAATATGCAAGATGATGTAAACATACACTAATG
Source organism: Hydrangea macrophylla (assembly GCA_033977485.1). NCBI lineage: Eukaryota > Viridiplantae > Streptophyta > Magnoliopsida > Cornales > Hydrangeaceae > Hydrangea > Hydrangea macrophylla. The sequence continues at coordinate 98,384,386 of CM066985.1, forward strand.
CACATATAACTCCACTAATATTAGTGTATAAATAACCAAACATAATGGCCTAACAATCCACTAACTTCTAATTAATTGGTAGTTTATAAGGAATATGCAAGATGATGTAAACATACACTAATGCACATATAACTCCACTAATATTAGTGTATAAATAACCAAACATAATGGCCTAGCAATCCACTAACTTCTAATTAATTGGTAGTTTATAAGGAATATGCAAGATGATGTAAACATACACTAATGCACATATAACTCCACTAATATTAGTGTATAAATAACCAAACATAATGACCTAACAATCTAATTATTAAAAGAGAAAATATTAGATTTAATTTCTAATATACTTTCTCTGCTACTGTAATCCTCGTTTTCTGCCCAAACGGTGCAGAATCTGAGAAAATTGCATTAGACGAAAAGTGTGCAGAATCGAGTTTTGCTTGGGACAAAGCGGGTAGAATCTTAAATTTCCTTCGTTTTCTTAACAAAAATCGGAAAACAAAATTCTGCTACTGTTAAAATTAAAAGAGAAAATATTAGATTTAATTTTAAATATGACTCGAAAAAATCTTAACTTCCAACACGAATACCAAATCATTTAATCTCACGCAACTTTTCCCAAAAAAATATATTTTTAGTTCATGACTTATAAAATTGAAAAAATGACCAAAATAACCCTGTGACCAATTTTCGCTAAAATCGCACACGAAGTCTAAATCGTCAATTTAAACATGAAAACACGGGTTACTAAATCCTGTCACGCCCCGACGTAGCATAAATATGGAAAGCGTTTAATTTCCTTTATGGACCCGTAGGTCGCGACAGTTTGAAGGATCGATTCCGTCCCAAACGTCGAACAACATAAAACCATTAATCAGAGTAGGGCAATCAAGGCTTATAAAAATTTCTAACTTATTACATCCTATGGTACGGGGTTTACTAAGGCACAGACCGCCTTGAAATAAAATAATAAATTAAAGTCTATTACAGTCATCCATATTACAAAAACCAAATCATATCTTAAAGCACATAAACATAAAACATATAAAAGTAAAATCTCTTCTCAGCAACTGATCTCAATTAGCATAGGTATACGGTTCATCCTGATTATTACCTGCAAAGCCTGGACACGAATGTCCAGGACGCATCAACGCCGTCAGCTTCAAGAAGCTGGTGAGTATTAAAAACAATACTTTGAATGTAAAAACATACTCATTTACCTTTTTCCCATTTTCATTTAAATACCACAAGTTTATATTTATGATAAAGGGCTCGTTTAGAAAACAACCACAACATTATTTAAAAGATAAATTCACATATGTGACCGTGTATGAGAACAATGCACCATCTCATCTAACCGACTCTTTTCTCTCGACAACACCCAACAACCCTCTATCCTACTCCTGGTATCTTTGAAATACTAAGATAGCCACACTTTAGCAACGGGGCGCCAGGGAGTGTCCAGTTTGCCTCACACTTTGGTCCGGGGTACCAGGGAGTGTCCAATGCCTCACACTTTGAATACCCTAACCGCCATGCAAATACCGGGGCAACCCCCTCACAAGTATCCAGACTCGAGTTATCAGGGAGTGTCCATAGGCCACACTTTAGCACTTCCATGGGTGCCAGTGAGTGTCCAAGTTCGGCTTCACACACTTTAACGCTTCCATGGGCGTCAGGGAGTGTCCATATTTGCCACCTTCGCATTTCAAAGACACCCTCATCCGCATTTTCAACTACAACCACAACCACAACCACAACCACAACCACAACCACAATCACAACTCAAAATCATACTCTTTCCACACTATCATTACTCTTTTCCACACTACCATACTCTTTTCCACACATACTGATACCCACATGCATGTACCACTGACCTCACATGAATGATATGCACTTGAACTTAAGCAAAATACTGAATTAAAAGAACAACATGCATACGGGGATTGATAAGTCATACTGATAAGTTTTAATCATCCAAATATAACCAAAAGGAGCTCTGATTAACAAAATTTCCCAAACAGAACCTTAACAGTATATAAAAGTTGAAACAAACAGTCCATAAACACAAAACAAACTAAAACTACAAACTGCCAGAACTCGCGCGCGCGGGCCGCTCGCGCGAGGTGCCTATTTTCCTTTATTATTTTAAACTTTTCTTTCTGCCTGAGAAAAACAGGGTCGCGCGCGCGGATCGCTCGCGCGAAGGGATTATCGCGCGACCCTCGCTCGCGCGACTTAGCCAAATTTTCATTTACATATATAAACTTTTATGTCTGCCAGTGAAACCAAGGATCGCGCGCGCGGATCGCTCGCGCGAAGGGATTCTCGCGCGATCCTCGCTCGCGCGATCAGCCAAAATTTTCTTTTATATATAAAAACTCTTCTGTCTGCCTGTGTAACCCAAGATCGCGCGCGCGGTCCGCTCGCGCGAAAGATCGCTCGCGCGGGCCGCTCGCGCGATTCTCGCGCGCGCGATCGTGGCGCGAGATGAAGCTGAGACTTCATCTTCTCCGCTGGAACTGCCCTGTTTCAGCAAAACAGGGGTCTTTTTGACCCATTTTGATTTTGTGACCAAATATGTCTTATAATATATGAATCTCTTCGTTTTTCCGCAAGGATTATGAATACGCGATCGGTTTTAACTAATTTCAATCGTAGCTCTCGGATTTCACGTAAAACCGAGAGGTGACAAAACTTTAAATCAATGATACGTCGCAATACAGATGAATTAAGCCGTAGTATTCGAACCACAGCTTATTGGGACTAAGATCTTCCATTTCCAATTCACAAAATCGATTTTGGTTAAGTTTGAAAAATTACCATTTTTGAGCTTCAAGCTTTCATACGTAAATTAAAAATGGTGTTCTGCAAATTAGACTAAACTATCAGCAAATAAATATGAAATTACATTCCAAGTGAGTTTAGAATACTCACTGTGATATAGATTGAAGAAATTGTTGAGAAAGAAATATAATTACGAAATTCCCAAAATTCCAAGCTTTGGCTATGGAGGATTTAGCTCTTCTCTCTCTCTACCAAATTGAAGAACTCTCTGCACTCTCTAAACACTCTGTGTATACTGAATTATTCTGGAAGTGCAGAATGTGTAGTGTAGTTGGGTGTATAAATAATCAAAACTCCCACTTAGAAAACATTGGCCTAACTTCCCACTCATGAACCACTACCCTCCATTAAAACAAGGAATGTGCAGCAATGAGGTGTATCCACTGCTCTTTATTCTCCACTGATAAAAGCAAGGGTAGGTGGAGATGATGTGGGTCAATGTGTGTTTGGGAATCAAGCTTATGGCCTAAGGACAACACATAAACTACAAGCATTTGCCAAACAAGGCCTAAGGAAAAGCATCAGCAATAATAATTTGGGTATAAAGAAATTTGTCCAATCAGTCACTCCCAAAATTCTGTGGAGTTTTAGCACTGCGCGGACAGTTTTTAAACCTAAACTGGTATTTTCGTGACACGGTGTTTATCACAAAAATACAGAAAATTCATTTTAACGTTAAAAATAGTTTTCTGATTTTATAAAAATACAGTTTGAGTTTACAAGAATTAATTCCACCGTTTTGAAATACAGATTTAAGATTTAACACAGATATTGCCAGATTTTATGAAAATTGCATTTTGACCCCAAAAGTAATTTAAATTTTGAAATTAATCAAGAAATAGATTTTTCACATAAGAATTGAAATTAACATATAAACAGATAATATATATTAATTTTTAAATATGATAATGCAAATATGATAATGTAAATTTTAAATATGATAATGCAAGAAAATGCAGGTTATTACACCCTCAACTGATGATATCCCGACCTAAGGTCTATCTTGGAAAATATCGTAGCTCCTTGTAGTTGATCAAATAAATCGTCAATCCGAGGCAAGGGATACTTGTTCTTGATCGTCACTCGATTCAATTCTCTGTAGTCGATACACAGCCTGAGCGTCCCATCCTTCTTCTTCACGAATAACACCGGTGCTCCCCAAGGCGATGTACTTGGACGTACAAAACCTAGGTTCTCGAGCTCTTGTACTTGTCCCTTCAATTCTAGTAGTTCTGTGGGGGCCATTCTGTAGGGAACCTTGGTAATCGGTACGGTACCCGGTATAAGTTCAATACAGAACTCTATACTTCTCTCGGGCGGTAATCCAGAAATGTCTTGAAATACTTCTTCGAAGTCCTTGACTACAGGTATAGATGAAGCTGTCACCTCTGTACTGATGACTTCGATGTTGGCTAAACATCTTGTGAGGAACATATCTCCCGAAGGGTTACATTGAAAATCAAAGGGTTGATTCTCATTGTCGGAGAATGTAATTCTCTTCCTCGCACAATCCAACTTCACTTGATTCTGAGAGAGCCAATCCATTCCTAGGATTATGTCGAACTCCTTCATCGATAGGATAATCAACCTCGCAGGGATTTCTCGGTCTCCTAATCGTAAGGGACAATCCTTGCACACGTGTCCTAATCTGACCGCAGCTCCTAATGGTGATGTAGCCTTCAAAGCTTTCTCTAAGCGATGAGGTAAGATACCCAATCTCCGAATTGTATTAACAGATATGAATGAAAGAGCAGCACCCGTATCAAATAATACTCTAACATGGGAGTTAAATAGAGTCAATGTACCTTCCACTGCTTGCTGATTAGGTTGAGCTTCCCCATTATCCCCTTCTTCATATACAGTTCCGTCATATCCAGCGGCATCAGGAATAACAGCATTCAAGCGGGTCTGACCCTGTTGTCCATAAGTCACTTGCTTAGGAGCAGTGCAGAACCTGCTGATGTGACCTGGTTCACCACAGTTGAAGCAGACTATTCCTGGCTGAGCAGCACGCCTTGGTGCCTTGCAGTCCCGAGCCAAATGTCCAGGGTTGCCACAGTTGAAGCACTTTACACCACTACTTCCTTCTCCTACTCGGGGTTGAGTCGGGTAGGTAATAGCTTGTGCCTTCTTGCTCCCATCGAAATTCCTCTTCTGCCCTTGGGTACGATTCATTGGTGGTCTATTCCCAAAATTACCCCTCTGAGGCGGTCGGAATTCAAATTGTTTACGGTTTACTCGAGCATCTTCTTCCAGATCGGTAGCCAGGCCGACTAGTCCTTCAAACGACTTGTCTAGGTGGCCGAGAGTCAGGCGACGAATCTGCGGTATCAACCCTTGGTTATATTTCCAGATCTTCTTCTCTTCAGTATCGACCATGTGCGGGGCAAACCGTGACAGCCTCTCGAACTGTGTGGTATACTCTTGCACCGTCTTGGTTCCTTGCGTCAGATCCATAAATTCCTTCTCTCTTCTGTGCCTCTCCGTAGCCGGGAAGTACTTCTCCAGGAATCTCCCTTTGAACGCCGTCCACGTCATCCCCACAGCAGCTGTGTTTCCGATAGTGGCTATGACCGAGTCCCACCAATCTGCAGCGGCGTCAGTCAATTGGAATGTAGCCAATCTCCTTTTATCCATCTCGTTGCATTGGACAGCTTCGAACATGCGGTCCATCTGTCTTAACCATTGTTCCGCCTTCCATGGATCCGTGGTACCCGTAAACTGCTCGGGTCTGAGCGCACGGAATCTCTCCAGCAGCTTATCTCCCGTCTGGCGGTCTCGTTGGTTTTCATTCGCATTACTAACCCTTTCGAGACGTCTGATGAAAGCTTCAAATATTCCCGTGGGATCGGCAGCCTCAGGTGCTCCCTCGATCAAATTTCTGTTCCTCCTTGGTCTTCCAGCCATTCTATGCATGATAGTGGTAGTAGAATGAGAAACATGCATGCAACAGTACTATGACGAAAATTTTCAAAGGAGTATATATCACTATATCACATACTCGTATTATCACATAAGCATACAATAAAATCTAAACACGTATTCGAATTAGGGTTGTCTAATAGCAAAGAGGTCGTATTCTTATTCTTATTCTCCAGACTATGGGCCATGCTGACTGTTCCGAGATTTGACTCAGGAAGTTGGTCAGTGCCTAAGCTATTAATGAGGGCTATGGTATGCTTTAACTCCTTAGAAACTCGGCTACTATCTGTCTGTAGGGGCATCAAAAATTATGGCTATCTCGGCTAATTCTAAATGGATACGTCTGAAGATATATGGCGACTGCTATCATTTTTGTCGATGTGACAAGACAATCGTGTAATCATCTCTATGACAAAACCAGCCTAGAATTTTTTATTTTTTTTAGTTTCTGACCTAAGGATAATCCGTACTAAAACTAGAACTTGGTTGTATAGCTTAGTAAAACTTAAGGGTAACCTATGTCACTAATCTGTAGCGTGAAAAACTGAGCCTGGTCAATCTAGAAAAACCTTTGGCTCTGATACCATTTGTGACGCCCCGCAAAAATAAGCGTATTTCCATTGAAAAATTAAATAAATCACACTTGATTCTTTAAAATAAAAATACAAAATTTCTTTAAAACTCCCAGCAGGTCCATATTCTCCACGGATCTCCTATATCATCCTTAACCTTATCTCCCTTCTAGGCTTCGGTTACCGGCACTGCCTGCATCTAAAAACCATACCGGAAAGTATACAATATGACATGAATAGCATAAATATGGAAAGCGTTTAATTTCCTTTATGGACCCGTAGGTCGCGACAGTTTGAAGGATCGATTCCGTCCCAAAACGTCGAACAACATAAAACTATTAATCAGAGTAGGGCAATCATGGCTTATAAAAATTTTCTAACTTATTACATCCTATGGTACGGGGTTAACTAAGGCACAGACCGCCTTGAAATAAAACAATAACTTAAAGTCTATTACAGTCATCCTTATTACAAAACCAAATCATATCTTAAATGCACATAAACATGAAGCATATAAAAGTAAATTCTCTTCTCAGCAGTTGATCTCAATTAGCATAGTCATAAGGTTCATCCTGATTATAACCTGCAAAGCCTGAACACGAATGTCCAGGACGCATCAACGCCGTCAGCTTCAAGAAGCTGGTGAGTATTAAAAACATAACTCTGAATGTAAAACATACTCATTTACCTTTTTCCCATTTCCATTTAAAAACCACAAGTTTATATTTAAGATAAAGAGCTCGTTTAGAAAACAACCACAACATTATTTAAAAGATAAATTCACACATATGTGACCGTGTATGAGAACAATGCACCATCTCATCTAACCGACTCTTTTCTCTCGACAACACCCAACAACCCACTATCCTACTCCTGGTATCTTTGAAACACTAAGATAGCCACACTTTAGCAACGGGGCGCCAGGGAGTATCCAGTTTGCCTCACACTTTGGTCCGGGGTACCAGGGAGTGTCCATTGCCTCACACTTTGAATACCCTAACCGCCATGCAAATACCGGGGCAACTCCTCACACAGTATCCAGACTCGAGTATCAGGGAGTGTCCATAGGCCACACTTTAGCACTTCCATGGGTGCCAGTGAGTGTCCAAGTTCGGCGTCACACACTTTAACGCTTCCATGGGCGACAGGGAGTGTCCATATTTGCCACCTTCGCATTTCAAAGATATCCTCTTCCACAATCTCAACCACAACCACAACCACAACCACAATCACAACCACGACCACAACCACAACTACGACCACAACTCAAACTCATACTCTTTCCACACTACCATTACTCTTTTCCATACTACCAACACTCACCATGCACTGACTCCACATGAATGATATGTGACTTAATATAGAAATATAAAGTACTGGGAACGATAACCATAGATATACGAGAAGAAATCAAATCTTATATTAAACAACCGGTGAATTCATCAAAGAATACTTTAACATGCTTTTATCGTTATTAGAAACACAAGTGGGTCTACTTTGAAGTAATGCCATAAAAAATGAGTTAAAATTTGTATACTAAATTACATATCAACAGAAAGCTCTTTGAGTCTAGTTTCCAACGCTTCAAACTGTGCGCGTTTTCGAGTTTCCTAGAGGAAGTTATGGCCGTTTTACTAAAAGTCGTCAGTGCTGAAAAATGTCAATCGTAGCTCTCGGATTTCACGTAAAACCGAGAGGTGACAAAACTTTAAATCAACGGTACGTCGCGATACGGATGAATTAAGCCATAGTATTCGAACCACAACTTATTGGGACTAAGATCTTTCATTCCCAATTCACGGAATTGATTTTAGTTAAGTTTGAAAAATTACTATTTTTGAGCTTCAAGCTTTCATACAAAAATTAACAATCTGCAACTGTAATCCTCGTTTTCTGCCCAAACGGTGCAGAATCTGAGAAAATTGTATTAGACGAAAAGTGTGCAGAATCGAGTTTTGCTTGGGATCATGCGGGCAGAATCTTAAATTTCCTTCGTTTTCCTAACAAAAATCTGAAAACAAAATTCTGCTACTGTTAAAATTAAAAGAGAAAATATTAGATTTAATTTCTAATATACTTTCTCTGCTACTGTAATCCTCATTTTCTGCCCAAACGGTGCAGAATCTGAGAAAATTGCATTAGACGAAAAGTGTGCAGAATCGAGTTTTGCTTGGGACATCGCGGGCAGAATCTTAAATTTTCTTCGTTTTCCTAACAAAAATCTGAAAACAAAATTCTGCTACTGTTAAAATTAACTACCTAAATCAGTAAATAAGGAATGAGTTACATTTTGAGTGAGTTAGTAATACTCACTGTGATATAGATTGAAGAAGTTGTTGAGAAAGAAATACAATTACGAATTTCCAATTTCAAGCTTTGGCTATGGAGGATTGAGCTCTTCAAATTCTGAAATTATGAACTCTCTGCACTCTCTTATCTCTCTATGTGACTCTCTTTCAAGCTCTCTATGCTAGAAGTGTAGAATGTGTGTGTTTGAGAGAGTATGTGAGTGTATAAATAGCCAAGCTTCCACTTGGAGACAATGGCCTAACAATCCACTTATTAACCACTAACTTCTAATTAATGGGTAGTTTATAAGGAATATGCAAGATGATGTAAACATACACTAATGCACATATAACTCCACTAATATTAGTGTATAAATAACCAAACATAATGGCCTAACAATCCACTAACTTCTAATTAATTGGTAGTTTATAAGGAATATGCAAGATGATGTAAACATACACTAATGCACATATAACTCCACTAATATTAGTGTATAAATAACCAAACATAATGGCCTAACAATCCACTAACTTCTAATTAATTGGTAGTTTATAAGGAATATGCAAGATGATGTAAACATACACTAATGCACATATAACTCCACTAATATTAGTGTATAAATAACCAAACATAATGGCCTAACAATCCACTAACTTCTAGTTAATTGGTAGTTTATAAGGAATATGCAAGATGATGTAAACATACACTAATGCACATATAGCTCCACTAATATTAGTGTATAAATAACCAAACATAATGGCCTAACAATCCACTAACTTCTAATTAATTGGTAGTTTATAAGGAATATGCAAGATGATGTAAACATACACTAATGCACATATAACTCAGCTTAGAGACATTGGCCTAACATCTCATTCACTATCCACTATCCTCCATTAATTACAAAGAATGTGCAAAATGATGTGTATCCACTACACATAAAGCTCCACTGATAATTGCAAGGGGTAGGTGGAGTTGATGTGGGTCAAGGTGTGTTTGGGAATTCTAGCTTATGGCATAAGGACAACACACATACTACAAGCATTTGCCAAACAAGGCCTAAAGAAAAGCATCAGCAATAATAAATGGGTATAAAGAAATTTGTCCAATCAGTCACTCCCAAAATTCTGTGGAAATTTAGCACTGCGCGGACAGTTTTAAACCTAAACTGGTATTTTCGTGACACGGTGTTCATCACAAAAATACAGAAAATTCATTTTAACGTAGGAAGTGATTTTCTGGTTTCATAAAAATACTGATTGAATCCAAAGAAATTATTTTCACCGTTTTGAAATACAGATTTGAAATTTAACACAGGTATTGCCAGATTTTATGAAAATCGCATTTTGACCCAAAAAGAAATTTCAATAATGAGATTAGTCAAGAAATAAATTTTTCACATAAGGATTGAAAATAAAAGCAGACAAAATATATATAATTTTAAATATGACAATGCAAGAAAAATGCAGGTTATTACAGAAGGAGCCTACGATGATGGAGGCTATGCCGGTGCTGACTACTACGCAAGCTGAAGGTTGGAAGCTGTGCCGTAGTTAGCTCGTGTTTATGTTTAGAGACTTCTGAAATAGTTATGTTTATTATTGGCGTATGTTGCCGTAATACTTTATTTATACTTTTGCGATACTTATGGTTTGTAATAGTTAGTATCGGACTTTACATACGATTAAACTTAGACATCTTAATGCGTGGTTTAATCCTTACTCTGATGTTTTGACTTTGGTTGTGGATAATGTGGTGACTTTCAACTATCATGGCCTACGGGTCCAAAAAGGAATTTATTTTCTCTATTTTTGCTACTGCGGGGCGTGACATATATAGATGTCATTATATGTTTATATGAGTACTTGTTTATATGTTTAAAGATATTATTATGTCTTATGATAGGTTAAGGGGACCAACTGGGGTACCTATGTGAGGGCGTATTTGAATACAATCCATAGTTGGTAGGTTTAATAACAACCTCATAACTTATGTGGGATCACGTTTGGGACCCACACAGGACTTAGATTAAATCCTTTTAGAAAAGGTGGGTAGTTAATATAATTAACAAGGGGATTTCATAAAAAAGCTTAAAGAAAGTTGGGGGAGGTAAATTGAAATATGAAAATCTTATGCCAACACATATGCATGAGGCATATGTGTCTCTACCACACCAAACACAACTGGGAATTCTTAGGATTGAGAGAACCAAGAGCTCTCGACAAAGAAGACGATGCTCCGACAACGTTTGACGCCGTTCCTTTGTCATCTGACGCTGGATTTACGATCCGAGACCACTTTTGGACTCATGGAGGTAAGAGGATCACATGCACGTAATTTGATTTCATTTTTGGCAACATTTTTTCGGCAACCATTCTTGATAGATGATGTTTGTTGTACCAAAATTATGTAGGATTACTCTAATTGGATTTGGTTCTAGCTTGAATCGGGATTTTAGGAGCTTAATTGCGTATGAATCGAAGAAGCGAGTGTTCTAATCCCAAAATTGGGTGTTTTTTTATATTAGTGTGATAATTGTTATTCATAGTTTCTAAACTCATGCTCATGTATATATATGTTGTTGAATTTGGGTAAAAAACATGCCAATAATGTGAATTTGTTATGCTTATATGTTAAGTTGTTTAAATGCCTATGTGGATCAAAGGGAAGTCAAGTAGTGATCACCATTTATAGGTCCCATATGTAAGGGATAGGAAGTCCTCAATGAGTAGGACGTGGTGACGACCACAATGAAATGCCGGTGATGTCTTCGGGATCACAAGAGAGTGTGTGTTGCGCTATATGCGCCAAAGGTGAGAAAGATCCAGGGTGAGAAGGACCTGGGGGTGGTGGCTGGAGTTACTTGACTTTCTGGAGATCAATTTGTTGTCATTTATAATGATTGTTGCATTTACATACCTTACATTCCAATAGCATGATTAGTTCTCTCACTAAGCGAAAACTTAAACGAAAATATATTTATGTTGTGGTTATTAAATAACCATCGTAGGTACGGCACGAGAAGAGGAGAGCAAATGATCCACACGACGGGTTAGGCGTGGGAGTTGTGTTCATGTGTATATGTTCATATGTCTTGCTAGTTTATGCCTAGAGTGTATCTTTTATTGGTAATGTAAATGTATCTTGAGTTCTTTTTTAAAACTTGTAATATATAAAGTTGGGTGTTGTTGGTTATCTATGCACCAAACCATGAGTTGAGCTTGGAAGTTGTAAGTTATGTATGTTGGGAGTGAAGTTGAAAGGAGCTAGAGCTTTGGTTGTAAAGCTTATCTTGTTTTCCTTATGTTGAATGGTTATGTAGGCATTGGGGGTAATGTGATGCAAGTTGATGTTTTAGTGAAAGGGGTTAATGGGTTTGAATGTTATAACAACCTTTCAAATGAGATCATGTACATGTTTGAATGTTGAAAGAACTTGGTTTCATGTTTAAAGATGATTTCTATAAGCTCTATGGAATGTACTTGAGGTGTTGAGCTTACTTTGACAAGAACATTTCCTTTTCCTTACTAGTTTTGTAAATTTGAGGTTTCTATGGTTAGTTCCTCAAATGAATGTACATGGATGATGTTTTGAATGATTTGGAAAGACTTACATAAGTTTTAGATATGTTAATGGGTGTTTGGGAAGTGTTCTCAAAAGTTTTCATGATGTTTGGAACAAATTGTAGAACTTGGGAGTGTTTTGAACTTGAAATCTGATGTTTTTAGCAGCAGAAAAAACCAATATAGAGAATCCGGATCGATCCGGGTCAAGTGCGGATCGATCTGGGGGTCCTGGAGTTGCAGAAAATAGCAATCTGCCAAAACCGGATCGATCCGGATTTGGGGTGGATCGATCCACTAGACTGGGTTCAGCTTGACGGCTTTTACAGAAACAAGCATAACTATCTCTAGAAAATTTGGATTCACGCGCCGTTTTTTGCGTTGGAATCGGGGCTGAAAGACCTGTCTTTTGGAATAAAATTTGCTATACTTTATTAATGACCATTTTACCCTTGGGGCTATTTTGTGTCAATAAGTTATTTTGTGAGGTCTAATCCATGTTTTTCTTAGTAAACTAAGGGTGTTTTGGCATGTGGGTTTTGTTACACGTGTCCTAACTCACCCGAGGCGGGTTGGGGTATGACACACTTCCTGGCTACATCCCTCTTTCCCCAACACCACGAACTACGCACGGTCTGATTCTCCCAACGGGAGTTACGTAGGCAGCTTTAAGAGCTCGACCATACCCTCACTTTACTACATTCTCTGTTAAAGGTCTAGATTACATCCCTCTTTCCCCAACACCATGAACTACGCACAATCTGTGGAATGGACTATAGGATCTATATGGTTGCTGAAAAGTGCATAGGATGTCGTTAGCATTCGACCTTTGGAAGGAAGCCTCACGTTGGCAGAACTCCGCTCCCACTCAGCAAAATCCAAATGTACATTTGTATCATTGTAACTTTTCATTTTTTTTTCTTCTCTTTCTTTAAAAAAAATCCTCCTTGGCACTATTTTCGCTTCCTATGCAATGTACCCTTACATTGGCCTATCAGTTCAAGAATCAGCTGTGGAAGTACTATCTCTTGTTAGTAACATAAGTGCACTCTCTAAAAAGAGGGTTCTAATCCCCATCACTTTCACGATCCACTTGTGTTTGCTATCATCAATTTGAACTAGCTCAAAGGCTGACATGACATGCTTGATCATTCCTAATCCTTCATTCAAGCCTAATTCGATACAATGAAGCACGTACAAGTCAAAATTGCGAACATTGATATTATCAAGTCCAAGCAATACTGACATATTTGCAACTGTCCAAATCATCTCGTTGGCAAGTCATTGCCAAATCAATAGGCTGCTCTACTCTCTCAAATACACTTTTACTCTCTTCCAAAACGAAACAAAAATCAAAACACAAAAAGGAAAAAGCAAAAAGAAAAAGAAAACTGAAAAGAAGAAAGAGAGAGTGCATCGGTCACGAGAAAGGAAGAAAAAAGGAAAAGAAAAAGAAAAAGGAGAGGAGAGAGAGAAAGTGTCAGAAAAAAATAGAAAAGTCAAAAAAAAGGGAAAAGAGGAGAGAGGGAGATTGTCGGTCACGAGAAAGTCAAAAATAAAAAAGGAAAAGAAAGAGAAAAAGGAGAAAAGGAGAGAGAGAGAGAGAAAGCGTCGGTGGAGAGGGAGAGGAAAGAGCATAAAACCTACCCTCACTTCTCTCCCTCATTCCTCTCATCCTTCTTCTCAACTCATCTCTGCATCTCTGTCTCCTCTCCCTTCTTACTCACTCATCTTTCTCTCACTTCTCTCCCCTCACCATACTCATTATCTTTCACCATTGTACCAGAAGTTTGATCTTGTTTTAGGCGTGGGGGTGCTCTTTAAAAAAAAAATAATAATTTGGAGAACAACATGGATTTGGGTGAGATAATTCTACTCTGCGAAGCGTGCATTCTTCTTTGGATGGCTATGGCGGCTGCAGCTTACTTCTAGCTCAAACCGTCTGGTAATGAGGAAGGCCATAAAGATTAGGAAAAAATGTTCTTGGAAGCTCGGACCGCCCATGTGATTCAAATCATTTGTTAGGGTGGGTTATAGTTACCAATGAACAATGGGTTGATGAAATGTAAGAGTTTTCTTGTTGTTCTCTTTTTGCTCTTATATGTATCAAAGAAATATCATCAATAAAAAGATAATGTCAAGGATTGTGTAAATACATGAGCAACCAATCATATGCGTTGTTCCCATCCATCTAGTACATGCATTGTTTCTAAACTCTTTACCAATAGTCTGATACACCCACAAGCCTTTGGTCACTCTCGCAAAAGGCCAATACTTCACCCACTGCCTAAAATTCCACTCCTTACAAGGCATCAAAATGCCACACAGGGGCAGTTTCTCCACTACTAAATATATGCATTGTTTGCTTTGTATAAGTACATACATTTATTTTATAAAAAAAAAAGAAACAAGTTCAAAAAAAAAAAAAACAAAAAGAAAAAAGAAGAAGCTTTTTTCATCATCTTGCTTTAAAATCTCACGATTCATTGGATATGGCTGTCTTGTAACTTGTTGAAGCCAATTTGGACATCGCATTGGACTTTTGGACACAACACACGATAGAACACGCCAAAAAAGCTGTAAGGCCATGATTAATCATTACAGTGTCTGACATTGCTCATCATCACAAGTGCATGCTGCTCTACCACTGTAGCATATGGACAGTACACTCTCAGGGGCAGAAATACCTCAACTCAAGGCACGCCACACATCATCAAATACCAAGCGGGGCGGCCCATTGTTCCCCATAACATTGCACGAACTTCCATGTTGCACATATATGATTTCTAAAATCCAACTATGTTTATGTCAAAATGATGAGAGGCAATCATTTAAGCTATCCATACACTATTATTCACTTGCGAGCCCACTTGAGCCATACAATAAAAATTTCTTTCCAAATTCAAACCCCCTGAGGATCACCCCCACACTAGGGCAATGAAAAAAAAAATGTAACTCAACGAAAAAAAAAAGAAAAAAAAAACGGAAGCTGGACAAATCCACAGAATACTATCCAACTCGGATACTCGCTTTAAACTCGGGCAATTCCCCCCAAGTCACATTACATTCGGTAATACTCACCCCAAACTAGATTGGGGCAGGCAAAAAGAAAAAAAAATAGAGCATAAGGTGATCTCGGGCATCGACCTTTCAAAAAAAAAACCTTTGAGCTTTCATGCGATCCTTCATTTCTTAACCCATGACCCTGGCCTACAATACAACCCACTAAAAGTCTACTCTAATTGACACAAGTCCTGTTGGATTTATTAAACCATACTTTTGTATCATTTCAAAGACATGGGCCATCACATACTGTCAATTTCAAGATAGTCCGGCGGGAGTAGTGAAAACCTAAGAAAAAAGGTGTTATGAATCAAGACTATGGAAAAACTGTCGATGCAGCAAAAACGGACAAGGACTGGGCATTCACCGAATACTGGGGCACTCATACGGTCAAATACGTTGCCTTCTAGTGTTCCAACAAGCAACAAGACAGACAATATCCACTAACTTATGAACATTCCTTCGCAGATGATAAACTCATGCATCAAATACTTTTGTAAATACTCTGTACATTGCATTAAAAAAAATCATTCATATTTTACAGTATAGCAGAAAATGCATATCTTTTGTAGTAGGGGCAACTCGTCCTGATAACTCCATCATCCTTGTAAGGAGAACACTCACCACTGGCCCAAACTTCCAAAGCCCAACTACTGGCCCAAACTTCCAAAGCCCAACCACTGGTCCAACTTCAAAGCCCAACCACTGGCCCAACTTCCAAAGCCTAACTATTGGCCCAAACTTCCAAAGCCCAACTACTGGCCCAACTTCCAAAGCCTAACCACTGGCCCAACTTGCTTCCAAAGCCCAACTACTGGCCCAACTTCTAAAGCCCAGCCACTGGACCAACTTCCAAAGCCCAACCACTGGCCCAACTTCCAAAGCCCAACTACTGGCCTAATTTTCAAAGCCCAACCACTGGCCAAACTTCCAAAGCCCAACTACTGGCCCAACTTCCAAAACTTCACCAATGGCCTAACATACTTCCAAAGCCCAGCCCTTGGCCCAACATACTTCCAAGACCTCTCACTTCATGCAGCCTTTGCTCAGGCTCGCCAACTCTACAACAACCCCTCTGTTCAGGTCCACATGTCAAATCAACCTCTCCTCTATGGATCATCAAGAGGTACGTCCCATACTCGGAATCAACCTGATCATCTCATCCAGTCTCAGGTATAAGTCTGTCAAGGGGCATCCTGTTCATACCTTTAAGCTCAGGAGTGAGTTCGTCAACTGGCATCATATTCACACTATCTATCATCGGAATCAGGAGTAAGTCCATCAAGTGGCATCCTATTCACACTATCTATCACCAGAATTAGAAGTGAGTCAGTCAAGTGGCATCCTATTCATATTATCTATCATCAAAATCAGGAGTAAGTCCTTCAAACGGCATCCTATTCCATCACAAGCGTCAGGTATAAGACCCCCAGCGGCGTCCCGTCCACTATTCACTTCCAGCACCAGGTATGACTCGTATGAGACCCTCCAGCGGCATCCTATTCACTATTCGGCATCAGAATTCATCATCGGAACCGGGAATGAATCTGTCAAGAGGTATCCCATTTACAATCTCACTACCGGGAATGAGTCCATCAAGAGGCGTCCCGTTCACATTCTCACTACCGGGAATGAGTCCTTCAAGAGGCTTCCCAATAACATCTTCAAGCCCAGGAGTAAGTCCGTCAAGTGGTATCCTGTTCGTATCACCTACCATCAGGTATAAGTCCCTTAAACGACAATCAACTTAAATCGGCATCAAGCATCAGGTATTTCTCTTACCCTCCCGTACTCTATAGCAATCACGCGCATCGCATTTTGCTATCCTCGCCTTTTCACGGTGATCACGCATACCGCATTTTGCTAATTTCAAAACTCGTTACAGCAATCACGCCTTACTCGGCATTTTGCTCTCTCATATCTTCAATAGTCATGCGCATCGCATTCTGTTGATCTTGTCTCCACAGCGAACACCAGTCTCGGATTTTGCTATTCTCATCTCTCACCTTCACGGCAATCATGCGTATTGCATTTTTGCTGATTCATCTTTTATTTTACAAGCTGATGTTGTCAATATCAAGATATAAAAAGTGTTCTTTACTTTTCAAAAGATTTGTAGTGTGAAAGTAAAGGTCGAACCCACAGAGATTGATTACTACAGCTCTTAATTTTAAAACCCAAGTCTAATTAATTAAGAAAAATGAATTTTGATTTGGATTTAATTAAACTAATAACAATAAAAGTAAATCTAAACTATGAAAGCAATTAAAATTGTTTTAATAAATATGTGAAGGGAACCTAGGATTGCAAATCCACCACTAGTTTCATAATAAGGAATATTTATGAATTACTTTAGCTTACTAAGTTGGATGATTATGGGAAATTGTAGCTACAAGCCCAATTCCTCCGTCAAGAAGATAATCATGGTTCAAGCACCAACATAATCCATCTTCGGTTAGCACGAATTATCTCACACTAAACTAGGGTTGTGATCTAATCCGTCTAATCTAGGCATGGACTATTCGGATACTTGATAGCACAAATCAATAAAGCACCATCACATGTAAATAATCTAAACAAGCACAGCAAGAGTAGATCATTGAGCACATCACAGTCAAAATAGATCTAAGACAAGAATAAACTTTGAAAGCAATGATTTAATCAATAGAAGTACGATTTATTTATAAAAATCCTCGGAACATGTGACTGTCATCCACATATAATAAAACTAAAATAAAAACATAAATAAAACCCTATTACTCGTCTAGGGCTTCATTGAAACCCTAGATCTTTGTCTAGGCTGCCATGGAGGTGATGGATGGCAAGTAGTTAATAGAGGAGGCCATGGAAACCCTTGGTCTTCTTCTTCTTCTCCTTGCTTCCTTCCCTTCAATGGCTGGAAGTATGGTTGTATATTGTGTGTAGAATATTTGCCAACCTTTAATTTGAAGTAAAATAGGGTATATATAGATTTTACACAAGCTTTGGAAGCTTTTCTAACTCGAAACGAACTGAAACTGATGTATTTTACAATCTGGACGTCATTCAGCAGTTTCGTTTGCACAGGAGTCTTCAGTATACTGAAATACGCAACTTTGCTTTTTACACATATCGCGCAAGCGGGTCGCGCGAGCGCGACATTTGGGACTTCGCGCGCGCGGATCGCGCGAGCGATTCTGGGGATCTCGCGCGAGCGGATCGCGCGAGCGATTTCTGGTTTTTCGCGTTCGCGGGTTGCGCGCACGACTTGGCTTTTGTAGCTTCTTTTCTTCTGCTTTTTTACCCTGTTTAGCCTAGTTTAGTTGATTTCTTCCAAAACCTGTCAGAAACTAGAAAACGAAGTAAAAATACACAAAAACAAGATAAAATGGTCTAACAAATGCGCGTTAAGGCGTATAAATAGGATTAGTTCTCTCCCGATCACACCCCCAAACCTACATTTTGCTAGTCCTCGAGCAAAACTAAAAATAAAAACTAAACTACTCATAAAAATCTAC
Source organism: Hydrangea macrophylla (assembly GCA_033977485.1). NCBI lineage: Eukaryota > Viridiplantae > Streptophyta > Magnoliopsida > Cornales > Hydrangeaceae > Hydrangea > Hydrangea macrophylla. The sequence continues at coordinate 98,403,142 of CM066985.1, forward strand.
TCCATTTTCGCATGGATCACGATTGCATTTAGCTTATGCAACAAGCCTTTTAAACCTCTAGGTGTCCCTAGTCGGACGAGTGAAGTCTCGTGAGGGTTCTCGTCAACAAGTCACCCACAACCATATTTATTAACTTGTAAATTTAAAAAGTTTTATTAAAACGACAAACTAATAAACAATACTCCTTATTATAAAACAATGACTTGAAATAGAATAACGAACAAGAAGAAACGTAATCAGACGTCTACCTACATCATGAAAAACAATCTCAAGCACATGAATCGTATAAATCAATAGAGTTTCTCATAAAATTGCACGTGTGTGATATGATAGTCAAATGAACACGCGCACGTCATGAACTTGGAATATAACTCGTATAACCATCAAACTATGCTTCGACTACGAATCTCACAATGTCAATTACACTCTAAAATGAAACACTCAGAAACATGTGTAATTTTTCTAAAATATGTGAGTAAAGGAAATATATTTTCAAAACAAGAACATGCTCACATATGACTTGAAAAAGACGCATGACATGAAAGAACAGTAGTCTCATGGATAGGATGCCAATAATCAAGACAAATTAATCATTACCATGTTTTAATCCCCCTCCCATCGTTTTCATATCCAAACCATATTCACTAGGATCAAATAGGACTTTTCAAAGGTTATAACGTGGCTCAGGCAATGGAAAAGGATAGAAAGGATTCATTAAGTAGTTTCAGAATGGCATTGTAAGGCATGTTCGATTTCTTTCATTCTCTCTTCTACAAACTTTCATCTTTTCTTTCTCTTCGTTCCTTTTCATTCATTTTTCTTCTTTTCTTTCATATTTTTTTTTTCAACCTTCCTCTTCTGTATTATGTTTTTTTTTTATTCTTTTCCTCCTCGTTTTTTTTTCTTGCTTTTCAAATGATTCTTCATCGAATACCAAGCAACTACCCCAATAGCATCTTATTTTCTTCTTCTTCATCAACACATCGCCTTAATACTACTAAAAGTTGATCACTCTTCCAGTGGTATACTCCAAGTTGATCAAGTTGGAGCTTTTACAGAGGATAATGGTGAACAAAGAAAAAGAGGCATTGTAACGGCTCAAAGGGGCGAACTAAGAAAATTTTATCTTTTATCGGTCGGCAGTAAACAAAGAAGGCCTAAAATCATTTCCTAGAGTAGTACGGTTCTTCAATATTTACAACGGAAGATTATTTAGCATGGTAACAAATATTTTAACTTGACTATTAACCAAAACAAGAATAATGAGACTAAACAACAAGTTAATGCGCTATTTCAATGAAATTCGACAAACACAATGTATTTATAACCCTCTAAAAAGAAAAGATAGGCTCAAAAGCTCACTGGGCTTAGTCTCCACCATGTGTTATCTAGAAATCCGAATCATATTATAGTTCACATCAAACATGTATTCAAACGACTACGTGCAGTGCATAGGTTTGTGTGCAAAACTATGATATAAAACTACGATTCGAAACAATACATAACCTAAAACATCATATCATAACTTCAGCAAATGTTTAATCATATCTTCTCTTGTTTACCATTCTATAACAATCATAGTTACATAACAAGAAGTATCGACTTGATATTGCAAAAACGTCGGTAACATCGTTTATTTAAACACACTTATTGAAAAATTTTAAAATTTTGCATAAATTAATGTGCATGTGTGAGTGCATACCCCCAAACCTAAACCTTTCATTGTCCCCAATGAAATAATAAAACGAAAGAAAGGAGAGTACGTAAGGAAGGAACGATAGTACTTTGATCTCGGCAATGATAAACAGGTAAATGTAACCACCTGTTAATACTTTATAAACAAAACTAAACAAAGAAAAGATGAAAAACAACTAAAAGAAATATAAATAAATTAACCTAATCTATACGAAATAACAAAACAAAGAAAACAAAATAAACATAAACTAGAAAAGAAAATAAAGCAGACGATAAAAGAAAATAAAACATAACCAGAATTATGACAACAATCAAAACCTGATGGAAAAGGACCTATGAAACAAAAACAGAAATGGAAAAACTACCTGAGCATGTATGGGGGAAGGATACAGAAAAGAAAAGCAAATATCAAGAAAAGGGGAAATCGCGCGAGCGGTCCGCGCGAGCGGCCATCGCGCGCGCGAATCCCCAGCGAGGTTTTTTATTTTTATTTTTATTTTTATTTTATTTTTATTTTTTTTAATCAATAAAGCTCGCGCGAGCGAGACTTCCTCGCGCCCGCGAGATCAGGCGCGAGCAGAACCTGAGACATCAAACAAAAAAGAAAACAAGAAATTTCACTAAGGCACATTCTCGCGCGAGCGGGCCGCGCGCGCGAGTTCAGTTTTTTCCATTTTGTGGCTAAAATTATGTATATAATATTAAAATAAATTAATTCTGACCCCCAAACTTGTCCAGAAAACTCTAAGACTGACCAAAACGACTCAAAAACATCCAAAAATCAAAGAAACAGACGAAATCAAGCTTGGGTTGCCTCCCAAGAAGCGCTAACTTTTACGTCTTTAGCTAGACCATTCTAGCTCAAGATTTTATGGAGGTTGAAAACCAGATTTTGTACCCCTAATAATATCAGGAAGAGCCCGGTGGTAAGCAGAAATAACGTCGCTTTGAATTAATTCGATTGACGGTTTGTCAGTATGTTCAAATCGATTTCTTACCTTCCGAGTAGATTCAGCATTAGGGTCCGAAGTATTAGGGTTCATCCAGTCATCATCCACTATATCTTTTTCGTTACTCACATTTATTTCTTTGGTAGGCTCAATTTTCCGTCTTACCTCACCTTCCGCCTCACATAGGTAATCGTCGTCTTTAGGAGGTTGATCGACCGCATTAAACACGTTTAATTTTAATTTTATATTCCCGAACGACACTTTCATCACCCTTGTTCTACAATTAACACGTGCGTTGGCCGTGGCTAAGAATGGATGACCAAGAATAACAGGAGTGTATTTTCGAGTATCTAGCACCGGTTCGGTGTCAAGGACCATAAAATCAACAGGATAAAAACATTGATCAACTTTTACTAGTACGTCTTCGACGATTCCCCTAGGTATTTTGACAGAACGATCCGCTAATTGAATAGTAGCGGCCGTAGGTTTAAGTTCACCTAGTCCTAATTGTTTGTAGACATGATAGGGTAAGAGGTTAACACTAGCTCCTAAGTCAAGGAGAGCCCTATGAATGATAGTGTCACCTATGACACATGAAATCGTAGGCGTACCAGGATCCTTATATTTTGGAGGTGAGTGTTGAAAAATTGAACTTACTTTTTCTGTGAGGAAGACCTTTTTAGGAGTATGACTGTGTATTTTGCGTTTTTGTGTACAAAGATCTTTTAAACATTTAGCGTAAGCAGGAATTTGTTTAATAGCATCGAGGAATGGAATATTTATTTTAACTTGTTTAAACACCTCGAGTATATCCTCAACTTTCGACTTTTTCTTTGAAAGATGAGACGGTTCCTCAACATTAGGTGGATATGGCATTCTCGGAATATAGTTTGTTGGGATCGGTTCATTTTCTTTTCTATTTCGATTCACGTCCTCACCCCTCTCTTTATTAGAGTTGATGTTCATATCTATCACATTCTCATTCTTATTAGGGGTTTCTATCACCTCCTCTCGTGTAGTCATCCTAGTTGAGACGGTGTTTACTTGTTCACTTGACCCCTTAACCTCATATTGTCCCTTAGGGTTTTGAATTGTTTGACTAGGCAACGTCCCCTCGTTTCTACGACTCACTACAGTAGCTAGTTGTCCCATTTGGGATTCAAGCTTAGCAATGGATTGTGTGTGTGAGTGCACTATTTGTGCTTGTGCCTGTACTTGCGTTTCAATAGTCTTAAGGGACGCCAACACCTTTTCCTCAAAAGCATTACCCCTTGAAGGATTCGAATTAGGAGGCGGGTGTTGGTATTGATTAGGTTGAAACTGAGGTCGATATGCATTAGGAAAATTAGTTGCCTCATTAGGATTATTAGTATTATTTTTCCACGAGAAGTTAGGATGGTTTCTCCATGGCGCATCCGGATTATTAGTAGTCGAATTATAATTATTTCGTGGGTATTGTTGAATAGAATTAATGTGTTGCTCCACAAATTCCGGAAATTGACTTGCCGATGGACATGAAAGGATAGAATGTGAAGGATCGGAACATATTTGACACACCTCATGAGCGGGTGCGGTTGTCGCTTGATTCATTGTTAAAAGTCGGTCAAGTTTGTTAGATAGTTCTTTTATTTCAATTGACTGACTTGACTCGAACTTTACCTCCCTCTTAGGTTGAAGGTACCCCTCAGGACGAACAGACACCGCTTGGTGCATCGAATTCTCGCTCAAAGTTTTAAAAATTTTCCAAGCCTCGTCGGCGCTTTTGTGTAGGAAAGTTCCCGCACAAACGGCATCGACGTTATTCCTAACAGAGGGAATAAGCCCCTCGTAGAAGACTTGAACCAATTGCCACTTGGGAACCTGATGATGTGGGCACGAACGTAATAATTCTTTAAATTTTTCCCACGTGTCATAAAGAGTCTCCCCATCTTGCATCACAAAATTAGTTATATCTTTTCTTATCTTATTTGTACGCATAATAGGGAAAAACTTTTGTAAAAAGGCGGTGTGTAAGGCTTCCCATGTTTTTATTGTGTTTGGCTCTAAAGATTGGAGCCAATACTTCGCTTTGTCTCTTAAGGAGAATGGGAAGAGCCGCAATTTTAATTCATCATTATTTAGGTTTTGTATTTTCAAAGTAGAGCATATACCCTGAAAATCCCCTAAGTGTTGGTAAGGGTCTTCATTTAGACGGCCATGGAATGATGGAAGTAGCGAGATCGTAGACGACTTTATCTCAAAGTGAGATGCCGTCGCCTCCGGTAATTCGATACCGGCTTGTGGCGTGTAAGTCGTCGGAATAAAATAATTTATAAGTGGAGGAGGTGGCGGTATATTAAGATTGTTCATATTAGCACCGTCGTTATTTTGGTTGTTTTCGTTATTATTTCCAATGTCTGCCATTTTAATTGGTTCTTTGTTATTAAAGCGTGGTTTCTTTAGTCTTTGAAGGGTACTACGTATTTCGGACTCAAATAAAGACGTTGGTTTTGGTGTCAAATCGTCGTCTATTAACAACCTAGTTCTAGAAGTTTAGTTTGAAGACTTGTTAAGTCTTAATGTACGTTCAAGTTCAGAGTCGAAAGGTTGTAATTCCGGTTTATTTGAACGTGTACCTAACATAAACTAAAACAAAAGAAAAGAAACTAAAAACAAAGACTAACTAAACAAAAGAAACAAATAGCAATCACGCAAATAAGACGACAAGCACACAACTACTATGATGCATGAATATTATCCTGTAATGCAATGACCGCGTCAAGCCCAGTGCCCCGGGTTTCCTAGCTAATGCAGTGCAATTAACCCTAAACTAATGCAAATAGTGCGTCACAGCGCCCTGACTTACAGTGGTTTAAAGCGAATTCCAAAGGAAGCAATTTATTTAATTTTATTTATATTTTTATTTGCGTATGCTCCTTTGATGTAATTAGCTACTCCACTCGGAAACGTTAGAATTTGATGACTCGAGAAACTACAAAATAAAAAGAAAAGTTAGTAACTCAAAATAAAACGAAAAATAAGAAAAGAAAACCTAATCTAATATTTACGAATTAACTAAACTAAGATTCTAAAACTTAAGGTAGTAATACAATCCCCAGCAACGGCGCCAAAAATTGATGTTGTCAATATCAAGATATAAAAAGTGTTCTTTACTTTTCAAAAGATTTGTAGTGTGAAAGTAAATGTCGAACCCACAGAGATTGATTACTACAGCTCTTAATTTTAAAATCCAAGTCTAATTAATTAAGAAAAACGAATTTTGATTTGGATTTAATTAAACTAATAACAATAAAAGTAAATCTAAACTATGAAAGCAATTAAAATTGTTTTAATAAATATGTGAAGGGAACCTAGGATTGCAAATCCACCACTAGTTTCATAATAAGGAATATTTATGAATTACTTTAGCTTACTAAGTTGGATGATTATGGGGAATTGTAGCTACAAGCCCAATTCCTCCGTCAAGAAGATAATCATGGTTCAAGCACCAACATAATCCATCTTCGGTTAGCACGAATTATCCCACACTAAACTAGGGTTGTGATCTAATCCGTCTAATCTAGGCATGGACTATTCGGATACTTGATAGCACAAATCAATAAAGCACCATCACATGTAAATAATCTAAACAAGCACAGCAAGCATAGATCATTGAGCACATCACAGTCAAAATAGATCTAAGACAAGAATAAACTTTGAAAGCAATGATTTAATCAATAGAAGTACGATTTATTTATAAAAATCCTCGGAACATGTGACTGTCATCCACATATAATAAAACTAAAATAAAAACATAAATAAAACCCTATTACTCGTCTAGGGCTTCATTGAAAACCTAGATCTTTGTCTAGGCTGCCATGGAGGTGATGGATGGCAAGTAGTTGATAGAGGAGGCCATGGAAACCCTTGGTCTTCTTCTTCTTCTCCTTGCTTCCTTCCCTTCAATGGCTGGAAGTATGGTTGTATATTGTGTGTAGAATATTTGCCAACCTTTAATTTGAAGTAAAATAGGGTATATATAGATTTTACACAAGCTTTGGAAGCTTTTCTAACTCGAAACGAACTGAAACTGATGTATTTTACAATTTGGACATCATTCAGCAGTTTCGTTTGCACAGGAGTCTTCAGTATACTGAAATACGCAACTTTGCTTTTTACACATATCGCGCGAGCGGGTCGCGCGAGCGCGACATTTGGGACTTCGCGCGCGCGGATCTCGCGCGAGCGATTTCTGGTTTTTCGCGCGCGCGGGTCGCGCGCGCGACTTGGCTTTTTCAGCTTCTTTTCTTCTGCTTTTTCACCCTGTTTAGCCTGGTTTAGTTGATTTCTTCCAAAACCTGTCAGAAACTAGAAAACGAAGTAAAAATACACAAAAACAAGATAAAATGGTCTAACAAATGCGCATTAAGGCGTATAAATAGGATTAGTTCTCTCCCGATCACAAGCAATCACGCCCCGCCGGGCATTTTGCTTCTCTTGTCCCAAAGCAATCACGCCCTTTTGCTTTCCCGTACCCCCTAACAGTCACGCATATCGCATTCTGTTGCTCTCGAACCTCTTTTCTCACAGTAATCATGCCCCACGTGGCATTTTTCTCACAAATCTCATAGCAATCATGCCTCACGTGGCATTTTCTCTCTCATACTCCCAGTAGTCACGCGTATCGCATTCTGTTGGACCTTATCTCCACGGCAATTACCCGTATCAGACTTTGCTTTTCTCGTCTCTTATATTCAAGGCAATCACGCGAATCGCATTTTGCAACTCTATAACTTCACAGCAATCACGCCCCGACGTAGAATTTTGCTCTCTTATTTCACAGCAATCACGCCCCACGTGGCATTTCGCTATCTCACACACAGCAATCACGCCCCGACGTGGCATTTTGCTCTCTCATCTCACACTTTTCATCACTCTTATTCTATCGTAGTGTGAACTACGTACGGTCTGATTCTCCTGACGGGAGATACGTAGGCAGCTCTAAGAGCTCGACCATACCCTTACTTTACTATAATCTTGATTAAAGTTTGAGATTACGCGACTACGCACTTCTCGACTACACCATCTCTCACCATCTCTTAGCTACCCAGGTTCACACGAACTATGCACGGTCTGATTCTCCCGACGGGAGATATGTAGGCAGCTTTAAGAGCTCGACTACACCCTTTACTTATTATATTCTTGGTTAAAGTTCAAGATTACGCCATTATGCACTTCTTGACTACACCATCCCTCTTCTACTCAATTCTCACATGAATGCCCAATAGAATCATTCACTAATTCTAGCAATCCCCAGCGGAGTTGTTTGCCCACTCCGGTAATACTCCCAATCCCTACTTGCCTACATTGGCACCTCATACTCACTTGCCTACGATGGCATTTCACATTCACTTGCCTACGTTGGCACCTCATACCCACTTGCCTATGATGGCATTTCACATTCACTCTCCTACATTGGCACCTCATACTCACTTGCCTACTGTTGGCCCAAAAGTAGAAACCTTAGAGGGGGGGTGAATAAGGTTTTAGCGGAAATTAACCTTTTGAGAACTTTAATATTAAACTAAACACAATCACAAGCAATTATGTAAATAGATTAGGGAAGAGAAACTTGCAAACCGATTTTTCAAGTGGTTCGGCAATCGCACCCCGCGGCCTACGTCCACCCCTCAAGAACACCTCTTGAGGATTCCTTTACTACGATCTACTTCACGGGTGTAGACCAAACCGTTTCTCGGAGCACTTACGGGTGTGCACCAAACCGTTACAAGAGCCTATGATCTCTCCCAAAGAAGAACACCTCTTCTTTGCACACAAGGGTTACTAACCCTCACCCTTTACAAATTGAATTGAATACAAATGATAACTCTCTATGTAGAGTGGATAATACAATTAAAGCTCACTACAATTTTGCTCTCTCAAGAAATACAAATGAAAGAATTGAGCAAATTGATAAACTCACACAACTAGGGCTCAATTGTGAATGATTTAGAATCAACAAGTTGTGTGATTGAAATAGATGTTTTCCAATTGATTGATCAACATAAAATGGTGTGGGAAAACATGTATTTATAGGCCAAGAAAGATTATAGCCGTTGGTGGCAAGTTTGGTAATTAAAAGCCCCTTTAAAAACTAGCCGTTATGCCTTTTCAGGTCGCTTCAGTCGACTGGAACATGAAGCAGTCGACTGGTCCTTAAAGCAGTCGACTGAGATGTGTTTACAGAGGGTTCTGTTTGCATTCTGCTCAGTTCGGTCGACTGCATTGGGCCTTCAGTCGACTGTCCCTCCCTGTTTGGCAGACTGACACATCTCCACTAAAATGGCCATAACTTCCTCTACAGAAATCGGATTTTCGATCCGTTTGATGTTTTGGAAACTAGATTCAAATACCTTTCCAACCATATAAAATTCAACATCTAATTATTTTTCAATTGGTTGGGGTATTGCTTTTAAAAATGACCCATTTAAAATTTGTTTCCAAAACTTTAACTTTTAGCATTTGTTTGAGCCCCTAAGAGTGTGAGATCAAGATGCCTTACAATGATGGTCCTAGACTTCAACCAAGGATGAAATATCTTCAAGTCTTTAAGCATGATCCTTGTTGAGCTCTTTGTAATCTTGATCTACATCAATTAAATCTCATGCACACAAAGATGTTAAAACATTGATACAAAATTAATACATGAGATTATATATGAGCATAAAAATGACTATGATAATAACAAGGAATGAAACAATATGAATCATGTAATTATCATAGCATATTTGACATCATCAAAACATAATTAAATATGCCTTAATTATACCTTAAGGCTAACAATCTCCCCCTTTTTTATGATGGCAAACAACCAATGAAGGATATACCAAAATAAGCACATTTGGTCATTTTCATATTATCATTCATAATGGATATCAAATGTTAAAGAACATGAATGATAACTGCCCAAATACTTCTCCCCAATACTTCTCATATTTCTCCCCCTTTGACATTATCAAAAAGATTTGGGGATAAAACATAAAGCTCCCCCTCACAATAGGCATACAAATCAAAGGCCAAAATGATACCAAAAATAAACAAATATAACCACATGTGAGCTAATGAAACATGAAAGTGCTCCCCCTAAGCATGTGCAATGATAAAAGATACCAAAAGATATGAATAGAGAGCATATTCTCCCAAAAGATACCAATAATAAAGTTGGAGAGCTCAAAAACAAAAAATTCAGTCGGATCAGTCGACGCCACAGTCGACGGAATAGGGCAGAAGGTAACAGGGAGCAAAAGCAGTCGACGTCACAGTCGACTTAACAATGCAGAATCAAAAACTTCAATGCCTCACACCTAAATCAGTCGACTGTGTCGGGGTACCAGTCGACTGCTTTGTTTAGTAGTTCATAAAAATGACAGTTTAGCAGCAAAAATTTGAATGATTCATAAAGCATCATTTGGTCTAACCATTATTAAAACTTTGTCTAAACAAACAAAAACACATCATCATTTTTTTAAATAAGCAATATCAAGAGTATGATGATTTAAGTAAAGACATATCCAAAACACAAGTGGATGAAACAAGATTTATGCATAAAAAAACCAAATATGCATATCTAAACAAATTAATCTATCCTACTCCTACTAGGCTTAAGGTAAGAGATTTAACCATTGTCCAAGCGCCTCTTGGATGCAACATTTTCCAAGGAGGTAGGAGAGGATCCCTTCACAACCCAAACCATGTTAATTTTATTTCGAAATGAACATTTAAAATTAACATGCCCCTTTTTCATACAATAATGACATGTTACATGGGGAAGGGTCTCATTTGAGATTGATGCTTTAGCAAAAAAATTTTTGTGAGCATTTTGAGAATTTGAAGTAGAGGATGTGGACTTTACAAAGAAGTTTTTGTACTTCTTTTCCTTGAATGTGGGATTAAATTCCAAACCGGCCTTATCAAAAACACATTTTTGTTTTTTCCCAAAAGCATATTCAAATTGTGTTCACCTTGGGTAAACTTGGCCAAAGTTTTTGTCAAATCATCCACCTCCTTTCTCAATTCAACCTTTTCCTTTTCAATAAATTCACTTGAAGGTTGATTGGTTGAAACAAGCTTTTCTTTTCTCAAAATTTCATTTTGAGATTTTAACTCATCTAATTGCTTTTTCAACTCCAAATTTTCTTTTTCAAGCTCATTTGAAGATTGTGCTCTTAAAACATGTTTTTCATTTTCAATCTTCAAAGATTCATTTTGGGATTTCAAAATATTTAACTCATTTGAAAGTTTGGAAAAATTCTTTTTAAGAGTTATATATTTAGATCCCATATTCTCCAACTCCTCATGTAACTCCTCAAATGCACATTGAAATTCATCATAATTAGCGGATGAGTTGGAGTTTACCTCTTTTACCTTATTTTCATGGGCGGCTTCTTGGTCGCTTGACTCGTCCTCGGAAGCATCATTATCCGAATCGCTCCAAGTGCCCCCTTTTGCCATTTTCTCATTCTCATCATCTTCTTCATTGGCAAATAGGCATACTCTTTCCTCTCTTTGTTGATGATCTTGACCTTCAATTTCTTCTACAACTTCATCAACATTGTTTTCTTCAAAAATTTGGTTCGTAGCATTTTGCATAGTTTCAAGAGATAACCAAATTTCATTAGACCAAACCGTTTACTCCGATCTACTTCATGGGTGTAGACCAAACCGTTTCCCGGAGCACTTACGGGTGTGCACCAAACCGTTACAAGAGCCTATGATCTCTCCCAAAGAAGAACACCTCTTCTTTGCACACAAGGGTTACTAATCCTCACCCTTTACAAATTGAATTGAATACAAATGATAACTCTCTATGTAGAGTGGATAATACAATTAAAGCTCACTACAATTTTGCTCTCTCAAGAAATACAAATGAAAGAATTGAGCAAATTGATAAACTCACACAACTAGGGCTCAATTGTGAATGATTTAGAATCAACAAGTTGTGTGATTGAAATAGATGTTTTCCAATTGATTGATCAACATAAAATGGTGTGGGAAAACATGTATTTATAGGCCAAGAAAGATTATAGCCGTTGGTGGCAAGTTTGGTAATTAAAAGCCCCTTTAAAAACTAGCCGTTATGCCTTTTCAGGTCGCTTCAGTCGACTGGAACATGAAGCAGTCGACTGGTCCTTAAAGCAGTCGACTGAGATGTGTTTACAGAGGGTTCTGTTTGCATTCTGCTCAGTTCGGTCGACTGCATTGGGCCTTCAGTCGACTGTCCCTCCCTGTTTGGCAGACTGACACATCTCCACTAAAATGGCCATAACTTCCTCTACAGAAATCGGATTTTCGATCCGTTTGATGTTTTGGAAACTAGATTCAAATACCTTTCCAACCATATAAAATTCAACATCTAATTATTTTTCAATTGGTTGGGGTATTGCTTTTAAAAATGACCCATTTAAAATTTGTTTCCAAAACTTTAACTTTTAGCATTTGTTTGAGCCCCTAAGAGTGTGAGATCAAGATGCCTTACAATGATGGTCCTAGACTTCAACCAAGGATGAAATATCTTCAAGTCTTTAAGCATGATCCTTGTTGAGCTCTTTGTAATCTTGATCTACATCAATTAAATCTCATGCACACAAAGATGTTAAAACATTGATACAAAATTAATACATGAGATTATATATGAGCATAAAAATGACTATGATAATAACAAGGAATGAAACAATATGAATCATGTAATTATCATAGCATATTTGACATCATCAAAACATAATTAAATATGCCTTAATTATACCTTAAGGCTAACAATCTCCCCCTTTTTTATGATGGCAAACAACCAATGAAGGATATACCAAAATAAGCACATTTGGTCATTTTCATATTATCATTCATAATGGATATCAAATGTTAAAGAACATGAATGATAACTGCCCAAATACTTCTCCCCAATACTTCTCATATTTCTCCCCCTTTGACATTATCAAAAAGATTTGGGGACATCTCAACTTTATTTTCCCTTTCATCCTCTTTGTTTTCTTATATCTAACATTATCACACTCACCGAAAGAGGCCAACTTCATTTTTTTTTTGTTTTATAAACTGATGATTCACATCTACACAAGAGGAGGGAGAACCCCACTCCCTCATCTCCTCCTCATCTCTCTTCTCAAATTCAATCACCATTGAAGGACCAAGTCCATTTTGCTAAAGTTCACTGCTGTGATGATAATCAAGGTATCACCACGAATTCATTTTTGATTCAAATCAAACGAAACCAATTGGAGAGTGTTCTTAACTCAATGATATTGGTCTATGATTTTTCTAAGAATTTTAAAAAATCATATGACCCATTTTTAAAGCACAAATACACAAGGCATACAAATCTGCCAGAAACATCACAGCAGTGACACCAGATCACGTTCACTGTTTGGACTACTTCAAGATTTTTTCTTCACTCCATTTTTTTGTCCATTAACTATAGCCACTTAACTACGTCTGTGATTTTTTTTTTTTTTTTTGGATCAGTTTAATTTTGTAAAAAATCGTCCAATTTCAGTCAATAGTGCAGTCCCTATTTCTGAGTAAGGGTGCTTCTAAACTTAATTTCTCCCAATCTCCAAAATCTATTGCAAAATGGTTTTCTATCATGGAAACTAGACTCATTTGGAAACTTTCTCTCAAAATTTCAAAAAATTGGGAACAACAGAACCTCTCCATTCCATTTTTGGAAGACTTCTCTCAAAACTGTGAAAAAAATGCACCCTGACATGAATTTTTGTAAAACTTTCCTTCTATCTCTTTCATTTGGGGTTTTGATCTTTTTCAAATGAATAAATCCTAGTATATTATAAAACTTCTAAGAAAAAAGAATAAAAAACAGAAAACAAAAAAAAAAGAAATTTTAATTTTCTTTTTTACCAAATATTCACGTTTATCAAGTTGTTCAATAACTTTGATAAATGGAAATTTGAGCATCTTTCTACTTCTACTAAAACCGAATATGCCTAATTTATCAAGTTGATCAATAACTTTGATAAAAGGAAATTCGAACATTTTTCTTTTGGGCACCGACCCTTACTTCCGGCATAAAAAATAAAAATACAAAACGAATCTCTTTTCTTTTTTTTGGGCACCGACCCTTACTTCCGGCATAAAATATAAAATACGAAAAAAAGAATCTCTTTCCTTTGTTTTGGGCACCGACCCTTATTTTCGGCATAAAAAATAAAAAATATTAAAAAAACTCTTTTCTTTCTTTTGGGCACCGACCTTTACTTCCGGCATAGGAATAAAAGAACAGAAAAAAAAAAATACAAAATACAAAAAAAAAAAAAAAAAACACTTTACTCTCCACTCACTTGCACAAACTCATTTCAATCTCAATCACTTTCCAAAATTCCTAGTTACACCATTTTTTACTCAAATCATTTTTCAAAACTCACTACTTCAAAGGTTAAAGCCTAGGACTACACCGTACAGGTTAAAGTTCCTAGCTACACCATCTTTGCTCAAAATACTACTTCACACTTGCACGGTCTCGATCGACCAACTTTTAAAAAAAACACTTGCGCACACACACACACACATGTATACAGCATAGAACTACGTACATCCTGATTCTCGACTTGAGATACGTATGCAACCCCTCACTTGGGTGCGACCATAACCACATCCTTTTTATTTTCTTGTACATCCTCACACTCTATTATCTTTCACTTATGCCCCATTGTCACGAAAACCACTAGAATTGGCAACCGTGCTTGCGTGAATGTTCGAAGGTGCCTAACACCTTCCCTCAACATAATCGAGTCCCCGAACCCATATTTTAAAAGATCTCTAGTTTTCGCATGGCTATTCAGAGTCATACTTTTAAAGGGCCCACTTTCTTAAAACGTGTTTTTCAAAAGTCAAAGATGAATTACTTTAATTGTCTTTGCAGGGGTCCTAACACTCCAAATGTTAGGTGGCGACTCTGAACATTTCAAATAGGCCCTACCATACTCTTTTCACCACTCCCAATAAAATTTGTCGCATTTCACCCAGTTTCAAAAAAAAAAAAAAGCCAGGCCCACACCGACAGCCAGGCTGTGCCGAAAGAGCGGGCGCGACATGGGAAAACTTAAAGTGTTTGCTACTTAGGCCATTACAGAAGTTCTAAATGAAAACCGTAAAAGATAAGTTGGGCGATCGACGCCACTTAAATTATTACATAACAAAAGATAGTTATTTAAAACATAAAGGTAGTCTTAATATGAAAGTGGGCCAGAGCCCTCCTTTTAACTAGGGGTGGCAATTTTCGACACGACACGGCAACCCGACACGAAAATAAACGGGTTTGGGTGACCCGTATAAGGGCACGGGTCATAAACGAGTCGACCCGTTTGACACGATTAATAAACGGGTTGAAGCGGGTCAACCCGTCTAACCCGTTTGACCCGATTAAGTATTTAAGTGCAGTTGGGGCATTTTTTTTTATTTTAAAAATAATTTTTAATAATCTAGAAGTCTAAAATAAAAGTAATATAAAAAAATTTTAAAAAAAATATTTTTTTAAAAAATTATTATTATTTATTTTTGAGAGAAAAAAATATTTAAAAAATATATAGATATATATAAACTAAAATTGTTTTTTTTTTTTTGCTCAAAAAAAAAAAGTGAATAGTTACTGACTTACCAAACAAGTAAATTTATATATAATAGTAATTAATAACTAATGTAATAAAAAAATAATAATTAATAACTAATAAGGGACGAAGGAAGCTGGAGCCTGGAAGCATTCATGCATCAAACATTGCATAAAACATAAAAATAAAAAATAATTAAAAAATAAAAAAGAAAGAAAAAAAAGGGAGAGAGCCCGCTAGGATTGCTAGATTGGGAGAGAGACAAATTAGTCAATTAGATAAATACAACTGTTAATCTTGATTATTGATGGATGGCAAGTGAAGAAATTTTTTTATACTGTTAATAAAAACAATATTTCTTCTTATTCAGTTTGTGTGGATGTGCTTGGGTGTTAAATTTATAATAGTTAGATATTGCTATATTTGTAGTATTTTGGGATTTAAGATGTACGTGTTAATAATTGATACATTTGATGGAAGACTTGTTTGTGTTCTTAGTAGGATTGTAAGCTTATTTCGAATAGCCGAACCGAGCTAACCGATTGGGTTTCTTAAATTACTTATAACTAAAAAATTGATCTGATCGCCAAAATTGGCAAAATAGATCGAACCGACCACTTCGGTTGGTTTTCAAAACATGAAAAAAAAAATCGAAAATAAAAAAATAAAAAATCGATCCGATTCGATCCGAATCGAACTGAACCGAACCGATGACACCCTACATGGGTTAGACGGGTTAAACGGGTGACCCGTAAATGACCCGGCATGATTATAACCCGACACGATTATGACACGTTTAGAATGACACGATTATAACCCGACACGACAATGACCCGACACGATAATGACCCGACACGATTATGACCCGACACGACCCGATTGCCACCCCTACTTTTAACTGGTGAACCCGTAGCCTTCGTTATCAAACTCTTCCTGATAGTCTGCCTCAGGATCGCCTTCCTGATAGTTCCCATCTTGAGGATAGTTATATGCATCTTCAGGGTCACCTTGATAATTCTCCTCATCATAACCTAGACGTAAAATGTCCAGGGCAGGGAATGAGCCGTTAGCTTTTGAAGTTAAGTGAGATCATCTTAACCGATCACTCCTAATACAAATAATAATACACAAGTACAACGAATATCTTGGATAACATTTAATGATCATATAACATGGTTGTATGATGACATGATGTAGTATCGATATATTCGACTTTACTCAATCACTTTAACCGTAACTCCAATTTTCTATGACCATAGAGTCGGCATACCCTTTGACCTCTCTCGTGGGGCCAAGCGGCAGCCATGATACAGTATTTTCTTCTTACGAATGATTCACCCCTTGACCTCTTTCATGGACCAAGGCGGTAGCGTTGACATTACTTCATTTGATGTATCCCTTAGCCTCTCTCGTGGACTAAAGCGATACCATCGGTGTACCCTTTAGCCTCTCTCGTGGACTAAAGTGATATCATTGTGTACCCTCTAGCCTCTCTCGTGGACTAAACGGATATCATCGGTGTACCCTTTAGCCTCTCTCGTGGACTAAAGCGATATCATCAACATACTTTCTTAGATATATCCCTTAGCCTCTCTCATGGACTAAAGCGATATCATCAACATACTTTCTTAGATATATCCCTTAGCCTCTCTCGTGGACTAAAGCGATATCATTTACATTTCTTTCTTAGATATATCCCTTAGCCTCTCTCGTGGACTAAAGCGATATCATCAACTTACTCCTTGACCTCTCTCGTGGGCCAGGGTGGCGTAACCTCATCTACTAACTCAAATCCATTCAGCTCTTGAACCTTCGCGGTCCACTCAACATGTATGACATAAAGACTGGGTTAGTCTCCTTGACTAACTATGCGGACGTCAACATTGACGTCGTGACTCGACTATGTTCATGTGATTGTATAAATGGGAAAACATGATAAGCATGCATGTCAACGAGTATTAACTAAACGTGAAGTATAGCTAACTAATATGTGTTCATTATATAAGAACCAATCTTAACATTTACACAATTCGTACTTATCAACTTCGCTTACACAGGACGTACTGGGTATACATATAATTCACAAGAATATTTCTATAATATACCAAGTGAGTTAAGACGACTCACCTCGAAGCGGGTGCGTAAAAACAAGCATAGCGGTGGTTCCTACAAAGTATATAAATCCATAGAACGACGGTTAATAAGTGTATTAGAATCAAGGGCATAATGGTAATTGTGCCGGATGGGTTCCTAAACCTCAACATGATGATCTAGACATCATTTTGAGTCTAACAACATTGACTAGACTCAAATCGGAGTCCAACGCATAAAAGGCTGGATTTTCTATACCAGTGTGGGCCCTAGAGATAAGCTATATTTTTTGACCGTGTCTAAAGGTCACCAAACTTCAAGGAAATATTCGAAACATTATTCTAAGACTCTGGGAACTGACCGCGTATTTTTCTGAGCTACGGTTTATTTATTATGAATTTCTGAAGTTTAACAGTCTAATAATAGACTTAAGAACACCCTAATAATACAATATATTTTAGGGAGACATTTGACCCTCATAAATATTTTTATTAAATACTAGGCCTTAAATTAGGCTAGTGATATTTTTCTCGTAATTTTCGGAGTTCGTTTGGTATTTAAATAATTTAAATACAACCAAACGGGGCTTCTACAATTAATTAATAATTATTAGAAACACTAAGATTTGGGTTTTATAAACAAGAATTCATAAAAATTAAGGCATTAGACCTTAGGAAAATTTAATAAAATTTTCCTATACTTTAAAATGGCAAATAGGTATTCAATACCTAATTATTTTAATTTAACACAAGTACTTATTATTTATTTTGACTAATTAAATAAAAAGTATGGTATTTAATATGTATCCTCTTAATATTAGGCTATAAGAATATAGTATTAAAAATTTCAGAATATTAAAATATTAGATTATATTATTCCAGATTTTATAATAATATTAAAACTAATTTCTCATATTATTAAAACAATTAATAACCATATAGCATTAATTAACTAAATAATAATAATAATAATATTACAGGCCCGCGGGTCAAACTTGACCCGATCCGAATCCAATGGACTACCCATTTAAAGACTCAGAAGAGTTCATGGTCAAAAACTCGCGGGTCAAACCCGAACCTAATTGGGTTCTCCATTTATCTAATAACTGATCAAACCCGCATACCCATACTCGGATCCAAACCAACTCATATGTTAACTCGGGCCATTGACCCGAACCTAACCCAACCAAATACGGTTGGATCTGAAGCCAAACGACGTCGTTTGGTTAAGTGATTCTCGGGTTGTTTTAAACGACCCGACCTGCTTATCTTTAAAACAATATAACCCTAAACCAAAACAGATATGTACCACGATTTAAGCTTAGGGTACAAGAATTTAAAGCGCTAGGGTTCCGGTCATCTCCTCCCGTGCCTATCTCGCCGCCGGCAACGCTCGATTTGGCCGGAAAACTTCCTACGGCCATATCTCCGCTGTTTCTCCATAGAAATGGCTCTAACCAATGCCAAAATGCTCGGTTTGGGACCCTCTATCACATACTATGAGCTGGGATGGTGATTCATTCATTTTAGTGTCCTAACAACGAATTATTCTTTTCGATTTTCTTGAGGATAATCCGATGCATGGCCGGCCAAACGTGCCTTAACCCAAAAACTGTTTATGGGGGAGTATGTGGGGGTCCTAAGGATCAATTTGGTATAACTTTTAGGGGCCATGGTTGATTTTGGGGTCCCAAGCTCCGGCGAGGGAGTTTTAATGGCAGCTTTATGATTTCCAGAGCTTAAGGCTCTGTTTGGCCGTGCATGAGGGGTCTGTGTGTGAGTGTGAGGGGGTGTGAGTGTACAGAAATGAACCAGAGAGGGTGGGGTTTACCTTAGTGGCCTCAGGTCCTCTTCTTTCTTCCTTATCTCCGGCGAGCTCTTTCTCTCTCCTCCCTTCTCACCAGTTCTGTGTGTGTGGGAAATGAAGCAGTGAGTTGTGGTGAGGCACAGAGATTTTTGAGGGTGTGTGCTTAGTTTTTCTCCCGGTGCCCTCATGTATATATATATATATATTCTAACCCATCCATACATATATGAATATATATATATACCCAGATCTGCATACCTTGAAGGAAAAGATGGACAGGATGGAGTGAGACTGATTGGAGAGGGAGTGGGGGAATGTGCGACGGCAGGGAGGGTGTGTGGGTGTCCGGCGGGTTAAGGAGGGGGGGGGGGGGGGGGGGGGGGGGGTGTTTAGGTCGTGCTTGTGTCCAAAGGGTATAAGTTTGTAACGACCCACCTCCCCGTCTAGCGATAATATTGTTCGCTTTAGGTCTAAACACAAAGAACTTCCCAGGGGGTCACCCATCCCTGGTACTGCTCTGGTAGCAGCACGCTTAACTGTGGAGTTCTTTCGTGTTTAGCTCCCTCACGGTTTGAAAAGGCCTTGTTGCATATAGAGGGGCGATTAATCCTTATAAACTAGTCCAGGAACTTCACCCCAGGCGATGTGGGACAAGTCCCCACACCTGACCTGACCTCATCTGTCTTGGCCATCCTGCCTCAGGAGTATTGGCTCTTGGTCATCACAAAGTTTGTTAGGTAGTACATATGCCATTCTAGATAAGATTCTAACCTTCCATATTTGTATGGTTAGACATCGTCTAGGGCTACGCGCTACACAGTATAAAATAATACAGTTTCTACGGTTTTACGTGCAAAGTCAGTCCGGATTTGTAACTGCAGTCTAAGTTAATAATAATTAAATACGGATGCATATACATTCAGGTTCTTGGGATTACGAAAACAATATATTGGTAATACGAACAAAATACAGGGACTAGTTCTATAATTATCAGAAATTTTATGGGTATTACATTTGCCCATTCTAGTGACACTCTCAATCCCCAGCGGAGTTATTTGCCTAACCTCAAACTACTCCCAATTCCTCCGCTGCCTACCTTGGCACACCACTCACTTGCTTGCTAAGGCAAATCACACAACTCTTCGCCAATCACGACATCACTCACTTGAGCTACGCTCAATATGAATCTTCTCCATATAAGATATGTGGGCATCTCGAAAAGGCTTTGAGATCATTCGTATTCTTGTACATACTTCTCATAAGAAAAAAAGAAAAAAAATTCAAGAAAGAGCTAAGGCAAAAATGGGTGTCTCCTTATCTTTGTCACGATTTGCTCCATAAAACATGACAAAGAGGAGCAGCTGTAGACATCCAATTTTTCCCAATCAAATCATTTCAAAATAAAGTACTCGTTGACATGAGCTTATCACTTTTTAAATCATCCCAATATGATCTCGAATGGTAAGGATATTGCAAATCAAAGCTATGCGGTCAAAAGGTCAACAATTCCGCATGCACCCTACCATACATGATTAATTCTCATCCTCCAACAAAATTATTGAAGACACATTCTCGGTGGGTGGAGGCAAGTAAGAAAGCAAAAGCAAAAAAAAGGCAAGAAAGCAAAGGTAAAGAAAAAGCAAAAAAGAAAGGCAAGAAAACAAAAACAAAAATAATAATAATAAAGCTTGGGCCTATAAATGAAGGACATTGCAGACTCATTTAAAATAAAGAGAGGGAGGAACGAAGAAAAAGACTCCCACTCTGTATCTCCCTTCCACTCTCTATCTTCCTCGCCTTCCTCTCCATCTCCCTCACGTCATCATTAAAAATCCACAAAAAAGTGTACATTTTTTCCACTACTAAATCACCTCTTCTAACCACCATCATCAAAGTCATCACTACAACCACCACCCTCTACCTAGCTATCATATCATCACGATTCTCATCAACATACCTCACGATCGTTTTATCACTGCCATCATCTGTTGCCGTCCAACCGTGATCATACCGCCTCAAATCATCACCCAACATCCCAGTCACTTAAGATTAATATTCTAGCCGATTTCTCGAGTTCCACTAATAAATAAGTTTTTTTTGAAAAAAAAATTTCTCTTGTACATATCATCTTTATTCTTGCTTGATAATCAAATAATAATAATAATAATAATTATCCACGTCATACTTGGAATTACTTGGTTTCCAATACAAAAATCACGTCCGACTTGAGATTACATGGTTCCCAATAAAGAAATCCCACGTTGTTTTTAATTTGGAGAGGCATGTTCTATTGGTGATGACGCGATTACTAATACGGGGACCTATGTTCTACTGGGGACTACGCGGTTTTCTAATATGGAAATCCATGTCTAAATAAGAAAGATCCCACGTGCAATCTCCTTATTGGAACTTACCATTTGAATTAATGTGTGATGCTAGCGACTTTGCCATTGGAGCTGTCCTTGGGCAGAGAAAGGATAAAAAGGTATCAGTTATATACTACGCCAGTAGAACTCTGGATAGTGCTCAAATGAACTACTCAACTACTGAAAAAGAATTGTTAGTCGTGGTCTTCGCCCTTAATAAATTTAGGCAATACTTGATTGGTTCTCCTATTGTATGTTTTACGGACCATTCAGCTCTGAAATTCCTACTTTCAAAGAAAGACACTAAGCCTAGGCTTATTAGGTGGATACTCTTGCTACAGGAATTCAATTTAATAATTAAAGACCAAAAAATGAGTAGAAAATGTGGTAGCTGATCACTTATCCCGCCTCACTTTTGAAGACAATAGCAGTGAACCCTTACCTATTCAAGACTCTTTTCCTGATAAACAGTTATTTTCTGCGACTTACTTGCCATGGTGTGTTGATCTTGTTAATTATTTAGTAATTGGAAAAATACCAAGCAATTTATCATCATCAGATAAAAAGAGATTCCTAGCTATTGTCAGGCACTTCTACTTTGATGACCTATATTTGTTTAAATATTGTGCTGATCAGGTAATTAGGAAATGTGTTTCTAATGAAGAAATCGAAAATGTACTTTTCATGTGTCATTCATCCTTTTATGGATGACATTTTTCATCTTGAGTGACTGCCATGAAAATTTTACAAAGCGGTTTATATTGGCCCACTCTATTTAAAGATTCATATTTATACTGTAAGGCTTGTAACTGCTGCCAAATGTTGGGCAGTATTACAAAAAGAAATCAAATGCCAATGACCCCTATAATTACAATTGAAATCTTTGATTGTTGGGGCATTGACTTTATGAGAACTTTTCCTCCATCTTGCCAATATGAATATATTTTATTAGCAGTCGAATATGTTTCAAAATGGGTAAAAGCTATTCCTACAATAAAGAATGATCACCGTACAGTTCTTGCATTTTTAAAAGATAATATACTTTCTCGATTTAGAACTCCAAAAGCAATAATAAGTGATCAAGGAACTCATTTCTGTAACAAAATATGGAGTGACCCATAAGGTGTCGACTGCATACCACACACAAACAAATGGACAAGCTGAATTAGCTAATAGACAAATTAAGTATATTCTTGAAAAAAACTGTGAATTCTAATCGTAAAGACTAGTCTTCAAAATTAACAATGATTTATGGGCATATAGAACCACTTATAAGACCCATCTGGGGATGTCTCCATATAGACTTGTTATGGAAAAGCTTGTCACCTACCAGTAGAATTAGAACATAGGCATATTGGGGTATTAGGACTTTAAATTATAATATTGAAGATGGAGGAATTTTAAGAAAATTACAATTAAGTGAGCTTGAAGAAATTCGTAAAGACGCATATGATAATGCTCGAATTCATCAAGCAAGAACTAAAATGTATCATAATATGAATCTTTTGCGCAAAAGATTTACCCCCGCGCAAAAAGTTCTATTATATGACTCAAGACTACATCTTTTTAGAGGAAAAATGAAATCTTGATGGACTGGTCCGTATATGATTAAAAATGTTTTTCCTTATGGAACTGTCGAGATTGAGGACCCTAAAGATGGAAATACATTTAAAGTTAATGGACATAGATTAAAACCATTTTTAGAAGGATTTGAACCTGAGTTGGAGTCCATTCCTTTGGAGGACCCCAACTATAATACTCCTTAATATCTTAAATCATAATTAGTATAGAACATAGTGTATCAGAGTATTTATGTTTTAATAGTCCTATACTCCTTTTTGGTCACTTTTTATGTAGATAAGTTAATTTTGTCATTATTATTCTATCCTTTTTTTTGTTTATTTATTTTTATTACATGTGTTTGGCTTCTTTTTCTCATCTCACTCATTGAGGACAATGTCAGACTCAGTTGGGGGGGGGGGGGGGGGTTTCACGATTAACACCTGTTTGTTTGCTTTATCTATTTTTCTTAAAAAAAATAATAATTAATCTGTTTCGAGAGAGATACACTGAAAAAGAGAATATCGCTATATATAGGGCATTAACCTAAAAACTTTCCCTATCTCTCTTTTCCTTTTCTTTTTCTTCTTCCTCTCTTTCCTCTCTTCGCAGATCTCTCTCTCGTCTCTGCAACTCTCACTCTCACCCGATCTCTCATTTCTCCCATTTTCTTTAATTTCCTCTGTTAGAATAGTAGTAGAATATTAATCTAGATTCATCCATTGTTGCACCTTACCATACACTATGTCTAGGTTCATGTTGTAGTACTTATCGTACTACACATTGTACTTCTCTCTTTCCCTCTATAGGTCTCCTCACTAGCCTATATAAAGGCACCCTATTGTAGTATTTTATACACCATTCAATACAATACTTGATCTTGTATTGTCTCATTCTCTCCCTCTCTCTTATATATTCTAACATGGTATTAGAGCTATAAGCTTCTGGACCTTGGCTACAACTCTATCGTATTCCGTCGCCATCGGCGGGTGACAATCATGTCACCCGCCGGACATTAGTCAAGATAAAAATCATACATTCTGCTTTCTCCGCTGCAATCCAACCAACCAAATAAGACCTTCATCAAATCACCATTTCAACCTCATCAACTGGCCTCTGTATCAAACCTCCCAATCGGCTGGAGCTCTACCTCACCAATCATCTCAACCCTCACCAACCGGCCTCTTTATCGGGCCTCCCGATCGGTCGGATCTCTACCTCACCAACCGGTCTCTCTATCGGACCTCCTGATTGGCCGAATCTTAACCCTCACCACCCGGCCTCTCTATCGGACCTCCCGATCGGCCGGATCTCTACCTCATCTACCCGGCCTCTTTATCGGACCTCCCGATCGGCCGGATCTCTACCTCATCTACCCGGCCTCTTTATCGGACCTCCTGATCGGCCATATCTCAACCTCGCCAATCGGTCTCTCTATCAGACCTCCCGATAGGCCAGATCTCAACCCTCACCAACCAGCCTCTTTATTGGACCTACCGATCATTCGGATCTCTACCCATCCACCCGGCGGTCTCGGCCTCTTTATCGGACCTCCCGATCAACCGGACCTTCGTCTATCATCTCCTGGCCACCACGGAACCTCTGGCCACCACTCCTTCAAGCATCCTCTATAACCGGACTATCAACCGCACCGTTTGACTCACTGCACTGTTCTTCACAAAGGCTCTACCTCCAAGACGACTTCATGATTCAATTTTCAAACTCAAGTTGTTTCCATTTTCCACCTTGAGTTTGAGGGGGGCTGTTAGAATAGTAGTAGAATATTAATCTAGATTCATCCATTGTTGCACCTTACCATACACTATGTCTAGGTTCATGTTGTAGTACTTATCGTACTACACATTGTACTTCTCTCTTTCCCTCTATAGGTCTCCTCACTAGCCTATATAAAGGCACCATATTGTAATATTTTATATACCATTCAATACAATCTTCTTCCTTTCCTCTCAACTATTCTAACATCCTCAATCCAAAATCAAGATCCAGTCCATCAATCACTAAAGGTAAGATCTATAATTCATAGAAAAGCTTGATTTTGATTCTATTTAGTTTTTTTTTTCCGATTCGGCTTTAGTTTTTATTTTTGATTTCTATTTTCTCTCTTTTCCATTATATAACAAAAATATAATGCATAAGTTGTAGGTACTCACTCACCAAAGAAGCTTGGAAATACCACTCGATTTACGGCTCTACCAGGTTCTTACATTTCCAAGAGACATGTGATATTTTCATTTCTTTACAAAATATATATATACATATATAAATGGACGACGCACTAAGTATCGGTCTTGTGAATTTTGAACTTTATCTTATTATTCTCTTAGTTCTTGCTATTTTAGTGCTGCGTTGCCCTTGTTAAAAAAAAAAGAAGAGAGAAAAATGTAATTGTCTTTTCCTAGTTTTATGTTTAAAAAAAAAAATGAATAATACACAAGTTAGTGCTCTTATAATTTTTGAAGTTTATACCATAATTTTGCTTATTATTATTGTTGTTATGATGCATTGTCTTAAACTTTGTTAAAAAAAAGAGAGAGAAAGAGAGAAAAATGTAGTTTCTAGTTTTCTGTTTTTTTTTATTAAAAAAATGTTGATTTTCTTTCTAAGTTTTCTATTCTAAAAAAAGAAAAAAGAAAAAAAAAATTCTTTTTAGTTTCTGAATATATATATATACACATATATATTTCTTAATATAAATATTTTTAGTTTTTTGTAATACCTGTATTTTTATTATACTTTATTTATATATTTTCTAGTCCCAAACTATATTTATAATATAGTTGCAGTAATTAATATTATTTTTTGAACCCATAATTATACCTGTGTTGGCCAACCATGCATGTACCCTAAGCTAACCCCCAAACAACCCTTAGCATTTGTGTGGGTGTGTGCCGACTTGAGTAAGTGAGTGAGTGCTTGTGTGAGTGACAAGTGTTGGGTGAGGTGTTGGCTAGTGTGTAGGGGTAAGGGTGAGGTGTTGTGTGCATAAATTGTGTGAGTGACAAGTGTAGGGTGAGGTGTATGAATGTGTGGAGAGTGTAGTGTATTTGTATGCATGTGTGTCTTGTGTGTGCTGTGTGTGGCGTGTGGCAGTGTGTGTAGAGATGCATGTGTGTGTGTTGTTTGTGTTATATATATATAATATGTGTGTGTGTAATATATATATACATATATTATATAAACCCAATCCCCCTCCCCTATAAATAAGGGCTCCCATTTGGGTTTAGAAGAAAGGAAAAAAAAATATAGAGAGAGTTAGTCCGAGAGAGAGAGAAGAGAGAAAAGAAAGGAAACTTACCCCTTGTGTCACATCGCGACCTTAAACCCACGGTGAGTTCCTAACTCACTTGGTATATTAGATTAATGCCCATGTTATCTTTCCTTTATTATTATTTAGAAATTTTGTACTTAACATGTGATGCCCCTAATCTAGGTCCATATTATGATTTCTACTATTATTGTTATTATTGTTACTACTATTTATTGTTATTATTATTATCTTGTTAGTTAGCCATTACAACTCATATTTTAACATGTGGTGTCTTTGACCAAAAAAAAAAAAAAAACATGTGGTGTCCCTAACCCAGGTCCATATTATAAATGTTGTTATTATAATAATATTTATTATTATTATTATGTTTATTATTTTTCGCTTATTATTATTATGGTCCAGTTAACCTCGTGATTAATACATGTACCCTGAACATATTAATATCCGTTTTGTTATCCCATTAATAATAATGATATTATTATTGTTATTATTATTGTTATTATTATTATCATTATTATTATTATGGATTTAACTTCAGCTTTTAATATGTTATACCCTGAACATATTATTCTACTATTATTATTAATATCATTATTAATATTAATAATATTATTGCTAATATTATTATTATCACCTTTCGGTTAACCTCATGTTAATATGTTGCACCCCGAACATATTATCTCCGTTATTATTATTATTATTATTATTATTATTATTATTATTACTATTTATGTTCGTTATTATTATCAGTCGGGTTAACTCCATGTTAACGTGTGGTAATTAGTTCTGTTTATTATTATTATTTATTCCGGTTAGCCTCATGCTTCAACATACAATACTACGAGTTTCGGATCCGTACTTTATTTCAAGAATAAAATTGTACCTATTTAATTAACTTGTTTCTCGTGCATAACATATGATACACCTCATATAGGAGTCGGTGTCGTAACGTCAAGTCGACGTGTACGAGTATAGAGTCGAACGGTCGCGGAGACCAAGTTCGTATACATTTGGAAGTACGTGTAAGTCGACCGCGGAGGTCCGAAAGTTGATATGTAGTGAGTTGGTACTGTCAAATGGAATTACAGGATCGCATGCCGGCGATGATTGCTACTATGGCCACAGAGAGGCAAACACGATAGCAAAGTAATCATGTTGATAAGAATATATCGAGAAATGAATAAACACGGTTAGCCTGTAAGGCGAGATTACTACTGCGGTCGCGACGACCAACGATAGTAAAGTAACCGTTTCGCAAACCGGCGACGATATTCATAAGGCAAGGTTCCGAGGACCTAGAGTACATGGTTAGCTTGTAAAGCGAGATTACTACTATGGCCACGGAGGGGCAGACAACGATAGTAAAGTAACCATAGCTCGACCCACTGGGCGAGTCACTCTAAGCCAACGGCGTTACACTGGTAATGTAACAAAGTTAAGTAAGTCGGAGGTTAAGTCGAGTGAAGTCGAATATATCGATGATATATAGTTTCATGCACGGTCTAATTATAATTCATTCAATCGTCGTAACCAGCCGTTGTGTACTTTTGAATACATATTTTATATTAGGAGTGTTCGGTTAGAACGCTCACTTAGCTTTTAATAAAGCTAACGGCATACTACGCCCTGGACATTCCCATGTCTAGACTATACAGGATATTATTGTTCAGAAGAGGACTATCTGGAAGG
Source organism: Hydrangea macrophylla (assembly GCA_033977485.1). Lineage (NCBI taxonomy): Eukaryota > Viridiplantae > Streptophyta > Magnoliopsida > Cornales > Hydrangeaceae > Hydrangea > Hydrangea macrophylla. The sequence goes on from CM066985.1 coordinate 98,431,199, forward strand.
AGCCTACGAAGGGGAAGCCTACTATGCTTGAAGGTCATGGCTACGCCAGTTAGAGGCGCGGCTTCAAGAAAGAAGACTTAGTTGTTCTTTATAGACTTTTGTCCTTTCGTGCTAAGTTGTAAACGGCGTCTAACGCCTTAAGCTCTTTTGTTCTTCATCTTTTGATAACTACAAACTCTGATGTAATAGCTAGTAATCGGTTGATGTATATATTCAGTTTGCGCTTCCGTTTGAATTACTCTTTTATTTATCTAGTGTTTGTGGACAATCAGTTAACGTAACTGGTCATGGCTTACGGACCCAGAAAGGAAAATTTTATTTCCTGCTAATTTCTGCTGCTCCGGGGCGTGACATTTTTAAATAAAATTCTCACCCACCCCTCTAAGCTCTCTTTAATTAGATCTTAGTTGATAGTTGGAAGGAATGGAGGGTTGAGTCTAGCCTCTCTTGTTGGCTAAGAGTATAAAAAATGGTTCCGACAATCGATGACCAGACATTAATGGGTCGCTCACTTGTTTCTGAGCAGAAGAAACCCTTTACTGGCACTAGCCTTTATGCCATCAAAAGGAAAGTTAAAAGGTTAGGATGGTGTTTGAATTGTTATAGAGAAAAATGTCATGGTTTAATTGCTCATAATGACACATCTTTTAAAGTTTACTATTGCTACAAAAGACAATTCAAATCAAAACAAAATAAAATGTTGGTTGAGAAAGAGGACTGGATCCTTTGATACCCAAATAAATTTTGTTTTCCCATCCCTCATTTCTTTTTATTTCTATTGTTTGTTTTTAAATTTATTTTCAGTACATTCAATAATTTTCAGTTAGGTTAGACTTTTAAATGATCCTACGTGTACATTTGGCTTTTATTAGCTAGTTCGATAGGAGTAATTTGCATGATCCCAAAATCACCAGATATGTCTAGTGCGGTGAATAACTCTAGAGGTAGCAAAAAAAATTAGGTAAAGCCAGAGTTATCTCCTAGTCTCTTACTGATGTTTTAACTTGCTAGTGATTCTAGACCCATCTCTTTTACTAGCGGTGGATGGGCGATCGTGACGACTTGGACGCTCCGGATTGCGTAGCCTCTTTTGTGTAGGTGCAGAGGATACTAGTCGCACCATATATGTATCCAACCTAGTGGATGCGCTTAAAAAAATTTTAGAAGTTTTTCTTTTACTCTATATAAGATAAATTTGACACGTTAATGTTATTTTGGATATGTAAATATCATAACACATTTTTACATGTTTAACTATTTCAAATGCTAGAAACTCTTTAAACTGTAAATATTTTGAAACAGTGTGAAAATATTTACTGAATCTCAATGGATGAGGAAACATAAACTATATAGTTTAAAGACAAGTAGTGGAAACTAATTAACCCATGTGAGCTTTTGTGTCAATCTTCCTTTATGAGGGTTACTATAATTTTCAGTCTCATTTTTTTAAAATCCATTTTATCATATCACTCGTTGAAAGTCTCATTATTTTTCTATTTCTTTGACTGGTCATTAGAATAGAACGTTCAAGATTTACCATTAAAACTTCTAAATTGCTTGAATGAATAAAGTCAATCTATTTTTAAAATGATTTAGGCCATCTTTTCTTTCAAATGCACCCCCCGTCACCTAATATTGTCTTATTCTCAGTTCTCTCCAAATCATGCCTTGCTCCACCTGGGAGTACAAACCTCACTTCTATATCCAGGTATGTGATTAGACTGTAATGATATTGCAAGAAGCGGTAAAGAAAGAAAAGAGTTGATTTCAAAAAAAAAAAAAGAAAGAAGAAGAAAAAAAATGAGAAACTAAAAATAAAAAAATAAAAAATAAAAATCAACTGTACAAATGATAAAAAGGAGAAGAAAAGAAGAGGTTGGAATGAACTGTGCAAACACTCCAATCACATGCTTAGAACAAATACACCACAAATCTCCTACTCATCTTAATTTCTAACCTACCAGTCAAAGTCCTAATGATTTGAAAGAAATTGATTTTTAAATTTAAATGATAAAGATGTTCTCCATGGTAGATCACTCTTCTAATGCTAAGTATTCTTTCATGAGACTTATTATACTCCAAATGCCAATATATTGAGTCATCAAAATGGAAGCAATTTCTCTATCTTTGCTTCCCTACCAAGTGAGATGTTCTCTACACCGGTTTCTGAGAGTTATTCATTAAAAGAGTGAAATCCCAGTGAGATTTGAGTTAAAACTACAAGTTTTATGACTGCTGTTGGTTTTGTAAACTTTGAAGTTAAGATCAGTTGCTTGACTTTTCAAGTATACACCTTGAGTTTAAAGAGTATAAAAAAATGCTACCATTGACAAACTGTGAGTATATGTGTTGCAGTACTATTACATACTTGGAAATTTTATTTTATTTCCAAATTTAATCTTATCTGTTGTAAAAGTAGAAAATCTACCTTTAATTTTATTTTATTGTATTTTTACGTTAAAAAAAAACAAAAGAAAAATTAAATTTTGTGAGTATATTCATTGCAAATCCTCACGAGACAACACTCGTCCATTAGGGGTGACCTAGGGATTTAATGGCTTATTGCATACGCTAAATGCAATCACGATTCCTACGATATTGAGTTAGGTTTTATTTTCCTTAGTCTACTCTTACTTTTTAATAAAACTTTTAGAACAAATTTTTTTTCACTTCATTGCTAGGGATTAGCAATAAGCTAGTTGAGGGGTGTGACAAACACTGAATATTGCACATTCTTGTGCCGATATGATAGATATAGTGCTTATTGAATCCCTCAAATCCCTAGTTCTATATGCATATTTGAATTAATATAATTTAATGGTGATGTCACTCAAATGCGTGTAATTATGTGTTTATACATATTTTATATGTTTAGATAAAAATGAAGTGAAATAAAGGGAAGAAAAGAAGTAGCAAACACACTAAAACATTCCTCATAATGTTAGTCAAAATTTGCACAGTGAAGTTCTGCAAACTTAAGAAGAAAAATCCAAAAAAAAAAAAAAAGGAAGCAAAACAATCAACGATGAAACAAATATATGTATATGTATATATAAACCTTGATAGTGAAGCTTTGATGCATCTTCTCTCTCTCTCTCTCTCTCTCTCATTATACAGGTTATCAAAGAGGACTGTCAGAACAGAGGAAGAAAAATTGACGATCACGCGAAGAAAAAATTGGCAGAGTGATGAATGGAGTGATGATTTTCATCTCATAAATTGTCTATAAATAGAAGGGAGGAGGAGCCAAAAGATAACAACAACGAACCACAGCTTCACTACACTGTCAAATAGAGAGAATAGTTTTGGGAGGTTATCATGTGAGCACTTCATACTGTCCCTAGAAGTAGAAAACTTTAGTTTTTCTTTGCCAAAATTTGCTTTTATGTAATTGATGATTTCATGTTCAAAATATGTAACAAAACTTTGTGTACTGTATTTCTCAAATTAAAATATTTGTTTTCTCATAGGACCTTTGATAATTTGTAGTAGTAAAATATTCCTATTAAAATTTAGATTTAATATTTTTAGTCTAGTAGTAGTTGTAGTTGTCCCCTAAAATAGTTTGAAACCCCAAATTTTTAGTTTTTATAGCAATATTTTCATTTACTAGAAGACATAATTTGTAAGTAAATGCCAGATTTCTTTATTACGTAGTTGTTATAATCACCTAGCAAAGCCCCAAGCACATCCTACCATATCTCACTCCCAAATTAGATTAAGATTTGGTTTGGCCTTGCTTGTGTTTTTGGAGTTCAACCACTATGACCTCACAAGAAGTCAAAGTCAAAGGTTTAGTATTTTATTTTTGGTTCAGTTTTTCCATTTATTTATATTTTATTAGCCTAGTTGTACTAAAATTTGTTATTTTGCATATTCCACAAATTCAATCCTAGCTCATGTTAAGTGAAGAAAAAATATAATAATTTTAGTTTTCACCTTACCTTGGTTTTATAACTTTAATTTTAATTGGACGGTGATTGTGTGCATCTATTTAATTTATCTTTAAATTTTATTTAGAGTACAGTTTCAATTCCAACATAGTAGGCTAAAACTTTAATTGGGGATATGCAATAAAACTTAGGAACCCAACTTTTGTGCACTAATCTTAAATGGGTAAATTTATCTAGATGGGTTGTTTTTCTATTTATGGCCAAAAATATCTGTATATCTATAATTTATGACCATTTAACATGTTTATAGACTATGGCTATATTGGACATCAAAATATTACATATTTGAAATAAGAATATAATTATGTGGATTGTCAAACTATGCCTTTTGTCATAAAAAAAAACCTAGCATACTCAAAAAATTTATTTGACAAAGTTTATATTTCAAATATGTGTATATATATATATTTCTATCCATTAATGGACATGCAATTGTGTAGTGGCAGAGTGGTGGGGACTGGGAGCCGAATAACCCACGTCCGCGGCGGGTCACGGTTCGAACCTGGCTACTGCCCAATTGCCTTTGTATTTTTCTTGAAACCAAACGGCGTCGTTTCATATCCAATCTGACACACTTGATATGACCTCAACTAGTGTAAGTTTATTTTTAAATAAAGATTCACTCTATTTAGAAATGCCAGATCCTTTACAAATGCACAAAAGTTGTGTGATTTAGTGCTGGTTTGCATATTCCCAATTCTTTTAAATTATGGCTTCCAAGTTGATTAATATTTTCTGTTTTTAATAACTTTTCTTAAATATTTGTATTATTTCTATCTCTCGCTATAATAAAATCCAAAAAGTTTATTTCATTTAAATTTAGCTTTTATTTCTTTTTCTTCATTTTCTTACTAGTATCTTAGTTAATTTATTTTGCACTGTTAAAATCTTTACCGTAAACTGTTACAAAAAATAGCTTTTAATTATTGCAAAACTATAAAAACTAGTAGTTTAGTAAAAGTTCCAAAAATCCATCATCTTTTTTCTTTTTTCTTTTCTTTTTTTTTTTTTTTTTTCTTTTTAGGGACAAAATAGTTACTACCTATCTTTATAAAATTATTTTCCGTTCACTGTGGGTTCAACCTGGTCTTCCAGAATTTTATTACTTGTACGATCTCCTACAATTGGGTGTTGATAAGAAAACGCATCAATAGGATGTCGTCAGTGACCATTATACTCTAAGCCAACAACGTTACACTGGTAATGTAACAAGATTATCCGAGTTGTGTGTTTGGATTGAAAAATCAAGGATAGTCGAGTCAAGTCGAGTCAAGTCGAGTCAAGTCGAATATATCGATTTTGCATAAAGTCATACAGTCTTATTATTGTTGCCTTGTTATAGGACATGCACTTTTGTTATCAAGATAATGCTTATCAAATGCTTAGCTCAAGATATTGGTTGTACTCGTATTATCGTATATTATTGCTTGTATTAGGAGTGATCAGTTAGACCATTCACTTAGCTTTAAAACCTAACGACTCTACTATCTAGGACATATCATGTCCAGATTTTACAAAAGACGACTAGCCTACCAAAAGGGATATAACGAATGTACAAGGTGAAGCGAAGGACTACGACGTAGTTATATTAGAACTACTTGTTATGCTTTATTACCTTTTGTTTGATGTAACATGTTGTAATTGGTGTAGCTCGCCTCAATTTTTTTTATGGTTTTCATTTGGAACTGATGTAATAGTTAGAACCCAAACATTTAAGTTCCCCCCATGATTACCAGTAGACGTTTATGTTAGGAAATCGCATCCCCAAAATCCGTTGACAGTGTGTACAAATTGGAACTACAAAATTTTTATATGAAAGCTACAATAATCCTATAAGGGTGGAACTAGGGTTACCTTTAACTGTAAAAACGGATTGCTATAGTAGATGAATCGAGAACATGGGCTCGATAACATCTCACGATCTTCTACCGTACTCCCCCGCTGCCAAAATCTCAAACTGAATGTGGGCTCTTTCGAATTCCTTTTTGTTTACTGCTCTCTCTTTTTACGCTCTTTTTTCTATTCCGAGTAAGGTTCCTATTTCTATAAATTATAATTCATACAACTAAAGAATTATAATTGCACTCCTACCCTTATCTCAAAAATATATTTTGAGCTCTATGTTATTAAATGCTTATTGTCTCCTCACGTTAAGATTACATATATGCATTAATTAAATATAATTACTGACAATTATATTTAACTAATCTCTAAAAATTTCCTTGAGATCCTCGGCTTAACTTATCTGATATGTCAGATACAAAATCCACCTGCAAGGTTTGACATAATTAAAACTTACAAGCGTCCTTAAGGGAATACCATCAATCACAAAACTAAGACATGGATTCCATCATTAATTAATAACTATCACACAATTAATATTGTCACCCAATCCAATGAGATATTGACCCATTTAAGGATCTCACCCTTTTAGTGATCAAAGTGTAAATATCAAATGTACGTGTCTATAAATTAACTTAGGATTTTAGATCATAAGAATTCAGAATAAGCACGAGGTGTTAAGTACCTTATAAGTTAGTATAAAGATAATTACCCAAGTCAGTCCCATTTAATACAAAAAGTGTACTAGTAAAGTGAGTTGAAACTATACCGTTTCTAGTAGTCAAGATAAACCTACTACACTACCATGTTGGCATACTGCAGTCCTACCGATGGCGTGTCCAATCCCATTTAAGATTGTAAACCAAAATCTTATATTTCACAAAATCTAATGGTTTGATCTTCCGTGTGTAAGCCGAACTCTACACACCAAATTACCTACTATGTAAAATAAGAGACACATATGCACAATATTAAATAAACAATATAATGCAAACATTGCCCCACATGAATTGTTATTAAAATGGAATAACTGATTTTTTTAAGTGAATAATAAATCGAATACATAAAGCTTGACTTTTAGTATATATCCCTAATATAGCCTTATGCTTCAGCTTGTTATTTATCATGTTTAGAATGTAAAAAGGACAATCAGGTAACGTAACTCTTCACAACTTACGGATCCAGAAAGAAAAATTTTATTTCCCTATAATTTTTGCTACTCCAGGGCGTTTAAAAATATAATGTATAAAGATGTGATTACCTTCTAAAGTTGTGATTGCCTCTCGGTTTCCAATTGATAATCATGATTGCATCCTTTGTGATCACCCTAGAGAGTCATTGCAGCACCTTTTTTTTTTTTTGGAACGTGACCTAGTTATTTTTTATTTTATTTTTTAATTTTTTTTGCGGATGTCTAGATGACCAATTGACACAATTGTATATCTTACGGAAGGTATTAAGGAGTGGATTGTAGATCGTCTTAATTCTCCGAGTAACCTCAATATAGCATTAGATGAGACCCAAGACTTTACTATTTTTTCAGCGGTAGTGATGAACCAGATTTGGAACATTCGCAATAAGGTCTTTCATGAGGGGTGAGGACCTTAAGGTTGAAGCTAATTTTGATGTGGCAATTAGGGCAAAGTCATCCACTTTCGCAACCGTTTTCCAGAATGAACACTCCAAGGTTATTCATGCTAGGGTCTGAAAGAAAGGGATATTGGATTCTATCCTTGTAGAATCCTATACCGTCCTCGATGCCATCACTGAAGCTTGCTCTCTTGGAATGCGCAATATTGTGTTGGAAGGGGATTGTCACGCCCCGACGTAGCATAAATATGGAAAGCGTTTAATTTCCTTTATGGACCCGTAGGTCGCGACAGTTTGAAGGATCGATTCCGTCCCAAAACGTCGAACAACATAAAACTATTAATCAGAGTAGGGCAATCAGGGCTTATAAAAATTTTCTAACTTATTACATCCTATGGTACGGGGTTAACTAAGGCACAGACCGCCTTGAAATAAAACAATAACTTAAAGTCTATTACAGTCATCCTTATTACAAAACCAAATCATATCTTAAATGCACATAAACATAAAGCATATAAAAGTAAATTCTCTTCTCAGCAGTTGATCTCAATTAGCATAGTCATAAGGTTCATCCTGATTATAACCTGCAAAGCCTGAACACGAATGTCCAGGACGCATCAACGCCGTCAGCTTCAAGAAGCTGGTGAGTATTAAAAACATAACTCTGAATGTAAAACATACTCATTTACCTTTTTCCCATTTCCATTTAAAAACCACAAGTTTATATTTAAGATAAAGAGCTCGTTTAGAAAATAACCACAATATTATTTAAAAGATAAATTCACACATATGTGACCGTGTATGAGAACAATGCACCATCTCATCTAACCGACTCTTTTCTCTCGACAAAACCCAACAACCCACTATCCTACTCCTGGTATCTTTGAAACACTAAGATAGCCACACTTTAGCAACGGGGCGCCAGGGAGTGTCCAGTTTGCCTCACACTTTGGTCCGGGGTACCAGGGAGTGTCCAATGCCTCACACTTTGAATACCCTAACCGCCATGCAAATACCGGGGCAACCCCTCACACAGTATCCAGACTCGAGTTATCAGGGAGTGTCCATAGGCCACACTTTAGCACTTCCATGGGTGCCAGTGAGTGTCCAAGTTCGGCTTCACACACTTTAACGCTTCCATGGGCGTCAGGGAGTGTCCATATTTGCCACCTTCGCATTTCAAAGACACCCTCTTCCACATTTTCAACCACAACCACAACCACATCCACGACCACAACCACGACCACAACTACAACCACAACTCAAACTCATACCCTTTCCACACTATCATTACTCTTTTCCATACTACCAACACTCACCATGCACTGACTCCACATGAATGATATGTGACTTAATATAGAAATATAAAGTACTGAGAACGATAACCATAGATATATGAGAAGAAATCAAATCTTATATTAAACAACCGGTGAATTCATCAAAGAATGCTTTAACATACTTTTATCGCTATTAGAAACACAAGTGGGTCTACTTTGAAGTAATGCCATCAAAAATGAGTTAAAATTTGTATACATAAATTACATATCAATAGAAAGCTCTTTGAGTCTAGTTTCCAACGCTTCAAACCGTGCGCGTTTTCGAGTTTCCTAGAGGAAGTTATGGCCGTTTTACTAAAAGTCGTCAGTGCTGAAAAATGTCAATCGTAGCTCTCGGATTTCACGTAAAACCGAGAGGTGACAAAACTTTAAATCAACGGTACGTCGTGATACGGATGAATTAAGCCGTAGTATTCGAACCACAACTTATTGGGACTAAGATCTTTCATTCCCAATTCACGGAATTGATTTGAGTTAAGTTTGAAAAATTACTATTTTGAGCTTCAAGCTTTCATACAAAAATTAACAATCTGCTACTGTAATCCTCGTTTTCTGCCCAAACGGTGCAGAATCTGAGAAAATTGTATTAGACGAAAAGTGTGCAGAATCGAGTTTTGCTTGGGACAATGCGTGTAGAATCTTAAAGTTCCTTCGTTTTCCTAACAAAAATCTGAAAACAAAATTCTGCTACTGTTAAAATTAAAAGAGAAAATATTAGATTTAATTTCTAATATACTTTCTCTGCTACTGTAATCCTCATTTTCTGCCCAAACGGTGCAGAATCTGAGAAAATTGCATTAGACGAAAAGTGTGCAGAATCGAGTTTTGCTTGGGACAACGCGGGCAGAATCTTAAATTTCCTTCGTTTTCCTAACAAAAATCTGAAAACAAAATTCTGCTACTGTTAAAATTAACTACCTAAATCAGTAAATAAGGAATGAGTTACATTTTGAGTGAGTTAGTAATACTCACCGTGATGTAGATTGAAGAAGTTGTTGAGAAAGAAATACAATAATTAAGAATCTCCAATTTCAAGCTTTGGCTATGGAGGATTGAGCTCTTCAAATTCTGAAATTATGAACTCTCTGCACTCTCTTATCTCTCTATGTGACTCTCTCAAGCTCTCTATGCTAGAAGTGTAGAATGTGTGTGTTTGAGAGAGTATGTGAGTGTATAAATAGCCAAGCTTCCACTTGGAGACAATGGCCTAACAATCCACTTATTAACCACTAACTTCTAATTAATGGGTAGTTTATAAGGAATATGCAAGATGATGTAAACATACACTAATGCACATATAACTCCACTAATATTAGTGTATAAATAACCAAACATAATGGCCTAACAATCTAATTATTAACCACTAACTTCTAATTAATTGGTAGTTTATAAGGAATATGCAAGATGATGTAAACATACACTAATGCACATATAACTCCACTAATATTAGTGTATAAATAACCAAACATAATGGCCTAACAATCCACTAACTTCTAATTAATTGGTAGTTTATAAGGAATATGCAAGATGATGTAAACATACACTAATGCACATCTAACTCCACTAATATTAGTGTATAAATAACCAAACATAATGGCCTAACAATCCACTAACTTCTAATTAATTGGTAGTTTATGCAAGATGATGTAAACATACACTAATGCACATATAACTCCACTAATATTAGTGTATAAATAACCAAACATAATGGCCTAACAATCCACTAACTTCTAATTAATTGGTAGTTTATAAGGAATATGCAAGATGATGTAAACATACACTAATGCACATATAGCTTCACTAATATTGAAAGGGTAGTGTAGATCGATAGGGGTCAAGGTGTGTTTGGAAATTTAAGCTTATGGCATTAGGAAAACACACATACTACAAGCATTGCCAAACAAGGCCTAAGGAAAATCATTAGCAACATTAATTGTATATAAAGTAATTGTCCAATCAGTCACTTCCAAAATCTGTGGAAGTTTAGCACTGCGCGGACAGTTTTAAACCTAAACTGGTATTTTCGTGACACGGTGTTCATCACAAAAATACAGAAAATTCATTTTATTGAAAGAAACAATTTTTCGGTTTTATAAAAATACAGTTTGAGTTAAAAGAATTTATTTTCACCGTTTTGGAAATACAGATTTGAAACTCAACACAAGTATTGCCAAATTTTTGAAAATCGCATTTTGACCCCAAAAGTAATTTCAATTATGAGATTAGTCAAGAAATAAATTTTTCACATAAGAATTGAAATTAAAATAAAAGCAGACAATGTATATTTAATTTTAAATATGACAAGACAAAAGAATGAAAATGCAGGTTATTACACCCTTCCTCCCTTAAACAGGATTTCGTCCCCGAAATCAAGACTAACTAGTCATGAAACAACTCCGGGTACTTCTTCCTCATATCAGCTTCTACTTCCCACGAGGCTTCTTTCTCATCATGGTGATTCCACTGAACCTTCACCAACGGAATTTCCTTATTTCTCAGCTTCTTGATACTCTGATCTAGAATCTTCACAGGTCTCTCCTTGTAAGAAACGTTATGACTCGTCTCAATATCGTCATAATTAACCACGTGCGAGGGGTCTCGTATGTACTTTCTTAGCATACTCACATGGAATACATTGTGAACCCCAGACATCTTTGGTGGTAGCGCCAGTTAATAGGCCACTTTCCCGACACGTTCCAAAATCTCGAACGTTCCAAAGGCTTGTGGGGTATCAGACTGTTGGTATAGGGTTTAGAAACAATGCATGTACTGGATGGATGGGAACAACACATATGATTGTTTGCTCATGTATTTACACGATCCTTGATCGGCACAGATGAGGGAAGAGTTGCATTCGAGGAGGAGGAGTGAATAAGAAATGAGGGAGAGAGAAAATATTTATGCTTTTTTTTTTTTTGAAAGAGAGTAAAAGTTTTGAGAAAGTGGAGCAACCTATTGATTTGGCAATGAGATGATTTGGACAATTGCGAATGCACTAGTGCTGTTTGGATTTGGTAATATCAGTGTTCGCAGTATGGATTTGCATGTGTTGCCATTGTGTCGAATTGGGCCTGAATGAAGGATTAGGAATGATCAAGCATGTCATGTCAACCTTTGAGCTAGTTTAAATTGATGATAGCAAACACAAGTGGATCGTGAAAGTGATGGGGATTAGAACCCTCTTTTTAGAAAGTGCACTTATGTTACTAACAAGAGATAGTATTTCCACAGCTGATTCTTGAACTGATAGCCCAATGTTTAGGGTACATTGCATAAGAAGCGAAGATAGTGCTAATGAGGGTTTTTTTTTTTTTTAGCTATGAAAAGTTACAATGATACAAATGTACATTTGGATTTTGCTGAGTGGGAACTGATTTCTGCCAAAGTGAGGCTTCCCTCCAGAGATCGAATGCTAACGACATCCTACACGCTTTTCAGCAACCATATAGATCCTATAGTCCGTTCCACAGAACCCTGGGTTAATGTTCTTCAGGACTTACTTCTGAGGACAATACCGTCCTGGGATGCTTACCCTCCCAGTTACCCTATAAAACAATACCCAATGATCCAAACTACATTAAGCTGGTAGAGGGACACGCATAGTAAGACATATGGGCTCAATCCCACGCACACTCGACGTACAGGGACTACCTCGAATACGGACCATGATGTTCATTCCACTTTTTTTTTTTTTTCGAAGAAAACACAAAAAAAAAGAGCCTTAGTTTTGAGGCTCAAGCCACCTCGCGACCCTTTTTCCTTTTCTTTTAGAGACACGTTGACTCTCCACCATGTCAATTAAACCCAAGAAGGAGCTTTGAGCTAAGTTATTAACAGTGAAGAAAGAGTAAGGATCAGTGGATGGAGTAGGTGCTTTTGATGAACTTGCTTGAAGATTTGGGAGGAGATTTGGATATCTTGGGACCTCTTTTTTTTTCGTTTGCTCCAAGGGAATTCGGGACTTGTTAGATTGTGAGTGTTTAGACCAGCAGGAGCAAGTTGGAGTAACAGAGGTGGTGGGGGCAGGACGAGAGACTGGAGAAATTGCGTCGGGAGTAGCGAGATCCAGTGGTGTTGGAGAGGTTTGGTGGTTGGTGCTAGATTGTAAGGACTGGACTGGAGAAATTGTGTTGGGAACAGCGAGATCCAACAGACTTGGAGAGGTTTGGTGGTTGGTGCTAGATTGTAAGGACTGGACTGGAGAAATTGTGTTGGGAACAGCGAGATCCAACAGACTTGGAGAGGTTTGGTGGTTGGTGCTAGATTGTAAGGACTGGACTGGAGAAATTGTGTTGGGAACAGCGAGATCCAACAGACTTGGAGAGGTTTGTTGGTTGTTACTAGACAGTAAGGACTGGATCAGATTAGACCAAGGAGAGGTTGTACAAATTTGAGTGACAGGGGGAATACAGGTAGTGCTAGAGATTTCAGAAGAGATTGGAGTAGTTGTGGTGTGAGAAATGAGATTGGAACACTTTCGAGGGTTTTCTATGTCGTGATCTAGATCTACCATGGCATAGTTGAGCCAAGGATCTTGATCAGGCTCTTTGGATTGTTTGGGTGACTCTTCTTTTGATTGAGCTTGAAGTTGTGAGACTTGTTCTTTCGTTTCAAGAACTTGTTGTTCGAGAAAAAGGATGTAAGAAACACAACCCAAAATGGGATCCTGAAGCCTAGCTGTGGCTTCAAACACAAGGGATTTGATAGTTTGTAGATGATCTACCTCAGGTACCCTTTCAATAAGGCGTAGAAAATTCCTATATCCGAAAAGGCCGTGAATTGCCTCATAATCCTTCACACTCCCAGCATATTGAAAGTAGGGAGCCAAGGAACAGTCACTTCTGCACCGTCTTCTGTTATACTCGCATGCACCACAACGACTTGTGTTAACAACCTTCTTAGAAACCATTTTTGGCTTGTTTTAGCTTCCTTTTATTAAGATCTGGGTTGGGTGAGGGTTTTTTTTTTTTTTTTTTTTTTTTTTTTTTTTTTAGGGGGGAGATGAGTTTCTGCCAAGAGGCAAAAGGAAGAAGAAGAGAAGAAGAAAGAGATGGGGAGGGTCAGACGGAGAAAGGCTCATGGTGAGAAGGATAGAGAGATATGGGACATGGATGGTCTTTAAAAGGAGAGAAAGAGAGAGAGAGCACGAGAAGAGTGACAAAAAGAGAGGGGGCAGGTGAGAAAGAAAGAAAAGAGAGAGAGAGAGAGGATCACTGAGAGTGACAGAGAGAGAGAGAGAGCACGTGAAGAGTGACAGAAAGAGAGGGGGCAGGTGAGAAAGAAAGAAAAGAGAGAGAGAGAGGATCACTGAGAGTGACAGAGAGAGAGAGGGAGCACGTGAAGAGTGACAGAAAGAGAGGGGGCAGGTGAGAAAGAAAGAAAAGAGAGAGAGAGAGGATCACTGAGAGTGACAAAGAGAGAGAGAGAGAGAGATAAAGAAAGAGAGATAGTCGGGCGTTGAGAGTGACAAAAAGGGAGAGAAAGAGGGGGTTAGTGAGAGGGTCATAAAGAGAGAGAGAAAGAGAGCGGGGTCGGTGAGAATGAGAGTGACATAAAGAGAGAGAGAAAGAAAGAAAGAGAGAGGGCAGAGAGTGATGCATGTGTAGAGAGTGAGACCACATGGAGAGAGAGTGATGTATCAATATTGATGCACGTGTAGAGAGTGAGAGCATGTGGAGAGGCTGATGTCTAATAGCAAAGAGGTCGTATTCTTATTCTCCATACTCTGGGTTGTGGGCCATGCTGACTGTTCCGAGATTTGACTCAGGAAGTTCGTCAGTGCCTAAGCTATTTATGAAGGCTATGGTATGCTTTAACTCCTTAGAAACTCGGCTACTATCTGTCTGTAGGGGCATCATAAGTTATGGCCATCTCGGCAAATTCTAAATGGATACGTCTGAAGATATATGGCGACTGCTATCATTCTTGTCGATGTGACAAGACAATCGTGTAATCATCTCTATGACAAAACCAACCTGGAATTTAGTTTCTGAACTAAGGATAATCCGTACTAAACTAAAACTGGAACTTGGTTGTTCGGTAAATATGAGCTTGGTAAATCAGACTATTCTTAGAGAAACTTGGTTGTATAGCTTAGTTAAACTTAAGGGTAACCTGTGTCACTAATCTGTGGCCTGAATAACTGAGCCTGGTCAATCTAGGAAACCTGGCTCTGATACCACCAAATCCTGTCACGCCCCGACGTAGCATAAATATGGAAAGCGTTTAATTTCCTTTATGGACCCGTAGGTCGCGACAGTTTGAAGGATCGATTCCGTCCCAAAACGTCGAACAACATAAAACTATTAATCAGAGTAGGGCAATCAGGGCTTATAAAAATTTTCTAACTTATTACATCCTATGGTACGGGGTTAACTAAGGCACAGACCGCCTTGAAATAAAACAATAACTTAAAGTCTATTACAGTCATCCTTATTACAAAACCAAATCATATCTTAAATGCACATAAACATAAAGCATATAAAAGTAAATTCTCTTCTCAGCAGTTGATCTCAATTAGCATAGTCATAAGGTTCATCCTGATTATAACCTGCAAAGCCTGAACACGAATGTCCAGGACGCATCAACGCCGTCAGCTTCAAGAAGCTGGTGAGTATTAAAAACATAACTCTGAATGTAAAACATACTCATTTACCTTTTTCCCATTTCCATTTAAAAATCACAAGTTTATATTTAAGATAAAGAGCTCGTTTAGAAAACAACCACAATATTATTTAAAAGATAAATTCACACATATGTGACCGTGTATGAGAACAATGCACCATCTCATCTAACCGACTCTTTTCTCTCGACAAAACCCAACAACCCACTATCCTACTCCTGGTATCTTTGAAACACTAAGATAGCCACACTTTAGCAACGGGGCGCCAGGGAGTGTCCAGTTTGCCTCACACTTTGGTCCGGGGTACCAGGGAGTGTCCAATGCCTCACACTTTGAATACCCTAACCGCCATGCAAATACCGGGGCAACCCCTCACACAGTATCCAGACTCGAGTTATCAGGGAGTGTCCATAGGCCACACTTTAGCACTTCCATGGGTGCCAGTGAGTGTCCAAGTTCGGCTTCACACACTTTAACGCTTCCATGGGCGTCAGGGAGTGTCCATATTTGCCACCTTCGCATTTCAAAGACACCCTCTTCCACATTTTCAACCACAACCACAACCACATCCACGACCACAACCACGACCACAACTACAACCACAACTCAAACTCATACCCTTTCCACACTATCATTACTCTTTTCCATACTACCAACACTCACCATGCACTGACTCCACATGAATGATATGTGACTTAATATAGAAATATAAAGTACTGGGAACGATAACCATAGATATATGAGAAGAAATCAAATCTTATATTAAACAACCGGTGAATTCATCAAAGAATGCTTTAACATACTTTTATCGCTATTAGAAACACAAGTGGGTCTACTTTGAAGTAATGCCATAAAAAAATGAGTTAAAATTTGTATACATAAATTACATATCAACAGAAAGCTCTTTGAGTCTAGTTTCCAACGCTTCAAACCGTGCGCGTTTTCGAGTTTCCTAGAGGAAGTTATGGCCGTTTTACTAAAAGTCGTCAGTGCTGAAAAATGTCAATCGTAGCTCTCGGATTTCACGTAAAACCGAGAGGTGACAAAACTTTAAATCAACGGTACGTCGTGATACGGATGAATTAAGCCGTAGTATTCGAACCACAACTTATTGGGACTAAGATCTTTCATTCCCAATTCACGAAATTGATTTTAGTTAAGTTTGAAAAATTACTATTTTGAGCTTCAAGCTTTCATACAAAAATTTACAATCTGCTACTGTAATCCTCGTTTTCTGCCCAAACGGTGCAGAATCTGAGAAAATTGTATTAGACGAAAAGTGTGCAGAATCGAGTTTTGCTTGGGACAACGAGGGTAAAATCTTAAAGTTCCTTCGTTTTCCTAACAAAAATCTGAAAACAAAATTCTGCTACTGTTAAAATTAAAAGAGAAAATATTAGATTTAATTTCTAATATACTTTCTCTGCTACTGTAATCCTCATTTTCTGCCCAAACGGTGCAGAATCTGAGAAAATTGCATTAGACAAAAAGTGTGCAGAATCGAGTTTTGCTTGGGACAACGCGGGCAGAATCTTAAATTTCCTTCGTTTTCCTAACAAAAATCTGAAAACAAAATTCTGCTACTGTTAAAATTAACTACCTAAATCAGTAAATAAGGAATGAGTTACATTTTGAGTGAGTTAGTAATACTCACCGTGATGTAGATTGAAGAAGTTGTTGAGAAAGAAATACAATAATTAAGAATCTCCAATTTCAAGCTTTGGCTATGGAGGATTGAGCTCTTCAAATTCTGAAATTATGAACTCTCTGCACTCTCTTATCTCTCTATGTGACTCTCTCAAGCTCTCTATGCTAGAAGTGTAGAATGTGTGTGTTTGAGAGAGTATGTGAGTGTATAAATAGCCAAGCTTCCACTTGGAGACAATGGCCTAACAATCCACTTATTAACCACTAACTTCTAATTAATGGGTAGTTTATAAGGAATATGCAAGATGATGTAAACATACACTAATGCACATATAACTCCACTAATATTAGTGTATAAATAACCAAACATAATGGCCTAACAATCTAATTATTAACCACTAACTTCTAATTAATTGGTAGTTTATAAGGAATATGCAAGATGATGTAAACATACACTAATGCACATATAACTCCACTAATATTAGTGTATAAATAACCAAACATAATGGCCTAACAATCCACTAACTTCTAATTAATTGGTAGTTTATAAGGAATATGCAAGATGATGTAAACATACACTAATGCACATCTAACTCCACTAATATTAGTGTATAAATAACCAAACATAATGGCCTAACAATCCACTAACTTCTAATTAATTGGTAGTTTATGCAAGATGATGTAAACATACACTAATGCACATATAACTCCACTAATATTAGTGTATAAATAACCAAACATAATGGCCTAACAATCCACTAACTTCTAATTAATTGGTAGTTTATAAGGAATATGCAAGATGATGTAAACATACACTAATGCACATATAGCTTCACTAATATTGAAAGGGTAGTGTAGATCGATAGGGGTCAAGGTGTGTTTGGAAATTTAAGCTTATGGCATTAGGAAAACACACATACTACAAGCATTGCCAAACAAGGCCTAAGGAAAATCATTAGCAACATTAATTGTATATAAAGTAATTGTCCAATCAGTCACTTCCAAAATCTGTGGAAGTTTAGCACTGCGCGGACAGTTTTAAACCTAAACTGGTATTTTCGTGACACGGTGTTCATCACAAAAATACAGAAAATTCATTTTATTGAAAGAAACAATTTTTCGGTTTTATAAAAATACAGTTTGAGTTAAAAGAATTTATTTTCACCGTTTTGGAAATACAGATTTGAAACTCAACACAAGTATTGCCAAATTTTTGAAAATCGCATTTTGACCCCAAAAGTAATTTCAATTATGAGATTAGTCAAGAAATAAATTTTTCACATAAGAATTGAAATTAAAATAAAAGCAGACAATGTATATTTAATTTTAAATATGACAAGACAAAAGAATGAAAATGCAGGTTATTACAGGGATGCTCTCCTTGTCTGCAACCCTCTACGGGATTGGACTCAGACCCCTGACTGGGCGATTGAATCCCCTATAATTAGAAGTATATTTCTTTTAGGCAACTCTTTTGATTGTTGGATTGTATGTAAAATTTCCTGAACTGTTAATTTTGTAGCTCATAACCTCACCGATCATTAGAATAGATGTTTTTTGGACAACACAATTTCGATTGGCTATATCCCTCCCTGTGTCTTTGAGGATAGCATCCAATGAGATTAGTGGCCTTTTGGTTGTATCTTCTTGTTTTATTATCATTGATTATCTTTATCCAAATAAAAATGTATTGTATAAGTTTGACTCCTAACGGACACTCGTCATCCACACACAATATAAAATGTAAAAATGTGACACCTGTAGTTCATTTAATTGTCCTACATGCACAGGGGAAATTCTAAAGTGAACATGGAGCGGAAATTTCTTGGCAATTGGATAGGTTAGAGCTCTCATCTTGGTGCAACGTTTGAACTTTATTAGCCAATCTTTTTACTTTATTAAGTAACATTTGAACTTTATTAATGAACTATTTATACTTTGATAATAAAGCTTGACATTTGGTTGCAAATAACACAAGTACAAATAAATCTTATCAAGGTATAAATGATTACCATCAAGGTATAAACATATCAAGGCACAAACGAAGTTATCAATGTACACACCAAGTTTAACAAGGTACAACCCAAGCTAATAAAGGTATAACCGACAGGCACATCAACTGTGTGTTAAATGCATTAATGACGCATCAACTTTTTCTCCTCTAATTCAACTGCATTGTGTCGCGTGGATGGTGGTTTGGCTTTATTGAAGCCAACCCACAAGCTCCCACTATAGAATAACCTCATGCATAGTTAGTGAGAGTGTGTGCCCATAAATAGGAGTGGTCTCAAGAGTGTCACATCTCTAAAATCGGAAAAAATAAATAAATAAAAATATTGTTAAATACTTTAGCCACCCTTGGAGACTGAAACCAATGATGAGCTAAAAGTCAAATTATCGCATCTCTAAAATTGTAAATTGAGAAAATAATGGCTTAAATATTAAAGTTGGTTGGGTATTATCAAGAAAGCTATAAATATGATAAATTAGACATAAGCATGAGACAACAATTTCATATGCATATATATATATATGTATATATATATATATATTGGGGTTGTTGTCTTACAACATGAAGGTTGTAGGTTAGCAGTATACAACAGTCTCTTTAGAGACGAAAAACAGGTTTTTAGCAACAAAATTTTTGTCGCTAAAGGTTCCAACTTTTAGCGACAAAAAATTTCGTCGCTAAAAGCCTCCTTGTTGTAGGTTAGCAAATCCCACATATATATATATACACACACACACATACATAGCCCTTCTTATGAGGGATCCCTCATTTTATTAAAATGAGTACTTCTAATCCTGGCTGTTGGAGATCATTTAATCAATGCAGTAAAAGTGAAATTCACTATGCAGTAAATGATCTCCAACGGCGAGGATTAGAAATCCTCATTTTAATAAAATGAGGGATCTCTCATAGGAAGATTTCTCTCTCTATATATACATAATTTTTAAGAAATATTTTAAAAATTAACCTTTGAGATTTAATAGGTTAAAATTTGTAATACCCGTACCCGGAGAAATGGGGTAATATATGCTTAGCATGCATTAATTCGTATAATTAATAGTATGTGATAATTTTGGTAATATCCAATTACCCCGACGTCATAAGTGTTCCGAGAAGGGCACAGTTGAACGGATGTGAAGTGGGACCCACGGGAGGTCCGGATTAAATAAATTACATTTAGTTGCATTTATATGCTTAATTGAGTAATTGCTTTAATTGCTTTAATATTTTATTGTTATCTGTAGTCTTTTATGGTGCCAGTTTGAGTACCCGTGTGAGAGAGAATAGGAACCCGGATTCATAACTAGTAGGTTAATTAACAACTTCACAAAATATGTGGTACCACGTTTGGGACCCACACGTGACATAGACACATACCTACTTAGATATTGGGTAGTTAATACAATTGTTTAGGGGATTTCATAATAATGCTTAAAGAAATGTTGGGGGTGTAAACATAAATAAAATAAAATTGGCTGGGAAGCCCAAGAGGTTGACACCTGTTGAGCATGACTCATCATCCCCTTCATTATACATAATATAGAGAAAAGAGATACAGGAGGAAATTCAGCCATTGAAGAACTCTATCGTCTCTCCGTCGTTCTCGCCGTTTCTTCGCCGCCGGTAAACCATTTCGCGAACCGAGACCGTATTCAGACTCGTGGAGGTGAGAGGATCGTCTCTATACAATTCATTTTCAGTTTTGTTGACGTTTTTCACGACCGTCTTTGACGTGCCGATATATATATATATGTGTGAAATTGCTATGTAGGAATATTATTGAAGTTAATTAGAGCTAAAATTAGCAAGGAATTTGGGGTTTTAGGCTTTAAATTGGAGCAATTTGTGAGGTGAGTACTCTAATCCTAAATTGGGGGTTAAAAGGTGCTTATGTGATATTGGGTATGATTGAAATGCTTAGTTCTTGAAGTTGTAGTTAAATTGTAATACCCTGTATTTTTGTAATACATTATGTGAATAAGACCCTGTATGTTTCTTTTAATACTTGTATGAGCCTGGCCTTACCCTTGGTATAATTTGGATACCAATCGATTGACAAGTTTTCCAATCGATTGCCTTATTTTGGATACCAATCGATTGAACTTTATACCAATCGATTGAATTTATCAATCGATTGACACTTATGCCAATCGATTGGAGGCAGCTGGGCAGATTCTTTTGCTCTGGCTGGGGAGAGGCCACGTGAACACTTCCTCTCTATATATACCAGCCCATTTTGGGCGGATTTCTGTTTACAGAAATCAGAGAGAGTGAGAGGGAGAGTCTTGTGTGTGTATTATATATATACACTCATATATATATACACATATATACACCTATTCACTCACACACACAGAGAGAGAGAGAGAGATTGAAGAGGAAGAAGAAGAAGACCAGAAAGAAGAAGAAAAGAAGGAGAAAGAGAAGAGAGAAGACAGAGAACTAGAGAGAGAGGGAGGAGCCACCATTGAAGCTCCAAGCTTCAATACACGTTCCCAAACACGCCCTTAACGCCTAAGGTGAGTTTTAAACTCACTTGGTAGCCTTACATTGATGTTAGGACTTGTTTTAATAAAGAAGAGATGCAGAACCATGTATTTCCGTTTATATGTTGCTGGACAGTCTTCTCTGTGAAGAAGACGAAGTATCAATCGATTGGTACTCTTACCAATCGATTGACATCTTTCAGGTTCCAATCGATTGACACTTTATGCAATCGATTGGCATGGATTGTGATCCAATCGATTGAACCTTTTTCCAATCGATTGAATCTTTTTCCAATCGATTGATGCCACTTTTATACCAATCGATTGAACCTCTATACCAATCGATTGGAAGTTTCAGAATACTGTTTTCTTATAATAACTGTTTAGTTGTTTATTTACTGTTCAGTATTTCCCAGCATGCTTTATTATTGTAATACAGACATGATAACGAGTTAATGCAGCGTAGGGTCATAGTAACAACAAGATTAACGGATAATGTTTATAATGTTAGATAACGGAATAGTCGTGAACCCTTTGGAGTTAACGTTCATTTCATTCAGAGTAGTCGGGCCACATTGGGATTGTCATGTATCGGTGATAGAGTTGAACTTAAGTAGGTTTGCTAAGATTCGGGAAATTTGCGTGGGCGGGCTTTGGTCGATCATATGTTCTTAAACGCGGTAGACAGACGAAGGTGTCTATGACTTGCGGTGA
Source organism: Hydrangea macrophylla (assembly GCA_033977485.1). NCBI lineage: Eukaryota > Viridiplantae > Streptophyta > Magnoliopsida > Cornales > Hydrangeaceae > Hydrangea > Hydrangea macrophylla. Next base: position 98,453,401 of record CM066985.1, read on the forward strand.
ACCGGACCATTTGCCCTAAGATAGCCAGATGATCTAATCATATGTTCTTAAAAGCGATAGACAGACGAAGGTGTCTATGACATGCGGTGGACCGTGATCACTGGTAGACGTCGCTAAGTCGTGGCATAGAATGATGTACTGTTGTTTAAAGCGTTATATCCCTGACATGCGGTGAACTGTGCATATGTTCTTAAAAGCGGGGGATGGACTAACGTGGTATCCATGACATGCGGTGAACTGTGCATATGTTCTTAAAAGCGTTGGATGAGCAATGGTGTATTTATAGAGTTGAACTATTGTCGAGTCAGTTTCCCCTCAAGACGTGTTATCGGTCTTAAAATGAGTAAGACGTCAGTAATCGGATCATTGGTTTGATTAAAGGAGTTACCCTTACTGAATTCTAATTTGGTTACTATTTATAACTTGTGATAACTTCAATAGTTGATACCCTGTTTGTCATGACCCGAATAATTGAAAATAAAATTTAGAAAATTATAGGAAATATCTTTTAAATATATATATATATATATATGCCTAAATTACGTTTATTATACACTGCGAAATTTATGTGAATTTCTGACCACATCTCACAGCTTAACTTTACCTGATTTTATGTTTTGCAGTGTAAAAATACCTGAAATTGACACATGTCAAAATCCTTGTAGGAAACAAACATTTGGCCATATCATTTTCATTCACATGGTTTTCAATTCATCCACCTACCACTTTCATTAAAAAAAAAAAAAGAAAAGAAAAGAAAGTGGCACATGATAAATCATATCTTTTTAATAAACTAAAACTCTACTTAATTTAAAAGAAAAATAAATAAGATTTTAAAAGAAAAAGAAAAGATATTGGCATCCGATAGATCACATCTTACTAATAAATAATGAATTAAATGAAAAAGAAAATAAAGTAGGAGTATTAATGTAATAAATTAAAACCTTACATAATTAAATTAATGAAGCACTACATCTTTTTCTTGCTATATAAACACACATCCATGAGTTATTTTTCACACCACAAATTCCTCACCACTTCATAAGATTATGTTTGGAGAGAGAGCTAGGAAGTAAAAGAGTGAGAATTCTTGTATTTTCCTATCATCAAGTCAAGGTAAGTTCTTTTCTTCTCTATATTTATATAGTTTATAAACACTCACATTTACATTATTTTCAGTAATAATTAGATCCTATTAGCTTAATTTAGGAAGGGTTAAATTAATTATTAATCTAGAATTAAGAACATAGCTAGATTTGATCAAAATGGTAAAATTTTTATATCTCTTTACTCCGACCACATTAAATTCTGAAATTTTAGAGGTAGACTCTTTTAATGCCCAGGAAATACCTCTTAAAATAGCTTTTCATTTGGATGTACCGTTTGAGTTTTATTTAAGCTTATTTTAAAAGGGTAAATTAGTCATTTCACATTCTGTGATTCGAATCTGGTAAAAACCAACTTTTGATTTGGATTCTACACGAAATTTCACTCAAGATAGACACTGATTTCACTTAAAAAGCTCAAGGAATGAGAGAGTTATGATCTTTAGAAGTTTTGAAATACAATCTGCCAAACAGGGCATTCTGCCCAGATTTTTATTCTGAAATTTCACTTACATCCCCTAAAACTTTGAAAGAACATAGGAAAACCTACCGACATCGGATTTGATCACGGTTTCGAGCATAGTACTTGTAATATTGTTTATAACAATCTGAGATATAAATTTTACAGTTTTGGAAAATTTCTGTATAATCCCTATATTTTAGTATAATTACATATCAGCCCCAAAACTTTTAAATACATGTTATATTATGTATAAATATCATATTTTAAACATTAATCTTGGACATATTATTTAGACATAAGTATATCATACGAAACTTATTTTTATACATTTTCATATTAATCCTTAATATTAGTTTAAATTACATAAGTGACCCGATTTCTTAAATAGTAGTATTTATCTACACGAAAATAATGATTTTCTTTATTATTTTGGATACATGTTTATGGATAGAATAATAAATATGAAAAATTCAGTTTAAAGATTTTGATTTAATACTTTACGTGTAAAATGACGTTTTTACCCCTAGACTTTAAACGTGTATATTTAATTGTAACGAACTTATAATCGAGCCTAGTCAATGACATTAGTCTTAAAATCACACAAGGATCGTACTGATAAGATTAAAATACATATTTAGTAACATTACGAAATTACCCCTATAAAAATAATAATTTACAATTTTGCTCCTATGTCTATAAGTTAAACTTAGATGTTAGTTCTTTTACATGTATTTATGTAGGACTTGCGAAGTATCAGATTTCCGGATAAAAATACTAAGATATCAAGGTGAGTGTTCATACCTGGTATTCAGTTCAACTCCATATGTGAGTGTTCATATCTTTTTGCTGATTCTATTCCTCACGAGTGGATCTGATTCTACCTTCAGTTATTAATAATATTATATAATTGTTATAATTCATTTTTGGAACATTATCGTTTGGTTCCACTGAAAAAGGGATTATGTTAATATTTGTTATGCCATTGTGCAATTCATTCATTGTGTCCCAATGTCAATTACGACTACAACGAACTATAAAGTATAGCCCTAAGTGGTTGGTCCTATTGGGCCCATGTAATGAAGCCCAAGTGGATGGTCCTTTTGGACCCATGAACCCGACTAGCAGGGTTGCCTTTGATCAATGTGCCATGTAATGAAAGGAACGTGTGTGTGAGTGGGTGGTTGGTAATTTGACATTCATGAAAAGATGCCTTTCGTATAAATATTCTTTGAATCTGTTATAATATTTCGTATTCATCATTATTAATATTGTTATCTCTTCTATACAAATCCTCTTTATGATTATTATCCAGGTTTATGTTCATTCACTGAGCCTTCTGCTCACACTCTCCAAATGTTTTAAAAACCCTTTTCAGATGACAATGATATGCTTTACGCTGAACCAAATGAAGAACAAGAGATGGCAATAGAAGGAGAAGACCCTCTCCTAGATGCCCTTGAAGGGTCACTTTCTTAGGAGCTCAAATAATGAATCTAAGTATTCCAATGGATACTTTCTTTTCTTGTACTGGATTTAAAGGCTATGTAAAGCCTTAAACTCTATTTGTAAGTTTGTATTGGTGTGATGGTTTGGGGTCTTTTCGATCCCATTTAATAAATGAATGTTTTGATTGCTTCCGCTAGATCTCTGTACAAGTTAAAAGGCCTCGTCGGCCGGTCATGATCCCTAAATCTATTGTTTGGAATTTGGGGGCGTGACAGCTTGGTATCAGAACCAGGTTAGTTCTAGAAACTATTAGGAACCATAGGTATTGACTAGAATCCTCATGTTAAGAATTATTAAAATATGGAATACTAACATTCCTTTTCGTGTACAGTTTAATTATACTAACAAACATCGCACTACTGTAGCAAATGGATCAAGCCACCAATGAACGTTTTGATCGCGTTGAAAGAATCATAGAAGGACTAGCTATTGCTGCCCAAGAAAGTAGAACAAGGAATGACGGCAATGGAGATGGCAACATGCATGTGGACAGACGAGGAGGGATACTTCTTGATATAGAACGATTTCAAAAACTCAAACCTCCGTCGTTCTACGGAAAAGCTGACCCTATTGCAGCTGAAACGTGGGTTCGAAAGATGGAAAGGATATTCAAGCACTTTCCGTGCACTGAGGAGGAAAAGGTGGGCTATGCCACCTATACCTTCATTGAAGAAGCAGATCACTGGTGGAGTACCTTGGAGAATAGTGTGGAAGGCATAACATGGGAACAATTTCTGGTTCTCTTTGATGGGATGTACTATCCCAAATCTGTGAAAGATCAAAAAGAGAAAGATTTCATGCATCTTAAACAGGGGAACATGACAGTTCTCCAATATGCCACAGAATTCACTTCCTTGTCACGCTTTGCTTCCTATCTCATTCCAACGGAAGAGAAGAAGGCAAGGAAATTTGAAAACGGGTTATCACTTCATCTTCGCAGCAAGGTGGAGATGTTTGAATTTCCAACATACAGACAAGTTTATGATCGTGCCCTCAAAGCAGAGAAGACAAACGCAGAATTTCAACAAAGGAAAGATGTCTCCAAAAGGCTGATGAACAATCAAGGCAGAATTCAAGGAAGTATGAAGAAACAATTTCTTGGAACATCTGGCTCCAATTTCAACAACCAAGCCAGGAAAGGACCTCAAGACAACAGAGTCTCGTGCAAGACTTGCGGAAAGATACATGGAGGTGTTTGTCGATTCAACTCTAGATCTTGCTTTAAGTGTGGAGACCCAAACCACATGATCCGAGACTGTCCCAAGAATAATGCGATTGTCTCAGCACCAGTCCCGATCAACCAACGTCCAGTGCAGAACTATGGAGGCCAAGGAGGAAATCAACAAAGTCAAGGGCGTGTATTTGCACTTGTTCCGGGTGAAAATAATAAGGAGGCAGATGCAGTAGTAGCAAGTACTATCTCTATTTGTGGTATCGACGCATATACACTTATGGATTCTGGATCTACGCATTCATTCGTATCTCCATCTTTCGCTTCGAGGTTTTGTATACCTCTACAGCCCCTAGGTTATGAACTATCGGTCGCCATTCCTTCTGGCACTTCTTTGATTGGTACCCACGTGTACCGATCATGCCCAATCGTGATAAGTAATGTACCTTTACTTGTCAACCTCATACCTTTAGAGATCCAAAGTTTTGATGCCATCTTAGGGATGGATTGGTTGTCCTCAGTCCATGCTTTCATTGACTGTTCTGCCAAGCAAGTCAACTTCCAAATTCCCAACCAACCCAACTTCTCTTTTAAAGGAAAGGGTGTCACATCGCCACCCTATCTTGTCTCATCTATGCAAGCAAAGGAAGTAACCTTGGAAGAAGTTCATGTGGTGAGAGAATTTCAGGATGTCTTTCCTGAAGATCTACCCAGCACTCTCATAGATAGAGAGATTGAATTCACCATCAGTCTTATTCCCGGTACTCAACCTATATCAAAGGCCCCTTATCGCATGGCCCCAATGGAATTGAAGGAATTAAAGACTCAATTACAGGAGTTACTGGATAAAGGTTTTATCAGACCTAGTACCTCTCCTTGGGGTGCACCAGTCCTGTTTGTGAAGAAAAAGGATGGGACTATGAGACTGTGCATCGACTATCATGAGTTGAACAAAGTGACGATAAAGAATCGTTATCCTCTCCCGAGGATTGATGATTTATTCGACCAACTTCAAGGAGCACAAGTGTTCTCAAAGATTGACCTGAGAACAGGTTACCATCAGTTGCAGGTCAAAGCACAAGATGTAGAAAAGACGGCTTTTCGTACTCGTTATGGTCATTATGAATTACTAGTAATGCCTTTCGGTGTTACCAATGCTCCTGCCGCATTTATGGATCTAATGAATCGAGTATTGAAGCCTTATCTCGATGATTTCGTAATTGTATTCATCGATGATATTTTGATATATTCAAAGAGTCCTGAAGAGCACGAACAACATCTGAGAACAGTGTTGCAAACTCTGAGAGATCGCCAACTATATGAAAAGTTCAAGAAATGTGAATTCTGGCTTTCCAAGATTTCTTTCTTGGGGCATGTGATCTCAAAGGAAGGAATATTGGTGGATCCACAGAAGATAGAAGCAGTCAAGTCATGGCCAAGACCAACAACTGTAACTGAAGTACGCAGTTTTCTAGGTCTAGCAGGCTATTATCGAAGATTCGTAAAAGATTTCTCCAAGATTGCAGGACCAATGACGCAACTAACACAGAAGGGTGTTGCTTTCGAATGGACAAAGGAACGTGAGAAATGTTTCCAAGAATTAAAAGATAGATTGGTCGCAGCACCAATTCTCAGCATCCCTACTGGAGAAGATGGATTTGTGGTTTACAGTGATGCTTCTCATCGAGGATTGGGATGTATTCTAATGCAACATGGTAAGGTTATTGCCTATGCATCTCGACAACTCAAAGTTCATGAGAAAAATTACCCAACCCATGATTTGGAGCTAGCCGCTGTAGTGTTCGCACTAAAGATTTGGCGTCACTATCTATATGGTGGAAGATGTGAAATTTTCACCGACCATAAGAGCCTAAAATACATCTTCTCACAAAAAGAGCTTAATATGAGACAACGGAGATGGCTTGAGTTGATGAAAGACTATGACCTTGATATTCAATATCATCCGGGCAAGGCTAATGTAGTAGCAGATGCTTTAAGTCGGAAATCATCAGGAAACCTAGCTTATATACTTACTTCACAACAACAATTGATCGACGACTTTGAGAGGATGGAGATTGAAGTTACTACTCATCATTCTAAGGGTATCGTGGCAGCTCTTATCGCTCAACCAACGATAATTGAGGAAGTAAAGAAATCTCAATTTCAAGACAACTACTTAAAGAAGATTTCTGAAGAAATACCGGAAGATAAGAGACCCGAATTCCTATTAAAGGATGGCATTCTACAGTACCAAGACCGTATTTGTGTTCCCAACATCCCAGAAATCAAGAGGAAAATACTAGAAGAAGCTCATTCCTCTAAATTCGCTGTTCATCCGGGTGGAACAAAGATGTACCAAGATATGAAGAAGTCATGGTGGTGGCCTAATATGAAGAGAGAAATCGCCGACTTTGTATCACGATGTTTACATTGTCAATGTGTCAAGGCAGAACATCAACGTCCTGGTGGAGTTCTTCAATCACTCCCCATTCCAGAGTGGAAATGGGAGCACATCACTATGGACTTTGTGGTTGGATTACCACGATCAGTGAAACAGAACGATGCTATTTGGGTAATTGTGGATAGATTGACAAAATCTGCACACTTCTTACCAATTAAGATCACTTTTTCATTGGAGAAGTTCGCAACCTTATACATCACAGAGATCATCAGACTGCACGGTACACCAGTATCTATCGTCTCTGATAGAGACCCTAGATTTGTAGCACGCTTCTGGAAGAGCTTACATGCAGCTATGGGGACTACTCTCAATTTCAGTACGGCTTTTCATCCACAAACGGATGGCCAATCTGAACGTGTAATTCAGATCCTAGAAGATATGCTACGACTCACCGTTTTAGACTTCAAGGGTAATTGGGAAGAACATTTACCTCTCGTCGAATTTGCCTACAACAACAGCTTTCAAGCAAGTATCGGTATGGCACCTTATGAAGCACTCTATGGAAGGAAATGTCGATCACCAATCTGTTGGACAGAGGTTGGCGAACGTAAAATTTTGGGACCAGAGATTGTCCAATTAACGAATGAAAAGATCCAACTTATTCGCCAACGAATTCAAACAGCTCAAAGCCGACACAAGAGTTATGCCGATACTCATCGAAGAAACCTAGAGTTCGAAGAAGGAGATCATGTATTTCTCAAGATTTCACCATCCAAGGGTATCGTTCGCTTTGGCAGAAAAGGAAAACTCAATCCTCGATTTATAGGACCCTTTGAAATCTTGGGAAAGGTTGGACCAGTAGCCTACCGATTAGCATTACCTCCTGATCTATCTAACGTTCACAATGTGTTCCACGTCTCAATGCTTAGACACTACATCAAAGATCGTAGCCACGTATTATCACATGAACCGTTAGAAGTACGAGAAGATCTTACTTATGTGGAACAACCGGTTCAAATCATGGATCGTCATGATCAAGTCCTCAGAACCAAGATTGTTCCATTAGTCAAAGTCTTATGGCGGAATCATGCGGTAGAAGAAGCAACATGGGAACGAGAAGATGAAATGCGTGCCAAATATCCTCAACTTTTTGAATCATGAGGTGAGTTAAGTTTGGGGACCAAACTTTCTAAGTAGAGGAGAATGTCATGACCCGAATAATTGAAAATAAAATTTAGAAAATTATAGGAAATATCTTTTAAATATATATATATATATATATATATGCCTAAATTACGTTTATTATACACTGCGAAATTTATGTGAATTTCTGACCACATCTCACAGCTTAACTTTACCTGATTTTATGTTTTGCAGTGTAAAAATACCTGAAATTGACACATGTCAAAATCCTTGTAGGAAACAAACATTTGGCCATATCATTTTCATTCACATGGTTTTCAATTCATCCACCTACCACTTTCATTAAAAAAAAAAAAAGAAAAGAAAAGAAAGTGGCACATGATAAATCATATCTTTTTAATAAACTAAAACTCTACTTAATTTAAAAGAAAAATAAATAAGATTTTAAAAGAAAAAGAAAAGATATTGGCATCCGATAGATCACATCTTACTAATAAATAATGAATTAAATGAAAAAGAAAATAAAGTAGGAGTATTAATGTAATAAATTAAAACCTTACATAATTAAATTAATGAAGCACTACATCTTTTTCTTGCTATATAAACACACATCCATGAGTTATTTTTCACACCACAAATTCCTCACCACTTCATAAGATTATGTTTGGAGAGAGAGCTAGGAAGTAAAAGAGTGAGAATTCTTGTATTTTCCTATCATCAAGTCAAGGTAAGTTCTTTTCTTCTCTATATTTATATAGTTTATAAACACTCACATTTACATTATTTTCAGTAATAATTAGATCCTATTAGCTTAATTTAGGAAGGGTTAAATTAATTATTAATCTAGAATTAAGAACATAGCTAGATTTGATCAAAATGGTAAAATTTTTATATCTCTTTACTCCGACCACATTAAATTCTGAAATTTTAGAGGTAGACTCTTTTAATGCCCAGGAAATACCTCTTAAAATAGCTTTTCATTTGGATGTACCGTTTGAGTTTTATTTAAGCTTATTTTAAAAAGGGTAAATTAGTCATTTCACATTCTGTGATTCGAATCTGGTAAAAACCAACTTTTGATTTGGATTCTACACGAAATTTCACTCAAGATAGACACTGATTTCACTTAAAAAGCTCAAGGAATGAGAGAGTTATGATCTTTAGAAGTTTTGAAATACAATCTGCCAAACAGGGCATTCTGCCCAGATTTTTATTCTGAAATTTCACTTACATCCCCTAAAACTTTGAAAGAACATAGGAAAACCTACCGACATCGGATTTGATCACGGTTTCGAGCATAGTACTTGTAATATTGTTTATAACAATCTGAGATATAAATTTTACAGTTTTGGAAAATTTCTGTATAATCCCTATATTTTAGTATAATTACATATCAGCCCCAAAACTTTTAAATACATGTTATATTATGTATAAATATCATATTTTAAACATTAATCTTGGACATATTATTTAGACATAAGTATATCATACGAAACTTATTTTTATACATTTTCATATTAATCCTTAATATTAGTTTAAATTACATAAGTGACCCGATTTCTTAAATAGTAGTATTTATCTACACGAAAATAATGATTTTCTTTATTATTTTGGATACATGTTTATGGATAGAATAATAAATATGAAAAATTCAGTTTAAAGATTTTGATTTAATACTTTACGTGTAAAATGACGTTTTTACCCCTAGACTTTAAACGTGTATATTTAATTGTAACGAACTTATAATCGAGCCTAGTCAATGACATTAGTCTTAAAATCACACAAGGATCGTACTGATAAGATTAAAATACATATTTAGTAACATTACGAAATTACCCCTATAAAAATAATAATTTACAATTTTGCTCCTATGTCTATAAGTTAAACTTAGATGTTAGTTCTTTTACATGTATTTATGTAGGACTTGCGAAGTATCAGATTTCCGGATAAAAATACTAAGATATCAAGGTGAGTGTTCATACCTGGTATTCAGTTCAACTCCATATGTGAGTGTTCATATCTTTTTGCTGATTCTATTCCTCACGAGTGGATCTGATTCTACCTTCAGTTATTAATAATATTATATAATTGTTATAATTCATTTTTGGAACATTATCGTTTGGTTCCACTGAAAAAGGGATTATGTTAATATTTGTTATGCCATTGTGCAATTCATTCATTGTGTCCCAATGTCAATTACGACTACAACGAACTATAAAGTATAGCCCTAAGTGGTTGGTCCTATTGGGCCCATGTAATGAAGCCCAAGTGGATGGTCCTTTTGGACCCATGAACCCGACTAGCAGGGTTGCCTTTGATCAATGTGCCATGTAATGAAAGGAACGTGTGTGTGAGTGGGTGGTTGGTAATTTGACATTCATGAAAAGATGCCTTTCGTATAAATATTCTTTGAATCTGTTATAATATTTCGTATTCATCATTATTAATATTGTTATCTCTTCTATACAAATCCTCTTTATGATTATTATCCAGGTTTATGTTCATTCACTGAGCCTTCTGCTCACACTCTCCAAATGTTTTAAAAACCCTTTTCAGATGACAATGATATGCTTTACGCTGAACCAAATGAAGAACAAGAGATAGCAATAGAAGGAGAAGACCCTCTCCTAGATGCCCTTGAAGGGTCACTTTCTTAGGAGCTCAAATAATGAATCTAAGTATTCCAATGGATACTTTCTTTTCTTGTACTGGATTTAAAGGCTATGTAAAGCCTTAAACTCTATTTGTAAGTTTGTATTGGTGTGATGGTTTGGGGTCTTTTCGATCCCATTTAATAAATGAATGTTTTGATTGCTTCTGCTAGATCTCTGTACAAGTTAAAAGGCCTCGTCGGCCGGTCATGATCCCTAAATCTATTGTTTGGAATTTGGGGGCGTGACACTGTTAGTATCTAACTCACTCAGCTTTCATTAAGCTGGCGGCGTTTATGCCGCTGGACATTTCTACGTTCCAGCGCACCCTGGTTATGACTATACAGGTGAAGGGCCTGCAGGAGAAGACTACTATGCCGGTGACGGAGTCCCTGTGGAGAATTTCCCCGACGGAGGTCAGACCGAAGAAGACTACTACGCCGAGGACTACCTCTACGCCAACTGAAGACTAGACTAGAATTGTAGCTAATTGTCCTTACCGTTTTAGAACCCTTTTGTAGTCAGGCATATGTTGCCTTGGCATTTGTACTTCCGCTGTCTTATATTTGATTCAAGACTCTGATGTGTAATAGTTAGTAACTTCTGTTGACTTTATGTTACATTATGATTAGAACCTAGACTTCATTCTTGTTACACTATTACTTCTTGTTGCTTAGTACTGCGTAGTGTGGAAAATCATGTGACTTCACCCGTCGCTGCCTTTGGACCCAAAAAGGAAATTTATTTTTCTCTATTTTTACCGTTCCGGGGCGTGATATAAATCATGTGTTAATTAGAGCTTAACATGTCAAATTTTGTAGAAATTACTATGTGATATGTTTGATGTGCTTATGTGCTTAATTGGGTCAATGGATGTCAAGTAATGATCACCATTATTTAGCCCGTAGTAACGGGACGATGCTTTCCTCAAGAAAAAGGGGACGGTGGTGACGACCACAACGATTTGACTACGGTCACGTGAGAGTGTGTGTTTCGCTATATGCGACGTTGAAGTGAGAAAAGGCCCGGAATCTTGGGTCCGTTGCGATGGTGATCAGTTACTTGACATACCGGCGACTACTTATATTGTTGTGTTGCTTAACATTGCATATGCACATTTCATACTCCATGGCATGGTTAAAGTATTCACTAAGCGTAAGCTTAAAAACCCAAAACTGTTTTCTGTGTGGTTATTGAATGACCACCGCAGGTACGGATCGTGACGAGGGAAGGAAATGATCGGGAGTCCGGGCAGAGCATCATCTTGTTTATATGTTTATAGGCATGTGAATATGTTAGTCTTGGTGGAGATGGAACTCATGTTTGTAATATAGTAGTTGGAAATGCTTTTGTTGGAAGAACAAGATGTATTTTGGATTCCAAACTTCTTTTGTAGTTGTAATATGTTAAACATCACTTCCTTAATGGTTTAGAATGTGGTTGTAAACTTGTTAATATGTTGGGTGTTCTTTCCTTGAGTTGAGTTGTTGAACTCTTAAACTCATGTTTTAAGAAATAAGATTGTGGTTGAGCCTTTGGTTCCATGTTAAGTTAAGCATTGATAAAAGAATGGAAGGTTGTTCTTCCAAATGGTTTCCATGGATTTTTGGTGATTGGGAAAACTTGCAAGTATTTGAAAATGTAGTTATGGAACCTTTTGTGATGGATCTTGGTTAAAACAAGGGGTTGGAGGTTTTAAAACTTGCTTTGATAAAGATATTTTCATTTCTTTTGACTACTTGTGTTTGATGGGAATTTATGCCAAGTTCTTCATTTGATTGAGGTTTGTGATATGTTTAAAATGTTTGTGAAAACTTAAACATGTAGTTGACATGTTTATGAATGTGTGGAGGATGTTTCCAAATGTTTTTGAGATGATTGAAATGAAAAATGGAACTTTGGAAATGTTTAGACTTGAAAACAGGGGATTTTTAGCAGCAAATTTCAATTCTGCAGAATCTGGATCGATCCGGGTCTCATGCGGATCGATCCGGGGCATCCAGGGGAGCAGAAAATGAAATTCTGCTAAATCCAGATCGATCCGGTTTTGGGGCGGATCGATCCGCTTTTCTGTTTTCAGTCCGTCGGCTTTTACGAAAATGGGCATAACTCTCTCCAGAAAATTTGGATTCGCGCGCCGTTTTTGCGTTGGAACCGAGAGTCAAAGACCTATCTTTTGGTATAAAATTTGCTATACTTTATTAATGACCATTTTACCCTTAGGGGCTGTTTTGTCACAGTAAGGTTCTTGTATGTCGTTTTAAGCTTGTGTTTCTTAGTAATCCACTTGTTTTCTTTGCTAATTAGTATAAATGATCGCTTGTAGCATTGTTACACGTGTCCTAATCCGCCGGGGCGGGTTGGGGTGTGACAAAATTGCTTCATAACATAGCATATGCCCTTCATGTACATTTTTAACAGGTTAAAACTGCTTCATAACATGACATTTATCCTTCACATTTATAAGAGCTAGTTTAGGTATTGCGAAATATTAAATCAAATCCCCAGTAATATTCTAAAATATCATCTCCAAATTAGGATATAGAATCCACTCTATTTTTCATCTTTTGGTGGATTTTATATCCAGTGGGGCTCATAATCTGATAAGAATCCATGAACTAAACACAGAAAAATATTAGGAATGATGATAACCTTAGGGTGAAATCAAAATCCACCCTCAAAGACCATGAACCAAGCGGACTCTAATACTATTATTAGAACTCAAGAATTTTTTAAAGGGATAACTAAGGGAAAGTCCCTTCACGTACAAGACAAAGTCCCTGCCATTTTATTTTAAACCCCGAAAGTCCCTCTTTGTTGATGCTCTTTTCAGATAAGTCCACGTTCTAATGATTTTTTATTTTGTTGACCCACTTACTCCTTATTTAAGCATGCTGGATGATGTAATTAACTCTGGCACAATCTAACAACTTTTCTTTCAAACTTACAAATTCCCTAACTTGCATTATACTACCATTATATTTTTCAAAAAATTGTAGAATTAGCATCGAAAAATCGAGATATGAAAATCAACATGCACGTTGAATATTAATCTCCAAAATGATATAAAAAAAAAAAAAACTAGAATTTATCTGACTCACACATGTATATGGCAGATAAATTAGGGTAACTTAGTAATAAGTTCATTTTTGAGTATTTTTTAGTATTAGGTCTAACAAGAAAAATATTAATAAAAGATCCCTGGACAATATCGTGGTCAGAAAAGCCCTGACATAAAGATACGAGTCTCTTATAAACACTTTTTTAACAAACTTTCTACAACTTTTTTCAAATTTTAAAATCCATAACCTAAATATCGGTAAATAATTTTTATTTATTTATAAAATTTACATTTTTTGAATCTATTCGACGAAATCTATCCAGCAAGTACCATTATTGATATAAAAGTTTGAAGAAATAAAAGTTTCATGTGATCTGATAAAAAGCTTTGTATTAAAAAATTGCAAAAGTTAATAACTTTAAGTTAGTTTTACACCACATTTATGGTTCTTACACACATCCACTCACTCCCCTCTGAGTTGAGTAAAACTTGACAAACTTTGTAAATACAAAAAAGTGTATAAAATCTTCTTGTGAAATTTTACAAAAAAAAAAAAAAAAAAGTTTTGTGAAAGTTAATAACTTTATGGTTCCTTCACTAACTAACAAAACTCCAATAATCCCATTCACTAAACCTCAAAGCCAATGTCAAGAACTCATGTATTTTATTGGTTTTAAAGAAAAACAACCAAAATGTTATAAAACAAGTAATAAAATTAATAATAAAGCAAGCACACAAACAAAAGGGACTCAAATATTTCAGGTGGTTCGGCAATTTGCCTACGTCCACTGCGGAGGGAGTTGTATTATTACCTGAGAAAATAGTATATCTCTGGCACTTGAACTATCAGCGTATTACAACACACTAATATTTTCCTCACTTTCTCTTTTTCTCTTCTCTGGATCTCTAAGTCTTCTACGTACATTTCTTCATTGAGCTCATGCTCAATTTATAGATACATGACTTAGTGGCCATTCACCCCATTACAATCACCAAGCATTAAATGACTTAGTGGCCATTCACTTATTTCACAACACTCCCCCTTGAATGTCCATCTAAGAATAATACCATTACCCATCAACTACTCCCCCTCATTGTTATATGAGAAAATTCACAAGGAAACTTCTTTGAGTTTGCGCATTCCAATGTTGTGTACTAGCTTCTTGAATGTTGCAGTTGGTAGTGCTTTTGTGAATAAATCTGCGAGATTATCAATAGAACGTATTTGTTGAACATTGATTTCACCTTTCTTTTGGAGCTCATGTGTATAGAAGAATTTTGGTGAGATGTGTTTAGTTCTATCACTTTTAATAAATCCCCCTCTGATTTGTGCCACACATGCAGCATTGTCTTCATAGAGTGTTGTCGGGATATCTTTGATAGACGATAAGTCACATGATTTTCGAATATGTTGGATCATAGATCTCAACCAAACACATTCACGACTGGCCTCATGCAGTGCAATGATTTCAGAATGATTTGAAGAAGTGGCTGTCAATGTTTGCTTCACAGATCGCCATGAGATGGCAGTATTGCCACAAGTAAATACATAGCCTGTTTGAGATCGAGCCTTGTGTGGATCAGAGAGATAACCAGCATCGGCATATCCAACTAATGGTGATTTGGATCCTTTTGAATAAAATAATCCCAAATCAATTGTACCACGAAGATAGCGAAAAATGTGCTTGATACCATTCCAATGTCTTCGAGTTGGTGCTGAGCTAAATCTTGCAAGCAGATTGACAGAAAAAGCGATATCTGGTCGGGTACAATTTGCCAAATACATAAGAGCACCAATAGCGCTCAGATATGGTACTTCAGGACCAAGTAACTCTTCATTATCATCACGAGGACGATAGGGATCCTTCTTTACATCAAGTGACCGGACTACCATAGGAGTACTCAATGGATGAGCATTGTCCATATAGAAACGTTTCAAAATTTTCTCCGTATATGAGGATTGATATAAGAGAATTCCTTCGGGGAAATGCTTGAGTTGTAATCCAAGGCAAAATTTTGTCTTTCCAAGATCTTTCATCTCAAATTCCCTTTTCAGATAATCAGCTGTTCTTGTGAGCTCATCGAAAGTGCCAACAAGATTAAGATCATCAACATATACTGCAATGATTGCAAAACCGGATTCTGATCTCTTGATGAAGACGCATGGACATATAACATTATTTATATATCCTTCTTTCAATAAATATTCGCTCAAGCGATTATACCACATGCGTCCGGATTGCTTTAATCCGTATAGAGATTTTTGCAATTTAATGGAGTACATATCTCGTGGTTTTGACTTACATGATTCAGGCATGTTGAATCCTTCGGGGATCCTCATATGTATGTCACTATCTAGTGATCCATATAAATATGCTGTAACCACATCCATTAAGCGCATATCAAGTCCTTCAGACATTGATAGGCTTATCAAAAATCGAAACGTAATTGCATCCATTACCGGGGAATATGTTTCATCGTAATTGATGCCAGGTCTCTGTGAGAAACCTTGTGCTACAAGTCGGGCCTTGTATCGCACAATCTCATTTTGCTCATTACGTTTCCGTACAAATACCCATTTGTACCCAACGGGACTTACATCTTCAGGTGTAGGGACTACAAGCCCAAACACTTCCCGTTTTTCTAATGAGTTTAACTCAGTTTGTATGGCCTCTTCCCACTTTGGCCAATCAATTCTATGTCGACATTCTTCCACATTTTGTGGTTCAGGATCCTCATCACTTTGGGTGATGTCTAGTGCTACCATAAAGGCAAATATGTGATCAATGACCGTGCCATTACGATCCCACATATTTCCAGTGGACATATAGTTTATCGAGATCTCTTTATTCTCAAATACTTGTGCCTCTTCATGGGCTACTTGTTCCTCTCCAGGGGAACCCTGTTGACCAACGTTGGATTTATCAAGTATTTCTATAGCGCTCTTTGAGATCTCTGTATGAGTTTCCACTTTGTTAATATGTCCTTTTATTTTCCTCTTCCGAGGAACCTTATCCTTTGCACCACTAGGTCTACCACGTTTCAATCGTGCCGTAGACTCATCTACCGCTGCACTACCAGATTGTCCTCTTGGGACTTCAATTCTTGCTGGAGTGTTTACAGCCGGTATATGTGATTTTATCACTTTCTTTGCATCAGTGAATGCATCAGGCAATTGATTTGCAACCTTTTGCAAATGAATGATCCTTTGAACTTCAAGTTCACATTGATTGGTGCGAGGATCAAGATGAGACATTGCCAATGTATTCCAAGAAATTTCATGCTGAGCTTCAGGTTTCAGCTTTTCTCCCCCTAATGGTGGGAATACGGTCTCATCAAAATGACAGTCTGCAAACCGTGCAGTAAAAAGATCACCAGTTAGGGGTTCAAGATATCTTATTATAGATGGTGAATCAAAACCAACGTAAACTCCAAGGCGTCTCTGAGGACCCATTTTTGTGTGTTGTGGGGGTGCAATAGGAACTTGCACAGCACAACCAAAAACTCGTAGATGGGAAACATTAGGTGGTTGTCCAAATACAAGTTGTAAAGGGGAGTATTCATGATAAGAAGTTGGTCTAATCCGAATTAATGATGCAGCATGTAATATGGCATGACCCCAAGCAGATGCAGGCAGCTTTGTTCTCAAAAGTAAGGGTCTAGCAACCAACTTGAGACGTTTGATAAACGACTCAGCTAAACCATTCTGTGTATGCACGTGAGCAACGGGATGTTCAACATGAATTCCTATTGACATGCAATAGTCATCAAATGCCTTGGATGTGAATTCCCCAGCATTATCAAGACGTATAGTTTTGATAGGAAAATCAGAAAATTGTGCTCGTAATCGAATTATCTGAGCCAGAAGTCTCGCAAATGCAGTGTTGCAAGATGAGAGTAGACACACGTGTGACCATCTAGTAGATGCATCAATAAGAACCATGAAGTAATAAAATGGCCCAGATGGTGGGTGAATTGGTCCACATATATCTCCTTGAACACGTTCTAGAAATGTAGGGGATTTCACAGTGATCTTTGAAGGAGATGGTCTGATAATTAATTTACCTTGTGAACAAGCAGTACATGGATTGTCACTTGGCAGAAGAATCTTCTGATTTTTTAAAGGATGTCCATGTGAGCCTTCAATGATTCTTCGCATCATTATTGTTCCAGGGTGACCAAGTCGGTCATGCCAAAGTCCAAAAGTTTTTGGATCTGATTTTTTCTGGTCTACCACAGCATTTGATTCAATTGTTCTAATCGTCGTTTGATATAACCCAGAAGCTTGAGCAGGGAGTTTCTCCAAGACCTGTTTCTTATTTGAAACAAGAGAGGTAATACAAAGATATTCTACACTATTCTCAGTAATGGTCTCAATGTGATATCCATTTAAGCGGATATCTCTGACACTAAGCAAATTTCTTTTAGATTTGCTAGAGTACAAAGCATTATTGGAATGAATTATTGTTCCCTTTGACAAACTAATGCTAGCCCTTCCAGATCCTTCAATAATATTTGTTGTGCCTGATATTGTGTTCACATTTGCTTCAGCTAGTTTTAAGTTCAAGAAATATTTCTTGTCACGAAGAATTGTATGTGTAGTTGCACTATCCACTAGGCATATATCTTCACTGTTCATCTTTGAAATCTATCAAATAATAAGGTTCATAAGTATTAAGAGATTATTTTATTCATCACAAGAAGATCATATTCCACAATACAACATAATACTAGCATACAAAATACAACATAAAATTATAGTAGAAACACACAACATTATTCATTTTTGGACACTTCCATCACCAATCAAGTGATCAATTTTTCCATCAGAATCTGTGAAGAAATCTGCCATATCCAAATGGGTTATATCCACTGGACCATCATAGTCAGCAAAATGGGTCTCTACCTCTTTACCCTTTCCCTTTATGGTGGCTTGGTAGAGATCAACCAAATGTTTTGGCGTATCACAGCGACGAGCCCAGTGCCCTGTCTTGCCACACCGGTAACAGAGTTCATCATCTCTCTTGGGAGGTCTTTGAATACCTTTTCCCCTTTTATTCCTGTTCCACTTTTGGTGGTACGGTGTTGCATTTTTATGGTTATGACCACCACGGTTCCATTTGTAATTTCTTCCATGACCTCGTCCTTGGCTGTTTCTATATCTACCTCCACGTCCACCTCTCTGCCTATGAGGTACATTTACATTCACTTCAGGGAATGTAGTTCCATTGACTTCAGGCAATGGATTGGAACCGGTTGGACGTAACTGATGATTTTTCATCAGCAAATCATTGTTTTGTTCAGCCACAAGGAGACAAGATATCAGTTCTGAATACTTTTTAAATCTGCGCTCTCGATATTGCTGCTGCAGAAGCATATTCGAGGCGTGGAATGTAGAATAAGTTTTTTCTAATTTTTCTTCATCAGTAATCTTTTCTCCACACAATTCAAGGACAGAAGTAATTTTAAATAGTGCGGAGTTGTATTCAGAAACTGTTTTGAAATCCTGAATCCTCAGGTTTATCCAGTCATATCTTGCTTTTGGGAGAATTACATCCTTTTGGTGGTCATACCTTTCTTTCAAATTTTTTCCAGAGCACTGAAGGGTCATCTACTATAAGATACTCATATTTCAGCTCTTCATGTAAATGGTGTCGAATGATGACCATGGCTTGAGCCTATTCCCGTGGGGATGCATCATTTTCCTCATCGATTGTTTTTCCAAGATTTTCAAAAATTAGATAAGTCTTCATGTCTTTGGCCCAAAATAAATAATTATTGCCAGAAATATCAAGGGCAACAAATTTAAGAGCTTGGAGGTTTGCCATATTTCAGAATTCTGAGGATATAAGAAAGATAAATTATCATTTAGGATTAGATAAATAAAAAAAATATTTAAGCATTATTGTTAGATATAAGGAGAGTGAAATTTATTATATATGGATATCCAAATCTGTTATATATTTTACCTTTGAGGAGTTCGTACCTGTCTATATTTATAAGTATGAAGCTTATAGAAGCTGGGTATAATATGCACATGCATATATGTATATATATATTCATTCAATAATGGTTAGACAATCACGCAATAGCCGAGAGGTGGGAACTAAGGACCTTAAAATCTTTAATTCCTACGGTCTCCGGTTCGAATCTGGCTGCTCGTGATTGTTTTTCTCTTTTTTTTTTCATTAACTCCTTTAGGAGTTGTCTCTAATTTATCTGTGATAAATTTTCTTACTTCTTCTTTAAGAAGTCATTTTATTGTCTCCCCAGGAGACTAACTTTTCAAGGAGTCCATTGATTATCTCCCCAGGAGACTGACTTTTCAAGGAGTCCATTTATTATCTCCCCAGGAGACTGACTTTTCAAGGAGTCCATTTATTATTATTATTATTTTTTTATGACTTCTTTTAGAGGACTATCCATAATAACTTCTTCAGAAGTTTGCAATAAAATCCTCTTTGGGAGGATTATAACCTCTTCGAGTGTTCATACATATGTACGTAGAAATGTAAAGTAAATATAGTGTACATATATTATCAATATCAAAATTAATATCCTTACCCTTTGATATGATCAACTCAGTTGGTATAGGCTCGTGCTGATAACGTGTTATAAAACAAGTAATAAAATTAATAATAAAGCAAGCACACAAACAAAAGGGACTCAAATATTTCAGGTGGTTCGGCAATTTGCCTACGTCCACTGCGGAGGGAGTTGTATTATTACCTGAGAAAATAGTATATCTCTGGCACTTGAACTATCAGCGTATTACAACACACTAATATTTTCCTCACTTTCTCTTTTTCTCTTCTCTGGATCTCTAAGTCTTCTACGTACATTTCTTCATTGAGCTCATGCTCAATTTATAGATACATGACTTAGTGGCCATTCACCCCATTATAATCACCAAGCATTAAATGACTTAGTGGCCATTCACCCCATTACAATCACCAAGCATTAAATGACTTAGTGGCCATTCATTTATTTCACAACACAAAAGAGTTATAAAAAAAAAAAATATTAAAAGAAGTCAAAAGTCTTTTATGTTCATAACCTTTATGGATCTTGGAATCAGAAGCCACTAATAAGATTATAAGGCCTTAAAAGAAGTCAAGGATAACAGGCCTTGCTAGATCAACTTTTGTAGGCCCCGGCCCACGGAATGACTTGGCATACTCAATTCCGAGCATTTTAAATAGGAAAAATTGAGTCCAATAAGGCCTAAAGGACAATCTAAAATCCCCTCATTTTCAAAAGACACATATTTTTTCTCCTCCTTTTTTTTTTGTGGGGGGGGGGGGGGGGGGGGGGGGGGTGGGGGTTGGGTGGGTGTGTGTGTGTTCTTGCTCCCCATTGTACATGCATTTTTAGAGATGTTTGAAATTTTTAGAGATATTTATCCCAAAATGTCCCTGAATTATTCAGTTTCAAAGACGTTTCCGTGAAAATTTCGTTGAATTTCAAATTGAGTAATTCTTTGGTGACAACTTTCATACAACTTTCATATAACCTCTAAAAAAAGATGTGGTGACAACTTTCATACAACTTTCATATAACCTCTAAAAAAAGATGTGTCTATCTCTCTCCTGTGATGTCACTGGAGCCCACAGTGACACATGAGAGAGATAGACACATCTTTTAAAAGATTGTGTGAAAATTGTATGAAAGTTGTCACCAAAGAATTACTCTTTCAAATTTTTCTGTTTCAGAGACATTAGTGTAAATAAAGAAAATTCAGAGACATTTATCTCCAAATGTCCTTGAATTTTCAATTTTTAGAGAAATTTTAAAAGTTGACGTCATAAAAAATAATTTCACTTTTTTGATTTCCCTTTTAATTTTTTTTTAAAACTCTGATGTCAACGCATCAGGTACTATTTGCTTTTCTGTCCAAAAAAAATATTGAGGACCTTAGAAAGGTGAAAAACTTTAGACATAATCAGTTAAATTTTATTGTCAATGACCTTAAACCAAGCGCCCCTTTTAAATATTGAACTATTTAGTATTTTGATGGTTGAAGATGACACCTATAGGGGCTTCAACCAAAGTTCCTTAGAATCAAACACACTCTACATAAAACGCACGCGTGTTTTGGTTAAGCCATTTGGTTCTTTGCACCCGTTTGGATAAAAGTTTCAAATGAGGCTCCAAATTACCCCTTTTGGCATAATTTTAAAGTCCAGACGCCAACGTGTAGATCTCAAAAAATTACATGAAATTGAAGAAAAAAATTACCAAAAAAGGCCAAAAAATGAAAAAGTTATGGTACTTTAATTCAAACAAATAAAAAACAGATCAAATTATCTGATCAAATAGATAAAAGCTCAAAATGAGTCTCCAAATTATCTATTTTTGCATAATTTCCATATCTAGTGCATAGATCTCGAAAAAAATACACAAACTTAAAAAAAAAATTTACCCAAAAGGCCAAACACATGATCAATGCTATCTAAAGTTGTGGCTTTTTAAACAGATAAAATCGATGAACAACAAACTGAAACATTCAATTTTTTTTTTCTTCAGAATTTTTTAACACATAAGGATCTTGTTTTAAAGATCCAGATTTCACGATTATAAAAATATAATTTTATGAAAAATGAGTATGAAAGTTATGAAATTTCAAAGTTTGAAAAAAACTAATAATGACATAGCATAACTAACTATATATCAAGGTTAAAAATGACTTAAAAATAAGTAAAATGTGATAAAATACTCTATTAGAGCATCTGCATTGATGTATGATGATATAGGGTAAAACTAACTTAAGTTCTTATACCAAAAAATGAATTCACACAACGGAGTAATAAACTAACTAGCAGAGGGAATGTCGGCTAGGGTGGGCCGGCGGAAACAATGCCGTTTGACTCTTTTTTTTTTTAATCATTTCTTTGTCTAAACAATATATATATATATATATATAGAGAGAGAGAGAGAGAGGGAGAGAACAATTCCCAGTCGACTGAGGCTTTGTCGGCTGGCTAGGGGGTTGGCATATATATATATATATATATATCCAAACGGCAAAGGCTTTACCGGCTGTAACTAAATGACATTGTCTTTGCCGGTTAGTCTGTAAGGTAAGAATTTCAGCTGAAGGGTAAAGTTAAGTTCTACTACCATATATCCACGTAACTTTCTATACAACAAACACCATTGTGGTTGATTTTTGATGAAAACTAACCTACCCTAACCTACCCTACACACTACACCATTGGAGGATGCTCTTATAGTATTATTATTAAAAAATAAACAAAGGGCCTAGAACACTAATGGTCCGTTTGATAAAATTGAAATTTATGTACTGGAAATTAAGTGTTGACATTTAAGTACTGAAAATTTTAATCAATTGAATTTACAATATTGAAAACAGTTTATTAAGTACTAAAATAGATTGCACTTAGTGATTATTTTCAGTAGACAAATTTCACTTAAAGTTTTCAGTGATATTTTGGTTGCTTTTTCAATTAAGTGGTACGTTATTAAACGCACTGAAAAAAATTAAGTGCTGAAAGTTTTTATTTTCACCACTTAATTGGGTTATCAAACACACGCTAAATATCACAAGGATTATTATGTATGATGTCAAATATTAGGTAAGTTTAACTATAATTTGAATTTAGAACGTTAAATTGGGTTGAGCTGAAATAAGAATAGACAAAATAAAGTTTGATATATAATATTAGAGTGGGTTTGGAGTATAATGTCACGTACATAACTATTATTTCTAAAATATCATATTTACTTTCTTTTTTCTTTTTTTTTTCCTTACAAACTTCAAAAATTGAGTAGATAACATGATACCCATCAATTCCCATATAGCTACAAGACAACAGTGATGACATAGAACATGGAGGAAGCTCCCTATATAGTCAAGTTACGAATTGTTAATTTACTCATCTGTAGCTTTTTACAAATTTTAGTGGGTTGCTTCATGGTCTTTGAATATTCTATTGATTTATTGTTGTTACAAATGAATAAGTTGAATTTTTATCTTTGCTTAACAACCACTGAAAGCAAAACCTATTAAAATGAAGTAGGATACTCACGTTTATTTTCATTGTAAATACATGTAAACTAGTCGAACACCTGTATACGAACGTGAATTTGTCAATAAATAGAAATGTATATCAAATTTAATAATATAAATTTCATTCAATAATTTTAATTTTTCCATTTTAATCATATTATACAAATTTGTAAAAATAACAGTAAAAACATTCGCAAACTGGAGCTTCGAGATTGAAAGGAAAGAAATTCACTTACAAAGAACATCCTACAGAGATTTACCACAACTTACAGTCTACTGAATAAGATTCAATAATATTTCAAAAATAAAATAAAATCCAATTATCACGTTATCCCAAGAGTGCCTAAATAAAATAATTTATAGCACATCATAAATATGAAGTAGTACACATGGACAAGTAGGATATTTAAAAATGGCCGAAAAACTAAGATAAACACATTCTAAGGAGAATAAGATTTACACACTGATGCTTCTATTTCAATTCATTGCTTGAATTATTTAAATAGTATGATTACATAGGTATTTATAGCATCTCAAACATAATGTATCTATCCAAGTTCATGCATCCATTACATTTAATATCATTATTATTCCAAGACTACTTTAAGACTAATACATGAATAAACAAATGCAAAAATAAATTCAATGAACTTAATTATAGAAAGACATACTATCATTTATGCATGAATCATCTAAATATCTAATAAAAAAACAAAAAATGAAAAAATAAAAAATGCCATATAAGATTTTTGGTGCAAAGAGAGTTGATAATGTGGAAGCTTGTAAAGGCTTAATTTGTTTCGGTCTTTATATATATATATATATATATATATATAATAGATATGTTAAAAGATAATAAAATTTGTTAAAAGATAGTAAAATAAGTTAAAAGATAGTGGCATATATTAAAAGGCAGTAAAATGATGTTTTTAAAGGTGAGTTCGAAAGACAGTAAAATTTTCAAAGACATTAAAATGAGTTTAAAAAAAAAACAGTAAAATATGTTAAAGGCCAGTAAATTTATTTTGCAAGTTACATATCAAAAGACAGTGAAATTTGTTAAAAGGTAGTAAAATAGTGAAATATGTCAAGGACTTTTGGGTTAATGGTTGTTAAATTTCACTGCCTTTACCACTTAAAAGGCAGTGAAATAACTTACACACAATAAAAACATTAACGTTTGAGGGAAAAAAAAAAGGGCATAACTTTGTTATTTTTGGGCAGTTTTGGACATTGTTATTACTATTACTAATTTAATTTGGGCTATTTTCGAGATCTACACAATGCACTTGACGATTTTGCGAAAAGATAATTTTTTGACACCTGATTTTGAGCTGTAAAAATTCTAATTTTATATTCAAAATTGATCTTGTTTAGTAGATCTTTTTTCGTGTATTACGAATATATAAATTTATTAAAAATAATTTTAGTTTGAAAGTTATGACTATATTTGTTATTTGAAAAAAAAAAAAAGATGTCTAAAAGCGTGCGCATTTTGCAAAGATTCAAAGAAGAAGGTTCTAACATTAAAATCGACATGAGTGTCATTTTTAAAGGGGTATTTTAGTTTAAACAATAAGAGTAAGTATTTGGGCACAAACAATAGTAAAGAACTTTAAATATATATATATAAGAACCTATTATTGAAATTTTTCATCACAGGGGCTATGACTAAATGTCCCGACTCTAAATTTGGTTTTTAATTGACGCAACAGCGACAGTGGAATCGCAATTAATATTAAATTTATCAAACTCAATTTTGAAAAAATAAAAAATAAAAAATAATTGTTTTAAACAGTTAACACTGTGCCAATTTTGGTCCTGAGAAGTGAGAACCATGAGATAATTCATCTTAGAAAGAAAAAGACATGTAAGGAAGCTATTAGCCCACATCCCCATTGTATTGATTGTAACTAATGCTTCATTGACAATAGAACTCTGAGAAATGTAAAATTTTCTTAAGTACGGTACGTTCTAATGAAAATTGAAGCAACATTGACTAATTAAGATATAACAACTACTATTTTATACAATTCCCGTCCGCCGCCAGCAAATTAGATACGGATAGTGTGCGCATGCCAGATATTTGTGTTGTATAATTGGTCGTATTTCTAAGTTAATGGATTTCGCTCTCTAGCTTTGGAGAAAGTGTCTTAAAAGTTTGAAAGGGGCATTTGTCCCACATTAGTTGTGAAGAGGAGGGTGAAAGGGTTTATATATTATTTGTGGTTTTAAGCTTGAAAGGGAACTTAGGCAGGTTCTCTAGAGCATTCATGAAATCTAGGTAAGGCGCATGGCCAAAAACGTGCCAAACCGCGTTAATAGCCTTGGTTATCGGAGTGTGTTGTGGGTGATAAGATCTTTGACTCACACAAGGAAATGAGGTTCATAGAAATTTTAAATTTCAGTTCTTATTTTTCCTAAGTGTTGGTTCATAGTCCCAAATACACCAATATTGATGCAATACACTAAAGTGGTCAATCATTATTCTAAATCTTTTCTTTTACTGCCTTTGAAATATGTGGGGGATTGTTGTATAATTGATTGTATTTCAAAGCCAATGGTTTCTTTCTCTAGCTTTTGGGAAAGTGCCTTAAAAACTTGAAAGGGACTTTTGTCCCACATTGGTTGTGAAGAAGAGGGTGAAAGAGTTTATATATTATTTGTAGTCTTAAGCTTGAGTAATAAGCTAGCACATGTGCACACTCACGCACACGTGAGCCAAACCCAAACCAAGCCCAAGTCCAATGGAAAATTGGGTTTCGTTCCGGAAACCAATTAACCGAGCGCCTCACGTCTTACTCGCGCACAGGGGGTGCAAATCTCAGCCTTCAATCCTCGCGGATCGTCCTCTTTGAAAAAACACACAGAAACCATTACATCTCTAATTTCTCTTCTTTGGTTTTCTCTCTCTGTATTGACCACTGATAAATCCAAGCTTGTTCTGAGTCCCTTGTTCTTACGAGTACACGTCAACAAGGAAGAGACTGCTCAAGCCTGGAGGGTAGATCGCCATTGCCTTTTTGCACCGAGATAAGTTCTCCGAAGGGCGAAAACTACTCTTAAGGACACTGATAAGTATTCTGTTTTATAGTAGTATCTGTTTAATTTTTCCAACAATTTATAACAATTGAAGAAGTGTGTTGTTAATTAAGTGTGTGTAAATAATATATATATATATACACACACACGAGAGTAATGTTAGGGTACAAATCATTCTTACAACTTATTTAAAACTATTTTTATTTCTCTTAAATGGCACTGTAAGATCTAATTAAATATCAATGAACTCCAATAGAGATAGAAATAATTATAAATAAATGAATTATACCCATTGAATTACTTATATACACACATTATTGTATGTACAATTAATACAAATAAAATTAAACTGAAAAAAGTTGGTGGAAGAAGTCTTGGTTGGACCTTTTAGGGGCAAGTGGAGGTGGGGGCCGTGCCTCCTAGGGATGTAGGAGACAAGTCATATTTAGTGGCTGAATCCAGTGTATCTAGGCTAGTAAGATGCCTGTATAAGCGTTTATCTATATATAATCTATATTATGATGAGTTCTTCCATGATATATCTAATTTCAACTTAAAATGTACTCCTTCTATCTTTTTTTTTTAGTTCACATTTGGAAACTTAGTTTTTTAAGGGGATAAAAATAATTCATACTTATTTTTCATAATTGTTCTTAATTATTATAATAATTTTTTTAATTTTGTCTTGGTGTAGATTTCAAGGAAGGGCATGTTTTGGAAAATAAATAAAAATTGTAGATTAATTTAGGAAAGTAGACAATAATTTTGAAACATCCCAAAATGAAATATAGCACTAAAAAAAAGGGACGAAAAGAGTAATAATTTAGGCTCATAATATTATTAGTAGATTACAAATATTGTAATGTTGAAAACTATTTTAATTTTTAGAAGTAAAATATTTTTTCAAATTACAATATTTTGAAAAAATTTATAATATCACCAAGCGATTTGATCGTACGAATACAATCAAAACGGGGTATAATATTTTATTATTATGGACAAAATATTTTAAACTATAGAAATCGTCCAAAGTGGTACCCAAATCACAAAAGATGTGCCAAGGTGGTCGCACCAAAAACGCTGACAAACAACACCAAGATTGATAAGGAACACGCATGAAGTGTTTTGGCCCACAAGGTCTTCATACTAGGGAATGTGCCTCCATAACTACTTAACTAGTATACATTTGTGTGTATATATTAACTTATATAATCTATACAAAAATATGTATAAATGACAACAAAAAAAACGCCTTCAGAGTAAAATTTGCCCCTCAACTTTGAATTTCTGTGTCCGCCCGTGTTTCACTTGTAGTCTGACGGTTGATATAGTCAAGACATATATGTATACAAACGATCACCAACTCAACGAACAATAATATATTCATATCTCTAATCATACTTTCAATTATATTCAATGTTTTAAATATATGTACTTTGTATTATTTGACTTTTTTTATACTTTTTTATGCACCACTTGTATAATATAAGGTACAAACATTTAAAGTAAGAGTGTGATTGAAAGTGTGATTACAAGTGAGTATATCAGTATTGCCAACTTAAATTACGTGCTCTACCATTTAAACGACAAATAGTACAAGAATTTACTTACCATTAAATACCACGCCATGACGCCCACAAACCCACGTCACTAACCACAGTTAGAACGCATGCATACACACACACACATATATATATATATATATACACACACATGACATACATGAGAAGTTATTCAGTGAGCCCGTCACGCCACGTCAGCATGTTGACGTGGTGTGACCATTTAATTCTAACCACCCACTTGCCCCTTCCTTTTAGGGAGATCATGACAAGTGGTTAGTGAAATTTCAAATTTGAAATCTGATAACCACTTGTCATGATCCCCCTAGAAGGAGGGGGCAAGTGGATGGCTGAAATTAAATGGTCACACCACGTCAGCATGCTGACGTGGCGTGACGGGCTCACTGAATAATTTCTCGACATGTAGAGAGTGGTCTAATATGATTGCGTGTATTACATAATTTATATATATGTATGCTATTTTCAAACACCATTTGATTTTTTTCTTCTTCTTACAGATACAACCACTGCACAGTCGGCACCAATTATAAAGAAGGTTAGCTGTCTACATTAAATTCGTTTATATATGTCAATATTGAAATTATTGGGTAATTAATTTTCTTTTATTTGAGAACTAATTAAGAGAAGAGATTTTTTTACTTATTTACGTTCAAAGACTTCTCATAGTCACTGGAAACTACATAAACTAAAATGAGATATGGACTAAACTTTAAAGATATATTTTGTAATTAACCCATTTTATGAAAACCAATTAAGTATTAACATCTATCATCTTTTAGGCATTCCCAAACATACCTTTTGTTGTTGCGGCTAGAACACTACTAATGGATTGATAGTTTAGCCGTCAATACGCAAATGCAAACGTATATGCTTTGACTCCATATATTTTATGGGTAATATTTGGGACACAACCTTCATACAACTTTCATACAACCTCCCCAAAAGATGTGTCTATCTCTCTCCTGTGATGTCACTGGACTCCACAGTGACACAGGAAAGAGATAGACACATCTTTTGGGGAGGTTGTATGAAAGTTGTATGAAGATTGTGTCCCAAATATTACTCATATTTTATATATATACTAGTGGGGTAGCAAGTGCTTTGCACATGCCCGTCAAATGTACGAGTTTTTCTCTTAAAAATAGGACAACACCTAATATTAGAGAATTTGATTAGTGTAGTTGATTTATGGAGTGTTTGTGCCCAATTAACCATGAAAAAAATATTATGTAAGTAGCCATTTTTGTTGACCCTTTTTCAAGTCATTTGTAATTATGGTTGTAAAAGTTAGTTTTTTCTTACATAAATTGACCTGTAGTAGCCATTTTGTTAACTCTTTTTTAAGCCAGTTGTAATTATGGTTGCAAAGGCTATGTAAGTAGTCATTTTTGTTGACCCTTTCTGAAATCAATTGTAATTATGGTTGCAAAGGGCAGTTTGGAAATTTAGACAAATTCGTAAAGAAATAAAATTGACCTATATGTAAATATTATATAATTAACTATTTTTGCTGACTCTTTTTGAAGCCAATTATAATTATGGTTGTAAAGGACAATTTGGGAATTTGGGAAAATTTAATAGATACGCATATGTGTGTATATAGATATATAGAAGTATATATATAAGTGATATATAGTAGGGGTAATTTGGGTAATAGTAAAGCAGGGGTAATTTCGATAATATTAAAGATTCGAGCAGCACCTAATATTAGAGAATTTGATTAGTGAAGTTCATTTATGGAGTGTTTGTGCCCAATTAAGCATGAAAAAAATATTATGTAAGTAGCCATTTTTGTTGACCAATTTTCAAGTCAATTGTAATTATGGTTGCAAAAGTTAGTTTTTTCTTACAAAAATTGACCTGTAGTAGCCATTTTTGTTAACTCTTTTTTAAGCCAATTG
Source organism: Hydrangea macrophylla (assembly GCA_033977485.1). NCBI lineage: Eukaryota > Viridiplantae > Streptophyta > Magnoliopsida > Cornales > Hydrangeaceae > Hydrangea > Hydrangea macrophylla. Next base: position 98,483,456 of record CM066985.1, read on the forward strand.
TAATTATGGTTGCAAAGGCCTATGTAAGTAGTCATTTTTGTTGACCATTTTTGAAATCAATTGTAATTATGGTTACAAAGGCCTATGTAAGTAGTCATTTTTGTTGACCCTTTTTGAAATCAATTGTAATTATGGTTGCAAAGGGCAGTTTGGAAATTTAGACAAATTCGTAAAGAAATAAAATTGACCCATATAGGTAATTTGGGTAATATTAAAGATTCGAGCAGCTTTGGCAATTGAGCCATTGAGGTGTTGTGTTTTTATTGTATATATCTATATATATATATATATATATATTAGAGGGCAATTTGGGTAATAGGAAAAATTCGACCACTTTTACAAATCAACCTTCAAAACGGGGTGTGTGTCGTAATTTAAACTCTTTTATTGACCTATATGTAATTTCTAATGCATATCATCACTTGAACCAAATTGAAACAGCCACAATTTGCAATGTTAAAAGCAGCCGCAATGTTGGAGGGCAATTTGGGAAATAGGAAACATTCGAGCACTTTGAAATTTGAGCTTCAAAATGGGGGTGTGTTATCAGAGGGCAATTTGGGTAATAGGAAAAATTTGACCACCTTTACAAATCGAGCTTCAAAACGGGGTGTGTGTCATATTTTAAACTCTTTTATTGACCTATATGTAATTTCTAATGCATATAATCACTTGAACCAAATTGAAACAGCCACAATTTGCAATGTTAAAAGCAGCCGCAATGTTGGAGGGCAATTTGGGAAATAGGAAAAATTCGAGCACTTTGAAATTTGAGCTTCAAAATGGGGGTGTGTTTTTATAAGATAGTAGATATACACAGTCAGGCTCTAAAAAGGGCGTCATTTTTTTCTTAAAGAGAGGGCCTCTGTTTTGGCCGTCAGATCGTGTTTTCATTAATGGCAGTTTTGTCATTTCACAGTTTTTAAACACGATCCGACGGTCAAAACAGAAGCCCTATCTTTAATAAAAAGAGGATGCCCTCTTTAGAGAATCTTTGTATATATATATATATATATATATTTAAGTGGAATAACAAGCAGAAAACTATATGACATAAAATGTTTTTTACCAAGCCCACCTTATCCACTACAGCCATGCGTTGAATTTAGGAAGTTTCGTGGGGCCAAATTAATTTGCCTCATGGTGGTTTGAAAATTCAGTTTTGTTCAAAACTTTTATGGCGTTGACAAATGTCAACAATCATTTAATAGCAACACATACATTTAGATATCTCTACATATATGAGTATGGGGCTATATAAGTGTGGCCTTGGTCAGAGACTTCCCAATTAGCAACCCAAGTCTCAAACTTATCTTTTCTTTGAGGTTCTATCTGCTGTCCTATATATATCCTTGGCTTCAATTCTCTATACAAAAACAAACCTTTTCTTCATAGCTCAAATGATCACAGCTTTCTTTCTTTTGAAATCACTTTTGATATGAGCAATTCAAGAAGGCCAAGAATGAAGTCTATTTCCAATTTAGCCTACGACAGAGGTTGATCCAAACGGTCCCCAAAACACCCAAAAGTAAGTCTCTTTTTTTGGCTGTTTGTATCATAATCAGAAATTGAATTTTCCATTTTGAGAATGGAATTTGTAAAGGGTAAGAAAGAAAAGAAGAATTTGATCATCAAGACATGGGAAAGGTGCAAATCGATCCGCGGTGACCGCGAAATTTCCCTGTCCAAGAGCAAATCATGGTCTATAAGCTCATCCAAACAAGCCACAAGGAAATCAAAGAGCAAAGTTGCTCCTGAGGGTTGTTTTTCAGTGTATGTGGGACCAGAGAGGCAAAGATTTGTGATCAAGGCCAGTTATGCAAATCACCCTTTGTTCAAGATGTTACTTGAAGATGCTGAGTTGGAATATGGGTATAATAGTGAAGGCCCTATTTCACTTCCATGTGATGTTGATCTTTTTTATAAGGTCTTAGCTGAGATGGAAAGTGAAAAGATTAGTACTTCTCATGGGTTTGGCTTTGCATATGGGTCTTGTAGCCCTTTTAATCCATCTAGGCGTTTGGGTAATAGTGACATGGGAAAGGGTTATAGTTCATATGGGCTTCTCACTCCATTAAGATTGCTTAAGATGAACTAGTATCCTATTTATTTTTTTTGGGTTAGATGAGATGAATTAGTATTCAGTGTGTGTATGGGATCAAATCCATTTTGTATGCATATACATATCGATATGTATATGTGTATGTATATATATATATATATACTAGGGTAGCGGCACGAGCAATGCACTTGCCAATACCCTCTTATTAGTTTTTTTTTTTTTTCTTTCTTCATATCAATAGTGTAAAAATGTAATGAAAGATATTATATTCTGTCGAATTATCTTTCCTTCAAGTTTACACTGTGATTACTTCTATATTATTGGTATTTTCTCTCCTTTGGATTGTGTTATGGTATTAAAGTATTGCAACTAATATTACAAGGTCAGGAAAGTGAAATATGAGTAAGCCATACTTCTGAAATATGCTTCCACAATACCTTGTGTGGTCCCATTTTATGTGTCTATCTTTGCGTTTTCAAGCATTTTTTGTTTTCCTTTGAAGAAAGCACTACAATTTTCGTCTCCAAATATTCAAAGTGCCTTAATAGACAATATTTCTGAAATAGTAGATGATATGTGTGTGCAATAAAAATAAATTTAGAAGCATGTGTGTGAAATAAATTTACATCTATGTGTTAAAATAACTAAAAGCTTCATTTGGTATTTTGAAGGATATAAGTTCATTATTTCTATGCATCTTAGAGTATAAGATTTGAATAGTATTGTTTCAATTTGGTATGAGATTTTAATAAAAGTGAATTTTTTGGGGATTTGGTTATAAGATTACTAAGCAAAAATGTATTCATATTTTTTTTGAGTTAATTTGATCTCCATTTATTCAAAGTTCGGGAAATTAAAGGGAAACACCACAGGGGAGATAAATATGCAACAGAATGTTGACGTAAATGTAATTATACATATTATAATATATAAATCCTAAAATTGATGGAAGAAGTTGAGCATAATGCAAATATTAGTGACCAATCATAAATAGCCACTTTATTTGAATTTTTTTGAAGTTAAGTATAAATATCCCAAATTTGGCTGACCCAAATGTAGTTAGATATATTAAAATAAATAAATCGTAAATTTGAGGGAAGAAGTTGACCAGAATGTAAGTGTTAGTGACCAATTCATAAATAGACACTTTATTTGATTTTTTTTAAATGAAGTATAAATATCCCAGAATTTGCTGAGCCAAATGTAATAACACAGAATATTGTTGATTGAAACCTTATTATTATATTAAATAAAATTTCAAAAACTGACCTGAAAGTAATAATTAATCTGAAATAATAGAATTACCCTCACACAAATCGAGATATCATTATGATGAGTATCACGATATACGCATAATTATGGTATGTTGAAGGGGTATTATGGTATTGAAAAGATGCAAAAGGACAATATAATATTTAACTAACTCAGAATTTTTTGCCTCCTTTATGCAAGGTATTGATATAGAAATCAAAGTTACATGTACAAATAAGTATATATATATATATATATATATACAGTCAGGCTGTAAGGAGGGCGCCCTCTTTTTTATTAAAGAGAGGGCTTCTGTTTTGACCGTCAGATCGTATTTAAAAACTGTAAAATGACAGCAGTACCCTTAATGAAAACACAATCTGACGGCTGAAACAGAAGTCATCTCTTTAATAAAGAGAGGGAGCCCTCTTTAGAGAATCTTTGTATCTATATATATATATATATATAAGCTTCTATGGACAAATCTATTATTTAATAGAAGTTACAATATTGTGCAAGTCTTGGTCCGAATCTATACAATTATTATAAGGTGCGCGATCTTGTGCATTTTATCTTCCTTTTCTTTTATTGTTCTTTTATTTTATTTCACCCGAATGGTTCTGAATTGTATTGATATGTGAAATAGGTACATACAAAGATAATTAAGTACTTTGTGGCCGAGTAGTAAGCTTTTTGGGTGTACTATTCAAAAGGTTTAGTGTTCGAGTCATAGGGGGCATGGCCACTAGAGTATTCACTCGGCGCCTCCAGGCCTCGGGGGATTAGTCGAGGTGCGAGCAAACTGGCCCGGACACCCCGATTACCTAAAAAAAAAAAAAAGACCCATTATGTGGGAAACAAATCAAAAACCGAAAAACAGCCCCTATAGACAAGAGAAATGCTATTCAAGATAAGAGAAATGAATCAATCACATATTTTATCTTACGAAAGATAATCATATATACTCCTTGTAACTAGTAATCCAACTAAGTGGTAAAATGGCGATCTATGAGAAATTATTTGTGAACTCGTCACACTACATTATCATGCGACATGGCGTTATGCTTGGATCATATGGGGCCTTGTGCTCGCTACATTTAGGAGGTATATACATAACAAATAATGGCTGACATTAAGCAAAATATTATAACCAAGGACAGATCAAGGAATATGGTTTAGCGAGGGCAACATTAAAATTATAAGTATTGGGGGACCAGTAATTTTTTTGAGGGGTGAGCTAACATTAGTATATGTGGGTTAGGCTAATTAAAAGGACATTGTGAAGGCCATGTTGAGTTAAAATACCACTATTTTTTTTCCCCTGAAATGTTTACAATATTGGGCCACAACCAGACCGAGCCTACCTCTGGGTCCATAGCCAGACTGTCCCATATCGACTAACGTGGATACGCCCTTGCACATTCCCCTAATTATCATAAGTGGGGACGTTACACTATATCAGCACAATGAGATGATGTATGTAACGAGCTCACTGAATAACTTCTTGTGCTCTATGCATTAGGAGGCATGGTCATATTTGGCGGGTCAATCTAGTATGCTTGTAATTAATATCAGAGTTTTTTCAAAATAAGGAACAAGAAGAGTGGGTTGGGATGACTACTTTGTTTTGTCAAAACCAAAGAAAGATGAAGTCAACTTATAAGATATTGTGGGAGAAATTATTTTATGGTTCTGGATCATATGTCATGTGATGATCCCGATCAGTTGAGAATTGCGATATGGACAAGTGTAAATTTTTTGTCTTCTAAAAATCAGATAACTTTTATCACATGGCAACCATATATTGACTGAGACCACCATATAACAATGGTCCAGGACCATGGAAAAATTTCTCCAATTGTGCTGGAATACTTTGACTAAGAGTAATATTTGGGACACAACCTTCATACAACTTTCATACAACCTCCCCAAAAGATGTGTCTATCTCTCTCCTGTGATGTCACTGGACCCCACAGTGACACAGGGAAGAGATAGACACATCTTTTGGGGAGGTTGTATGAAAGTTGTATGAAGGTTGTGCCCCAAGTATTACCCATGACTAATATCACATAGGCAGTCTACGGGTGAGTCGGTTCACTACGGTGCTGCGGTGCATCACTGTACAAGCGCAATGCGGGGGACTGTAGAAGCTGAAAATGCGTTGGTGGCAATTTATATGTTACGATTGGAGCAAGTCTATAAATAGAGTAAAACTTGTGACACAACTAAATACACAAATTTTGGGACACAATCCAATTAATGTGTCTATCTCTCTCCTGTGATGTCACTGGACCCCACAATGACAGAGGAGAGAGATAGACACATTAATTAGGTTATGTCCCAAAAGTTGTGTGTTTGGTTGTACCCCCAGTATTACTCCTATAAATATTCACCCATGTAGGTAAGTAAGTTCAAATTACACAACCAAATTAGACCCCCTTTTTTAGGATATATATCAACTAGAATTCTCTCTCCTCAAATATATCCTCATCTTTATTTTATTTTTTCTATAAAACTATTTCTAGATGCTATTTTCTGCAGAAACAGAATTCTGAGTATTGACTCTAAGAGATATTGAGGATTGTCTTTTAGAGTCGAACTTTGTAGATTTTTTTTTTTTTGGGTATCTTGAATAATATAAGTTTGTGGATTCCCATTTGCACACCATTTTTACTTTTTAGGTTTAGGTCGATCGTATATGGGTTGGGTCAAGTTGGATTCGGGCTGATTATAGGTTCACATAATTGGTAGTAATGGATTGGGCTGGGTTGGCTGGGGACGTGTACATTGGGCATGTTCAATAATACCCGATTAGTATGCATGGGTTGATGAGCTGGGTTTCGAACATGGATAAAAATCAAAATTAACATTAATGAGGTAGTAACAAAAGACTAGTACCGTGTATTCAAAGTTGTGATTTTAGACATACTGGACATCCATAATTCAATTAGCGACTCCAAATAGTTTGAGAAAGTAGTTTAGTTGCTCACGCATGTGTAAATGGCTCAGTCTGTCGACGGACTGGTTTTTAACGACGAAAATATCACTTTAAGGGATGAACTTTTCGTCGCAATTTTTTTTTTTTTTTTTTTTTTAAATAAAAATCATGCATTTTTAGCGACGAAAAATTTTGTCGCTAAAAACAACATTATCGTCGCTAAAAACCTATCTGTCGATGGACTGGTCCATTTAAGGGCCTAACTATATATATATATAGTCAGGCTCTAAAGAGGGCGCCTTCTCTTTAATAAAGAAAGGGCTTCTGTTTTGGCCGTTGTATTGTGTTTTCATTAATGACAATTTTGTCATTTTACAGTTTTTAAACACAATCTGACGGTCAAAATAGAGGTCATCTCTTTAATAAAGAGAGGGTGCCCTCTTTATAGCCTGACTGTATGTATATATATATATATATAGGGGCTACTATCTTACAACATGAAGGTTGTAAATAGCATTGCACACCAGTTTTTAGCGACCAATAAAAATATTTTTAGCAACAAATTTTTTTAAAAAAATATTTCATTGCTAAAGGTGAAAAAAAAAATTAATTTTGGTCACTAAAGGTGAAAATTTTCATTGCTAAAAGAGGTTTTTTCGTCGCTAAAGGGCTTTTCTTAAATTCAATTTTGAAAATTTGTAAATCCCCCAATTTTACATCTTTTGCATCTCCCTTCCCTCTCCTTAAACATCATTTCACCTTTCTCAACACTCTCTTTCTCTCTAAATTAACAAAAGTTTTTAGAAAAAAATAAATACACTTCTTGTAGTTACACATTTTTCAATTTACCCCATGAAGTTCACCACTATTAATACACTTATGTGATTTGGACTAATGTGTAACAAGTTTATAAATCTATCATAATTAACGGAATAGAGCCTATACGGCCATACAGGGGGTGTTATAACTCGAGTATAAAATAACTATACAATATTCTAATAAAATTTAGTGGATTAAGTAAACGTTTGCTGATTAATCTAAACCACAGTGGTATTAGTGCCACATTAAAATTTACAAGGAGTGAACTGAAAAACATGCTAATTAAAAGGGGTGTATTTTGAATTTGTCCTATAATTATTTTAAGTGTTTTTTTTTTTTGGTAGTGCTTTGTATAGGAAGAAGAAAAGAGTAATGCAAGAAAAGTGTAATGCTACGTTTCTCATATTCTTTTTTCAAAAAAAAAAATTCAACACATGCGGCAGTGGAACCCTCTTTAATAATGATGGAAACCCTTCAACATTAATCAATCAACATCAACTAGTTCATTGTCATATGTGTATAGAAAACACTTTTGAGAGGAAAAAAATTAATATTAAGCATACCAATATTTCTCGGAAGAAAAATATGATGTATATATATTTGGTGTATATATTTTTGTCGTCTAGCCGTTTGTATACAACAACGAGGCGTTGAATTAAGGGGGAGGCTCCCTCTTTTGCCAAAAAAGGGGTTATAAAATATATTTTTGTTCAAACTTTTATGGTGTTGACAAAAGCCAACTAGTGTTTATTATGAGCATGTATATCTATAAGAATATGCCAACTATGACATTTTCTATCTTATATGTTATAAAAATAATGAGCATAAGGCTGTAAAAATGTGGCCTTGGACAGAGATTTCCCAGTTAGCAACCCAAATCTAAAGTTTATCTTTCTTGAGGTTTCACCTTCTGTGACTATATATCCCATCTTTGGCTTCAATCATCTCTACAAAAACAAACCTTTTCTTCATAGCTCAAATGGTAACAATTCTTCCTTCTGAGATCACTATAGATATGAGCAATCCAAGAAGGCCAAGAATGAAGTCTATTTCCAATTTAGCCTATGACAGAGGTTGATCCAAACAATCCCCAAAAAACCCAAAAGTAAGTCTCTTTTCTCTTTGCTTTACAATCACAATAATCTTATTGTGAGAATGGACTTTGTAAATGGTAGCAAAGAAAAGAAGAATTTGATCATCAAGATATGGGAAAAATGCAAATCGATCCGCAGCAGCGACCGCGAAATTTCTCTGTCAAAGAGCAAATCATGGTCTGCAAATTCATCCAAAAAGGTCATAAGGAAATCAAAGAGCAAAGTAACTCCTGTGGGTTGTTTTTCAGTCTATGTGGGACCAGAGAAGCAAAGGTTTGTGATCAAAACCAAGTATGCAAATCACCCTTTGTTCAAGATGTTACTTGAAGATGCTGAATTGGAGTATGGGTATCATAGTGAAGGTCCTATTTCACTTCCATGTGATGTTGATCTTTTTTACAAAGTCTTAGCTGAGATGGATAGTGTAAAGATTAGTACTAGTACTACTCATGGGTGGGGATTTGCATATGGATCTTGTAATCCTTTTACTCCATCTAGGCGTTTAGGTTGTAGTGAAATGGCAAAGGATTATGGTTCATATGGGCTTCTCACTCCATCAAGATTGCTCAAGATGAATTAGGTGCTTGGGATCAAATCCATTTTGTAACTTAATGTTGTAATTTGTAGTCCAAATTGGGTGTTTTTCAAAGCCAAACTCTTTCTCTCTCTACATCTCTCTAGTTGGTGTGGTGTTGGGTAAAAGTGTGATTGAGACCATTGTCTCACATTGCTTAGGAAGAGGGAGTTGAGATGCTTAGTATAACCTTTCTCAATATGGACTTAATAATAAGTTGGAACATGTGGGCTCTCACGCGCACATGAGCCAAATCATTAGCAAGAAAGCTAGTGGCCAATTCATCGAGGGGGATGGGGGACTTATGCCCATAACAGAGGTCAATAGTAGTGGTAACCCAACCTACATATCACAGCCCACCCCCACCAGCATGATATTGTCCGCTTTGCAGTACCCAGGCTCGCACATACGGCCCAGGCCCACTCACGGCTTTGCTCTGGCACTGGCCCAACAGACCAGCCCAAAAGGCCTCATGCTAGGAAGGTGCACAAGCTCTACATATAAGCACATCACCCTCCCCCTCCCCAGGCGATGTGGGACGCAATTCCCTGTCCACACAGTCGACTGGCGCGCAGCCCGGTCGATTGAGACAGAGTCTCACATCTACCCCCCCTTAAGAGAGGCCCACGTCCCTGTGGGCTTTCCCCACGCATGGACATGGCACACTTTCGGCTGGGGTCAGGCTCTGATACCAATTGTCACAGCCCACCCCCACCAGCATGATATTGTCCGCTTTGCAATACCCAGGCTCGCACATACGGCCCAGGCCCACTCACGGCTTTGCTCTGGCACTGGCCCAACAGACCAGCCCAAAAGGCCTCATGCTAGGAAGGTGCACAAGCTCTACATATAAGCACATCACCCTCCCCCTCCCCAGGCGATGTGGGACGCAATTCCCTGTCCACACAGTCGACTGGCACGCAGCCCGGTCGACTGAGACAGAGTCTCACACTACATGAGTGGAGATCCCACAAACTATGTTCATATGGGTAATAACAAACTACTAGTTGATTTGGTGAGACACTATCAATCATATAATTATAGTCCATCCCTATGGTGCAGATAGTATAGACTGCAACGTGTGAGGTTGAGTCTTAACTCTTAAATGAATTCATAGTCCTTATTGGGTGGTATGTATAGTTGCAGTACATACTTGATGAATTCACATATGTGAGTGTGGAAGTGGGGCCGCTTCCTATGAGATCTTAGGCAGGTTCTCTAGAGCACTCATGAAATCCAGGTACGGCGCATGGTCGAAAAAGTGCTAAACCGCGTTAACAACCTTGTTTATCAAAGTGTATTGTGGGTGATGAGTACTTTGATTCACACAAAGAAATGAGGTTCATAGAAATTCTAATTTTACCAAATTTCTATGAATCAATTTTTATTTCCCTAAGTGTTGGTTCATAGTCCAAAAGACACCATCACTGATACAATATACAAAAGTGGTCGATCGTTACTTCTCAAAATTTGTCTTTGAAAAATGTAGGGAATTGTTGTAATTTGTAGTCCAAATTAGGTGTTTTTCAAAGCCAAACTCTTTCTCTCTCTACATCTCTCTAGTTGGTGTGGTGTTGGGTAAAAGTGTGATTGAGACCCTTGTCCCACCTTGGTTAGGAAGAGGGAGTTGAGATGCTTAATATAAGCTTTCTCAATATGGGCTTAGTAATAAGTTGTAACATGTGGGCTCTCACGTGCACATGAGCCAAGCCCAAGCAAATCCCAAATTCAATAGAAATTTGGGTTTCGATCCGGAAATTGTTTAACCAGGCACGTCACGTCTTACTCGCACGCAGGGGGGTGGGGGGGAGCAAATCCCGGCCTCCAAGCCTCGCGGGCTCACACATTTGGACCATCCTTTTGCAAATTATTTTTTCCAAAAGCTTTCCTTTTTGCTTTGGCTGATTAAATTCTTTCCCTCACAGATTTACGCCTTCCTAAAATGTGCAATCAATTAGCCGTTTAAATAATTTATATCCTTTCTTTGTAACACGTTTTATACAAATCAAGGGATTTTCCGTCGGGTCAATGTTGCTATAAAATTCGTCGGTCATTCTCTTTGAAAATACAGAGCAATACAATCTGCTTCTCTCTGGTTCTTCTCTGTTCTTTTCTCTGGTTCGATCACTGATATACAACAAGGTTGTTATGTGCCCCTTGTTCAACGAGTGCACGTGACCAAGGAAGAGGCTGCATAATCCTGGAGGGTAAGCCGCTGAGACCTTTCTGTACCGAGGCAAGAACTCCGAGGGGCGGAAATTACTCTTAAGGACAGTGTTCTCCAACACGACTCAGTCAGACTCTTCGACCCGTTTGATAAGTATTTTCGTTCATAGCAGTGTCTGTTCACTATTATTTTTCTTACACGTAACATGTGACATATCTATGTACTAGAAGTTATTATCAAATCTATTGTTAGTACAAGTCATGATCCATAGGGTAAAAAGCATTTTGCCCCCTCAAACTATACATACTTTTGCAATTCACACCTTGAACTTTGAAAAGTTGCAATGTCCCCCATGAACTATCTCTAGGGTTGCAATGTCCCCCCTAAACTTCAAAAACTTGAAATGTCCCCCCTGAACTATCATCTATGTTGCAATGTTCCCCCTGAACTATCTTTCTGTTGCAAAGACAACCCTGCCATCACATTCTATCAAGAAATGTGATGGAATTTGCTTGTGTATGACTGTGGACACGCAGAATTCCACCTCTTTGTTTTGATTTGAGATTGTTTTGAAAGAGAAAAGAAAAGGAGGTCTGTTGAAAACATATACAGAGTCGCCACTTGGTCTTTAAGGAACCAAGAAACCTAATTTTGACTCACACAAACGGATAAGGGCTCCGGCCTTTCATAACCAAAGAACTTGGCTCGGGGTTTTGGTACGAGAGAGGAATGAGCCTTTGTCACGACTAAAACACTCTCAACTCGCCCCGTCTCTTGACGGGCCTTAATTAGCATCCAAATAATCATCTTGTACTATGTATGGTTCGACAATTAATACTATGATAATATATTACATCACATAAGAATCTAGAAAATGGAAGATCAAAAGATAAGATATCATTCATAAGATCTAAGCCAAGTATCACACAATGCAAAGTGAAAGATCACACAAACAAACCTAGGAAAAACTCGTCTAATCACATATCAAGTAATCAAGTTTTCCTAATCTAAAGGAGGACATGAATTGTTCTTGAAACAAATAAACAAATTAATCAAAATATGCTTAGCAAGTTAGAATGATGCATGTTAATCTTTGAGAAAAGAAGATCTCTCAATCCCCGGGACGGATGAGAAAGGATGATTAGATTGAGGGGAAGCATGGACGTGTGATCTAGTTCATTCCATATAATCTTCTTAGATTAGGGGTCACAAAAACCCCAAATCTTGCATGAATGCAATGCATGATCCTAGGATGTGCAAAGGTTGTTGTGTGTTTGTGTATATGGACTTTCTAAAGTGACTTATAAGTCTAATAAGATGAATGAATGCATGGAGGAAATCATCATGGGATATGTACAAATGTAGTATGGACTACTTCCTAAGATATGAACAAATTTGGAGTGCATGTAAGCATCAAATCAAAGAATGAAAGTAAAAGAATGTTTGCTGTGAATAGTGGACAGAACAATGACTTGTTCTTGTGGAAAATGAAAAGTAGGGTTAGGAATGTTTTCAATGCATGATTTTTTATTGAGGCCATACTTATTGTGTCCAGAACACAAATCAAAAAGCCAACCCTCAATAACTATTACAGATTGAGAAAAATCATATAAATAATAGAGGTTACTCAGAAACAAAGTCCGTACTGTCGACTGAAATGTTGAAAAATCTTAGAAATTGAAAAAAAACATCTAGAGACCTATATTATACAGAAAGTTTCCTACGCCATTGAAGTTTAAGGGAACAATAAGTTAGGACCACTCTTTTTGGAAAAGTTTTCTGGAAAACAAGTTGAAAGTCAACCAAGCTATTGTGACAGCAAAAACAGAATGTCTGGAAGGAATGTTTGGGTCTAAATGGACCCCTTCCAAGTGTTCCCAAGTCAAACCAAAAATCATGGGTGTTCTCTAATGAGTTAAGAAGGCTTTCCAAGTGGTGTCATGTCAATACTTTGAGTATTGAGTCCTAGAGAAATCATTGAACTCAGATTGTTCACTGTTTTGAAGATTTTGGTAAAACAAGGCTTGTTTCTTGAAATCCAAACGTTGGGGGTTTTAAAGGGGTTTTGAAATAGGGGTTTTGAAAGTGTATTTCCAGCACTCAAAGGGGATTAAAACCACTTGGGAAACCACCATCAAACTCATCATCAAGAACTCCCAATATTTCTTGCACAAACATAGTTTTGTTTGAGAATATGACTTCAATACTACATATGAATATATTGAAGTTAGAATCGTCATCCATCAAACATGTATTTGAGGTCAAGAGCTACTATCCATAAGGATTCACTCTCCTTAAACAACATGTCATCTAGATGATGATGAACTAGTGAGTAATCAAAGAAAAAAAAAAGAAATGGGATAAGAAAAGATGAACATTAATGTAAACAAGCAAGTAATAGCAATCAATAGATGATAATCAATGTGATTTTGGACTTGTAGTTTGGTGTTTCACTCATAGATGTTGACATTTGGACGTGGAAGTAGCTTTCTAACTCATAAATGCTTAGAGAAATGGTGGTTGGGTGTATTGAGGATGAAGTATATAGAAGAATGGTGGAGGAAAACAAGATTGGAACTCACTTTCTATAGAAAAATAGTAGGAGGAAGCTCCTTTCTCACTTCTAAATCTATCTCTATCTCTATCTCTATCTATCTTTCTCTCTACAACTTTATCAAGCTTTGCACTTGGCTCCCCCCAAAATGAGAAGTCAAGGGGGGTTTATATAGGACAATTTGGGGTGGTTTTGGGGTTTTAAAAGTACTCCCATTGGTCCCAAACAACTGAAAACATAGAGCTACGTCGTTTTGGTTTCTAATTAATCAAAATGCACCCCCAAAAGAAATTGCAAAAATGGACTATTCTGGAGGAGAGTGCCGTGGTGGCAGTGGGCCAGTGCCGCGGCGGCACTGCTCCTCATTTGTCCGGATAATTCTTTTTAGGCCCCCAGAGGTCCCGATATTCGCGAAAAGGCCCTATTTTGTCCGAAATTCACAGAAAATGCGTATGAACTCCAAACTGAGGTTGTGATATACCGTTGTAAAGGTAATGGAGTCTACTTTACATTAAAAAAATAGTTTAGAGAAATGTCACTTTGAAAAGTTTTGCGGTATTCACGATAAAAGCCGATTTGATCGCCTTTTTCACCTTCAGAAATTCATAATAAATTCGATTTAAATTCGGGAATTATGTGCGATATACCGTTGGAAAGCTATTGACCTCTAGTATACATGAAAAATGTTTGAAAAATTATACAGCACTCGGGTTTCAAAGTCAACTTTTAGGTCAAATCGATCAAACCGGGATTTCCAAGAAGTTCTGGGAACCTCTGGGAGCTCTCCCAAGAGCTGACGTTTTTGTCCGATTTTCTTTTAAACTCATTTTAAAACTTTCCCAGAATGATCCTGAAACTTTTTGGCGAATTTGGATGATTTTGGTCAAAACTTGGTCAACTGGTCAAACTTCTGTCAACGGGGACTTTTCGGAAACTTCCGAGACTTTCGGGGGTCTCTGAGAGCTGATGATTTCATCCGATTTTGCTTGAAAACTCATTTTGTAATAACCTGCATTTCCATTTAATTTAAAATTCATGTCCATATTTAATTTATGTGTATTTGCATTGGCATATTTAAATTCAATTAGCATGGTCAGCTTTTACTTTAATTCCAGTCACTTGTTTGGAATATCTATTTCTTATCTAATTCACATTTAAAGTTTATTGGGGGCCAAACTGCAATTTTACAAAGTTAGTGATACCTGTGTGGATTTCAAAGTCTGTATTCCAAAAACGGTGAAAATAACTTCTATTGACTCAATCAGTATTTTTATGAAATCAAAAAATCAATTCTTACATTAAAATGAATTTCCTGTATTTTTGTGGTGACCACCGCGCCCCGAAAATACCAGTTTATGTCCAAAACTGTATGCGCTGTACTAAACTTTCCCAGATTTTGGAAGTGACGTAAAGTTGGACATGACATATGCTTTATTTCCATTAATGGCAAGTGATCATTGGCTTAGGCCTTGTTTGGCAATGCTTGTGTGTGTGTGTATTGTTGTGACCATAAGCTAATTTTCCCAAACACTTGCTTGTTGCCCCCTAGTACTCTACATGACCTTTCAAACAATTTGGGAGACATTGCAGCCTTGAATCTGTGTATACGTATATACATATGTGCTGTGTATTTATGATATTAACAATCACAATTGTTTTGTTGAGTGAAGAGGGTTGTTCTTGGAGCCCAAGATTGGTGAGGTTCTATTTATACATACACTACACACTCTCACACACATACATTGAGTTTCTTACTGAAATTCCAGAGAGAAAACAGTGAGTTCCTGCAGAGAAGATGAAGCCTCGGCTTCATCTCGCGCCGCGATCGCGCGCGCGAGGAATTGCGCGAGTGGCCCGCGCGAGCGACCCCTCGCGCGAGCGACCCGCGCGCGCGAGGTATGCTTCCCCAGGCAGAAAGGAAAGTTTATATATATAAAGGAAAATTTGGCTGGTCGCGCGAGAACCCCTTCGCGCGAGCGATCCGCGCGCGCGACCTTGGCTTTCTCAGGCAGACAGAAAAGTTATATTATAAAAAGGAAAATGGGCATATCGCGCGAGCGGCCCGCGCGAGCGACACTTCGCGCGAGCGGCCCGCGCGCGCGAGTTCTGACAGTTTCTGTTTTTGTCTGTTTTGTGTTTAAGGTCTGTTTGGTTCAACTTTTTAGTACTATTAAGGCTCTGTTTGGGATATTTAGTTAATCAGAACTCTAGTTGGTTATGTTTGAATGATTAAAACATTGTAGTATGACTCCTTAATCCCCGTACGCGTGTTGTTCCTTTAATTCAGCATTTTTGTTTTCGTTTAAGTGCATACCATTCATGTGGGTCAGTGGTACATGCATAGGGGTGTCAGTCTGTGTGGAAAAGAGTAATGGTAGTGTGGAAAGAGTATGAGTTTGTGTTTGTGGTCGTGGTTGTGGTTGTGGTTGAGTATGAGTTGGTGGTTGTGGTTGTGGTTGTGGTTGTGGTTGTGGTTGTGGTCGTGGTTGTGGTTGTGGTTGAGATTGTGGAGAGGGTATCTTTGAAATGCGACGGTGGCAAATATGGACACTCCCTGACGCCCATGGAAGCGTTAAAGTGTGTGAAGCCGAACTCGGACATTCCCTGGCACCCATGGTAGTGCTAAAGTGTGGCCTACGGACACTCCCTGATAACTCGAGTCTGGATACTGTGTGAGGGGTTGCCCCGGTATTTGCATGGCGGTTAGGGTATTCAAAGTGTGAGGCATTGGACACTCCCTGGTACCCCGGACCAAAGTGTGAGGCAAACTGGACACTCCCTGGCGCCCCGTTGCTAAAGTGTGGCTATCTGAGTGTTTCAAAGATACCAGGAGTAGGATAGTGGGTTGTTGTGGCTGTCGAGAGAAAAGAGTCGGCAAGATGAGTGTGGTGCATTGTTCTCATACACGGTCCCATCTGCGTAAATTTACCCTCTTTAATAATGTTGTGGTTGTTTTTCTAAACGAGCTCTTTAATCATAATTATAAACTTGTGAATTTAATTTGGAAATTGGGTATGTTTTACATTCAAAGTCATGTTTTTAATACTCACCAGCTTCTTGA
This sequence comes from Hydrangea macrophylla, assembly GCA_033977485.1. NCBI lineage: Eukaryota > Viridiplantae > Streptophyta > Magnoliopsida > Cornales > Hydrangeaceae > Hydrangea > Hydrangea macrophylla. The sequence continues at coordinate 98,499,976 of CM066985.1, forward strand.
AGCTGACGACGTTGATGCGTCCTGGACATTCGTGTTCAGGCTTTTCAGGTTATACTCAGGAGGAATCATATGACTATGCGAATTGAGAATGGCCGCTTTTGGGAATAAGAGAACTGTTCATTTAATATGTGTTTTAAGTTTATCTGTTTAAGTTTTTAAACTGTTTTGTTTTAAGGATGACTGTAACAGACATTAAGTTATTGTTTTATTTTAAGGCGGTCTGTGCCTTAGTTGACCCCGTATCATAAGATGTAATAAGTTAGAAAATTTTTGTAAGCCTTGATTGCTTTACTCTGATTATTATGTTTTGTTGTTCGACGTTTGGGACGGAATCGATCCTTCAAACTGTCGCGACCTACGGGTCCATAAAGGAAATTAAACGCTTTCCTTATTTATGCTACGTCGGGGCGTGACACATTTTTAGTACTTTTTTATGACGTAGCATGTTTCCAAAACTTTCGGTCCAAATCTGGGAGTGTTTGGGTTTTCAGGGGCATTTTGGTCATTTGTACCACCTTCTGAGCATTTTGAGAGATATAACTAACTTTCAGGAGACCTTTTTGAGTCTTTTTCGATCATTGTGAACCACCAAGCTATGGGTCTCCTAAATCTGATAGCCGACAAAATGGGGTGTCTACAATGACACACATGCTAAATTTCAAAGGCATTTATTTCACTATCCCCCATCTAAATTAACAGTCATAAAAATTATAAAAACTCCAACTTTTTATTATTACACAACAAATTAACATATTAAAGAAACGGACAACCCAGTAAAATTAACTGAGTTTTTTATGATTTTTCTGATTGTTAATTTAGAAGTGAAAGGTGAAATGTCTTAAATGCCCTTGAAATTTGGCATGTGTGTCCCACATGAGCAAATTCCATCACATTTCTTGACGGATTGTGATTGTAGGGTTGATATTGCAACACGAAAGAGGGGGGGGGGGGGGGGAGACATTGCAACACAGGCTATAGTTCAGAGGGGACATTTCAACTTTTTGAAGTTCAGGGAGGACATTGCAATCCTAAAAATAGTTCAGGGGGGACATTGTAACTTTTTAAAGTTCGGCGTGTAAATTGCAAAAGCGTGTATAATTTGAGGGGGCAAATGCTTTTACCCTGATCCATATCTATACAACTGCTATAATTCTTTTGAGTGCTCATCAAATACAAAATCATAATACAAAACTATTGTATTTAGGAGGCTGTTTGAGTAGCACAAGAATTAGTTAGTTCTGATCGAGTTAAGACCAGAACCTAGATTTAATTGACTAGTATTGTTTGTGTCACAACTTTTAGGTACATAGGAGTCGGTGTCCGGCTTAACAATGCCCTAAGAACCGGCCCTTCACCATTTTTGTAAAAATCAAATAAAAGTGAGATTTGATCTGAATCTAATCTTGTTTTCATTATTCCCAAAAATTGCTAGTATTCCAACAGGTTAGTGTTCTAAAGTACTAGCCTTGCTATCCCCATGAGAATATATTCAATATCATGGTGTACCATGTCATATGGCTAGATGAGAAGCTGCCATGTATTTAGGAGAAGTTATTCAGTGTAACTGTTGCACCACGTCACTGACATGGCATGACATTTAAATCTAGACCATACACTTGCCCCCTATTTCCAGTGGGATCATGACAACTGCTTTACTTATCATGGTACCACTGGAAATAATTTCTAGAGGACAAGTGTATGGTCTAGATTAAAAGGTCACGCTGCATCAACATGTTGTGTGGTGTGATCACAATTACACTAAATAATTTCTCTTGATGCTTAGTTGTTCAATTAAGAGTTAAGATATTTGGTTGGTGATACCACATTGACTTGATGACGTGGTGTCACTATTATATTCAATACAAAAATGCTACGCATACAACACATTCTACAACAGGGCATTAAATGTGTTGTACCATGTGTCGTTTGAATTTTTCACATTTTTCTATGCACCACTTATACAACACAAGATACATGCATTTAAAGCCCTGTTGTGAAATGTGTTGTGTGCGTAGCATTTTTGTATTCAATATTTTCTCCATCTTTAGGTACCGAAATTGATAAATGAATCATAAAGTTGTAAAGTTTAACCGCATATACTCATAAGATAGCCTAATTGGCAATTTGTCATAGTCTCTCTCTTCCTAGTAGGAAGGGAGAGGGTTCGAATCTCCATAGGGGATTCTAGTTGCTGGCCCCCCAACTATTCTTCAGTCGGAATGAGTGGCCATTGTTGGGCTTTGCTGTAGGCCAATGTGGGGTTTTGGGGTTGTGTGCATGTGGGGTGTTTGTATCCTGTTCGGATCCAAATAAGTAATAAAAAGAATGGTTAATTAGTCTTTGATACTAAATTAGATACTTTTTAATTGAAAGGTCCAACCCGTAATTTAGTTTATTGGAAGCTCCAAAAAAATTTGTTGGACAAAAGTAGCCTTGGAATTGCAACACGCGCGAGAGACGCACGTCCACATTTTTCTACGCTTCCTCATTCAAAACTATGGCACGTGTAGACGTGTCTTCCTCGTTCAAAACTATGACACATGTACATGTGTCTTCCTCATTCAAAAGAATCAAAACTATGCCCCTAGATGCCAAGTGAACATACTTTTAACTAATTTAGTAAAAGTTTGCCAAACTTTTGAAAGGTAATAACTTGTAATATATAAATAATTTTTTCATAAAATTTTAGAATTTTAAAATTGATCGACGAGATCTATCAAATGAGTACCATTGTTGATAAAAAATTATAAATAAAAAAAGTCTGTGAAATTTCATATAATTAAGCCAGCAAAATTTCACATACTCCTTCCGTCCCATAAAAAGAGTCCCTTTTCACGATTCTAGAAAAAAGTTATGTGAAATTTCAAACTACTTTTTTATTTTTTATGTGAAATTTCACACAACTATTTATGTGAAATTTCGCACAACTTTTTTATGTCTAGAAAAAAGTTATGTGAAATTTCAAACAACTTTTTTATGTGAAATTTCACACAACTATTTATGTGAAATTTTGCACAACTATTTTACGTGAAATTTGTGAAAGGAAAAAAGTTATGTGAAATTTCACATAACTAGCTATAAGAAATTTCACACAGTTAGCTATGTGAAATTTGAGGGAAAAACAAAAGGTCATGTGAAATTTCGCACAACTATTTTCAGTGTGAAATTTCATTATTTTTGGTGTGAAATTTCATTCCAGAAAGACAAAAGAATGTTATAATGTGTTTCACACAACTATTTTCAGTGTGAAATTTCATTCCAGATCTTTTTGATTTAGAATTTCACATACCTTTTTGGTGTGAAATTTCACACACTTCCAGATCTTTTTGATTTAAAACTTCACATACCTTTTTGCTGTGAAATTCACACACTATTTAATGTGTTTAGCTTTGAGTCAAATTTTGAGAAAAAAAAAAGTTACGTAAAATTTCACATTGAAAAAGTATGTGAAATTTCACAATTCAACAAGAACTACAAAATTCAGAGCAAAAAAAAAAGTGTTGGTGAAATTTTACATTAGATTCTAACCTAACCCACAACTTTGTTCAGCCAACAAGTGACCACCCAAACAAAGCATAAGGGTTTCACTTGATTCAATCTTCACTCACCACGTCAGTCTCCCTAATGGTGTTCCCAAGGCATAAGAGTGTTCACTTGACCATAATTGAAAAACCTTTTTCTTCTCTAAATCATTCGCTGCCCACTTCCATCATCATTCTCAATATCTAAGATCTTTTTTTTCTTTCCCAGCAAAGACCTTCTGCCACTGTCAGTCTCGTCGCCACTGCAATCACCATCAGATCCCAGCAACCAATTCCTTATCTTAGTCAATTCTAAGCCCTCTTTTTGAAAATCTTAGGGCTTAGATCTCTCTCCGCCGTTGACCACTGCATCGGTTGGCCACTGTCTCCTCTCCTTCGCCGGGCGCCATCTTGACAGTTGTTGCTTTGTCAGCCATCAACCCACTTCTCTCTCTCTCTCTCTCTCTCTCTCTCTCTCTCTCTCTCTCTCTCTGTTCGACTCTTCATGAATGTGTCGGCAACGATTATTGCTGCGCCGGCGAGGCGATGCCAGAGAGTTCATACCCTCTGTTGCCATCGTTGTGTTTAATATTTAGAGAGAGAGAAATAGGGCTGAAAATGCGTGAGGGTATTTTGGTCTTGATATTTGTGAGTCAAATAACCAAGGGAGTTGATGTAGTTTAGTTTCACCAAGGCTGGAGTTTTTCCCAAAATAAAAAACGGGATTCGGTTTAGACTTAAAAAAATCAATTTAAGGTATTTATCACCAAAATTCTATAAAAAGAATAAATAAATAAATAAATAATAAAAACGAAGATGAAAAAAGATCAGGTCATTTAATGTGTGTATTTTACATAGTCTTATATAAATGTTAAAGTGTCCCTTTGCATGTCTTCATGAAAACATTGCTGTAAGGACCTGGATTAGGCGTGTCTACTTGTATGTAATCTGTATGAACGTACATTTGCCAGGGTTTTAAGTATATTATATTCATTTACCTTAAAAGTATATTTGTGTATGTAAAGAGTAGAAAACTAAAGGTTCACATTTGACTACACAGCCCAGAGCTTCTCTCTCTAGCGATTCTAGAAGCAATGGATTAACCTAACCAAGAGCCAGCCGCAATAGCCCCACACTTTTCCACAGTACACACCATCACCTTGGCCGGCATCCTTCCTCCTTTCCCTTTTCTCTTTTTTGTCCCAATTTAAATAAGGTCTTGTTGGTTTTTTCCTTTTCTTTTGTGAAGTTCTTTTCCTTCTTTTGTAAAGGTTGTTTTCGTATGCTTTCTCCAGATTTGAAGATGTTTTCTTGCAGATCTGGTGTTATCCTGCCCAGAGTTGGAGTTTTAACGCCAGTTCCGACACATCTAAGTTCTCTCCTCGATAAAAGCGACAACCACGATCTCCTACCCGTCCAGGGTGGTACTCTGGTATTCCGGTGAATGGGGGTTCCCATAGCTTTCAAGCATATGGGTATAAACTTTCCTTGGTTGTCTCTTAGATGCACAAGGACGTGTTCCTGGGTTTTCCTTTTTTTTGTTTTCCGCATGAAGAGGGGATCCTGTCCCTCACTTGCTTTTCCGTTACTGCTGGCCAAAGGCTTTCTATGTGTTATAAGATAGTCATTTTTTATTTCCTGTACTTGTGTTTGATTTAATGAAATGTATTAATATTTTAGCCAAAAAAAAAAGTACATGTGTATGTTGTGTCATGTGTGTGTATATATACATACACGGCTATAGATATATATATATATATATATATATCACCTCTGCTGAAAAAAAGATCTATACTATTTTGAGCCTATTACCTCATACTTTTTCATACTTTGGATCTTAAAACCCTAAGATGTGACACCCGCTCCCGCGGTTTATATTTAATATTGCTTTAACATGCATAATCATAAGTTAATATTAATTAATGTGTTATGTAACACTTAGTGGAGGTGGGATTAACCCACTAAGTTGATTATAGGTGTCCAGTTGGGAACTCAGTTACGGCCAGTATGGCAATCCCAAGTTGGGATATGTGTTGATGGGTTCCAGTTGAGATGAGACAACAATATATGGAACACCCAATGTGCTTAAATGTTTATTAAGGCTTAAATGATTTATTATTTTATGGTTAATAACATCATGTTATTAGGTAGTGACCACTTTTGGGGTCAATTAAGGGTACCTTTATGAGCACGAATTGAATACGTTACATAATTAGTAGGCTAATTAACAATTTCATATAATTATATGGGACCCATGCAAGATATAGACAAATACTCATTTAGGTCTGGGATAATTTTAATACAATTTCATAAGTAGTAGGGTCGTAATTGTAAAATTGGCAAACTAGAGGAGGTTTCATAATAAAATTAAAAACTTATATATATCTGACACCTAGAGATGACTCATCGTCTCTATATACATTTGGTTGGATTACAGAAAAGAGAGGGAAAAATTGTGACGAAACGACGGTGACTTTGTGATGCCGATTGACGCGTCAAACGACGTTCAATCTCAAAACGAAACATATATTTGGACTCCTGAGGGTGAGTCTAACTCGTTGGTACTGATTTTATTAAGTTCTGTGATAGTTTTTCTGCGACCCATTTTGGGGGTTTAGCTCATAACTCGTAATTTATGTATAGGATTTGTACCTGGAATATAGTAGGACTCTAATATCACGCTTAGGAGCGAAAATTAAGAGGTGAGTGATGTTAATTTTGATGTTTGGATGATTTTCATATTGCGTTCAATTATGATTCCAAAGCATGCATAATTAGCTTATTTAGTTTATTATTGGGCAAAATTCATGTGGTTGAATTAGGCCCAATTTGATTGTGAAAGCACGATGTGATGATTAAATGAGCATGTTGAGTTGCCTATTTGGGTCAATTGGAATCGCTAGTTCTATACCACCATGAGGTGATCTTTGTGGTGACGACCACGGGCGCCAGAGGCCTATGGGACCGCACGTGTAAGGGCGTGGGTCATGACTAGTCACGTGGGCTTGGGGAGTGGAGCCATGGGCTAGCCGATAGTGGTGGGAGTGAACTAGTAATTACCGGAGACTATAGTTATTTGCAATGGGTTGAATTGAGCATATTTATTATCCATGTTCATGATTGGAATTGTTCACTAAGCATATAGCTTATATATTGTAGTGGTTATTTAATAACCATCATAGGTGATCACGGCGAGGAATCGGGGAAGTGAGTTGGGAAGTGACTTGGCTAGTGTATGGGTTTTGGAAGTTGTTGCAACCTTATTAATAGTTACCTCTTTTAGTTTTAAACTTGCAATATAGTTGTAATCGCCTTTGTTGGTCCAAAAGTAATCCTTAGAGGGGGGTGAATAAGATTACTAACAATTAATGGAAAATTAAAAACAAAGCAAGCACAATATCAAATTAAAACAAAAAAAGTAAAGAGAAAAGAGAAAGAGGCACTTGCAAGTCAAGTTTTTCAAGTAGTTCGACAATCCGCAATCCGCGGGCTACGTCCACCCCTCAAGAACACCTCTTGAGGATTCCACTAAACAATCTTCTTTGGGTGAAGATTAAACCACTCTTTACAAGTTCTTCTTGAACTCATTTTACACCTCCAATAAAAAATACCTTTACTTGGAGCAAGGGTTACACCAACCCTCTTTACAACTTCAAGGATTGAATAAGGTTTGATTATAATTGAATAACACTCTCTTGTAGAGTAGATAGAAATAATAAATGCTCTCAATAATAGCTCTCAAGGAATTACAAATGAAATCTAGAGTTAGAAGATTAAATCTCACACAATTAGGGCTTGTTGGGAGCATTAAATGCTAAACCAAAACCCTAGAAAAAGAGCTGTTACTATTTTTGTGCAGTAATCCAGTCGACTGGGCTAGCAGTTCAGTCGATTGCACTTCATAATTAATGTATTGCGCCAAAAACACAGTCGACTGAAAAGGGGTTCGGTCGACTGCAAGAGGTAAAGCAGAACCTCTGTTTTTCTTGCAGAAATCAGTCGACTGAAGGATGGGTCCGGTCGACTGAAAAAAGATGGGTTGGGTCAACTGAAGAATAGTCCAGTCAACTGCTTTTCTTGTGAAAAATAGTTTTCTTGTTTTTGAGATTTTGTTAAGTTTCAAGATTTTGTCTTAGAGATTCAATCTAACTAACTTTACACAAAGTCCTATAAGAACAATACAAGATAGAAATAATCTTCCACAAGGCTTCCATGGAATATCCATCATCATTATAAGGCTCTGTTTTGACAACACACTAAATGAAATCATAAGTACTCAACTTAATAGTTTGTTAATCATCAAAATTACTTAAGGTAGAACCCTTGGGGCTAACAGGCTTAAATCTGGGTTATGGTGTATGTTGTATTTTAGTTAGTTTAAGTCGTATGTAATATCTCTAGTTAAGTTTATACTTTAGTCAGATCTTTAACTTGTGTAATAACCAGTTTGTATAATCTAGCTCTTGTTTTATAAGAGTTGTAGTTGTCGCTGGTGTTGAATAGGTTGGGTGAAAATGGTTATATTTAGTATTTTTTTTTTAGGGTAAATTACACGGACCTCCCCTAAGGTTAGGTCAAATTACAGGGACCTCCCTCGTGGTATGCAAAATTACACTGACCTCCCTTGAGGTTTGTAGTTGGGTAACACTGACCCCCCTTCCGTTACACTGACCTCCCTTGTGGTATGCAAAATTACACTGACATCCCCTAAGGTTTGACAAAATTACACGGACCTCCCCTCTAGTTTGAATAATTGAACTCCGAATTGGGTTTTGGGTTTTAATTGTCTGTTGTAATTAGTGGGCTATTTGATTCTTGCAGTTTGGAGATTTTATAGAATAAACATTTGGAGTGCAGTTTTGCTCACCCCAAAATTGCTTATCCAACTCTCTCATTGGTTAATAAAAAGTCATAGGTCCTACTACATTAACCAAAGGAAGAATTGGATGAGCAATAGGTGAACAATTTTGGGGTGAGCAAAAATATTTTGATCAACCAAATTCATTAATTAACAAAAAACAATTTTGTAGTTGGGTGGATTTTGCACAATTTTGAAAATTGTGCCCTTGTTGTTTTTGTACTTGGGTGGATTTTGCACAATTTTCAAACTATAGAGTGTAAATTGCCAAAATTGAGACCACAAGGACCAAATTGTCACAACCCTCAAACTATATGGGTGTAATTTGCAATTTATCCTTTTTAAAAAAGATGTTTTCTCCATGTCTATATTGGTTTATTTCTTGAAGATTTGTTTTTTTCTCAATAGTTGTTTTTGTTAATTAATGAATTTGTTTGATCAAAACATTTTTGCTCACCCCAAAATTGTTCCCCTATTGCTCATCCAATTCTTCCTTTGGTTAATGTAGTGGGACCTATGACTTTTTATTAACCAATGGGAGAGTTGGATAAGCAATTTTGGGGTGAGCAAAACTGCACTCCAAATTTTTATTCTATAAAATCTCCAAACTGCAAGAATTAAATAGACCACTAATTACAATAGACAATGAAAACCCAAAACCCAATTCGGAGTTCAATTATTCAAACTAGAGGAAGGTCCGTGTAATTTTGTCAAACCTCAGGGGATGTCAGTGTAATTTTGCATACTACAAGGGAGGTCAGTATAACGGAAGGGGGGTCAGTGTTACCCAACTATAAACCTCAAGGGAGGTCAGTGTAATTTTGCATACCACGAGGGAGGTCCCTGTAATTTGACCTAACCTCAGGGGAGGTCCGTGTAATTTACCCTTTTTTTTAAAGTATTTAAAAACTCTTGCTTGAACTTGGAAACTCATGTTTGTGACTTTGGTTGATTCTAAGTGGTTTAAAGCATTAGTGTTGATTTCAACTTGTGATTTGGTAATATTATATGAGAATTTACTACATGCTAAAATAGGGTTTTTGACTGATTGGAAAGGCAAGGTTTTGTCCTTTGTTGGTTGAGCTTCTTTGATTTAAGTTTATTTAAACTTATTTTGAAACTTTAATCATTTGTGTAAGGCCTTGGTGGCGTGCCACGTGTCCTAGAAACGTTTGGGCGGTTCCGGGGCGTGACATAAACGTACCTAACAAATTTTATTTATTATTATTATTTTTTTTTTTTTGGGGGGGGGGGGGGCATCTCTCAGAATCTAACCACCTTTGTGACATGAGTGGGGTTAGTGGGTTAGAAAGTTAGTAACACACACACACACACACACACACAAGGGGGTGCTATACCCACTTTAAAGAAATTGTCTCATTTGATCACCTCCCTAAGGAGGCTCGTACCCACAACCCCCATTGGGGGGATGGACCCTGACCAACTCGGCTAGCGAGCTGATTAATGTACCTAACATCAAGAATGGAAAATAAATCAAAATGAATGTTGTTGGAAGACAACGCAAGGGCAGATGCAGAAATTTAAAGTTGGGGGGACTTGGCTGTCACGACCCATCCCACTACGCGTGGAAAAAGGACACGTGGCACGCCACCAAGGCTCATCCAAACATCAATCTCATAATACGCAGCGGAAAGAACTTCTATAAAACAACCATGGTAGTTTAAAACTTGGGAAACATTCCCCTCTGTGTTGTAAAATCCATTGAAATCAGAGTTATAAAAAGTTTTGGTCATTGAAAACACATTCGAAGAAAATAGTTTTGAAAAACATGGGCTCAGTCGACTGCCCCGTCGACTGCACCAGGGTCCAGTCGACTGCTCCGTCGACTGTGCCAAGAAGAACCCAAAAACCCTAAAACTCAACAGAGGTCCAGTCGACTGCCCAGTCGACTGCTTTCTGAAACCAGTCGACTGCTATTCAATCGAAGGAGGCAGTGGCTCCACTAAACAGTGTTCAGTCGACTGCCCAAGGGGTCCAGTCGACTGCTTCTCTAATATTTCCTTACAGTTTTCTCAAATACACGAGGTCCAGTCGACTGATCAGGGGGTTCAGTCGACTGCTCCTCGGCTGGCAGCCCTGAGTTGGAAATTAACAAGTCCTACTACTCCATACCCATAACAATCACAACCACAACTGATTCCAACAAATTAAAACCCAATTACAGGCGTCCAATTACAAGATTTCAACACTGAGGAGCTAATACATGTTTCTACTACAACATACTACAATATTCAAATCCTTACACAAGTTTAGGATTTAAAACACAAAAACATTTACAAAGGTGATCCCCCGGCGTTCATCGGCCTCACTCCACACACTTCTTCTTGTCTTTCTTCTTACCTGCAATGGAGTACATCTCCACTGCTCAGCTATATGCTGAGCGTACAATTCTAAATGTATGCTTATATGACAATTCATGGTTTAAGCATCTAAGACACATAAAAATAGTCTCTAGGGTGAGTGGTACGCATTCATCCGGTAGCGGCAAGTCCAAGCCTTAAACCGCGATGTCAATGGCAAGTCCAAGCCTACAACCATTACATCCCACAAGTGCCATGGCAAGTCCAAGCCTACAACCATGCACAGTAGCCGTCGCTACCAAAATTCTCAAACATCGAGAAGCTTACTCCGGCATGAATTTGCACCAAACTCCCCTTTGACCCAAGTAGACACATAACATGCTCACATAAACAGTTATACGTGCTTTTATCATAATTTCACGTGCATAATTAACGGGCCTAGCTAATACATGAATTTTGCCCGGATCCAAGAATATCAAAAGTGATGTCCAAAACATGAAAATCCATATATTTCATAGATCTAGAATTCATACCTCGTGCGAATCTCTTCAAACTTTGAAGGATTGACTAGGAGGCTAAATAATCGTCGGATTTCGAATTTGAGAAAATTCCTACAAGTTTATACCTGTTTTTCCCAAAAGTCTAAAATGAGGATTTTACAAAAACTTGGCCAAACACGGCCTAAATGATATCAAAACGTAGGTCTTACCTCCACGAGTTCAAATCTGAAATCTGGAGAAAATCTGACGGACGAACAGTCGTCGATCGGCGTCGCAAAGTCCGGAGCAACCAAATCTCCTTTCTCTCTCCTCTCTCTAGATATTTTTGGCAAGTTTGGATGAGAATGAATCTCATCCTCACTATTTATAGGCAATCTTTCGGGAATTTACGTTTACCTCCCCGCAAGTTTCTCAAACTTCTAATTACCTCTCGAAACTTCGCACGCGTCCATTTTATGCCTTTACGAGTGAAAACTATAAATTTCAAAAGTTTTCGACTAAGTTTCGTTTGGGTCCAAAATAACGTCCGAAAACTATATTCTGTGAAATCTCTACACAACCTACCTTTTTAATTAACGCATCTCTCACGTTCTCACCACAGTTCTCAAAATGATACTATCATATCCAAATTACCAGAATTATACTACACAGGTATAATTACTATTCAACAAATACCAGATAAAGTCAAATAACATTTAAATCACATAAATGTCATTTACTCATGATTATGCAATATGAACTTCCATATTCTCGTGTCCTCACTGACACCTTACCGTTGACCACAGTCAACCACTTATCCTCGATTATCATATAACAATGATAATTCATAAAATTTCATATCATGCATGATTAAACTATGAAATTCTGGAACGGGTGTGACATTGGCATGGGGGGCTAATTAGATTATAGGGGTTGCTCCCCTGAGGCGATTTTTTTGGTCTATTAATACATTTCATGTGTAGAATTTTTGGTAAAGCTTCGAATGATTTTAAATCATTTTGGGTTAGGTTAAGTTAAGAGGTAAGAAGAAAATGTGTTTGACCAAATGTTCACGATGAGTTGGATTACAATTGAATTAATTTTAGTTTAGTTGCTCTTTATTTAGAATCTATGACTTGGCTTATGGTTTTAGATCGATTTGCTTGCAATTGATGTTACAATACATATATATACATATATATATATAATCCAATATCATTTTTTCAAAGTGGGGTGGGCTTGAAATTACAAACTCTATAAAAATTAATGCAAAAACTCAAATATTCATAAAATTTATAGGGGTCTTTTTTGAAATTTTAGGGGGAGTTAAGTGTTTATTTTCATTTTTTTTAGAGTATATCAAACAATTTTCAAAATTTTAGGGGCTCATTGACCCTCTTTGATGTCCGCCCCTAAGACTAAGAGCATTTCAAACAAGTTGACATTTATTTTGACCACCCTAGACAGATAGGTATTGTTTATCTAATATATACTTTAAGAATGGTAGTTATACAGATGACTAAATCGACAGACTAGCTAACAAAAGAAATCTTCTTAGGCTTCTGTTGATTCTTAAATAAGAATACTAGAAATAATGGTATTAAATGTTGGGTAATTTAATATGAGTAATGATACATACACAATATCATATCCAGTAGTCATGGCCCTTGAATTTAATAGGCCTCACGTAAGTCCTACACTAAACCCACATGAATCAAAGATCAGAATGTGTTGGGTATAAAATTGTGTGGATATCATTTTTGATTTAATATGTAATCTAATATAGACACTCTTTATAAAAATAGATCTAATGTATTAGTGGGACATAGAAATTAGTCCCTCATTCAGTCAAAAGCCCAAACTACTCATTATTGTGATTCACGTGCTCACAGTGCACCACCAACATAAATAACATAAAATAAAATAAAAAACTCAAAACTATTATTAACTGCCATTCAAAACTAGGGGCGACAATTTTCGATTCGACACGACATAACAACATGACATGAATTAAATGGGTTTGGGTTTAGTATATACGGGTATGGGTCATAAACGGATCGACCCATTTAACACGATTAATAAACGGGTTGGGTCATGTTTTAATTAGGTCAACTCATTTAACACGATTATAAAGGATATTTTTGATAATATGTATATTTTTAAAAGCAAGTAATATTTATTTTTTTATTTTTTAATACCTGTATAATAGTTAGATATTGTTATTTGCGACTTTATTCACTTAAATTTGGAACTATTGATCATTTACTGTTGTTGACTTGTTGGTAGTTGGTACATTAGGTGGGAAGACTTGTGTTCTTAGAATCGTGCCTCTTCATTTTTTTTCCTCTATGTTTGGTTTTTTATTACATGAAGTCAATCTATTAAATAGGTCATGTTATACAAGCAAAAAAAAAAAGTTACGAGAAAACGGCTTGTTCATTACATGGGTTGGTGGGTTAAATGGGTGACACGTGAAATGCATTAGACGGGTATGGGTTTAGATTTTTGACACGTTTAGAAATGACACGATTATTGACACTGCACGATTATAACACGACACGATTATGACCCAACACGACACGATTGCCACCCCTATTCAAAACCCATCAATAACGTCAATATTAATTACGGTTTTCAAAAATTAAAATGCATTTGTAATACCCGCACCCGGATAAATGAGTTAATATCTGCTTAGCATGCATTAATTAGTATTTTAATAGCATGTGAAAATTTGGGTAAGTATCAGTTACCCCGACGTGTTAGGTGCTTAATAAAATGGCACAGTTGGACGAATATGAAGTGGGACCCACGGGAGGTCTGGATTAATTATGTTGCATTTAGTTGTATTTATATGATTAAATAAATATTTGTTTAATTACTTTAATATTTTATTGTTATCTGTGGTCTTTTATAGTGCCAGTTTGAGTACCTGTGTGAGAGTGAATAGGAACCGAATTCATAACTAGTAGGTTAACTAGCAATTTCACAAAATATGTGAGACCACGTTTGGGACTCACACGTGACATAGCCAAGTACCCACTTAGATATTGGGTAGCTAATACAATTGTTTAGGGGATTTCATAATAAGATCCAAAGAAATGTTGGGGGTGTAAACATAAATAGACAAAATATGGCATGATGCTTGGGAGGTTAACACCTCAAACACATGACTCACCTTTCTTCTTCATCATAATCAACAACATAGAGATAGGAGATATAGGAAAATTTCAGCCATTGAAGCTCCACCGTCTCTCCGTCGTTTTGCCGTTTCGTCGCCGCCGGTACACCGTTTCGCGAACCGAGACCGTATTCGGACTCGTGGAGGTGAGAGGATCGTCTCTATACATTTTATTTTCAGTTTCGTTGACGTTTTCCACGACCGTCTTTGACGTGCCGATATATATGTGAAATTGATATGTAGGAATATCATGGGAGTTAATTAAAGCTAAAATTAGCAAGGAATTTGGGGATTTTAGGCTTTAATTGGAGCAATTTGTGAGGTGAGTACTCTAATCCTAACTTGGGTGTTAAATGGTGCTTATGTGATATTGGGTATGATTAAAATGCTTAGTTCTTGAAGTTGTAGTTCAAGCATGGGTTAATTAGAGCTTAACATGTCAAATTTTGTAGATATTGTTATGTGATATGTTTGATGTGCTTATGTGCTTAATTGGGTCAATGGATGTCAAGTGTTAATCACCATTATTTAGCCCGTAGTAACGGGACGATGTTTTTCTCAAGAAAAAGGGGACGGTGGTGACGACCACAACGATCGACTACGGTCACGTGAGAGTGTGTGTTTTCGCTATATGCGACGTTGAAGTGAGAAAAGGCCCGGAATATTGGGTCCGATGCGATAGTGATTAAGTACTTGACATACCGGCGACCATTTTATCGTTCAATGGATGTCAAATGTTAATCACCATTATTTAGCCCGTATTAACGGGACGATGTTTTCCTCAAGAAAAAGGGGACGGTGGTGACGACCACAACGATCGACTACGGTCACGTGAGAGTGTGTGTTTTCGCTATATGCGACGTTGAAGTGAGAAAAGGCCCGAAATATTGGGTCCGATGCGATGGTGATTAAGTACTTGACATACCGGCGACCATTTTATCGTTGTGTTGCTTATATATTGCATATGCACATTTCATACTCCATGGCACGGTTATAGTATTCACTAAGCGTAAGCTTAAAAACCAAAACTGTTTTCTGTGTGGTTATTGAATAACCACCGCAGGTACGGATCGTGGCGAGGAAAGGAGGTGATCGGGAATTCAGGCAGAGCATCATCTTGTTTATATGTTTATAGGCATGCGAATATGTTAGTCTTGGTGGTAATGGACTCATGTTGTAGTTTGTAGTTGTAAATGATCTTGTTGGAAGAACAAGTTGTTTTGAGTTACAAACTTCTTTTGTAGTTGTAAAATGTTAAACATCACTTTCTAATGCTTAAAGATGTGGGTTGAAACTTGTAATATGTTGGTGTTCTTTTCTTGAGTTGAGTTGTTGAACTCTTGAACTCATGTTGTAAGAAATGAAGTTGTGTTTAGCCTTTGGTTTCATGTTGAGTTAAGCATTGATAAGAGAATGCAAGTTTGTTCTTTCAAATGACTTTCCATGGGTCTTGATAATTAAGAGAACTTGCAAGTATTTGGAAATGAAGTTATGGAATCTCATGTGATAATTCTTTAGTTAATCAAGTTGTTTTGGGGATTTTAAACTTATCTTGGTAAAAAGATTTCTAATTTTACTACTTTATGAAATTGGTGTCAAGTTCTTCATTTGATTGAGATTTGTGGTGTGCTTAAAATAATTGTGCAAGCTTAAACATGTAGTTGACATGTTTATGAATGTTGGGAGGATGTTTACCAAAGTTTTTGAGATGTTTGGAATAAAAAAAATGGAACTTGGGAAATGTTTGAACTGATAAAATAGGGTTTTAGCAGCAGGAATTTCACTTCTGCAGACTTCGGATCGATCCGGGTCTCGAGCGGATCGATCCGGGGCATCCAGAGGTGCAGAAAATGACTTTCTGCTAAATCCGGATCGATCCGGTTTTGGGGCGGATCAATTCGCTTTTCTGTTTCCAGCCCGACGGCTTTTACGGAAACGGGCATAACTCTCCCTAGAAAATTCGGATTCGTGCGCCGTTTTTTGCGTTGGAACCGGGACTCAAAGACCTATCTTTTGGTCTAAAATTTAATATATCTTATTAATTACCATTTTACCCTTGGGTCTATTTTTGTCACAGTAAGGTTCTTTTATGTCATTTAAAACATGTGTTTCTTAGTAATTCGCTTGTTTTCTTTGCTAATTAGTATAAATGATCACTTGTGGCATTGTTACACGTGTCCTAATCCGCCGGGGTGGGTTGGGGTGTGACAGCATTCTTCTCAGTATCAGTCACGAACAATATCAAAAATCTCTTTGGAAACAGCAAAACACAACCAGGATTTTCTCACCAAATCTCTGCTCAACCCATCTCCAACTTGGGTTGTCAACATTTTCTCATCATCATCTCCAACTCAGTGCAAGATTGCCATCTTTTAAGCCACGAATCTAGGGTTTGAAGTTGTGATTATTTCTAAATTCGCGAAGCTAGGGTTTGGAACGAACATCAATAGGAAGAAAATGTGAGAAATTTCGCACACAACTGATTGAGGAATTTTACACAAGTGCAGAATGTAAGAAATTACTCGCCCAACTAACCGATAAAATTTCTCAACTCATACAACTACTGAAAGTGAGAAAATTTTCGCACAACTGGATGAGAAATTTCACACGAGTGTAGAATGTGAAAAATTACTCGCCTAACTAATCCATAAATTACTCATTGTACTAAGTGAGAAATTTCTCACACAACTAGATGAGAAGTTACACACAATATTTTAATGTGACAAATGACTCAACTAACTGATAAATTTTACACTGTACTAAGTGAGATATTTATCACGCACTACACAATACAAACTATTAATTTGCTCACCTGCCAAATTAATCTAAGATCTTTGTTAGTAGAACGAGTGAACAAGTTTGATTAAACATTGAGTAATGATTGATACACATAAAATGTGCATATAAAGACTTGGGCCATTCATTTTGGTGGAGCATGTGCCTGCATACATGGGACCCACCGAAATGAATGGCCCAGATCTTTATATACACACTTTATGTACACATTTTATATGCACATAGCATTACCCTTAAACATTACAAAAAAAATAGAGCTTTCTTCGATATTCTTGCTTTTGCATTGCCGTTGAGCTTTTCGGTCGCCGTGATACAAGGAAATTAGGTAATTCTTATCTTAGTGAAAATATATAGATATGAACCAATATACTTAGAATCTACCCAATGGTGGTACTAAATCCAACTTGGAGGAGGTATTCTAAAATATTACCGGGGTTTTGATATAATATTTTAATAGTACATTTAAAGGGTATATGGAGCGGTTTTATATTGCAGATTCAGCCTCAAAATATATTTATTTCCACATAAATTATCAAAAATATTGTTCAAAAATATTTATATGCATATAAAATTGTTGACTCGATCTCTTTTCTTGATAATATCTGAATAACTTTTATTATTAAATCATTATTCTCTTAATCACCCTACAAATTTATAGATGCGACAATTTGAATTTTAGCTCATCATTTGTTTTAGCCTTCAAGGATAGCTTAGGTATTTAGCGATATTCATATTTCATTTTTCTTACCCCAACCAATTAACACTACATAGATTTTAAATCCAACTAGTATCCATTTGTGAACCAAACACTCTGCATTCGATTTCTGGTAAAATAATTACTGGTATAATGATTCCTGGTAATCAAAATCTAGGTAAAATATTCCGTGAACCAAACGGGCCAAAAGGAAATTAAAAGATAACCATGATTTAAGTTTGCATAATCCAAAAATAAGACAAATAAATCCTAATCCATCGTGACCGATTTACCCTGGCGTGCTTAGAGTCCCTCGAGCGACTTTGCTCTTAAGACAATATGACCTCAGTCCTATTTCGCCCATGGAAATAGAAGTCTTCGCCAGTGTACTTATCCTAAAATAAATTTAAAAAAACACACTTTTCTGCACTACAATATCACTTTTAATTTTTTAAATAGGTTTGGTGCACTTCAACCATAGATGCATTTTTATGACACAATCCAATTGCAATAATCTCCCCTCCAGAATTTAGCTACTCTATCTTCCCATAGTTGGACAAAGATGAGAACTCTTACTTTTCACCATTTGCTGATGTTGTTGGAGTGCCAATTCTCATAATTTGAGTCATCAAATTGGTAGCAACTAGTGGCAATATTTGAATTTGCCTAAAACAACTCTGTTGGAATGTTCTAAACTTGATTACTAACTACGTACATTGTACGCGTGTTTTTATAAATGTATCTATACATTAATGTATTTGGTCAACTTCATGTGCAAGGGTTAGGTATATATATATGTATGCGTATCAGGGGGCGGTCCTGACAATTTGGGGGCCCAAAGCGAGATTGAAAGATGGGGCCCTATCGGTGGTTCGGGGGCAGCGCCCCCGAAGATTTATTTATTTTTGTTACGCCTTTTTACACATATTTTTGACAAATTGAAAGTATAGTGAATGTAACATTAGCATATGTAGTGAATTTTGAACTTAGGTCCAAACTCCATAAGCTAGAAATTAGAACAAATACTTGAAATGCACACTTAGTAACGACCCAAAATTAATAAAACATTGAGCAAAAACCAATTCCAAAATCATAAAAGCAACCACAACTCAAAAATTCAAGAATCAAATGCACAAACCAACAACTAAAACCAAAGGAGATAGAACAATTAGACTTAAATTAAAATTTGAGATAACAATTGACATTAAATAGTGCAAAAAAGATTAAACTGAATACGTTTTCGATACACTTTTTTTTAATCAAGTTTGATCATGAAATCTTTTTCTTTTTTGTTATTTGTTTTTTGTTTACACTTCATCAATTGGGCTTTGTGTTTGAACTTTGAACAAAAAAAGATTGGGCTTTTTATTTTGTAATGGAATGTTTATTGAGCCAATTTTCAAATATGATTGGGTCTTATACTTGTACATACATAGGACTTATATATTTTGGGGGCCCTTTGGGATTGGAGGCCCCAAGCCTTTGCTTGGGCTGCTTGGCCTCAGGGCCGGGCCTGATGCGTATGAGTTCTTTTAAATGTTTTTGGTAGAATTATCTACCCCGCACTAGATACACCCTTATAATCTAGCTACCATGAGTTGTTCCATTTGTAATTTCTCTCTCTCTCTCTCTCTCTCTCTCTCTCTCTCTCTCTCTCTCATAAGTCTTTGTTTGTATGCCTTTGAAATTTTGAACCAGTGTACCATTTTGTTAGGAAGTTAGTCTAATCAAATAACCTTTAGTCTTTATATTTTTAGTAATGATACAGGCACCGACCGGGTGCACTGAAATGGTGTACTGAACGATCGTTTTCCCCCATTGAAGTGGTCTCCACGCAATTAAAGCATGGGTCCCGTCGACATGAACGGCACCGACCGTTCGGTGCACCTCATCGGTGCCTCAATCATTTTCGTTATATTTTTATTTATTTTTTTTGCTCAATAAATAAAATTTCATTAATGAAAACGAAACCTTACAAAGAAAATCAAACAAGCAACAAAAATAAAGAAAAGAACAAGCAAAAGAAAAACAACTAAATTAAGGTACAATAGATAAGAAAACATAAACGATCACAGAAAACACTCCACCCGTTGCACGAGAAATCCACCACTGCGCACAAAGACCGCCACGTAGAGAGATCCGAAACCTAGGACAACCTCAAACTTGTAGATGATAAAAATCATCCAAAAAAATAAGATGGCACAAAGTCAAGCCCAAACAAATGAACAAGTTTCATCAAATGAGGCAACCGAAGTTGCTTGAAAAGCTTCCATGGTAGCAAAAGCTCCATCATGGAAAGCAACACAGCTATAGAAGAGAGCTCCAAAGCCACCAATCATAACCCAATGAAGACTGTCACGACCCATCCCACTACGCGTGGAAATAGGATACGTGGCACGCCACCAAGGCTCAACCAAACATCATCTAATAATACGCAGCGGAAAGAACTACTATAAACCAACCCTGGGTAGTTTAAAACTTAGGAAACATTCCCCTCTGAGTTGTAAAATACATTGAAATTTGAGTTATAAAAAGTTTTGGCCATTGAGAACACATTCAAAAGAAATAGTTTTGAAAACAGAGGTTCAGTCGACTTCCCCGTCGACTGCACTAGGGTCCAGTCGACTGCTCCGTCGACTGTGTTAAGCAGAACCAAAAATACAACATACTGCAAAGAGGTCCAGTCGACTGCTCAGGGAACCCCAGTCGACTGTGTTATGCAGAACTAAAATTTAACATTGCTCATCAGGGGTTCAGTCGACTGATCAGGGAACCCAGTCGACTGCATTGGTTACTATTTGGATCAGTAGCTAAAATCTACAGTGCCTCAGTCGACTGATCAAGGATCCAGTCGACTGCTTCTCTTACTATAGACTTTCAGTGCCTCAATCCCACGAGATCCAGTCGACTGACCCTGGGTCCAGTCGACTGCTCCCCTGCTGGGCAGCCTGAATGAAATATTCACAACTCATACCTCTCAACACCCACCGTGGTACAATCATAACTGATTTAACGCATTAAAACATAACTACAGATGTTCAATTACACGATTACAATACTATAGAAGCTAATACATGTTTCTATTACAACATACTACAATACTCAAATCCTTATACAAGTTTTAGGATTTAAAAACAAAACATTTACAAAGGCGATTCCCCGGCGTTCATCGGCCTCACTCCGCACACTTCTTCCTGTCTTTCTTTTTACCTGCAATGGAGTACATCTCCACTGCTCAGCTATATGCTGAGCGTACAATTCTAAATGTATGCTTATATGACAGTTCATGGTTTAAGCATCTAAAACACATAAAAATAGTCTCTAGGGTGAGTGGTACGCATTCATCCGGTAGCGGCAAGTCCAAGCCTTAAACCGCGATGTCAATGGCAAGTCCAAGCCTACAACCATTACATCCCACAAGTGCCATGGCAAGTCCAAGCCTACAACCATGCACAGTAGCCGTCGCTACCAAAATTCTCAAACATCGAGAAGCTTACTCCGGCATGAATTTGCACCAAACTCCCCTTTGACCCAAGTAGACACATAACATGCTCACATAAACAGTTATACGTGCTTTTATCATAATTTCACGTGCATAATTAACGGGCCTAACTAACACATGAATTTCGCCCGGATCCAAGAATATCAAAAGTGATGTCCAAAACATGAAAATCCATATATTTCACAGATCTAGAATTCATACCTCGTGCGAATCTCTTCAAACTTTGAAGGATCGTCTAGGGGAATAAATAATCGTCGGATTTCGAATTTTACGCGATTCCTACGAGTTTTACCTGATTTTTCCCAAAAGTCCAAAATTAAGATTTTAACAAAACTTGGCCAAACACGGCCTAAGTAGTACCAAAACGTAGGTCTTACCTCCACGAGTTCAAATCTGAAATCTGGAGAAAAACTGACGGACGAACGGTCGTCGATCGGCGTCGCAAAGCCCGTGGCAACAAAATCTCCCTTCTCTCTCCTCTCTCTAGATATTTAGGGGTTTGGATGAGATTGACATCTCATCTCAATCTATATATATAGGCAAACTTTCGGGAAATTACGTTTACCTCCCCGCAAGTTTCTCAAAACTTCTAATTAATCCTTGAAACGTCGCACACGTCCATTTTATGCCTTTACAAGTGAAAACTATAAATTTCCAAAAGTTTCCAACTAAGTTTCGTTTGGGTCCAAAATAACGTCTGAAAACTAAATTCTGTGGAGTCTCTACACAACCTACCTTTTTAATTAGCGTGACACTCACGTTCTCATCACAGTTCTCAAATCAATATATAACAATATCAAAGATTACTACAATTTACCAAACACAGGTAAAATTTACTATTCACAAAATACCAGATAAAGTCAAATAACATTTAAATCATATAAATGTCATTTAATCATGCCAATGCAACAGGTGTTACCAATTCCTTGTGTCTCCACTAGACACCTCACCGTTGACTCACGTCAACTCAACTCAATCAAATTATTAATAACATTAATAATTCCACAATCTCAATTTATGCATGTTCTAAAACCATGAAATTCTGGAACGGGTGTGACAAAGACCAAAAAGTCAATTTGCAAGACTGGTATGGGCAACATCTACCATTTTGAACCCAAGGAGATACCATGCGAGATAAGGAAAAAATCTTCACAAAGAAAGAGGAAAAGCATCACAAAGAAAGCGGAGGAGCCAAACAGACCTTATTTGGACTAAGACAAAACATGGAGAGAGAGAGAGAGAGAGAGAGAGAGAGAGAGAGAGAGAGTGTGTGTGTGTGTGTGTGTGTGTGTGTGTGTGTGTGTGTGTGTGTCACACCCCAACCCGGCCCCGCGGGCTAGGACACGTGTAACAAAGCCAAAAACCAAACAATCATTTTTAACGTTCCAAAAATTACATTTTGACTGAAATATCAGGAGTAAAATATCATTTTATCAAATAAATTAATAAAAAGGAATAAAATAAAGTTTTAAAATCGTCAAATGATACTTGGGCAAAGTTTATCCTATTACAGCATCATTTATCCTGTTTTCATAAACTAAAACATTTTTAACCCCTGCTGCACTTATTTATTTAAATATTTCAAACACATCAAAATCCAACTAAATATATAGATTCATTCTAACATAATAAAACTTAAAATCATAACCTCTTATATATTCTTATATATAAAACTATAATCATTATACAACTCCCAACATCTCTAACTTATAATTTAAAAATAAATAAATAAATAAAATGAATAATACAAAACTCATCTTAGCAAACCCAGTTCCGTAGTCCCGATCATTTCTCACTGGTATTCATCTGAACCTGCGTGGTCATTAGCCACAAAATCGAATAAGTTTTCGCTCAGTGAGCACGTGATACTAACTATGCAATTAGAGTACTTAATGATTCATAATACCAATTAAACATTCACAACAATAAATGGTCGCAGGCGTGTCAAGTAATCAACCACCATCGTTCTGGACCCCTGATTCCGGGCCATTCTCACTTTTTTTTTTCCGTCGCATATAGCGAAATCACACTCATTCTCTCGTGACCGTAGTCAATTCGTTGTGCGGTCATCACCATGTCCCTTTTTCTCTGAGAACTTCGTCATCATCCCCCTTTTATCTGAGGAATGGGCGTCTCTTATATACGGGCTAAATAATGGTGATTATCACTTGAGACCCTTTGACCTAAATAAGCACATAAACAGCTTAACATGTCAATATGGCAATTTCAACATTTTAGACATGTTAAATACAAACTAATCACATACTTTTTTACTTAATCAATAATTAAACATTTAAAAGCATTTAATCACAATAAATAATATTAAATATCCAATTTTGAGATTGGGACACTCACCTCTACGAGTAATCAAACAAGGCTAGAAACCCAGAATTTATCATAGATTCAGCCCAAATATGAACATGTAATTAATCCTACACAATTTTGGTAAACTAAATATTACTAACCCATTTGAGTCACAAAAAACCTATTGATTAAACTAAAAATAAATTATATCAAAAGATTAGATTTACCCCACGAGTCCAAATATAACTTCATATATACCATAATTTGAACAACGTACAGCAAAACTATATATGGCATTGAGAAAGTCGAAACCCTCACTTTCCTTTTCTTCTATCTCGGCGCACTGCTCTCCCTTTCTCTCTGTTTTTTTTTTTTTTCTTTCCTTTTGCTTCTCTTTTCCTTTCTTTCATTTTTTTTTATGACAAACTATTATATGTATTCTATACACACTAACGCCGCCACACTTTGCACCCACACAACACGTTTGGATGTTTTTTTTTTGTTTGTATGACAAGTCATATCTCTTAGGATATTTTAATCAACTTAATCCTAAATCTATTTACATTCTCCAATGTTTTTAAATTTTATTATAACACCCAAACTAATTATATTACTATCTTAATATCTAAGTAAGTTTATATTTATGTCACGTATGGGTCCCAAATGTGGGACCCCGACCCGGCGTGGTCAGAACGCCTATTAAACAGCTCAGCTAACAGTAAAGACAATTAATTAATCTTGAAACTAATAGTTTTAAAACAAATCAGCTATATAACGGCTCAAATTTGGATAATCCAACCTGTATTGAACAGCTTTAAAGAAACATGCTCAATTATTTTGAAAATCCAAATATATTACAAATAATTTACAACGACTAACCTAGTCCAAACAAACTAATTTCACTTGTGACTAATAGATTTAATATTGAAACATCTATTTAGCAGGATTTACACTAAATCCCACATAACATTATATCACAAAATTTAAAGTGTTTACACATATTCAAAGTTTTTCTGTCATCCACAATTCAAACTATTATACATTAAACTAATCCACACTACTGAACTTAAAAGTTTAAATTTTTACAACGTCTAACAAAAGTTATAAACTAGATTGTATTTTACACTTCCGGCAAAATACCACTTTTACATGGCCATCCACAGCGAACCTAGACCCATGGCAGTGCAATCCTATAGCCCAAGAGATCATTGTACCTGCACAAGAAAATCTGTGTGGGCGTGAGCAAACCACGGCTCACGAACAACTAGATATAAAGATATGCGAATTTAAGCATATATACAGCTCAGCACAGCACAAACCCAGCTTAACGCATACCTACAATGCAATCTCATACATGCCATGACTCACACACCCGGGCCCATGAGCTTTAGCCTCTTTTGGCTAATTTACCAAGTTTTCAGCTACTTGGTTTAACAGCTCAGCAATGCAAGTGCACAACATACAGTTTATGTCATGCTAGTAATGAAGTTAAAATCATACAGCATACAGCTCAGCAATATCGCATAACATTCATGTTATGCCAGCTATGTATATAACATAAACAGCAATAAAATTATATCTAGAAGACCCACCTCAAATCCGGTAAGTGAATAAAATTCACCTTTCTGCTTACTTCTCGGTCACCTCCTTGGGTCCACTTGTACTAGCCTCGGTCCCTGAAACCTTAAAAATTAGATTTCATAACAAAACAAATCTTATAATAGCAAAAAGTTAACAACTTAGGCTTTCCAATTAATAAAAAAAAAATCATATTTCTCAATCTTCAATTTCATAACTAATAAGTAAAAATAAACAACTTCTATTATAAATAATAATGTAAAAATAAGCAACTTCTATAAGAAACATTTAAGGAGAAACAACTTTTATAAGAAATAAAAATGTAAGAAGTTCAAGTTTTCATTTGAAACAACCCAAATTCCCAAAATCATACCCAAATAGCTAATTTTTAACTTTCTCTCTCTCTACCCCAATCAAGGTTTATAAAAAAACTAACAACTCTTTCATGGAGGCTTTCAAGTTCCAATAATATTCATAATACATTAAAAAAAAATCCACATCTAATATTGTTCACCACAACCATCAAATAAAAAATCAAGAACCCATTTTAAAGGCTCAAGAACATCTTCAATGGTGTTTTACCCAAATCATAACCCAATTCTAATATTTTCTATATACTTCTCCAATATATATATATATATATATATTGTTGTTGTTGCAACTATCAAATTTAAATATCAATACATAATCAACAATTTTTCCAAATCAAGTAATACCCATAAGTTAGAGTATTTTAAAAACACACACTACACCAAGAACACACACTACACCAAGAACACATACCAATCTTTACTTCTCTTCCCAACTCAACTCTTTCAAAGTTTCTTGTAAGAGTAATCCAAAGCATTAAAAATGTCATTATAACAACAAAAATCAACCAACATATAGATTTGAAACAACAATTTTCAAGAACCAATAACACCCAAAAGCTTCAAAGTTCATCAATGGTGGCTATCACCTCAAACCCAAATCCAAATTTCATCCATAGTCAAACCCAAATCAATCTTTTCAAGACTTGAACTAGTAATATTTCAAGACATTAATAATATGCTCCCAACACCAACAACATTAAAATCAAAATCCAAAATAAAATGCAATTTTCGGATTTATTGAAAACCCTTAAATTTCAACACCCCAACAATTCCAAAATCAACTATATTCAAGCAAAAATTGTCATACATGATATACATATCACCTAAGGCATATAGAATACATATTCACTATCAAAATCAACCAAATCAAACTTCAAATTTGAATCTAAAATATTCAATTTTCGGATTTATACCAAACCCTAAAAATACATGTTCCAAATTTGCCCAAAACTCAAGTTTTACATAAAAATCTTCATACCACATCATATATACATATCAAGGATCATGTAAGCAAGTTCTACAACATCAATTACAACTTTAATTTCATATTTTAATCCATGAACACAAAACCCCAATTCAAGCTTTTAACCAAAACCTTACCTCCTTGTTGCTCTTGGGTAAAACCCCAATTCCTAGGGAAGAAGATGAACCTCCTAAGGCTTCTCTTGAATCCTTCTTCTTGATCTCTTCCTTTCTCTCTTTTTCTTTTTCTCTCTGTTTCTCTTCTTTCTCTCTACTGTCTCTTATTTCTCTCTCAG
This sequence comes from Hydrangea macrophylla, assembly GCA_033977485.1. Lineage (NCBI taxonomy): Eukaryota > Viridiplantae > Streptophyta > Magnoliopsida > Cornales > Hydrangeaceae > Hydrangea > Hydrangea macrophylla. Next base: position 98,526,837 of record CM066985.1, read on the forward strand.
AAAAAGGAACGATAGATATATGTATATTTAGATAAAACTTTAACTTTTGCTAAATTCTAATAAACTCCCCAATTGTTTTTAATTACAACTTCTTTAACTTTCTACTTCACATATATATCTCCTACACCTCCAAATGAGTTATTTACCTATCAAATAACCCAAATCAACTTTAATATTCACAGCTCAGCGATATAACGATTTACAGCATAATATAAAATTTTAATTAACAGCTCAGCATTTAAATTAAATAATTCACAGCTCAACATTATATTAGCCTCTCATCATTATATGAACTAAGTATTTTATAACTCAGTAGAATAATAATATAAATAACTCAGCTAAATAATTTAATGACAGCAATTTAATTGGTTTTACTGTTCTGTGTCTCACACCAAACGTGGTCCAAAATATCATATGGAAGCACTAATTAATTTACTAATTATATCATATGTTCAATTACTCCCTCACAATGGTACCCAAACTAGTCCATAAATAAACATAAACAACAATAAAATATTAAAGCATTTAACATTTCATCAAATAAATAATCATATGGCATCAATATTTATTATAATTCACACATTTACATTTACATGTCTACCATTTATTCACATAAATGCAACTAAATGCAATTTAACCAATCTGGACCTCCCGTGGATCCCATTTCACATATGTCCAACTGTGCCTTTTATCAAGCACTTATCACATCGAAGTAACTGGAACTTACCCAAATCATCACATGCTATTAATTATATTAATTAATGCATGTAAATAAATAGTACTACCTTTTTCCGGGTACAGGTATTACAGAGAGACTGCAGAGAGGGGGGGAAGCGGCTAACTAGATTCACATCTCTACTTTCTCTCTAGAAAATCTAGAGAGAAGCTCTCTACCCATTACAAGCTTTAAGCTTTAATTTTAACAACAATTTCACTAAAAATTAACAATTTGAGATAAGAAAACACCTAATTGGATGACTTAATTAACCCACTTGTTTTTTTTTCCCCTGTTGGAACCATTTTTTTAAAACACTTGTTGAGTAGTCCTTTTCCAATAAAAAAACAAAAAAATTTACTTCATTTGGTACATGGATTTAGTGAGGGAAAAGAAAATGAAGAGAAAATAATAGAAAACTAGTTTCCTTATGCTTTCCCTTGTATATCCGTCACGCTTAAACAACATTTAAAACCAAAATTTTCAAAATATAATTACTTTAAAACAAGGGGAAGAAATAAAAGAAAAGAGAGCTGTTAAATGAGCCATAAAATTCAAAATGTTTAACTTATTTCTCAACTTAAAACTTTTTTTTTCCTTCCTATTTTCCTCGTCAACCAAATAAAGGAAAAATATTTTTTCTATGTATTTTTTTTTTCATCGCGTTAAACCCATGAACCAAACAAAGTCTTGAACAAGAAATTACTTATTGGATAATTGAAAAAGTTCCAAAAGATTGATGTAGATTTTATACATTTGTTGATAACGCAAAGGGATTACTTACAAAAAGAAAATATCAGAGGTCGGCCTTGGTCCTTATGATGATATAGAAATCGAAGCACTCACTACAACAAAAAATAGTTTTTCTTACTAATTGTCACAATTTTGTGGCTAAAGTCTTTAGCAAGGAAAGTCTCTAAAGCCTCGGCCCTCTAGCAAGGAAAAACATGTACATTTTCCTTGTTAATTCTTAGCTTTTATAGATGAATTTTTTTCTTTGCTAATGCTCAATATTTTTGTCGTTAAATGACTTGAATTCCTTGCTAAAAGTTCAGACTTTTTGCGTTCAATATGAAAATTTGGCAAGGAAAATGTTTCGTTGCTAAATATGCAACTCTAAGGCGAGGAAATATTTTCTTTGCAAAAAGTCGTTTTTAGCAAGGAAAAAAGATTTCCTTGCCAATAGTATTAAACTAAGGCAACAAATTAATTGCCTTGCTAAAGAAGGTTTTTAGCAATGAAAAATAGTTCATTAGTAATTGTATTCATCTAAGGCAAGGAAATAATTTCCTCGCTAAAAGTGTTTTTTAGCGATGAAAAAATATTTCCTTACTTATTTTTTCCCCTAAGGCAAGGAGTTAGTTTCCTCACTAAAAGTAACCCCACCAATACGTGCCAAATTCAGTATTTATTATTAATCCTATAATATTTCAAAAACATGTCTAACATACGAATAATTGAATGATCAAAACATGTCCAACATACCATAATATTAAATACAGAAATCCAACAATCCACATAACCAACCATCCAACATAGTTTAAAAAAAAAAAAAAAAGAGCATATATAGTATCAACAAAGAAAAAATCATCCGACTTGATAATAAAAAAGTCCCACTACATAACATAAAGATTGAATTGTAGCACAAACTCGAGCTAACAATCCACAACTTTTGCTCCTCCATCTGCATCAACAATTTAAGAATAATATCAGTATCTTATAAATAGAAGAAGAAAAGAAGAAAAAAAAAAAGGAGGAAAAAATACACAGTGGTCTGCTTTACCCTCTAAAACCTCGATGTTTTATACTAATCAACCCCAAGAGTCCGTTGTTCGTTGCATTTCTTTCTACAAGTCTATTTAGTTGTACCTGCGGTGGAAGTTTGGGTTTGTGTGCCTTTAAACATTTTGGCTACGAAATATTATTTCCTCGCCAATACTATATTTTTTGCAAGAAAATTTATATTTCCTTGCGATGTTTTGTTGCTAAAACACAGTTCAATTTGTTGTAGTGAGTATTTAAGAGTTCAGTTGGTTTAGTCTTTAAAATAATCACTTCTTAAAATAAGATATTTTAAGAAAAAGCTACATATATATTAGAGCTTTTAACAAAAAAATTATAAAAAATGGCAAATTACACTTTACTCCATCAAACTATACACATGTTTTCAATTGGGTTCATAAACTAATTTTATTTTTCAATTGGGTCATCGAACTTCAAAAATTAATTCAATAAGACCCAAATTCTAACATTGTTAGCTTAAATCATTATAAATTGTCACGTATGTTGCACGTAATGCTTACCTATCATATGTCAGGTTAAGACAAGCACGGGAGATTGTGAATGGCTAAAGGACTCGTGTCAGGGGAGTTTTGAGCGTGAGCTACCACTCATTCAGTGGCATTATGCGATTTTGGATATGATTGAATATGATTTTGTATCTGTTCGAATGTGTTTTCAAATTTAATTGAACGCGATTTCGGATCTGATTGAATGTAATTTTTTGCACTATTCACAATCTCCCGTATTTGTCTTAATCTAACATGCAACGTACATGACAAATCTAATAATTTAAGCTAACAGTATCAGAATTTGAGTCTGATTGAATGAATTTTTGAAGTTTAAGGACCCAATTGAAAGAAAAAAAAAATTTAAGTTTATGGACCCAATTGAAAATAGGTGTATAGTTTAATAGACTAAAGTGTAATTTGCCCTAAAAAAAAGGTTATTCACAAAAATAAATAAAAGATTAAAAAGTGTTTTTTTATCTTTTAAAAGTGAATGAAATTTGTTTAAAACAAAAAAAAAACTATGAGAAAACAATCCAACTGGTCTCGGTGATTGACAGCCCCGTAATGGGCTCGGTGATTGTTAGCCATGTAAAAGCTATTCCTGACGGGCTCTCAAAAGGATGTTGTTTTTTATGGATGGAATTGGGGCATTGGAATTAAAATTGGTTGTGATCTAATTCAAAGTTTGAATCAAAATTTGCCTAATACAAAGTAAAGGCCCAAGTCCATGCTACCAAATGCAGAGTGAAAAAATGAGGTACATATAATTTAAAAGAAGATTAACCTCGAAACACGTCTAAAGGCAAATTGGTTAAAAATCAAGATATTTCGTAACAACAACAATATTAAAATCAAAACATGATTTTGGACGGAATGTGCAAATTGACACAAAATAGAAATTTCAGGGTATAATGCTTAACTTTAAGACAATAAATGGGCAAAGTATTAGCAAGCGTAAACAAGGATGGTGGATAGCGTAATTAACCCTCAATCTTTCCAATGTTTGCTTTGGACTTCATGACATCCTAAAACATTTGACAGCAATTGTTATGAGCTATCTCTTCATCTGAAATGATGAACTACTGCAGTGGTCATATTGTTTGAAATTTTGAATCCAAAGTACTCAAAGAACCATTTATTAACCTTGATGGATTATCTGGCAACTTCAATAAGGCTTTGCTTGGACTACAGCTCATGGATGAGAGTGTTTGATCAAAGGGGGGGGTTGTGTTTGGGACAGAATATTGTTTCTGAGTAATTCTTTGATTACAACTTTCATACAACTTTCACACAACTTCCTAAAAGATGTGTCTATCTCTCTCATATGTCACTGTGGGCTCCAGTGACATCACAGGAGAGAGATAGACACGTCTTTTTAGGAGGTTGTATGAAAATTGTCACCAAAAAATTACTCATTTTTCTAATAATTGTCTTTACTGATGATTGGAGACAAACTTTGCTCTTTCTTGTAAAATTAAGCATGATCAATTCCTTGGAGATATATAGATCTCATGCTTTGATTTAGGAGATATCTCTAACCACTCTTTTGTCATTTTGTCTGATTTATTTGTTCATTCCATGTGATTCCATAAACTTTGCAAGTGAATATGCTTGTCAAATTAGTGTTGCTTTTTTGTGTGTGTGTTTTTTTATTTGTCTTAACTCTAACGCAGCACGAAACATAAAAGAGGATGTGAACACTATGTTAATATCTCGAATCTAGATTCCATTAGAAATTTGGGATACTCTTTAGAACTCAAATCAATATATATCGTTAAAGGATGAAAAGACGTCTCCAAAATGTAGAGTACAACCATGTGTACAATTGTGGTATATATAGGTAAATAAATATTAATCCTACTTTAATAAAATATATATTAAAAAAAAAAGAGTTGACTTAAGCTAATCGAATCTATAAATCGGTTTGGATCTTCAACAGTAGCATGGGGGCTGCCAATTCGGCAGCACCCATGTTGCCTTTCATAGGACCACAAATTTTTATTTTTTTTTATTTCTAAAAAGATTTAAAATTTAAAAAAAAAAAAAATTTATTGTCCAATCAAGGCCACGTAAGCTGCTGAGTGGACAGCATTGTCGAGGATCTGTGGGCGCCCCTATAAATCTTAGGAGACTTCAATGACTCTATGACGCATGACAACTCAAACTGAGATTTCAGTGCCAAGTTATTAGCAAGTTCAAGTTTTCTAAAAATATAAAAAATATATATATATATTTTTTTTATTTTTTGTTTGCACAAATTTTGCGGAAAAGCGACTTGCTTCACAGCAACGGACCAATGGTAGTTAGTTTCGAACCCTATGCCCTTTTGATTCGAACATGGGCATTTCTGAATCTACCTTAAAATGAAATCTTGTTTTCGCCCAAAATGCCTCTTTCAACCTGTTTTACTTTAGCTTCTTAACATTTCTCTGCACTACTCTAGTCTCTAGTCATTTGCTAGAAGAGAATTTATGCATAATTACATACACAGGTTGATCCACTAATCAAGGATTTTTGACTAAAATTAAAAACAAGTTGTCTGTTACATTCAAAGCAATATGAGGGATTTTTAGTTTTGGGAATTTAAGTCAGAAGTCTTTTAAATTAGACTTTTATTTTAGTAAAAGATCCATCAACTGAAAATTGATTAGTTTTACTAACCCGAGACTTTTGTGACTTAAAAACAGGTAGTTCTTTAAACTCAAATTATCCAATTTACTAATGAATTTGAAAGTTCTAAAAACTCGATGTGGATATATAGTAATTTTTAGAACTTTTGGGGACCATGACCACCCCTAGCCCTCTTTGATTTTCCCTTGCTTGTGTACATAGGAGAAAACATTGCTTCCTAAACTTTTTCCCCTTGCATAAAATATACTATATATGTTCCCACAATTTCATTGGAAAAAGTTATGGATAAGTACTTCAACAAGAAAACAAATTGAATCAATCTGACACATAATTTTATAGACTTGTATTAATGAATTGTAGAATTTCAAATTTTCAACATAAAACCCCCCAAACAAAAGCAAAGAAGGTTTAAGATAAATAACATGCACATAACATAAATAGCACTTCCACTGCCCCCCTTGATACAAAGAAAAATTATCTCCATCTCCCCTAAAATTCTCTAGCATGAAGTGTCCATTTTGGGTTCAATTAAATAACTTTTGAGAACACATAAACACAAATATAAATCACAAATGCCTTGAGTCTATCAAGAAAAACCCCATGAACTCTCCTTCTAGAACTCCATGAGTTTTTCAAAGATTTCCATGGCAGAAGATGGCAAGCCAAGAAGAACATTGATGCTCTTCCTCTCTTTCCCATGAGAGAGAAACAAAATCACTTCCTTCTCGGGCAAGGCCACCGGACCCGAAAGAACCGGCTCGCCCCATCCGAAATCGGTGGTGTGAAATGACAGTCTTGACCATGTGGTGATCAGAAGTGTTGCAGCCAGAGAAGGCCTAGCTCTTGTTGCTTCAAAATAGTCTATGGCTGATCTCATATAGCTGTCTGAAACCATACTAACTGCCCCTTGAACTAGTCCAACTGCAAATGACAATGGGTTGTCAACCAATTCACCTGCAAGAAAATCAAGAAAATATTCAATTTAACGGTTATTATGATAACGTGGTGTAATAAGCTAATGATGAAATGTTAATATTTAAAACCCGCTAAGCCTGACTTCATAGAAAACATGATTCCATATAAGCACCATGCCCCGTTTGTATTAGGGCACGGTTGGATTGACCGTGACTTTTACGTATAAGGGAAAAGATAGAAGCCACAGTTCTAGACACAAGGGTACCATGGGAATTCAGACAAATTATCAAAATTAGTATCATGTTTGGGCTAACTGCCTCTAGACATGCTTCAGTTGCTTGTAGGGCTTTAAAATGCTTCTCAAAATTTATCTGAATGGGCTAATATATAGGTTTGGAGTCCCATAAGCACTTTTGGGTCCAATCGTATGTTTGACAACTAATTCCAATCAGAAACTTATGACCCGTTTGGATTGGATTTGGCTTTTACACTTCGGCAGAAGCTGAAGCCTCATCACAAGGGCACGACAGTAATTAAGAAAAATTCATTACAACCCCAATTTGTTTTGTGCGTCACATTAGGGCCAAAGCACTTATGGATAGACAGTGCTTACTAAAACTTAAACATGGTAATTTATACAGTACGTTTGAATCCTAAAAACACTTGTGAGAATTAATTCCAAACATGTACGCGATATCACGGTTAGACTGAATATTTTTTTCCTCACCTGCACTGCACAGCGAATTCGTCAAAACAATCCCATTCCCAAAATACCCTTCTGGAATAGGCGGATCGAATCTGGACCGTCCATCAACAGCAAAGAGAAGCTTTGTCTTCTGATCAGGCTTCATCATAAGTGACTCACTTCTAGCTTTCCAAACAAAAGCAGAGAGAGCTTCAAATGTGGTGCACTTAGCCAGAACCCCGTCTTCCATGGCCTTCATTTTTAGCTTTTCGAGCTTTTCGGGATCGAAACAGAAGGATCTGAATAGCATTTCTTGTTTGTAGAGTTCAAGAAAGTTTGATTTATCCTCAATTTCTTCAAATTCATGGTGTGGGAATTCAATCTTTGGTGGGTTTCTGGCTTTGAGGATGGCTCTGTCTAGGAATGGAGGGACTTTTAGAGGGAGGCCTCTGGCTATTTCACCCCATGAGTTCACAAATTCCATAGCACCAAGTCCATCAAACATACAGTGGTTCATGCATAGCCCAAGAACAAAGCCCCCACATTTGAACTTTGTCACCTGGAAAATCAAATTAACAATTTTTTTTTTTTTATTTGGTCTCATGGTTCCATAATTGGGAGGGAAAAAAAAGTGTCAATTTCTATCAAGTACGGATACGAGACTGCACGAGTCCACTAAGAACAAGGTACCACAGATGCCGTGTCCACTCTAGTGTCTGCCACGAGTTTGGCATTTGTCAACGTTAAATGAAATATTAAGACACATTTTTTCACATGTCCATTGCACACGGCACACATTATTTCTCTATAGAAATTGAGTACGTGACTTGATAAATAATTGTACTATTGGTGAATGAAAAGTTGGTTTCGAGAAATGTACTAAGATTCAAAAGGAGGCTGACTAGTCTAGTACATAGAACGTGGTGACCATAACTTTGAAGGAAGGGTAAATTACGCTAACCCTCCCTCAGCTATGATCTTTTTTTCAAATACCCCTCTCAACTATGAAATTCAATAAATTGACCCCTCAATTATTATAATTTTTCACTAACACCCCTTCAGTTAGGATGTTATCCCAAAAAAAAAAAAAATGCATCATGTTACCAACACATGATATAAAAGTATACTAACAACATGACATTTTGCCTCTCCTTTGAGTCATTGAAAATTTTAGAACAAAATTGCCTAATATTTTGTGTACAACAAAGGGCAATTATGTGTGCTACAAGGGTTAATTTTGTCCTAAAATTTCCAACAGCTCAAACGAGGGATTTATAAATATTATGTTAATCTTTTTGTATCATATGTTGCTCAAATAATTCAAAAAGTTAGTTTTTTGGACGAAATTTCAACGGAAGGGGTATTAGTGAAAAAAAATGCAATAGTTGAGGGGTCAATTTGTCGAGTTTTATTGTTTGGGGGGTATTTGAAAAAAAGTCATAGTTAAGGGGGTGTTACTATAATTTACCCTTGAAGGAAATGCTTTTTTTTTTTTAAGTATATCTTCCATTCTGTCCATCAGTCAGAGCAAAAAATTCTAACAAGTATGTTCTTACAAAAAGTGTATTTTCATATTGTGGTACTTTTAAGACCTTGGTTGGTTTGTTTTCTCTCTAGTAAAAGTGACACATCATAATAAAATCATGACACAAATCAAAATTTTCTTCCAAAAACATATTAGGAAGTAAAGCAACACAGGGGTGGACCTATTGAAAGGCAACGAGGCTCAAGCCCCCCTAGATTTCAAAATTTTGTAGACCTACCCTACAAAAAATAGTACTATTTACACTTAAAGTCCGCTCTGAAAATTCCGAAAACTTCATATTTACTAGTATTTGAGTGTTTGTGTTAGTTTTTATAGCATCAGTTTATATCATCTAAACAAGAAAAGGGATAAATAGACCTTCATCTCGATGCACTGCCCCCGAAACCCCGTAAACTTTCGGGTTCAACTTTTTTATTCCACTCCTGCTAATCCCCCAACTTAAAATTTTTACATCCGCCCTCACACATACATATATATGTATGTGTTGATATATATGAAGTTAAAACAACTGTGTTACTAACCTGAGCCACAAGAGGAGGCATTTCAAGTATATTTCTAGCACCAGGAATGTCATAAACAAGCTTCCCAAGAGTCACTGGATCTGGCTTTGTATTGTCCCCTATCTCTTCCACACTACAGTTTGCCTCTGCCTCCACAAACACTGCCCCTTCCCCATTACAATCCACTATGAGCTTCCCCTCTGGGCTTATCGTGAGCCTCCCCGCAAGCGGGTAGTAGTGAACAAGTACCTTTGAAAGTGCATCTTTGATCACCTCCACGGCTTTTTCACTATCTTTTTCGTTCGATTTAAATGTGTAGATCGTGCGGACTATAACCGCGATGTTTTGATCGAGGTTGGAAAGAAAATAGAGACCTTTCACTGTTTCCTCTGCTGGGGTGATCAGAGTTGGCTCTCCTTGATTCACAATGAGTTCAAATTTTGGGATAATAGTTGTGTCCTCCATTGGAAGATAGTGTTTTTTTTTTTTTAAAGCTCCAAAAGACCTGTGATCACATACAGAGAAAGTTGATTTTTTTTTATGAAATTAAGTGATGTTCAGAGTGATAATTGGTGGATGTTAGGTCAGTGTAATTGTGGTGCTTAACATGACAATTCATGGGTTATATGTTGTGCTTTGGAACAAAAACGATTCGTGGTCACTGGCCAGTGTATTGATCAAGTTGATATACTTTGGGTGTCTAGAGCGAGATTAAAGCCAAAACAAAAGGGTAGAGATGGAGATAGAAACGTGATAGAGAGAGTATTAGATATATTGTCAAGCCGAATTCATGTGCTCATATGTCAGAACACATATCCGACTTAAAATCAGAAGTAAGAAATCTTTTCTTTTTTTTTTTTTAAAGCAAAAATTGTATAAGAATGCGTAAGCTAAAAATGTAATTAGTATTGGTGTGATTGTATTTCGAAAATGTCATTTCATAAGACATTTATGGATGTAACACAAGTGAATTTAATTACATATGAATCAAAGAGGGTAATCACATAGTTTACATGCTAATGTATATATGTGTACCTGTATGCAATGCAATGCAGGAGTTTAGGATTGATATCAGCCTGAGTTGCGAACTTTTGATGAAGCTGAGAATAGAATGCCTCTGAGGTTGGAGTGGATGAGTTATATAGTAAAAGATGGGGTTAGAAAAATTGACAAAATTTAATGTTTTGGTTAACTAATGTTGTGCCCCATGAAAGAGACAGGTGCAGATACTTAATTGGAAATGCTACTCACGCAAGCAATTGCCAAATTATAATGGGTTAAATTCATATATCTATATGTTTAGATATACATACATGCCTCAAGAGAGAGAGAGAGAGAGATTGAGTATTATTTGGATGATTTGTATTTTGGGGCAGATTTGGCTAATGTCATGTGGGTGGTGGTAGGCTACTTGCCATGAAACAGAAACTGTGGAAGTTGTTTGGTAAGGGTTGGCCTCCAAATATTGTTTACTTGGTCTACACATAATATAATTACAAAAAAGTAATAATAATTAAATAAATATCTACTCATGAAAAATTGTCCATCTGACTTTAACTATTAGAACTCATTTTTTTTTTTTTTTTAACTCTTTTCCTCTTGAACTTTTTTCTTGATAACCATTTCAGCTTAATTAGATCAATGATATATAATTAGGCTTGATAATTGTCTACCTTTGTTGGTCAAGCTTAGACTGTGACGTAATGTTCTATCTTTTTTTTTTCCTTAGCAAAAAAAATATAAAACATTAGTTCACGGTCTATGTTGAAACAATTGAAATTAAGCTCATGAAATTACAAGAACGATTTGTAGCATCTAGATTATAGTATGTATTTAATGGAATGTTTGGGAAGAAGAGATAAGGGAAAGGAATGGAATGGAAGCGAGGGGGAAAGGGGAGGAGGGAAGAATTATCCCCCTCTTTTGACTAATTATTTACCTTTTAAAAAATAAACAAATCACTCGCATGTGAAGGTGTATGGTAAAAGAATTAATAAAATATTTCATTATTTCCTTCCTCATTTTATTTCACTTTTTCACCTCTCGCAGCAAACACAGCTTTAAGGTTTCGGCCTCACAAGCATCATAACCGATCACAGCTCCAAAAAAACACCCATTAAAAAAAATATGAAATTTTTAGGTGTTTTGTGGTACATGTGACAGTCCTATATGATATCCTACAATCAGCATCAGTAGGTTTTTTTTTTTTTTGAGTTAATTAGTAATAAATCCAATCTATTCTAAGATTGTTGTAATTGACTCAACTCATACAACATTTTAATGATAGGTCCATATTTTTATTTAGTGACCATACTACCCCTATGACTCATTAAAAGAATCATTCCCATTTAAACTCACCCAAAATCAAGGGTTTTTAAATTTTAAACACTATATATACATTATATATATATATATATATCTCATCTTCTCCAACGTTTCATACTCTCTCTCTCTCTAGAAAAATGTACTACATATCAGTTGATTGTCGACCTCCTTCCAAGAACATATAGGGTTCTACATTCAATTGCAAACTAAAAAACTTTCTAGGCATCCAAAAAGTGTGACGGTGAGGCTCCGGCCGTACGGCTCTGACGAGAGTAACGACAATGGGGAGAAAATGTGAGAATTTTTTTTTTCAGCTATGTGAAATTTTGGTACTACATGTTGATGCATGATTTTGATGGATCATTCATTGTGGAATTGAAGACAAGATTTGGGAAAAAATTAATTTTTGCGTGTGACTGCAGTCTGAAATTTAGCACTCACTATTGCATGTTTGAAAAATTCGTAAAATTCCACAAGAACTTTCGGTGGTGTGAAAATTCCCCAACAATAATTGACTTTAATGGGTCATTCATTCCGTTGCAAACGTATTAAATTTCACACTATTGCTCTTTCGTAGCATGGTTTTGATGAAGACCAAAAAAGAAGCAGCTATCTTGGAGAAGATTACCAACACAGATTTGTCAGCTTTTTTCGGCAAAGCCTGTTTTTACTTTTGTCTATTGGATGTGTTGGAGACTTTCACAACCTTCACAGGGATGTGATGGCTTCATAGTGGTGCTTTTGAAATAGAGTTGTCGACTGTAGTTTCATTGTGGGATTGACGGTTTCTTTCTTTTCTTTAAATTTGTTTGCCTTTGTATTGGTCTTGTTTTTTAATGTGATTGGGGTGGATTTGCGTCATCCTGTTGGATGCATGCAAGATGTTTTGTCGAATAGTTTGTCTTGTGCTCTTGACTGATATTTGAGAGTGGCTCTTGGGTAATTTGTTCTTAATCTTTCTATTTTGGAGAAACAAATTGGATTTGTGGCAGTATGTAAAACATTTTTTTTTTCTTAATAGGGTTTTCGTAGTATCCGTTTGAAATTTCATACTACTCGTAGTGAAAAATTTAACATAAACATTATTCAGTAGTGTGAAATTCACACTACTCGCAGTGAAAAATTCATTCATTTATTGCAATTAAGTTGATATCTTCTCTTCGATCTATTGTTATCTCCTTCAATCTTAAAACTCTCACGAATCCACTATAATACATATTGTCATGAATGATTATTGGTAGAACAGAAAACCCATGGATGGCATTAGCAAGATGTGACAAACTCATAATGTAGATACGCAAAATCCTGGGATTTTATTTTCATTTATTAGATATCCAAAAATAAAGGGTAGGAGATCAGATTTTTCAACAATTTTTTTTTTCAAAACCTAACGTGATTAATGGCATAAACACAAAAAACGGAAAGCACTATAATTATGGGATATTAATTCAAAATGAGATATTGGTAAGTCAAAATGCTATCATAACTACCAGAATTAATGTGTATATATGACAAGTCAAAGTCAGATTTAATGAAAGCAGTGAAATTTTGCAGTGTAAAATTTTGCTAGTAAACCAGTTACAGTGTAAAATTTCACATTAATAAATCAGTTGCAGTATAAAAATGAACTATTCGCAGTGTAAAATTCAATACCGGCAGAAAGACTCGTTTATGATGTGATGTCTAGATTGAATATGCAATACACTGTGAATTAGAAATGGTGAAACTCGTTTGTAACCGTTTTGTAAAGTAATATCCTAAAATATTGGGATAAAATTTCTCTCTCTCTCTCTCTCTCTCTCTCTCTCTCTCTCTCTCGCTCTCTCTCTCTCTCTCTCTCTATATATATATATATATTGTAACCAATATCAATTCGGATTTGATAAGATTTGGTTAGATTTAGTAACTGATTCAATCATTAAATCTGAATTAAATATATGTATATAAATGTATATTGAAAAAATTAGATTTAGATCCCCAGTTAAGGAATTCTATTAGTTTAAAGACAAGTAAATATTTCTATGTTTAGTTAGGTCTCTCATTAGAACAAATGTGTAATTTGAAGTCCCTTAGTGTCATTTTACTTTTATCTATTGACAATTATACCCTGCACAAACTATTCCCAATCCCAGACCTAGAGAGAACGACAGAGAGAGAGGGAGAAAGAGAGGGGATGCCCGAGAGAGACCGACAGAGGACGGCGACCACGAGTTCAATTTGTCGCCGGCGATGAGAGGGCTGAGATCACTGACTTCTAAGGTTAGTGTTTATGCATGTATGTGTCTATATATATATTTCTATATCTGTCTCGGTGTGTGTGTGTATGTGTGTGTGTGTGTATGTATGTGTGTGTGATCCGATTAATCGAACTGAAAATACAATACAAGTCTATTAATACATCCGATCAATCGACGAGTCAGTGAAAACTTACCCAAATTGTCCGAGGTAGTAAAAAGTTGCTAGTAGTAATAGTGTTTTGGTCATTGTAACAGAACCAATTTAATAGTGTTTTTGTATGTGAAATTCCAGTTGGTTTATGCATGTATGCTCCATCTATCAGAAGGGAACTTTTGTAATAGTGTTATCAGAAGGGAAATTTCAGTTGGCAATACAACTTTTTACACCCCAAACAGCATGGTGTCAAAACCATATATATATATATATATATATCAACCAGACTTGGGAAGAAATAAATTTGGTAGAAGCATCCAAAGTTATAATAGATATAATACTTTATGCTATCAACAAATACCTAAAGATAAAACTATTTTGGTTATTGAATTGACATTGTGGGGCATTGTCAAGTGTGTGTATGTATGAAAATATATGTGATTATTTTCAAGAATGGATGCCATTTTCAGTTATGTCCCGGTTTATAATCTATAAGATGTTTCGAGAAGATTAGAACTAGAATAGTGTTCTGCAAATACACAAAAGAATTTGTTTTAACTCCCTAACATACTAATATTGGAGTACGTGGCCAACTTATTTTTCTTGTTAAAAATTGACATGATTGAAGCATATTACAGAGATGTGCAATTTTTTTTAGGGGTATAACGACTTGCGTATGTTTTCTTAATTTTTCCATTATTTTGAATTCGGGTTCATTCGTCTAGTACTCCTTTGTTTCAAAGGTTTGTCCCGTTGAAACTTATTGCTCAAAAACGGTTATATTGTAGGTTTGAGCTCTAAGATTGCTATTGGGTCATTCGATCATTACCTCATAGAAGTTTAATTTATTTTTCCATAATGTATCCTAACCGCCACGTGTACAAGTGTGTTTGCACACATGTTGATCAATAAAATCTTAAAACATGTCGAACAATACCTAAGAAAAAGGCACTCCTACTAGAGTATTGGTTTCCCAGAGTATCTAAACAGTCCTTTCTGCTATATTCTCATTTGCACGTGTACTGCAACCACTTAATAAAGCTGCCAACGCAATAGCTTCGGGTTCAAATGGCATGCTTCTAATAAACTCTTCAGCCTCAGAAAGACGTCTTGCTCGAGATAGCATATCCACTACACATAGTGTCTAGCATTTGGTTTCATACCGTAAATATTTTCCATAGAATTGAAGTATGAAAGTCCTTTAGCCATTAGCCCACAATGTTCATAGTTGTAATTTAGCAGTGAAATTTTATAATGTTTCACATGTGATTTATAGTTGGGGCCAAGATTGAATGGATGTGCATTGAGTAGTGGGTCTAAACGGGGGTTCGGGGGCAACGCCCCCGATGAAATTGTTTTTTTTTTTGGGGTACTTTTTAAATATTCTCTAGTGAAATATATGTGGTGATATTTGTGAAGTTGAGAAATTGCTATCATGGGTTTTTTTAAAAGAGCTTCTGCGAGCATCAAAACATGAAAGTGGTGAAATTTCACCACTGTTTTAAAGGGAATTCAAAACGTGGTGAAATTTCACAACTTTTTTCAAAAGCGGTCAAAACATGGTGAAATTTCACCACTCATGGTAATATTTCACCACTCTTTTAAAAAGACAGTCAAAACTTGGTAAAATTTTAAGTACAAAAACTTGTGTTAAAACTTGGTGAAATTTCTCCACTGTTTTAAAAGGGAGAAATTTCACCAAGTGTTAACAGAAGTTCTTTTCTTATAAATTTCACAATATTTTGACCGCCTTTTAAAAGAGTGGTAAATTTCACCATGTTTTGACCGCCTTTTTAAAAGAGTGGTGAAATTTCACCATTATTAGTTGTTAGTTAATACTGTCTTTTGGATTTGAATTAGATCATATTGCTTGTATGATCATATGTTTTTTGTGAACTATTGTAGTGTGATGGATCAATTGCAGCATCATGGATTTCCTTGTGCGCACGCAGCTGTTGTCTTGCACTATAGTTCAAAATTGACGCGCAAGGATATGGTAGATTACATTGAACCATATTTTTTATGTTCAAAATTATGAGGCGGCATATTGAAAGTTCATTCATCCTATACCGAGTTTTGAAGGAGGTCCAACTAGTACTATTTCTGTGGAGTTCATATTGGTTCCTTTAGGTTAGAAGATAATTGGGAGGCCAAAGAAGAAAAGAATACCATCTCGAGGAGAAAAGGTTCGATTAATGAGGTATAGTAGATGTGGGAGGTTGGTGCATCACAACAAAAAAAGTTGCAAAGAGATCATCAGTAATACGAAATGATTTTCATTGACAATTATTCATTTTTAGTTATTGACATTTATGGCTTTTGGTTGAGAATTGGGATTTTATGACTTTTATGAGAAAGTACTATCGGATTATGGCTTTAATGCAATTGTCTATGCTTTTTAGTGGTAGTATTTCACCATGTTTCATAAGTGATTAAATTTCAAAATGTTCATAGTTATAATTTAGTGGTGAAATTTTATAATGTTTCACATGTGCTTTATAGTTGGGGCCAAGATTGAATGGATGTGCACTGAGTAGTGGGTTTAAACGGGGTTCGGGGGCAACGCCCCCGATGAAATTGTGTGTGTGTGTGTGTGTGTGTGTGTGTGTGTGTGTGTGTGTGTGTGTGTGTGTGTTTGTTTGTATTTTTTAAATATTCTCTAGTGAAATAAATGTGGTGGTATTTGTGAAGTTGAGACATTGCTCTCATGTGTTTTTTAAAAGAGCTTATGCGAGCATCAAAACATGAAAATGGTGAAATTTCACCACTATTTTAAAGGGAATTCAAAATGTGGTAAAATTTTACAACTTTTTCCAAAGGCAGTCAAAACATGGTGAAATTTCACCACTCTTTTAAAAAGACAGTCAAAACTTGGTAAAATTTCAAATACAAGAACTTCTGTTAAAACTTGGTGAAATTTCTCCACTGTTTTAAAAGGATGTCAAAATGTGTAGAAATTTCACCATATACTTTTAAAAAGGTGTTTGAAACATGGTGAAATTTCACCACTCTTTTAAAAGACGGTCAAAACAGTGTGAAATTTCTAGGAAAATAAATTTTGTTAACACTTGGTGAAATTTCTCCACTGTTTTAAAAATAGGTCAAAACGTGGTGAAATTTCACTACTCTTTTAAATGGAGGTCAAAACGTGATAACATTTCACCACACTTTTGAAAGGCGGTCAAATTTTGGTATAATTTCACCACTCTTTTAAAAGAGGGTCAAAACATTGTGAAATTTCATCACTCTTTCAAAGAGGCGATAAAAACTTGGTGAAATTTCAAGTACAAGAACTTCTGTTAAAACTTTGTAAAATTTGTCCACTATTTTAAAAGTAGGTCAAAACGTGGTGAAATTTCACCACTCTTTTAAATGGAGGTCAAAACGTGGTAAAATTTCACCACACTTTTAAAAGGCGGTCAAAACATGGTGAAATTTCACCACTCTTTTAAAAGGGGGTCAAAACATGGTGAAATTTCTCCACTGTTTTCAAAGGAGGTTAAAACGTGGTGAAATTTCACCATTCTTTTCAAAGGCGGTCAAAACATGGTGAAATTTCACCACTCTTTTAAAGAAGATTGAATTGATGTTCACTGAGTAGTGGGTCTAAACGGAGTTCGGGGGCTCAAAACGTGGTGAAATTTCAAAGATAAGAACTTATGTTAAAACGTGGTGAAATTTCTCCACTGTTTTAAAAGGAGCTCAAAACGTGGTAAAATTTCTCTACTGTTTAAGGGGAGCTCAAAATGTGGTGAAATTTCAACACTCTTTTAAAAAGGAGGTCAAAACGTGGTGAAATTTCAAGGATAAGAACATATGTTAAAACTTGGTGAAATTTCACCACTGTTTTAAAAGGAGGTCAAAATATGGTGAAATCTCTCCACTGTTTTAAAGGTAGCTCAAAACGTGGTGAAATTTCAAGGATAAGAACTTATGTTAAAACTTTGTGAAATTTATCCACTGTCTTAAAAGGAGTCAAAACGTGGTGAAATTTCACCACTCTTTTAAAAAGACAGTCAAAACGTGGTAAAATTTCACCACTCTTTTAAAAAGACAGTCAAAACGTGGTGAAATTTCAAGGATAAGAACTTATGTTAAAACTTGGTGAAATTTTTCCACTCTTTTAAAAGGAGGTCAAACCGTGGTAAAATTTTACCACTCTTTTAAATGGAACTCGAAATGTAGTGAAATTTCACCACCCTTTTAAAAAGGAGGTCAAAACGTGGTGAAATTTCAAAGATAAGAACTTATGTTAAAACGTGGTGAAATTTCAAAATATTCATAGTTGTAATTTAGTGGTGAAATTTTATAATGTTTCATATGTGCTTTATAGTTGGGGCTAAGATTGAATGGATGTGCATTGAGTAGTGGGTCTAAACGGGGGTTCGGGGGCAGTGCCCCCGATAGAATTATTTTTTTGTTCTTTTTAAATATTCTTTGGTGAAATTTCACCACTTTTTAAAAAAGTGTTCAAAACATGGTAAAATTTCACAACTTTTTTAAAAAGACGGTCAAAACATAGTGAAATTTCAAGTATAAGAACTTCTGTTAAAACTTGGTGAAATTTCTCCACTGTTTTAAAGGGAGGTCAAAACGTGGTGAAATTTCACCCCTCTTTTAAAGGGAGGTCAAAATATGGTGAAATTTTACCACTATTTTAAAAACACAGTCAAAACATGGTAAAATTTCAAGTATAAACGTGGTGAAATTTCACCACTCTTTTTTAAAGGGAAGTCAAAATATGGTGAAACAGTGAATAGCACAATTTTTTCAAGTATAAACGTGGTGAAATTTCACCACTCTTTTAATGTTCACATACGTGGTGAAATTTCAAGTATAAACGTGGTGAGATTTTTCTTTCTTGGGTCGATGTTTCAAAAACTTCTGTTAAAACTTGGTGAAATTTCTCCACTGTTTTAAAAGTAGGTCAAAACATGGTGAAATTTCACCACTCTTTTATAAATGGCGGTCAAATCATGGTGAAATTTCAAGTATAAGAACTTCTGTTAAAATTTGGTGAAATTTCTCCATTGTTTTAAAAGGACGTCAAAACATGATGAAATTTCTCCACTGTTTTAAAAGGAGGCCAAAACGTGGTGAAATTTCAAGTATAAGAACTTCTGTTAAAACTTGCTGAAATTTCTGTACTGTTTTTAAAGGAGGTCAATACGTGGTGAAATTTCACCACTCTTTTGAAAAGACAGTCCAAACATGATGAAATTTCACCACTCTTTTAAATGTCGGTCAAAACTTGGTGAAATTTCTCCACTGATTTAAAAAGCGGTCAAAACATGGTGAAATTGCATCACTATTTTAAAAAGGCAATCA
This sequence comes from Hydrangea macrophylla, assembly GCA_033977485.1. NCBI lineage: Eukaryota > Viridiplantae > Streptophyta > Magnoliopsida > Cornales > Hydrangeaceae > Hydrangea > Hydrangea macrophylla. The sequence continues at coordinate 98,546,164 of CM066985.1, forward strand.
AAACATGATGAAATTTCACCTCTTTTGAAAAGACGGTCAAAACATGGTGAAATTTTAAGTATAAGAATTTCTGTTAAAACTTGGTGAAATTTATCCACTATTTTAAAAGAGGTCTAAACATGGTGAAATTTGTACCACTAACATGATTAGTTAGACCCAAAGGAAACCATGCAAGATGAAGTAATCATTGATCCCAATTCCCAAACAACTAACTTGATTGTTCAGCATTTTGCTCTATTGGTCAGAGTAGTTCAATCGCAAGCTATGGTTGTGCTGTAGAGAGAGAACTTCTTTGAGTACCAAACCAAAACAATCAAGTTACACATTCTATCCAACTATGCTTTATCAAATAACTACACATTTATATCCAACTATTGTCTTATAAGAACAAAAATTTAGAGATGATTTGTCCAACTATGCAATATCATTCAAGAGTTGGCCCTAAGCTAAAAGTTAGTGCTGACAAGAACATGAGCATCAGGTACAGGGTGCAACTCCGAAACTTCAGGCATCCAATAGCATTCTTTGTAGCTCACCAATAAAATCTTCCTGCAGCCAATTTATCCATGAAATTATAACCAAAATTGCCCCAAAAAAAATTGCACCACAATTAAGCTAGAGTAGATCGCACTTCTCTAGTTGCATGTCTTGGTCCCACACAGAGCATGTCTATATCCGCACCAGGCCCATGTACCTATTTGAAAAGGTTTACAAGATGTAAATATAAGAGTAAACATCGAAGCTATGATGCACCTAAATAATAAATAACAGAAGCTCAAATCTAAAAAGTATTATAAGAGGCACCAGTAGGTGGGTTTGGTTTCAAACTTTCAGTTAGACCTCGTGGCACATGACTGGTAGTGACGTACTAAAGAGTGGAAATCTCAGAAATTAGAAAAGCGTAGGCTAAGCCCTTTTTGGCTTTAGAAAGAACGTTACCCGCTGGTTTTTTCTTGGTTTTTTGGAAGGCGAAATGTTGGTAGGTTTTTTGTATCGCTTGGTTTTGGTATTGTTCTCTGGATATGCGTCCTTCATACATTGTGAGACAAGACCCACATATTGGTCCAAAGTTGGTTCAAACTCTCAACCTACACTGGGATGAGATGCTCCATTAGAGCCTAAGAGAAACACATTTTCAACATCACGGCCATGTAAAGGAAGAGAAACTGCATGTGATCATCTATAATGAATGCCATCTTACTTGATACATGATATTGAGTAGTCTCACCAAAACAAAAACGATAAGCCATGTCATTAAACTCCAAAAGGCACATTTTAAGCATCTGAGGTCAATTTTGGGAGGTGTGACCTTTGTAACTTTGGATTAGCGTTTTCACAGCTTTTTTAAAAGGCTCCAATTTGTAGCTTTTTAAAATTCTCTTATTCCAAAAATTGATTGTTTTAAAAGCCAACCCAAAAGGGCTCCAAGTATCTTGACTCCAATTATAACACTACATTTGCGAGTTCAAAAAAAAATCCAATATTCACTCTTGAATAATTTCTGGTTTATCCAATTACCATCTCGAATAGATTAAAAAAACTTACCACCTCCAAATGTGCAAGCACCAAAAGGCCATATAAACTAGGATTCTCATAGGTGCAATTTACTGATCAAAAGTCACTGGACCTGAGTCTTGACAATTACTAGGATAGGCCACCAATATAAGCAGACAGATAATTAACTCAATGAACTCACTGCAAGAGATTCTCATACCCCTAGATGATAAGAACCAAAGGTAAAAATCTTAGCATTAGCTTCTTGAACCAGCTGTTCATTCAACCCTTTGGTGTGGCTTATGGTTTTCACCCAAATCTTCACAATCTGGACAATTTTGCAACAGCCAAGACAACATTAAATATTGGAATCCTAAAACCATAACAAGTTTGAAAAATTATAACTGAAATAACAAGAAAACCTGATCCAATCTTCCCAGCACTTCCTTTGTACAGTTCTACTAACAGGTTCCTCCTGACTCTCGTACAATCCACATATGTTAGGAACTAGAGAACAAAATTCTCAATTCAGTGAACTCCAAATTAAGCCTAATGAATGAGTAATAACTGAAAGACAAACTTTTTAAGTAAAGAGAACCTTTTCGAGTTCACGAGTCTTGCTTACATCGTACTCCATGGTCCACCCCAAGAAATTGGTTCTGTAATGCCTAAACGCTACCCGTTATTTCGGTTGTTAAATCCATTGCTAGCCATTTGTAGGCTTATTTTTTTACAAATTTCTCAACAAAATGAGTCTACTGTCCACAGAGAGATATTCAATGATAGGAGTAACAATTAACACTATTTATCTCTGGGTTTTTTTTTCCCGGGATAGTCATCAAACAAGTAAACAAAATATTACAATAAACTAAGATATTGTACAGTGTTGAGTCTGTTGACTATAAAAGACAAATCCAAATCGAGCCCCAGACCTATACATAAATCGACGAGATAATCAAGAAAAAAAAAGAGAATAAAAGAACGAAAATAAATAAATAAAAGAAGGAAACAAAAAAACCCTAGAATTGATTCTTGATATTATAACCATATAACTGAATACATCACTTGGGCTTATATATATATATATATATATATTTCTATGTATCAATGAAACCCTAACCCTATGTATTGAACAGACATGAACAATTCATATAAAACCCGATTTCAGGGATGAATCGGCGAGGCACTAGGAATTCAAAGCTCTCAGGCTTGTCGGGTGAGAGAGAGAGAGAGAGAGAGAGAGAGAGAGAGAGAGAGATCACCTGAGCGATGGACGAAACTGGCGCCGGCGGTTCAGCATGATGAAGGCGCAGCACAAAGAGAGAGAGAGAGAGAGAGAGAGAGAGAGAGAGAGTGTGTGTGTGTGTGTGTGTGTGTGTGTGTGTGTGTGTGAGTGTGTGTGTGTGTGCTTGGGTGGGAGTCGTTTCGTGAAACAGACGAATTGAGAGCTTAGAATTAGAAGAAGATGGGTATTTTCGTCCAATAATAATTGAGGGACCTATTGGTACACATTTTTTTAAGTTGTATTTAAACTAACATAATTAGTCAAAACTGTCCTAATATGTAATTGACCCAAAAAAAAATGAAAAAAAAAAAAATATATGGTCAAAAATCCTATTTTACCAATGTTTTTTATAATAGGCCCACCATTTAGTACTTCATAATAATAAGTCCTATGATTAAAATTGTTGTTAGAGATTAGTCTAAAATATCCTATTATAGAATTAGATGACCAGAAAGGCTAAGCATACATCCCAAAACACAACGAATTCCACAAAAGGGCATCTCAGCAAATTTATAAAATTTGTGTGGGACTCCTGAAAATAAAAACACTTACCTCTCTTATCTCTCTCTTCACGTTCTGTTACAAATAAAACCAAAATCCCCAAATTTGCTAGAACCCTTGCATCATCATCTTCCACCACCCGATCGGACTGGCTCATGGCGACGGGGCGACGACTGCTCTCTGTTTCTCTCGGCACTCTCTTTCTTTCTCTCTCAATGTCTCAATATATATATGTATATATATATATATATGAATAAAAATATTGTCTCCTCTCTCTATATCTACATTCATGGGTCTGATTAATGGGATTTTGTAAATGTTTCCTTTCCCAGCTGATTCTTGCAAAAGGGTAATGGAATATCACAAGAAAAGGCATCTAAATCATGGGATAAGAATAAATTTTATGGGATAAAGTTGGAATTTTTTCTTTCCCACACTTTAGTTTGTCTCTGGATTAAGATTTGACTCCCAATGCTCCTTTTGTAATTATAATATTTAGATCCATATGTATTCAAAAACAGAGGTATAGAGAGAGGGGAGGTAAACTTTTACAGCTCACTCAATGACCATAACTTCTCATCTTTCAAACACAGTCCTATCACACATAATATTTTAAATTCATTTAATTGTGTGAGATAAGTAACAATTTTAGTAACCCATTCCAAATTTGGTTTTGCAAATTTAAAAAGCAGCCAATGTACCATATATACCATTACTGATTACACCAGCAACTTGGCAGACACCGTTGATTTCGACGAAATCTCGGCGGCGTGGACGGCGAGATGGGTTTGGGTCTGATGGGTCTCTGTTTAGGGTTTGGATTGGTGGGGAGGTTAAGGAGAGAGATGGGTTTGGAGGGAGGTGAGATGGGTTGGGTTTTGGTGAGGGGATTGTATTTGGAGGAAAGAGAAGTGTTGGTGCTTGTGAGAGCCATCTCTGGTTTTTTTATTTTTTGCTTACTTTCTCTACTCTGCTCCTATGTTTTGTAGAGAGAGAAAATGGATAATTGGATATCGAGAGAGAGAAAGAGAGAGAGAGAGAGAGAGAGAAAGTGGAGGGAGAAGATGAAAACTGACTGGCACAGAGAGGGGGTTGAGAAAATATCTGAAATCCCACACAAGTTAAAAAATTTTGCTGAGATACCCTTTTTGTGAAATTCGTTGTGTTTTGCTACGTGTGTGTAGCATTTCTGTTAGATGACTATTCTACTCCTAACCTATATATATAGAACTATAGTAAAAACCCCACACCAGGACCCACGTATGATGGGACCACTTAGGTGGATTCCACTACCCAAAAAACCATTCTCATTTATAAAAGTACCTATAATAAAACTATCGTTCTTTACTTTTCTTTTTTTTTCTTTTTTTTTTTTGCTAAGGAAATATATTTTATAGTAAGACTATTTAAAGCAATTGGCAGAGTGTTTTTCTGTAGTCCATTATGCTTCCTGATCTATTGTATCTTTGGTTTTTTTGCTTTCATTTGTTCTGCTTTTTTTTTATTTTTGTTGTTTGTTTGACTTTCTTTGTATGATTTAATTTTCATTAATGATATTTTAATCTTTGAGGAAAAAAAAAAAAACTAAGCCAAATAAAATGATGCTAGATATAACTGCCGACTATGTGCCTATTTGGCACAGCGTTTGGGTTGTCAATCGCCCGATAGATCCGCAATTGCAATACTTTAACTGTTTGGGAGAAGTTCGGCCAGTGCAAAAGCTAACGTGATTCAATTCCAGTTTCATCCACGTTTTCCAAAAGCAGGAGTGTAGCAGCGTCACTCAAATCACGATCGATTGTTGTTCAGACCTTGCACTGAAAGGACAACTGTGTCCCTTATGCTCTTCATAAATTTACTACTTTGTTCCCGAAAACAAAGACACCGGCACACTGCCTTCACACATTGACTGATATATTGAGCAATTTATTGACTGCCCTTTCACATCTTATTTTATTTTTTTGGTTACACCCACTCACATTTTATTAAAATCTCTATACATTTATGTATATGAGAATAGTTATATATATGAGAAATTTTGTTAATATAAATTTACGTAATGAGTTATGTAATGAATTAACATATATATTACTCACAAGCACAATTAATAATATGTTATATATTATGACAATTATAATTTATTTAATACATTTACTTAATTTCTTATTTAAATAATTAAATTTTATTAACAATTAATAATATGTATTAACAAAATGAACTAAATATGTAACCAATACTCTCATATAATATCAATGCTGTACAAGGGCACAATTATCTTTTGAACATAAAAATCAATTTTACATTGATGGAACCAAGCACTTACATAATCTTTTCTTCCACCATAAACACTTTTATACTATATTACCCAAACACCACAACTATCAAAATCTATTATGACAAAAGCAATTGCAAAGCTATCAAATCGCAAAGCACAAACAGCCCCAAACAGGCCCTATGAAAAAGCAAAATCACTTTTTTGAAAAATCAGCAAACTGATCATTTCAAGTTTCCCCAAACAGGCTCAAAAAAAAAAAAGCAAAATCACTTTTATGAAAAATCAGAAAACTGATCATTTCAAGCTTCTCCCATGAATGTCTGAGGATATGGTCTAGATTCTTTGCAAATGCAAATACACAACAAATTTAAAATACATGTTTGTTGAGCTATTGCAATCAACTTCGCAGTGTTTTGGGGTTAACATGCTGGTAAATAATTATTTTTCCTTCCTTGGCGAAATACTGTGGCCAATTTTTATATATTTGGGAAACTTGAACAAACCTTCGAATATATGGGTCCACACACAAGCACGACAATTCTATTAGATGGGGTCCGTTTGGCAAAGCAACTGCAACTACGATTCTATGGCAGAAAAAAAAAAAAAAAAAAAAAAAAAAAGGAAAGAAAAAAATAAAAAAATAAATAAAATCTTTTTCTAAAGAACAATCTAAGGTGCCTTTTGGTCAATTGCAAATATCTACAATTGACTTACAGCAGAAAATGCTCTATCAAATAAATTCATTTTAACTTTTTAGAGTTCCATAGTCACTTTCGGACTCCAGAAGCAGTTACCAAACAGAGCCATATAAGAACAAACATTGGTGCTTGCAAAATAAGATTCACTAGTGGTAGCTCAAAACTTAACACACCAGACTACTTGAACATATTTAGGGACCTTTGAAGAAATTCAAGAACAGTGACAATGAAACTCCTGCATTTGGCTATATTTTACTTAATTTATTTATGGCAGTCGAAAAAGCCAGCATTATTTACTCAGCCTCAATCTCAAACAACACCCAAGACAAATTCTGGAAAAAAAACTTGACCCATTTGATCACTAATTTTAGGGTAAATTATATACACATAATTTCACTTGGAAAAGGGACAAATGAGGAGGTGTCTATATAATTTACCCTTAATTTAAAGGTAACTGTATATCAGTATATACATAATTTCACTTGGATCCGTCCCAGGAAAGCAATACAATGAGTACCACAAAAGGACCATCCATTTAATGCCAAGTAAAACAAACCAGAAAATACATAAAATGTGCCACGAATTTTCAACTGCTAAATTATTTCAGGCAAAGACTGAATCACCAACCATCCCAATTATTTCAATCATTAGTACAGAAGTAAGCAATTTGCTGCTCATTTACAGTAACTCTTGAAATTCAATTTAAAGAGGGAAAAAATTCAGCTAAGTACAACTATGAGTTATATTAGAAAGAAATTAACTACAGAAAAAACTAAATAAAATAGAAACTAGGGGTCTTGGAAGTGAACACGGGCGGGCTAGTCTACGGTAAAAACAACCCCATCATGGGGCTTTTGGACATGTCAAACTATCAAGAGACTACAATGCAAATGTACCTTTATGTCATCCATATAATTGTTGGTGGAACATTATTACCTCAGTTGCACCACCAAGGTCCAAAGGTTTCTGAATCCAGTTATGTGAACTAGGCGTCGTCTTCTCCGTCTCCATCTTTATCTGCATCTTCTTCGGCATCAGGTTCCTCCTCTTCATCTTCCTCGTCGCTCATATTATTTATAACATCTGTAATTATAGCCTTTACCTCTGCTTTTCTGTGGATTAGATCCAAATCAAAGTGGTTGCCTGACATAACCATGATAAAATGAGTTAGGTGATCGAAAACGGTGCCACTGCAAGTTTTAACGTAGCAAATATATATACATATGTGAGACATACCCAGTTGCTTGAGAATATCAGATAAAGTTGCCTGCATTATTTGAAGAGAAGAAACTTGTGAAAAAAAATCATAAAATGTAAACTTGAACCCCATGAATTTTGCAATGCACCAACCAAATGAAAAGCATGGTAAATGCCGGGAAAAAACTAAAACGTACAGTGTTGAAGTCCACTTCCTTCAGCATATCCACAACTACGGCATGCAGATCTTCTTTGCTGGGTTCGCTTTTAGGCTTCTTGCTAGATTTTCCTTTTCCTTTCCGTTTTCCTATCGCAGAAACGGTTCAAACCATCAATCAACAATGTAATCAATTATGCTTATTGGTGAAGTGATTACAAGAAAAACGTTTTCTACACCAGATCTTGAGTGGAAAGGAACTATATCAGAAAAACCCAATCAAGAAAGTCCATCAGGTGTTTATACAGACATATATCCTATGAATATGTGAATTGACTGACATCAAACTTTACTTAAATAAGAACAATATCAAGACGTTAAAACTAGAGATGGCAATGGGGCGGGTTTTCCGGGTTCCCCGCCCCTAATAGGTAGGGTATGAGATGTGAACAAATGGGGTAGGGGCGGGTATGGGGTATATACAAACCCCCCCCCCCCCCCCCCCCCCCCCCGAGTCGGATTCGGGGTGAGAGGTATTTTCCCTGCACCGTCCCAATTATGTTAAGTTTCACTGCTTCGCAATTGTCCCACATCGGAAATCAACTAACAAAGTGTGAGTTTCTTGTATTATATATTGAGTGCACCGCCAAAGAAAACAAAAAGTGAAAATATCATTCAATTGCATTGACTGTCGTGTAAGAATAGTGCATGAGTTATTGTGCACTGTCAGTTAAACTTTCTCTGAATATATTAAAAGCCAACTCGGGTTGGTAGGGTCGGGAATGGGGTGAGACCAGCCAAACAGGTTCGGGGATGGTAGAAACAACAACAGGGACGGGGCGGGGTCGGGAGTAGAACAAATTTAGGCAGGGCGGGGTCGGGAAATGGCACCCCGTCCCATACCCGCCCCATTGCCATCCCTAGTTTTAACACATTTCCAAAGATTTTGAATGCAGTCTTACGAGAAACATAGTGATGACAATAGGCACTGGCAATTGCTAATTGTCAAAAGGTGCAATGACCAAGCATAAATAGAAGCTCAACAATCCTCAAAGGCTTAAAGCTGAAGAATAGAGAAAGTACGGTAAGTACCCCTCATGTAACCTATCAAAATATAATGTAGCAGAGAGATAATAGTATCTGGTTCAGTCCTAGTCTCATTTTCGATTGGATTTTAGTGAACCAAGGTTACAGTGGTTTGACAAAGAACCTTGTTTAAGAGAAGAGATATCAGACTGGGCATAGACTCTTTGCAAGAAATGAATATTCACTACAAACATAAATTTATAATGCCGGTTAATTTGCCTCCCCAAACAGTCCCTAAGTCAGATCTCATGGAATAGAAGTCATCAAATGATAAAATGAAGATTTGCACCTTGCTCCTTCAGCGTAGCCTTTGAGGAAGACTTGCTCGACTGTTTCTTGGATACTTTTTCCTTGGCAGAAACACCTGGTTTCTCACTCTCTTTTTCAACCTTCTGTTTTTTAGTTGCAGACACTTTGGATTTAGCACCACCTTTTATAGGAGTTGAACTAGAAGCTTTTTTGGAAGATTTTGAAGGGGTTATGGCAGATTTTGCAGGGGTGTCCTTTTTCGCGGATTTTGCAGGGGTGTCCTTTCTAGCAGATTTAGATTTCTCGCTAGTTTTAGCCTCTGAACCCTTCACGTTCTTCTTCGATGGCTTCTTTTCCTTTGGTTTGGCCTTCTCTGCCTTTTCCTCTGATTTTTTCTCTTCCTCTTCCTCTTCCTTCTCTTCCTCCTCTTCCTCTTCCTCTGATTTATTCTCTTCCTCTTTCTCTCCCTCTCCCTCTTCCTCTGATTTATTCTCTTCCTCTTCCTCTGATTTATTCTCTTCCTCTTCCTCTGATTTATTCTCGTCCAGGTCACTCTCTACTTTTGAAGGGGTGTCACTATCCTCTTCATCTTGAGAGTCCTCTTTGGTATCCGAAGGTTCAACTTTATCAACTTCATTTTCTTCCTCCTTGGATGAACGCTTACGCTTCTCTCCGACTTGAGAGGTTTTCTTCCGTTTCTATATGTCAGATAGTGGAAATTAAGATACCAAGCATACATAGAATATATCAACGTCTAGTCAAGATGCATGCAAAAGGAGGATTCAAATCATTTTCTTGTCATACAGATTGTACATCATGGGATGCAATGCTCAGTCAGAAACTTCTTTATTTGTGAAATTGAGGCACGATGATTAATAGAATCCAATACCCACCGCAACAGTAGAATGCCTCACAGAAAAAAGTTAAGCCAAAACGTCTACGTTACTTCAAGAAATTAGCATGTCTATCATAGTATTAATAATGTTCATTTCAAATAAATAAATCATTTCTATCTCCAATTACACGAAATGCTAATTAATAATCTCCTAATTTTCCATAGTGATCCTCGAAACACCCAACATCAACTTCCAAATTAAGGTGTTATGATGCTGCAAACAAACCACAGTAACAAAGGAGTCAGGGGGTAGCTACAGACACTCCATTGACTAAAAACCTTTTCCAGACAAATTTAGCCCAGCAAAGGAAATAATATTCATTTCTAGCTCCAATTACTCAAAATGCTAATTACTACTCTCTTATTTCCCAAAGTGACCCTTAGAACACCTCACATCAAAATCCGAATTATTGTGTTATGAGAACATCTTCAACAACAAATTGTATTTTGAGGGACCAAAATGGTTTTTTGGCCCTCTTGGATAGTGATTATAGCCCTCCCTAGCACAAATGAACTCCAACAATAGGTTGTAAAATGAGTTGGAATCTTAATATTTTAATTATGTTGATGCATTATAACCATTGATGCATTTATGGTTGGTAATCCAAAGGTTAAGGTTTTCCCTCCAAATTTTATAACCCCTCTCTCTCTTCCCTTTGGTTGTATACTTAGCCCCCCATCTCCTAGAGTTGTATTTTACAACTCCTGTTGGAGTAGAATTTGTGATGATAAGGGGGCCATTTTGGTAGTTGGGATATATGGCCCCAAACATAAAACCCCTGTTGGATATGCTCTGATGCTGCAAAACAAACCATACTAAAAACAAGGAGTCTGGTGGAATCTACCGACACTCCATTGACTAAAAAACTTTTCTAGGCATATAAACACCATATATCTATGGTCATATCACTGCAATAAAATTACGGAAAACACATGAAATATGTCAACATGACTGGCAACTTCAGAAGGCTCAACATGACGTCATGGCCAACTTGAGAAATAACAATCTCAAGTGAGGTTGTGTCCCAACCAACCTAAGATTGGTATAGGCTTGGCTTAACACTTCGGCAATATGGTGAACACAATTTCAATCCAAAATGCCCCTTCATCATAGTGAAAACACATCTATATCTACACAACTCGAAATTTCAAGGTAAAAAGGATTGGATAAAATTTTAGGAAGAAAGTAGTCTCAAAATTCCATGTTTTAAACAATTTAACAAATAACTCTTGTTTGCTCAGGCTTCAGCATCCTTCCCTTTGATGCAGTTACATTGACCATAACCCGAACCAATCCACCCACCCAACTAGCACCCCTAATGTTCAGCCATGAGAGAGGAACTACAGTGGAGTTTGGATATTCAGATGGGAAAATATGGTAAAGTAGATTAAAAAATAATAATAAATAATAAATAATAGGAGAAAATTAATAAAAAAAAATGGTCACCTACATAGAAACCCTAACGCTCAACCATGAGAGAGAACTACATTGGAGTTTGGCGATTCAGATGGAAAAAAATGGTCAAGCTGATGATTTTGCCATGATAAACATTTTGGAAGAAAAAATAAAGGTGACCAAATAACACACAGTATCATTGATGAACATCCTGTTAGGGCACCTAGTATTTTCGTAGACAGCTGTGAAAGGATTCAATTTGTTCTCATGGTCATCAATGTAAAACAGAACAAATCAGAGACAGACTACCTTGACACTGACAGCTCGAACCCCAGCATCACTCATTCTGTCCAAGATATAATCTTTTTATTTTTCCAATATCAGAAATAGAAGAATTGTTTTTCATCCTACTGTTTTTCTTTCTCTTTTCTCATCATTATTGTTTCCAGGAATTTGAGAACTTCAACAAGACTTCCTCACAGGTTAAAAAAAGGTTCATATTGATGCTGACACCCATCCAAATTATCCAAACTCAAAACTCTCAGTTGACTAAACACATTTGCGGCTTAAAGAAGAAGGGAGGGGAAAGAAAGGGAAGGATCACAAATGTGTTTAATCTAAATTAAAGGGGTAGTATTTTAATTTAAATAGTAAATCATACCATTAACAAAAGAAGTATGTCAGAGAGCACCAGAGGCTCAGAGCTAACAATCATAACAGGGTAGTTTCCATTAATCTAGGTGTAATTCCCAGCTTCTTCGTCTGCCTTTCTTCAATTTTCAGCAATTTTTTACTAAAATTTTAATACATCCATAATTTCAACAAAACCTGACACTTACTTTTAAGTTTTAAAAAATCCAATCTCCCAAGTCCTTCACTGTACTTTTTTTCGACCAATTAACCCTAGGCCACAGCGAAGACAGAACCAGTACCTTGTTACTGTTCAGGGTGGTGCTATGAATAGCCCCTTGAACAGCCTCCTACGCTTTCAATTCATGGCTTAATTGAAACCACGAATCCTATCCATTTATGTTACCATCAGACAACCCCTAAAACCCACAATAGTTGTGAACCAATTCAACCACTAACTAAACCATAAAATCAGACCCTAAAACCATCTCTTCAGTCTTCAACAATGCCTACTACAATTTTAGTTCAAACGCTTGAGCAATATTGTTCCTAACATTTGTCTCACATCAATGAGTTAGGTGGTAGCAACTAAATTGCAGAACTTTCTTCAAAAGATTCAGAAGAAATATATTATGCCAAGAAATTACAAAGCTAATAGTTTCCAAGAGTTTGCAAATATATGAGCAGGCCAGATTGCAGTACGAGGTACAGATAAGACATCAAGACTAACAAAGACAACTATGCATTCATGCATTAGTGCTTTCCTCACATTGAGGCAACTAAGACATCAAAAGTCACAAGACATATAGCATTTATCAGAGACCTCAAAAGTATAGATCTTGCCACGATCACAAATTAACACAGTACCACATCAAGACAATAAAATGCATCACCAGGGTAACTTCCAAGCCCACCTGATATTACATCAAGGCAATAATGAAACTTTTGTGTTGTGAAGAAACCATCAAATTATGACAACATGGACATCAAAGCAACTATCTGTCTAATATACTTGGTAATCTATACATAAAAAAATAAAAATAAAAATAAAAACTATGCCCTGAGCAACATCAACATTCAAGGTTATAGCTCATATATCACATCCTGCATATGAAGTCCACATTCAGGAAATTGTCATTAGGGGAAAACATGGTTGCTATGAATCCCACAAAAACATGCTAAAGATCATCGGAGATAGTTTAAAATCCCCCACGTAAACATGTTATCAAAAATAGTAAGATGAGGTTACATTAATCGCAACTAGCAATATTGCAGTTCCACACATTTTAACTAGCCATCAATAGAGTAGTAGAGGGAACATGCATCGCGTCAACTATCTATATAGACACTAAGGTGGGTCCCAAACGCTAGGTGTACTGTAGTCTATAAGAACTAATAAGACAGCACAATAATATACCAAGGCCCTTGTGGTCTAGTGGTATGACCTTCAATTCTCCTTGGAGAGGTGGAGGGTTCAACTCTCTCTATGGGGAAAGCATGCATGAGGGTTTATGTAATTGTTGGCCTTTGGCCCCCCTAGTCATGTGTGGATGGTTCTAGTGTGTGTGTGTGTGTGTAATTGCCCAAAGCAAAAATAAATAAAAGACAGCACAATAATATCCACAACAGGAATTGTCAAACCATTTAACCATGGAGTTTAAGTTCCTCACAAAAAACATATAAATCAGTCACAAAGATTACTAGTTATAGGAATAATAATGTAGTTTAAGATCCTCGTACAACAAAAGACTATAGGTTTTCTCTGTCCACTTACTAGGAGTCTAAGGGAACTATCAGTTACAGCACCAGGATATTGCTAACTAGCGGATGTTTCCTTGAAAGTTAGGTATAGCCTATAGGGCGATTGCTTAATCAAGGATAGAAGAGACTATTGAAATCAGCCCCCATATCAAAACAATAGGTGACATTCTAATTAAAAACAAAAAAATAGGACATATTAATTTAGTACTCCCTCCGTCCCATTTTATGTATCCCTCTTTGGGAATCCAACTATTTAAGGGGACAAAAAGAATCTACACCTATTTTCCACAATTGCCCATAATCATTGCACTTTTTTTTTTTGGTGTTAATTGCAAGGAAGGGTAGTTTGGGAAACTAAGTAAAATTTGCATACTAATTTAGGAAAATAGACAACAATTTTGGGACATCCCAAAATGGAAAGGGGGACACATAAAATGGGATGGAGGGAGTAATAACAATAGTCCAGATAATATTTTAGTCTCCACGTTAAATCTCGACCGCCACAATGCTCAAAAATATGAAACAGATATTTATGGCTAAAATGGAGATTACAACCTTAGTAAGAAGAGAAATCATTTAGCATGATTTGGAGGTCACAAAAGATAGGAGTACGAAACATACATTTATATGCAGACCAAAGAGAATGTAGAAGAAAATTACATTATGGAGAAAGCCTAAATGATTTATCTCAGAAATTGGTCCATTGGAGTTGTGTGGAAATATGATATGAAATCACAATCAATGACCTCTGCTGTAATAAGCCAAGATTGACGCATATCCAAAATGATTTATGCTCTAAGACTTTTCTCTGCTTACGCTTTAGCGATTAAAATAGTTTGGGGTTGAATAAAACTGAAACTTTACAAACCTTGACCGGCGTTTCTGTGGTTGCCTCGGCAGAACTCGGAGTTTTGCTTGATACGGCTTTCCCCTTTCGCTTCTTACCTTTCTGAGTTCCAAATGCAAACACAAGTTTCAGCAAAACAAATCAAGTGCAACCGAGTGCAAGCAAAGAAAAGAAATAACATGTCTGACCCGTTCCTTGTCTGCAAGCAAAGTCTCTGTTGTAGCATGTGGAGATTCCAAAAACTCCAATAGTTTTGCTGAAAGTTCTTCCTGGAAACAAGGCACTCGGGAATCAGAAAAGATGAGTGGGCAAATTCTCACTTGCCAAAAGGAAAAAAGTTAATTGGGCATTATGTCTTCTGCAAGAACAATGGAAAGATCAATTACCTACACTCACCTTCTTCACATGGGATTTAATGATTGGAAGATTGAGGACATCACAAAAATCTAACAACTTCTCTTTAACACATTTGTCAAGCTTCTCCTTAACTTTTGAACGTTGTTTTTCCTGCTGCGATGATGTGAACAAAACAATTAACATACATTCCAGGCAATACATACTGAAGCAAACACAAACCACATCCTTACAGTTTTATCTCCTTTTTTTTTCTTTTTCTTTTTTTCTTTTTGGCTTCTGAAAATTGTCTACGTAGAAGAATAAATAATTGAATAATCAAACATAGCAATAGAAAAGCAAATAAAAATGAATACATAAAGGACCTACCAAAAACTAATACGAAATAAAAATACCTCATTCTCAACCCAAACATAGCCAGAAAATTGGCCAATATTTCTCTTCAGACTAAATGCCTGCAAAATTCAAAGAACAACCAACATCTTCGAAGATAAATCATGGGCTTCTACCAAGTTTCTTGATAATATAATGTCTGGGGAAAAGACAGCAATATAAGTACCTAACAGCCAAAAGGTTGCTGAAATAACTAAACTATGATATCAGTTGTATCAAATTATCAAAAGTATTGAGCAAAAGGTTACCTTTGTTCTCTTCCCGAAAAGAATTGTGTGAAGTATCTGCAAGTTGTCATCAGATTTTCTCTTGGACAATTTAAATGCCACTGCAACAGTTCATAATATAAATAAATAAAAATGAAAGTAGAAAAACATTTTTTAAAAAAATAAAAAATTGAATCCTATGACAACAAAAGCAAAGAAAAAGTAACATCACTAATAAAAGATACTACGCAAGACATACACATCCTTTTTTAAAAAAAAAGTCTGGATGGGCAGGTTACATTCCTCAAAAGAAAAATATTGGGAAGAATAAAGATTCATAATCCGCCCACCAGAAAGAGGTAAACTTTGAATATACAACTACATTAGTTCATTCCAGCACATATGTACTTGGTCATTCATCTATTCACCCTGGCCACCGTCAAAATCTTAATGAATAAGATAGTTTTAGTCATGGTTCTTAATCTTCAACTAATAAAACGATCATAATCGTATCAAAATTCTAGTACTAATTAGCTTTGTAATATATGGGAGACCTCAGTTGGACATAAGAAAATTGCACACACAAAAAGAAGTATATATACACCCAAAAACACCAATTACTGTTTGAGCAATATGTAACCAGAACTCATGCATCAAACACGAACTCATTCCTCATTCTCTCAATGCAACTGTGAGCTCAGAGATGCTGAACTCGAGATTTTCATGCTGGGAGAAAAAATAAATTCAAATCCAGCAAAAGACTTATATGTTTATCTTCCAATATGACCAACCAGTTACTTCTTTTACACTGATGACTGAACTCATGGTTTGCACAGTTATATATTATCAACGTAGTACTTCCATCATATGTTAGACTTGGTTTTCTTCTATTCTACTACCCAATACGCCTGATCTGAGTTCCAAAATTCCACAACCAAATCATGCACCAAAGGAAATCACAAATTTCACACTTGGCAGAGAACTTGGATGATCCACTTCTTATTGCGAAAGTTAAAAGTATAATTTGACTGCATGCCAACCAATTCTTCAATTTATGCGCCATAAATTTTAAAAGATCCCCACAGGATTGCATGTTCTATTAATTCTACAGGGGTAATAACACTAATGAAGTGCTCCTCAAGTTGCTGTGTTGATACAGATGTGATACATTGTCAAAATTTGAAAGTGAAGACCGATACCATGCCGGAAGTATAAAACTGAATATAAGCACAATACACTATGCAAATCAAGTGTGCCACAGCTGGAATAACTAGTCATGCTGAAAACATGAAAGTCAAATCAAGTCTATATCCGAGATATGTTGCACAAAATTTCTCATGCTAACTAGCGACAGAGTTATAAGACATCTATTGAACCCAAAGACCTGTGTCATCAACCCCTGAAACTATGACTTCAAAAGCTATAAAACTACCTCATTTAAATGCTAAAAGAATAGTCCCTTCGAGGGGGAAAAAAACACTGAATTAAATTAACTCCAAATAACAGTGAGACCTTGTCCAGAGAATTTATCAAGCAATTTACTGTTTTGCTACAGAGATTAACAAAATGCTAATCATCCATATGAGCTTGCATTCTTTGTTAAGCCAATAGTGTTCAAGGGATGCGTTTTCACGATTACGAAAAATGCATAACTTTTTCCAAACAGTAACAATAATAATGTTGGTGGAATGACACTTTACACCATTGTACTTTGACCCGACTTTCAAATTCTTACATGCCTTTTAAGAATGTTCTATTTCATACATGCACTAACTTAAGTGATTCAATAAGTAATCTTTAGCGATGAAATGTTAGGCTCCTTGGGGTTGATTGAATCACTTAAGTTGGTACTTGCATGAAAGTAAACATACAAAAAGATATATTATGAATTTGAAAAACCGGTCAGAGTACAAGGGTGTAAAGTATCATATGGCCTAATAATATTCTAGTGGAAGAATAACATGGCAAAGATAGGATGGACACGCACCATTTGGAATGTCCTTGAGCTGAGTGCCCCGTCCCTGAAATTCAAAAAACCTTGAATGAAAAGAACTCCAATTACTAATTGGAATTCCGAGGATAATCGCAAAATACAATGACTTAACTATATACACATGTGTACAACATAAATACATGTATGTATACATACATACATATATATATATATATGTGTGTGTATGTGCGTATATAGAACTATTATACCTTCTCAATTGACAGTAATTTGCTAGCGGAGCCCCTTGCCGACGAAGGTTCGGAGTAGCGCTCAACTGTCTTCCTCTCCCGAGTCGGCCTATCACTGGGCGTAGTAGGCTCTTTAGAGCTTGAATCACTTTTCGCTTTCCTCTTCGTAGTTGAAGCTTCTTTCCCTTCCTTCTTCGAACCTCCCTCAATTTTCTTAGAATAAGCCTTTCGCCCTCTCTTCCCTTTCTTGCTTCCTTCAACTTCTTCCTTACTCTCTTCTCCTTTCTCTTCAATTTCCTCCTTTTCCGAATCTCCTTCTTTCTCTCCCACCTCTTTTTCCTCTTCTTCTTCTTCTTCTTTATCGTCAGCTTTCTCTTCTTCTTCTTCCTCTTTGTCCTCTGCTTTCTCTTCTTCTTCTTCTTCTTCGTCTGCTTTCTCTGCTACTTTCGCTTCACTTTTCTCTTCGGTGTTAGCTATGTCTTCATGGTTCTTCTCTTCTAGGGTTTCGGACGCCATGGAATCAAGCAACGAGAACAACGGGATACAGATGTGCGTGTGTGTGCGAGAGAGAGAGAGAGAGAGAGAAATGATGTGTAAAAGTAAAACCCTAGGTTTGGAGAGAGAGACAGTGGTTGGGCGCGAGAATTGGGACGGAGAAATGTTGAGAGAGAGAGAGAGAGAGAGAGAGAGAGAGAGAGTGTGATCGTTATTGGGAGGAGGGGGCTGTTAATTCCGTCGAATTGAGTGAGGGTTTCGACTGTTGCCAGTGTAGAGAGAGAGAGAGAGAGAGAGAGAGAGAGAGAGTGTGTGTGTTTACTTTACGGGGATGTCGGAATATGGGAATTGGGGGAAATTTTGGTTAAAGGGCGGGCTGATCTTGCTGGGGCGTTTCAAAATTTCATTCCAAAATTATTAGCGGGCTTCTCTATTCTTCAACCACCCCAAGACCAAAAAGATTTACTCCTACATTTTTGTTCACCCCAATATTGTTTACTCTTTTTTTACTCTCCTCTCATTAGCTAATATAGTGGGACTCAATATTAAATAAAAATTAATTAATAGCGTAAAGTACTGAACCCCACTGACATTAACCAATAAGAGATGTGATTCCTTTGTGTGTGGACAAAATGACGACTAGGCATAGACTAATTTCCTATGCACAGGTTTGTGTCGAGGTTAGTGGCAAGCAAGACCTCATCTCAAAGTTTGCACTTGAATTTGATGATGAGAAAGGAGAGTCTAATTTGGTGGAATTTCTTTGGAATACCAATGGTCTCCTTTGAGATGCTTTAAGTGTGCATGTTTTGGCCATGATTGTTCTAAACTTGTGAATGTTAAGCCAACTCCTATGCTCAAGATGCCCAGGCCACACCACCATAACTACATTGTTCCTACTAGCAGTTATCACAAAAAGGTAGAAATTGGAGTGTGGAAAGTTGTTACTAGGAAAGATAATCAGAATGAGCAAGAGAGTGGGAAGCTTCCTAAAGCCAGGTCTCATTACGAGTGTCAATGAAAAGTAGTGGTTGGAAAGGGTAAAGCCAAAGTCGGGCTTGCTAGTGGGGTGCATAACGAAGACAGTTCTTCTAAGGTGCCTGAGGACACAAGAATGGTTTCCCAGGTGGAGAGTAATATGTTTGTTGCCGTCACGCCCTGACGTAGCATAAATAAGGAAAGCGTTTAATTTTCTTTATGGACCCGTAGGTCGCGACAGTTTGAAGGATCGATTCCGTCTCAAACGTCAACAACAAAAACATAATAATCAGAGTAGAGCAATCAAGACTTACAAATATTTTTCTAACTTATTACATATTACCGCTCTGGGTCAGCTAAGGCACAAGCCGCCTTAAAACAAAACAATATCTATTGTCTATTACAGAATTCAGTTATAACTTAAAACAAATAAAAGTACATTCTCTATCCAGCAGTGTTTCTCAATTTGCGTAGTCGTACGGCCCAGCAATATCATAACCTGAAAAGCCTGAACACGAATGTCCAGGACGCATCAACGCCGTCAGCTTCAAGAAGCTGGTGAGTATTAAAAACATAACTTTGAATGTAACACATACTCATTTACCAATTTCCAATTCCCATTTAATTCAACAAGTTTATATTAAAGTAAAGAGTTCATTTTTAGAAAACAACCATAATATCATTTGAAAGCTTTAATTCGCATATATGTGACCGTATATGAAAAACAACATCTCATCTTACCGACCCTTTTCTCTCGACAAACACAACAACCCACTATCTCACACCAATATCTTTGAAACGCTAAGATAGCCACACTTTAGCACAGGGGTGCCAGGAAATGTCCAAGTTTGCCTCACACTTTAGCACGGGGTGCCAGGGAATGTCCAATGCCTCACACTTTAGTACCTAATCCGCCTCGCAAATACATCACACAGTATCCAGACTCGGGTACCAGGGAGTGTCCGTAGGCCACACTTTAGCACTACTATGGGTGCCAGGGAATGTCCAAGTTCGGCTTCACATACTTTGACGCTACCATGGTCGTCAGAGAGTGTCCAGTTTTTCCACCGTCGCATTTCAAAGACACTCTCGCCGCAATCTCATCCACAACACACTTTGGTACTCACTTACCAGGGAATGTCCACAACATAATCTTAACCATACTCTCTTTACCACACTGACCATTACTCTTTTCCACGTTGACCAACATT
This sequence comes from Hydrangea macrophylla, assembly GCA_033977485.1. Lineage (NCBI taxonomy): Eukaryota > Viridiplantae > Streptophyta > Magnoliopsida > Cornales > Hydrangeaceae > Hydrangea > Hydrangea macrophylla. The sequence goes on from CM066985.1 coordinate 98,566,453, forward strand.
CACGCTCACCATGCATGTACAACTGACTCCAAATGAATGGCATGTGACTTAATACAGAAATATAAAGTACTGGGAATGATAACCATGGATATACGAGAAGAAATCAAGTCTTATATGAAATAACTAGTGAATTCATCAAAGAATGCTTTAATATGCTTTATCGCTATTAGAACACAAGTGGGTCTACTTTGAAGTAATGCCCTAAAAAATGAGTTATAATTTTTGTACATGAATTACATATCAAAAGAAAGGTCTTTGACTCTAGTTTCCAACGCTTCAAACCGTGCACATTTTCGAGTTTTCTAGAGGAAGTTATGGTTGTTTTACTAAAAGTCGTCAGTGCTGAAAAATGTCAATCGATTGACAAAAGTATCAATCAATTGGAACACATACCAATCGATTGGAACCCATATCAATCGATTGGAACCCATATCAATCGATTGACATCAGTAGTTTCTCCCCTGTTACGAATTTAAAGCCTATTTTTGACCCATTTTCAAATCCGAATGTAACCATGACTTGTAATACATGGTTCTCTCCGTTTTTCTGCAAGGATTATGAATACGTAATCGGTTTTAACTAATTTCAATCGTAGCTCTCGGATTTTACGAAAAATCGAGAGGTGACGAAATTTCATTTTTAATATACGTCGTGATACGAATGAATTAGGCTCTATAACTTAAACCGTACTCTCTATGTACCATAATCTTTCAATTTTATCTCTAAAAATAGATTTTGGTTGAGTTTGAAAAATCACCATTTTTTAGCTTCAAGCTTTCATACGAAATTAACAATGGTGGTTTTACAATTACAACCATAAACACAGTAAATAAGCATGAATTACATTCATAGTAAGTAAGTAATACTCACTGTGATAAGAAGATAGAGAATTTGTTGAGAAAGAACTAAGAATTAAGCAACCCAACTTCAAACTATGGCTATGGAGGTTCAAGCTTCTCTCTCTCTCTAAAATCTGTAAGTTCTCTTCTCTGGACTCTCTTTCTAAACTCTCTGAACTCTCCCTAATTCAGTTTACAAAATGTGCTGTTGTGTGATCAAATGTGTGTATATGTAACCAAGTTGTGTGAGGAACTTGGGCTCCAAGTACATTCCTCTACACTCAACAAATGAATTAGATAAACCAAACTCTAATATACACTACACAAATACATACGTATAAGCTAATCACAGATGGTAAGAATCCTTTGGTTAAGCTAAGGGCCAAATATAGCTATGTATGGGTCAAGTTGTGTTTGAGAATTCTAGTTATTAGGCACAAATTAGCGCACACTAGCATGGGGTTGCCAAACATGGCACAAACTAGTTGTCTAGAATCACTTTGGGTGTTTGGCAAAATAGCTTATGGCACTAGGAATTAAACACACACCGTATACATTCCCAAACAAGCCTAGTAATGATTGGTAGCATTAATGAGCTTAAAGTAAGTATCACTTCATGATTGGTGGAGAATCCAATATTGTGGGAGATTAACGCGGCGAGAACAGTTTTGCACATAAACTGGTATTTTCGTGGCGCGGTGGTCACCCCAAAAATACAGAAAATTCATTTTTGCATAAGAACTAATTATCTGGTTTTATAAAAATACAGTTTGAGTCAAGAGAAATTATTTTCACCGTTTTAAAATACAGATTTGAAATCTAACACAAGCGTTACTAAATTTACAGAAATTGTAGTTTGACCCCAATAATAATTTTAGTATGAAATAAAACAAGAAATCAAGATTCCAAACATGAGAACTGTAATTAAATAAATGCAGACAATACCAAGTGAATTTAATTATGACAATGCAAATACAAATAATTAAAATGAAAATGCAGGTTGTTACAGTTGCTCTTCTCTAAAATGTCCCAGAGGTTGAGGATGATCTAGAAACTCGAGAAACTGCTTGTAACACTCCAGATAGGGAGATTGAAGAGACTGAGAGTCTTCATCTTCTTTGCCCCTTTTCCATGGGCTCTTCCACCATGGAAAGCCCTTGGTCCTTTGTTTGTTTGAGTCTCGTTTTAGACGGGTTTGTCCCTCTTTATGGGGTGTATTGTTTGTGTTTTCTCTCTGCCTTTTGTTTTGGCTCTGCTCCCACCTCGATCTCCTTGCTCTGCTTGTTCTACATTTAGATCCAGCTATTCATCTTCACATATCTAACGTTGGTCTTGTAGATCTGGTGTTCAACTCATGCAGATGGTCCCTGCGTTGGTTCCTTCAGATTCAGCTCCTTTTGTCAGATCTGGCATTTTGGAGGGATTTTGTCGCAGTTCAACAAAGTTTTGACGATCTCTGTTATTTGGAGGGTCTTTTTGCTAGCTTTCTTCCTCAACTGGCTCGGTAGAGCTAGGCCACAATGAGTTTATTTGGGATTGGGGAGTTTGTAGTGCAGCTGTGAATTTTTTTTTATATATTTTCTTACTTCTATTTGCTTTGTATTGGTTCTTTTTTAGAATCTGTATCGATGAATGAAGTTTTATATTTCCATTATATATTCCATGTTATCTGTAACACCATACTAATACATATGGATTGAGTGTTGATATGTATGCATATCTTCCCAAATGTTTAAATAACAGATGATTGGCGTGTTTTAGCATATCATGAAAATAACCATTTCACTTATTATCTTGTTGACCTTTGCATACCACTAGAGGGGTATGTTTGGAGGGACATACTAAAATTTGGCATGTCAAATGTCAACATGACAAATATCTCAACTTTTCACAATACAAAACGAATGAATAGCATTTCTAATTTCCAACAGAGTAATGCTATGCTTAGAAATGCTATATATGTTTCTCAACAAAAAAAAAATTCAAAAAGTGCTTACCAACACATGTGATTTAGCATGATATAAAATGCCAAAATAAATGTTTGGCAGGAAGAGAATAACAATTAGCGTTGAAATGAAATACACTTACTCCCACTCTTGTTTTTTAATTTATTTTTTACAACAAAAAAAACGTCATATTAATTTTAGGGTAAATACCATTGACCTCCCTGATGTTTGGCCTAATATCAGAAACCTCTCATGGGTTTTGAATAATATCATCGACCTCCCTTATTTTTAAAATTTTGTATCACTAACCTCCTTTTTGTTAATGGCAGTGGATGAAATCTTGTGATGTCAGCAAAATTTTAAAGATGAACTAACATTGTGGCCCTTATTTTTTACTAATTGACCAAAATAGCCTCACAAGCTTGGGTTAAATGACATAAATGCCCTCACATTGGATATTTTACTAGACAAACGTGCCCACACCTTTAAATACCTAATATGAGGGCATTATGTCATTTGACACAAGCTTGTGAGCTTATATTGGTCAATTAGTCAATAACAACGGAACTAATGTCGTCACCTTTTAAATTTGATGACATTACAAGATTTCATCTACAACTTTAATAGAAGGGAGGCCAGTGATACAAAAATTTAAAAATAAGAGAGTTGATGATATTATTCAAAATCGAAGGGAGATCTCTAATATTAGGTCATACCCCATCGGAGGTCAATGATATTTACCCTTATTTTTACTAGTTCCCTATGGTAACGATGAATTTTTTTTTGTCATGTATCTCCTACAATTTATTCGAGTAATAAAACATGGTAAAGGTCTGTTTTACGAGTTGTTTGGGAAGTAAAAGAGAGCTAGTTTTGTGATCCATGAGTAAACCGATTATGTTAGTTTAAATTTTCATTGAAAGCTCTTTTCTTGCACATAAATCTATGCCAAATCCAATATTGCTCTCTTAAAACATATCATTTCATTATTTAATTAAAAAATTTCCTAAAAAAACGAACCTGTCTTGCTACCACTTTTTAGTTAGAGTTGATAATTCTTGGGTGATGAAAGTTGCCGCTTAAAATTTAAAGCTTGTTTCATGTTATTTTTGGGGAAAATATGGATACACTAACATGATTTTGGATCTTCAAATTTCTCTATTCTTCAAAGTGGAAAAGTTATAGTAGTATTTAACTCACTCCGACAAATTCTTCAAATGTAAGAAACAAAATAAAGAGTCACATTCTCACTCTTCAAATTGGTGGAGTCTTTTCTGTCTCTTCAAACTCATTTTTTTGGGGGTATAATTTAACTCAAAAGTCGAATGCAATTAGTCTTAAAGCATATCTTGACCATGCTTAAAACTTTTGACAAAAAGTGACTTATTCAAAATGCCACACAATAGCTATAGCACATGTTTAAAGAAAATTCTTGAATAGTTCATTAGAGATATTCTTCGCTAAGCTAAAAGATGAGGCCAAGGAAACAAGCGAATTGTAATTGACACACTTGATGCAGTTACATTCAGGGCTCCCCCTTCTGCCTCTATCAAGCGACGACAACCCCTGCCCTACTCGATGTCAATTGAATAGGTTCCACTATTAGGATTCCTTCCCACTTCTAGCTCTCGTGTCCTACGACGTCGAAAGTTAGATCTACACTAGCCTCTGTGGGAAAGCCAGTCCAACCCAAGAGGGCAAATAATGGGTTTTTCTTGCAGAAAGAGTCGGCTCATGTGCATCATTAGTACTTATTATATGTTGTGATTGTGCCCTCAAACCCTATCTTTATGTATGTGACATTTGGCATTTTATATATGGATATCATTTATACATTTAATTGTGTATATTTCATGAGATGAATATTTGTAATCCTTAAGTATCATAATAGGTAATTCATGTATGTATGAGATGCATATAAGTGAGATACAAATTGCTATTCTTTGATACCTAGAATTTGTAATAGTGGATGGTGAGACTGGATATCTCATCAGGTATACATTGTAGCATGATTAACTACCATTGGATGGAGTGATGAATCTCAATCACTAGAGTATGACTCTTGTTAATATGCTGATGCTTATAGTGCATTGATGGAACATGAGATTCCTATTGACATATAAAACTGTCAACAGTCGATAGGAACTCATAACTTGTATAAGGTACGTGTTCTTAATCTTGAGACGGTTATGGACACAGACTATGGATATGAGTGAGGTCTTCAAGATCAATACATGGGTATCTTGGGTAAGTCATGTTCATAGGGTTGTAAACATATATTGTCAAGATAGAATCTACCCTCTGATAAAGAGTAAGCATTCCCTTAAGAATGTCACCATGTTGATTACTTAGAACTGCATTTTTGTTGATAAGTAGTTATCAACATGTTTGGTAATCATGAGAGGTGAATGAAACTCAAGGAATAGAAGATGTGATCATCATTCAGGTTGATAGTAATAGTTATCCGACTACCTGAATATGATAATGAATGCTGACGGTAAAGGGATATTAGTACACCATACAAGTCTAATTGTTACTTTGGATATGTTCTTTTGCGTTGGAGTATAGTTATCGTTTTATAGTGGAGTAAGCGTTAACTGATCAGTTAGTCAATTCGCTGATCAAAGTGAACCTTCTCGCTGGTTTCTCGTACCATCTCTGGCCCAAGAAGTTGAGTATCTCTAACTTTGGCCCAACATAGCGGCGATCGGTAAGGTCTTCCGTACAAAGCTTCAAATGGCGCCATCCCTATACTTGTATGATAGCTGTTATTGTAGGCGAATTCGATCAACGGTAGGTACGTCTCCCAAGAACTCTCAAAATCAATAACGCAAGCGCGTAGCATGTCCTCCATCACTTGATTGACTCGTTCAGTCTGACCATCAGTCTGTGGATGAAAAGCTGAACTCAAGTTCAATGTTGTTCTCATCGCTGTCTGAAGACTCTTCCAAAATTCTGCGATAAAGCGCGAATCTCGATTTGACACTATAGAAACAGGTACATCGTGTAACCGTACAACGTGCTGTAGATACATCCGACTTAAACGTTCCACTGGATACGTCACACTATAGGCAATAAAATGTGCCATCTTTGTAAGTCAATCCACAATCACCCAAATTGCATCGTGGTTTTGCTGTGACTTCGGTAATCCTATCACGAAATTCATGGTGATGTGTTCCCATTTCCTTTAGGGAATCGGTAACGGTTGTAATAATCCAGGTGGTTTATGATGTTCTGCCTTTACTTGTTTACAAGTAAGACATTGAGATACATACTCAGCTACTTCTCGCTTCATTCCTTCCCACCAGAAATTCCTCTTCAAGTCCTTGTACATCTTTCGTACCTCCAGGATGAATAGTCATCTGTGACTTATGTGCTTCATCCAATATTTTTTTACGGAGATTTTCTTCGTCACGTACACAAAGTCTACCTTTACATCGTAAGGCTCCGTCTGTACCAATACTCCAAACTCCTGGTTCCTTGGCTGACATTTTGGCGAACCATAACTTCAAATCTTTCGTTATCTGTTGAGTTTCTATGATATGGCTGATCAAAGTTGGTTGTACCATAAGACATCCAAGGTGTTGTCCTTCCATTGGTTCCATTGGCTGAAGATCGAATTCAGCCAAAACTTCCAATGCTATCCATTCTCGCATTAATAACGCAGCGATTACTAGTCGAGGTTTACAACTCGAAGCATCTGCTACGACATTTGCTTTACCCGAATGGCATTGCAATAAAAAGTCATAGTCCTTGAGTAACTCCATCCATCTTCTTTGTCGCATGTTCAACTCCTTCTGAGAGAACAGATACTTCAAACTCTTATGATCGAAAAACAGGTCAAACTTCTCTCCATAGAGATAGTGTCTCCAAATCTTCAATGGAAACTCTATTACTGCTAATTCCAGATCATGCGTAGGATAATTCTTCTCATGTACCTTCAACTGTCTGGATCCATATGCAATGACATTCCCGTCTTGCATAAGTACACAACCAAGTCCTTGGTATGATGCATCACTATAGATCACATACCTTTCTCTACTCTTAGGTATCGCAAGAACCGGTGCAGAAGTTAATCTTTCCTTTAACTCATGAAATGCACCCTCATGCTTGTCTGTCCATTCATCCTTCATTTCCTTTCTCATTAAATTCGTCAAAGTTCCTGCAATCTTGGAGAATCCTTCGACAAATCTCCAATAATATCCGGCTAGGCCGAGAAAACTTCTGACCTGTATTGCGTTGGTCGGTTTGTTCCAGCTTAAGACTGCATCAATCTTAGATCAGTCCACGAAGATACCATCTTGAGATATAACATGCCCCAAGAATTTGACCTCCTGTAGCCAAAATTCGCACTTGCTAAACTTTGCATACAACTTACTATCTCAAAGTGTCTATAAAGCAATCTGTGGGTGTAGGGATGGCAATGGGGTAGGTTTTCCTGGTTCCCCGCCAGGCCCCGCCCCTAATAGGTAGGGTATGGGGTGTTCTAAATAGGGTTAGGGGCGGGTATGGGGTTAATTTTTATAACCCGAGTCGGGTTCGGGTCGGGTTCGGGGGCGGGGTATAATTTCCCGAACCCGCCCCGATTAGATAGCTATTTACCTAAACATCCCTTTCTACTATGGTATTACCTAAAATGTTAAGATATAAATAGTTAAGTTTAGGTTATTCAAAATATGCCTCAACCCACCAACATTTTAGAGAGAGAAATCAGTTAGAGAAAGAGAGGGCAGAAATGGTATAGATCCACCAAAATGGTGGGATTTGATTCCTTCACCGATGACGAATCGAAGAACGATGGAGAGATCCCAGTCTGTGTGCAGAAGCTCTTGTGCCCTTCAAATCATGAAGCACAAAAATAAGGGCCACCATGGAAGAATCGAAGAAGCGCGACCATCCCTTCCTTTAGCGACTCCATCTGCAGATTTCCTCCTCCACCTTGCGCCGCCTTCGCCGGTCGCCGTCGATCTCCCAATATTGGTCTAAGTCTCATATAAACCCCTTTATTATGAAATATATTTATACATATATGTATATGTATGTTTTTCGTGTATACACGTATATGTGTTTCTCGACATGTGTCTGTATATGTGTTTTGTGTATATATGTGTGTGTATATGTTTCTTGCATATCTGTGTGTGTATGTGTTGCAGTTGAGAGGTCCAAAGATGGGGTTGGAGCTTAGATTCTCAATCAACTAGTCATCACTACTCCTACTTTAGATCTATTTTTTAATTTTTTTGTTTATCCAGTCTTCTTCTTCTCAAACCATTTTGTCTTCCTCAATTGATAATTTTTTGCTCTGGATGATTTTCTGTATTAGCAGGGCGGGGGCGGGTTTTCGAACTTCAACCGAGGTCAGGGGTGGGGTAAGTACTTCTTCGGGGCGGGGCGGGGCGGGGCGGGGTCGGGGAGAGGTCTTGCTTAAACGGGGCGGGGGCGGGGTATGGGGGCCCCGTCCCATACCCACCCCGTTGCCATCCCTATGTAGGTGTTCCTTGTGATCTTCCTTCGTCTTTGAGTAGATTACGATGTCGTCAATGGATACTATAATGAATTGATCTGAATACGGTCTGAACACTCTATTCATTAAGTCCATGAACATTGCTGGCACATTCGTCAATCTAAAAGACATAACTAGAAACTCATAATGCCCGTATCTTGTCCTAAACGTAGTCTTCGTTACATCCTCCGGTCGAACCAATAGTTGATGATATCTCGAACGCAAGTCGATCTTTGAAAAGATCCTTGATCCTTGTAGCTGGTCGGGTAGTGGGTATCTGTGGATATCGCAATTTTTCCTTACCCACAACTTTAAAGTCTTTTTCAAATTCAAATTCAAAAACGAGTCGCCACTTAATTTTTAAAAGGAAAATTAAGAAACCATTTTAAAAGCAAACCGATCTTTTGCGAAACAAAGATTAACTAGGTTTGGGGATTATGGAATGAGATAGGAAGGAGTCCGATGGACTAAAACACCCTCTCTCATCCTATCTCGCGATAGGCCTCTACTCAACATCCTTTTAATCAAAATTAATCTAAGCATTCCCTCAACTAATACATAAATATAAATATACATTACACAAGCATGTTGAAATGGTGTAAAATTGCTAATGACAAAATATCATTCAAAACCAAGTAGTTCAATTAGCAAGCAATATGATATGCAAATGAGAAACTAGGAAACTTACCCGGGATCCAGCTGCGAACATTTAAACGTGCAATGCATGCAAAAGTTGAAATCCAAATAAGAGAGTCTCTAATACACATATATACACATAAGGAAAATTTTAATTCCAAGGTTCGCACATGAGGTCGAAAAATCAATGAAATTAAAGAATAATTAGAGTCAAAAGGTCATACCTCATCGGCGCTACAAAACAAGGGTTAGTCCACTTGATACATAAGATATAAAGTTAGATGATAATCCTAGGCTTCTTGCTTAAAGCTATCAAATGCAATTAAATCTAAAGCAAAATGAATCCTATTTATAAGCATCAAGCCACATGGATGAATGTATACATGAACAAGAGTAAATTATGGAATATTTATTGATTTGGATCACTTAAACTTTGAATTCAAGCTTAACTAATCATTATTGAAACATGGTTTAAGCTTTAGCTCATGAAAATACCATTTAAGCCATTATTTACAAATTTTATCAAATCTGTCACAAAATTCTAGAAATTCCAGAGAGTAGACCCAAACTTTAAGAATTTGAAAAGCATGGTTCCCGTGGTTTGATGTCAATGAATTTTGGACACAGAATGCCTTTATGAGTCTAGTTTCTAACCCAAAAAGAAAATCAAAGTTCCAACAGTTAGATCTTTGGGAATCGGGCAAACATTAGACATCACTCAGGAATTTCCAACTCTTTGTCCAGAAATTTTGTATGATTTTCTAAAAATAGTAAAAAATTCTAAAAGACTCTAATCTTTTTGGGGGCTCTCATTAACACATTAGACTTCATAGAAAAAATTATTTGGATCTAAGGAAACTTGATTAAGGTTCTGATTTATTTATCTCAAAGAGGTATTACTGTTTTGAAATTCTGGACAGATTGTTGTTGCTTGGCAAAACTCATGACCAAACCACTTTAAACATGAAATCTCATTAAAACAAAAATTACAGTGGTAGAACTTTGAGTTATAGACATTTTACCATTGGTTTCATTCAGTTCCAACGGTTCGATGTTTAACTAAAAATCTTTGATGAAAAGTGGTTGATGAACTCACTGCATCTTTTCTAGTTCATCTTTCACTCACTAAATTTCAACTACCAAGCCATTAAACTTGGCTTTAGTTAAACTAATTCTCCTACCATTTGATGGTCATGGGAGGCTAATGACTCCTATGCTTATAGATTTCAACGAAGTATGGAAAGACTTCATGAAATCTAAAGATAATAAACCCAAATCATGATAATGGACTTGGACTTATCAACTACACATATTAAACATCAACTTCAATCTCCTTTGTAAACCATGGACTTACAAAAGAATTAAAGGACTTCATATAAAAAGAATCAAATGAGACATTGTAGGTCTCATAAATCTCAAGAGGTGAATGTGATTAAAAGAAATGATTAAAAACTCAAGTATTATCCAAGTTAATACATATTAAAAGGTAATTAGTCTAAAGTCTACCTCCAAAATATCCTCAACTTAGTGATTTGAGGAACTTCCACAAGTGAAACAAGCTCTTCAACTCTTAATTCACACACAACTTCCACTCTCACTCTTATGAATGTGATTCTTAGGTAGTTTTTTTTTTTTTTTTTGAAAATTGGAGAGGTTGAAGATAAAAGATTCAAGATAAGGTTGGGAGATTCAAAAGCTCATCCTCTTGCAATGGGATATTCATCCTCTTTATATAGGCAAATTTAAAAGGGTATTTCAATCATTTCAAGGGCAAAAACACTGATTTCGTATGTCCTTTTGATGGTACAAAACGTGCTGTATTACAGCTGTCTGCTTGAAAATGCGGCACTTACTGGAGATGGAAGTGGCAATCAGTGACAGCCGGCACGACACTCAATGAATGCCGCAACGACATTCACTGATTGCCGCAACAGCATTCATTGAATGCCGCGGACAACTCCAAGAACAGCTGTTTCTTAAATTTTGCGGCACTTGAATGAATTTGGTGGCAGTCACTAACTGCCGTTGCGGCACTAACTGACTGCCGTGCGGCATTCAGAGAGTGCCGCAACGGCAATCCGAGACTGCCGTAGATGTATACCATGTGCCGTTTTCTCTATTCCCTCTTTTTCTTTCTTTTTTCTTCCTTCTCTTTATTTTGTTTGAATCGAAGGGCCTTTTGAAAAGCTTGAATCACCTTGGAAGCCCTAGATTAGTCGGACATTGTCATCATCGGATCTTAGAGGTAATACTCCTCTTTACCCGACGTTTGATCAAAATTGGGGTGTCTACAATATCGGTTCTTGATCGTAAACTTGTTCAACTCCCTATAGTCTATGCAGAGTCGAAGTATACCATGTATCATCTATCCTCTCATGTATCATACTTCCATGGATCTTGAGTTTGGTTTCTAAATGAAAACATTGTTTTGCAAATAACTTTGGAAGTTCTTGATAGGAGTTTGAAGATGATATTCCAAGTGGTTGTAATCTCCATTTAAGTGCTGAAAATGCACTTTCAAAACTCCTTTCTAAACCCCTCTAAAACCCCCAAATTTTGTCTTCAAACATTTCAAATTCGTTTTCTCTCAAAGTGAGTAACTCAACTTAAAAAAAATGCTATTTTGAGTCCAATACTCAATGGATGATCATCATACCACTTGGAAAGTCTTCCTAACGCATTAGAGAATGTCCATGATTTTTGGTTTGATTTTAAAACACTTGGAAGGGTTCCTTTTTGACCCAAACATTCCTTCAAAACATTTTATTTTTTTGTCATAGCAACTTTGGTTGAATTTAAACCTCTTTTCCAAAAAACTTTTTAACTAAGAGTGGTCCCAACTAATTTTTCCCTTAAACTTCAATGTGTTAGGAAATGTTCTGTATATTATGAGGCACCAAATGTTTTGGTTTCAATTTCAAAGATATTTCTACATTCCAGTCAACAGTGCGGATTCTGTTTCTGAGTAACCTCTCTTGTTTATATGAGTTCTCTCAATCTATAACTCAAAGTTAGTTTGACTTTTTCCTATGTGTTCTAGACTCAGTAAGGATGATCTCCATAAAATCTCATGAATTTAGAATGCTCTTAACCTCACTCTTCTAGTTTTACAATATGTCTCTAGCATTTTGTCACTATTCACAGCATACTAGTTTTTGACTTCTGCTCTTTGATTAGATGTATACATGCATTCTAAATTAGTGCATGTATTAGGAAGTTATTCATACCACTTTTGTTCATATCCCATAACAACATTCTTCATGCATTCATTCATATTCTATTCTTTCAAGTCACTTTAGAAAAACTCATGTACACAAACACACAACTACTTTGCACATTCTAGGATCGTATATTGTATTCATGCAAGATTTAGAGTCTATCAAAATATTTAAAAATTAAAAAGACAACACACTTTACCATCTATGTTTAGAGTGCACTTGTGCTACTGAGTTCTATAAAAACTCGTCAAGTTGCTAAAATGGTACTTTAACAAATTCAAAACAAAATCTCTCATTAAAGATGCACTAACTTAAGGTGTAAGTTGGATTAGAAACTCAACTTCGACCGAAATCGATCTGAAATTTTTTTATTAACGGAATAATAAAATTAGTTCTGAATGTTGAATTTTGGAAATTTGAAAAATCCGGATTAGAATTGAAATGGTGCTCTAAATTCTGAAAACTTTTATTCTTCGATCCGAAAATTCCAAAAATATTATGAACAACTTCTGATATATTCTGAGATAAAATGTATTTACAATAATAGGAATATAATCACATGTATTACCCTAAAAAAATATGCATAGTTTATACTAATTTTGTGTGATTTCAAAAATAAAAATCTCCATTTTAAAAAATCCAAAACAAAATTCTCAAAAAATTAAAAAAATCCAAAATTTTGGAATTGGAATGAAATTTTGAAAATTTTAAAGACTTTCTTTTGTTCCAAAAGTTTTAATTAATAAAATATTAAAAACCTCAATCTTGATCTGATGCATCCCAAATCGGCCCCACCCTTACCAATTAACAATCCAGAACAAAAATCCACAAATCCCACCAGCTGTAGAAAACCCCAAAAAAGGGCCGATATTCCCGTAAAGATGCATCAAGTCTAGAAAAACCCAAAAGACAGTCAATATTCCCGTAAAGAGAGAATGTTCTTGGTTTGGAGAGAATTTGTCTAAGTTCTATAAATTCCAATTTATTATTTTATTTTATTTTTCTGTCTTTGTAGTATATAAGTTGGAATGAAAGAGTAAGTTTTAGTTTTAGAGCTTTTCCGAAAAAAAAGAACGAGTTAGTTTTAGAGAGAGGGAGCGGGCATTGTAGAAACTTGGGGAGGTGGATTATTTTGGTTAGTTTTTCAATTTGTGGGGTTTGTTTTGATATTTTTATGACACTTTAGTATTATTCTATTTTGTATAACAAAACTTAGTAATATTCATATAACTAGGGCAAATTACACTGACATCTCTTGAGTAATTTGATTTAAAAACTTACACTAACTGTCCACAAATTGTGGCAAATTACACTGACCTCTCTCTCTCAAGATCGTGAGCAGTACACAAACTGTGGCCAATTGTTCCTCTGGGTCCATTGCCATTAAAGCCATTCTCAACTTTTTCTTGGTTTAAACGTATGTGTGATTGAAACAACCAAAGACTGAGTCTTTGTGGTAATTTTCAAGGAATGTCTTGTTCCTCACATTTTTTTCTCAGCTATTGATTACCCCGCCAACAGTATTATGACACGTGTCCTCTTTATGTTCTATTTAGTAATTGTGTTGATAGAATGGAGTTGATGGGGATGAAGTAGGACACATGTCATAAAACTGCTGGTGGTTGAGAAAAATACACTCATTTTCAAGTTTGGAACTTTGGCATTTGGGTGCACATAGGCGGTGGTGATGTCCATGTAGACAATCAAATGGATTTACTTTCATTTGGTGAGTTGCATTTCGGCCTAACCATAGCTCAGTCGTTGAATTTTCAACATTAGTAAGTTTGGCGTTCACTTAGTTTCACCGAAGCTTCATCTTGATCATGGATAGATCACCCAAGTCCGGGTCTATAAGCAGTGACAATTGCCCGATGAAGAAAATAGTTTGCTTTTGTGCAAGTACTTTTTTATTACATTAAATCCATGTCGCACTCAGAAATATTCAGAATAACTCATTCTTCATCAAACTAATATTAATTTTTATAAAAAAAATTAAAATTAAAATGCCAATTAAAGTGAGTCTAGGTCAGAACCTAATCATTTTTTTTTAAAACTTTCCCTAACAAGATTAGAGAATCTCCAACGAGAAGTGTCATTTCTGGGAGTTATCCTGAATAACCACCTAGATAAAAACTCCCAACCTCAAAATTTTCACTTCAATGGGGTTGTAAAAGGGTTGCCAAGGTGCAACTCCATGACATTGAGTGCCAAATTTATTAACTTTTGAAATAGGAGTTTGCAAAATTTCTGAGCAAAATTACCGACCATTGGATTACCAATTAAAATTGCATCCACGGTTGCAATGAGTAAAAATACTTAAACTGGCTAAGTATTTTCCGTTTGGTTACCAAACACCCCAAATCTCGTACCGCAGCTTAAGTTTAAATTTATCATAAGTTTTGTTACACCATTGTGGATGCTCTAAGCACAATGCTTTCGATGGATTTGAACCCAAACGTACGCTCATGAAATGTCTATTCCAATTTGGGAAAAACTTTGAGACGGATCATCTGTAAACTCAATGCTTTACAGAATCAAATTAAATGTACCACACATCATCATTTTTGTGAATGAGGTATGTAATTAACCGATTTGAGTACACGTGCAGCCCTTCCCAGAAGTCATTCAATTAGATCGTAAAGAAAATTTTTAGTGAGTTCTGTCACCACGTCCCAATTACATTGGGATGTGGCCACTAAAGTGATGTGTCATGACAATTACTTGTTGATTTTAAGCAAATTACTGCTCCTATTTTTAGAGGCACATCCTTCTCCACTTGCCAACTCTTCTTAATTTTAGTGGTCACGTGGCCTCATGTGTTGGAAAAAGTGTATGTTTAAAATTGGAGGGAAATTAAGTTTGAGGGAAAACTTTTAAAAATTGGTTTTGAGTTTTGTCTTATTCACAAACCAACCCAAATGTTCTTTTACTTGTCCCACATAGAAAATTAGAGGAAGCGGGAAGGACATATATAAGTGGAGGTTGGAGTAAGGGTTGGGCCCACTGGGGGTACCAAGTTTTGTGAAGGGGAAGAACCTTGGCCTAATTGTGTTTACCACAAAACACACACGCGCGCCCCCGCCCCGCCCCGCCCCGCTCCGCTCTGGGCTTGGGTGTGGGCCTACTTCTATATGTCTTTTTATACAAAATTTATTTGAAAAATAAATATTCTTTAAGCTGAAAAAGTTTTATTTGAATTGGATCAATTGGATACCAAGTCTCCCTCAAACTCCTCCAAGTTTTTTGTTCCAGATTTTTTCTCCAACGTTCCCAGCTTTCTCTCCACGTTTTGCAACGTAATGTTTCTCCAACGTTTAGAATATATTTTATATATACAGAAAAATTGCTTTCATAAATATTCATTCCAAACAAGAGAAAAGAAAAATAGTTTCTGCAAAATATTTTCTGTGATTTTGAGCAACTAGTTCCGAAAGGGTGTGGGTTTTCCGATCTTCCTCCGTGCAAGGATTTTCGAGACAAAGGCGATTTCTAGGTTGCTTTATCCTGGGGACGTCGCGGCCTTCATCTGAATTGCTTGCACAACTTAGGCAAACGTCTTAACGAGAGCGACTTAGTCCGCGACTCATTCCAAGAAAAACGTCAAAGGCAACTGTTATTCGGTAACATTGTTCTTTTTAGTTTTTACAACAACATCATGTAATTAGGGGCATTATACCACATCAGTGTAATGAAAGGGTGTGACGGACTGACTAAATAACTGCTCATGGTTGGATGCAGCAGTAAAACTTTGCGTGTACGTACAGATCATCCTTGTTGAATTTAAACTCTTTCAATATTAGTAGGCCATGATGACTTTTGTACACTTCTCAGTCAACTCTGAAGCTTCTCCCATGCTTCCCATCGTGGAAAATTAAGCTACACTAAAGATGTTATCTCTCTCTATCCTATTAACAACTCTTAAGCCACACAATCTCTGTGTGTGTGTGTGTGTTTTGGAAAATGCATTTCCATGGTTCACCCACCTTCTTGATCCTCAAATTCATGGTGGTGATCTTCATCATCCATGTCCTCATCCCTACATCTCATGTGTGTGCTATACAAAGTATTGAGAAGTACAATAACTGTAGTAAGTTTTTTCAGTGTGGAGGAGCTAATAATATTACTACTAGTAGTAAGTTTAACATAAGTTATCCTTTCTGGGGAGGAAATCGGGCAGAGTACTGTGGTCGCCCCCAGTTTCAGCTAATTTGCCAATTAGGGGACGATGCCCCATGGCTCACATTAACTCACTCAACAAAATACCGTGTTCTCGGTTATAATATTAGCAGCAAAAACACTCTCACGGTTGCAAGACAGGAATTCTGGAACAATTCTTGTCCTAGGTTTCTAAATATCGCGACATTAGATCAAAGCTCCATTTTCTCCTATGATCCGGCCAATACACAGTACCTGATCCTGTACTACGGTTGCTCCCCACTTTCAGGCCAACGTCGTCTCAATCATCAGTTTGAATGCACTGTAAATGGGACCACTAGTATCAGTTACTACGCAAATGCAACGACTGAACTTAATCCTGCTACCATGGCAACATGTAATAACAGTGAGATTGTCCGAGTTTTTCGATCAGCGGCTGAGGGTTTATATAGCAATCCGCCTTCATTAACTATATCAGATGCTCTAGCCCAAGGGTTTGCGTTGCAGTGGCAGTCAAGTGATGCTGATTATTGGAACTGCGTCGGATGTGTCCACTCGGGTGGGCAGTGTGGCTACAATTCAATTTCAAGTTCTTTCACATGTTATTGCTCCAATTACTCTAGTCCCTACACGTGCTTCACAGCACGACGTGGTAAGTGCCCTCATTCTTATTCTTAGGCTTAGTTTGGTTTTTTTTAAGGCACAGTTTCATGTTAATTGATTTGGTACGTTACTAGTTTATGAGCTTTGTAAATATTGAACTTTGGGCTTTTTTGGAGGGAGCTTTTAAAAACTATAGAATTGAGCTTTTAAAAGCTCAAGATTGCTTTTTGGTTTCATGATGTCTTTTTGAAGAGTGGTGTGTCACTTGTATAAAATTATCAAACAACTTGGTAATAAATTTGATAAGCTCCTTTTAAAAAGCCACATGGGGGCCAAACTAAGCTTTAGCCATGATTGTTTGGAAGGCCGCCTATGCTTAGGTCCCTTGATTTTGTTTTTCTTCGTGGAACTCTAAGCCAATATGTATTATTGTCTCAATAATATCATAGACGAGATATAACATTTGTGAGTTTAAAAAAAAAATGAAAAATTGAATAGTGTTCTTTATTTTTACATGCATGAATGAAAATCAGAAGAGAGCTAGCTAACACTTCATGTTTTTGTATGAGCTAGCTCAGGACTACAATTTCTTCAAGGTAAGAACCTTCATAAGGGGTTGACATTATATTACTGATAATTTCTTTCATTGGAACCCATGAAGTAATTAATTAGTATTTGTTGCTGCAACATGAACACGTACGTCAAAAGAATGAAATCTTATACCAGTTGTGTCCTCAAATAATACAAGTCAAACTGTGTACAGTACTTTTTTCAAGGGGTATATACATATATATATATATGTCTTAATACAAATTTTGCTTCATCTAGCTAATGTGTGAATTCTAAATCAAAGTTGCTGATACAAACATTCTTGGCTAGATGTGTTTCGTTTTTGACTCATATTATATATATGGAGCCTTCTATTTAATTATTAAATCCACTTTTCGTCTTGGAGTTTCTCTTATCTTGTATATATATATAGTTGTGTGAAATTTGATGTATATTTACATTCTCCTACTGATCACCAACTAATTTTATGCTCGTGTAGCAGGATTAAACAGGACGGTGGTATTAATTATTCTGTTGCTTACTGTAGTAGGTGTTGTAGTAGGTAAGATAACAAAAACTTTATGACTCTGTTTAATTGAATGTTTTATGGGAAGCCAAATTTTTTTGATGTCAACTCCAACCCAGAATGGAAATATGTTCTCTACCAGCCCCTCTTAAAGATTTGGTATATATGCATGCATGTATATAATAGTGTATGAATTACATAATGTACCTCCAATTAATTTGTGTATACAGGAGGAGTCTTCTTAGTTGGTTTAGCCAAGGTTATAGACATTGTAATCAAATGCTGCAGAAGAATAATACGCTTCTTATTCACGAAAAAACAAACCTTGAATGATCAAAATGTCGAGGGGCTTATAAGGAACTATGGTGCCCTTGCTCCAAATCGGTACAAATATTCAGACATCAAGAGAATGACCAACTCATTCAGAGAGAAACTAGGCCAGGGAGGTTTTGGTGGTGTGTACAAAGGAAAGCTATCTGATGGTCGTCTTGTTGCAGTGAAGCTCTTGAGTGAAACCAAGGGTGGCAATGGTGAGGACTTTGTCAATGAAGTTGCTAGCATCAGTAGGACTTCCCATGTCAATGTAGTCACTCTCTTGGGTTATTGTTACCAAGGTCAGAAAAGAGCCCTAGTTTATGAACTCATGCCCAATGGATCCTTGGACAAGTTCATCAACAATAATGGATCTCCAAACACGAACTCTCACTTGGAACTGAAAACTTTGTACCAAATTGCAATTGGAATTGCTCGAGGGCTCGAGTATTTACACCGAGGGTGCAACACAAGGATCGTACACTTTGACATAAAACCTCACAATATCCTTTTAGACGAAGACTTTTGCCCGAAAATCTCTGACTTTGGGCTCGCTAAGCTGTGCCAAAGGAAAGAGAGCATTGTATCGATGATGGGTGCGAGAGGGACTGTTGGATATATTGCTCCAGAAGTATTCTGCAGAAACTTTGGTAGTGTCTCCTATAAATCGGACGTTTATAGCTATGGAATGATGGTTCTCGAAATGATTGGAGCAAGAGAGAGAGTTGAAATTGGATCGGACCAATGTAGTGAAACATATTTTCCGGACTGGATTTATGAGCATTAATTGGAAAATGAGAAGGATTTGAGACTTAACATCTTCATAACTGAAGAGGTGGTTGAAACGGTTAGAAAAATGATTTTAGTGAGTTTGTGGTGTATTCAAACCAATCCTTCAGATAGGCCACCAATGACTAAGGTGGTGGAAATGTTGGAAGGAAGTCTTGAATCCTTGCAAATTCCTCCTAAGCCTTTCTTGTTTTCTACGGTACGGTCGGTCCAAGATAGTTCTTTAACATTATCAGAGGTATTGGGAAAGCAAGAGATATCGGTTGAACAGGTTACATTGCATCAATAGCTCTTATGGTAATTTACTTTGGTACTTGTAGTTTCCTTATTTTTAAGCTTTCAGTTCTGAGATGATTAAATATCATTATGAGTAGAACTAGAATGTGAATGAGTTTGTTGAACATATTATGTAGCATCAGTAATTCTTATGATAATTGATTTTGTACTCACTATGTCCTTTTTTTGGCTATCAATTCTGGAATAATTGTTGAAGAACTGTTAATCTTTGCCCCAAACAACAAGTGTAAAATTATTCAGATCACTAAGTGCATGCATGATAATGTTTTCAATTTTCTAGATTCTGAATACGGAAACTATTTTATGCTTTCTTTTTTCTTTAACAAAAACTGAAACCGCACTATCGGTTTTTTGTTTTCACGCCCAATTTTGTAGCTGTTTTTAAAATAAATAAATAAATAATTATTAAACACGTGTTCTACTTTTTCGTTTTCCTAGAATCAAAACAAAAATTGGGGAGTCATCAAACAGCCCCTAATTTAAACACTACACGGTTACATGTTCCTTGTTTGGATTCACTTATTTGAACTAATTAATCAGTGCTTAATTTTGTGAGCCATGATATGGCCAAAAATAGGTAAGAGTTACTACAGTCTACATCAGTAGGAAATTTTTAAAATTTTTTTTATCAAACACTCCTAGAGAAGGAAGATGTATCTGTGGGTATAATGTTATATCCATGCAATAAATTACACCTTGAATAAAACAATCTTCTACAGAAGTGCAATATAAAATAAAATTTGGCAATATAAGGTACTTCAAAATTGTATGGTACGATGGTATATCCCGGATTTATTGTTAGAGGGGGCTGTGCGCAAGGGGCTTTGAATGATTAGCGGTTCAGGGGCAATGCCATTGCCCTTCCTCCCCAAAGGAGAAATGAAAATGGTTTATCTTGTATTGTCCTTGCATGTAGACTAGTCAGGTAATCTTTCGATAGATGGATTCAGAACAAGTTCTTAGTGCGTGGCATAGACGGATTCATGTAATATTTTTGAATTCGAGTTGTTGCTTTGTGGTTTTTACTAAATTATATTGTTAGAGATTATATCTTATTTCTAAATCCCCTTGCAGAAATCTTTCGATATTGATCTTCTTGATCCCCAACAGCGGACTCGTTCAAGTCATACTATATGAAACGACTCCAGGAGTTTAGATACGAGCTCCACAAACATTTTAGAAACACCGAGGACCCAAGAAGCCACCCCCGGCTAACGTGTCACATGCTGATTGGGACGTGTGTTGCGCGAGATATGAAAGCGAGGAGTTTACAATGATATACTTATTTGTTTTTCTATTTTAATTACATTGATAAGAATGTGTGAACTAACTACACTGTTTCAAACTGTCGGCACTTAGCGCTTGATGATGCCGGAATTTGGGTCAGGGAGATTTAGAGAGAGAGATGTACACCAAAGGATTGTATCTGGTTTGGCCCCGTTAACAAGGTGACCTACGTCCACGGTTGCGTCAGAGCGCTTTCATTAACAGATCATCGGCTACGTTTGGTGAGCCAACAAAGAGGGCGGCACTACCAGTAACCGGCCGGGTATATGCGTAATAGTGATATGAATGGCTATTCTTTAGGTTCAGAATGCGATCCCCTTCAATGGGGGCGAGTGGTCCCTTTTATAAGTGCAAGAGACCACCCTTACAAGGTAAGTTAGTAGATTAGGAGGCCCAATCTAATTACAATTGATTTACATAAATTATGGGAGTTTCCCAAGTGGTTTAGGAAACAACTTGCACCTTCCATAAGTCTTCTGGCCGGACTAGGAAACTGCTTGGAGCCTTGTAGAGCAAGATACAAGGTGCGCTTGGCTGCACCCACTGGAGGGCCATCCCGTAAGGTGCACCCGAGTTGTGACCCTGACCGAGTGGGGTATGAAAATAGCCCGGGGAAACTGAACAGGGAGCACCCTCTCCAAATGACGTGGCATTTCCTAGCCCGCGTGGCAATGTGACTTTGACTTGATATTTTTGTACCTATCAGCTGCCCCCCATTTTTAAAGCTGATGCGATGCTTCATCGGATAAGGATTGAAAATTAGTACTGTTCCGAAAAATCGTCCGAGAAGTTGGTTGGGACTTTACTCGGGGTAAGACCGGTCGTGTTGGTCATCCAGGGCCTGATCGAGAGGTGACCCTATGGACTCGGGGTCAATGTTTGCCACGTGTCAGCTAATGGTTGGCTTGGTCAGGATCCAGCGAGGCCGGTGTGAACGTAACCGAACAGTTGCGATGTAATCGGACCATCACGTCTTGCATTAAATGCGTGCACCTTTTAAGGTGTCGCTTCACGTGCCCAAGATGACAGCTGTCGGGCGGTTTAGGCGGGAAAACATCTTGGCCGTTAGATCTGATTTGATCTGGACCATCCATGCTTCCTATATAAGAGACACTTGTTCATTTCTCCCATTCCTGCTGTCCCGAGATAGAGAATACCGAGCGGTTTTGAGAGCGAAAAGTTCCTGGTCAAGCTTCCCGAGCTCGTTTCCTGCTTTAACTCTTGTAAATCCTCATCTCCCAGGTTTCCATTCATTGCTTTCTTCTCTATCCTCTTTCTTTCTCTTTTCGAAGTGAGGCTGGAGAGAACGAATCTATTAGGGCTCGCTCAGGAGTGGGATTTCTTCTTTTTGAGGTTCACTTTCCTCCTTAGGTCAGATATCCCTCCCCCCCCGTGGTAGTGCGGTTAAACTGGTCGGTTTACCCTGTGTCAGTTTTGATCGAGTGTTATATCGCATTTAGAGCCCTGCACGCTTTACCCCGCAGGCTTTTGGACTTGCCCCCCTTGTATACCAGACTCCGAGTTTCTGACCCTTACCAAGGTTGCCAACTACTTCCAGGTCCAGCCAGAGAGAACTTAGCGATGTGTCATTCTGGGTTTGACTCATCTTCCCGATCGGAAGACGAGTAGTCTCGCTCTGGAACGCCGGACACCATCCTAGACCCGCCTTCTGCGACCCCATCCGACCAGCAAAGTGATGGAAGGATCCCTGTTCAGGTGTTTGATGACGAGGGGGCTCACGATATGCTCGTTGCCTCAACGTTAGGGAGGCGGGATGCCGAGGAGTCGGTTCCAAGCAGTCCGGGCGTGGTTTTTTCTTGTGAGCAAATCGTTAGCATCTTACGTTCCCCAGACCTAGCCCGGATCAGGGAAAAGTATGACGTTCATGACCACTTTTCCTTGGGGGTGCATGGTGATGGGGCTCACCTCCATCAGTTGGGCTTCGTTACCCTATACAAGGACGCCCTTATGGCAGGCCTTCGTCTCCCTCTACATCCCATCGCCCGGGATGTGCTCATATATCTCGGGATCTCGCATGGGCAACTTGCCCCAAAATGTTGGAGGTTCTTGATGGGGGTCATCTCCCTGTGGCCCCAGGCTCTAGGGTACGAGCTCACCCTACAGGAGTTCTTCTGGACACACCGGCCGTTTAAAGTACATGGGGAGACCGGCTTCTTCTCGCTGGGGGCCTGTCAGGGGCGAAAAATAATAGTTAACTGCTCGAGCAACAACAGAGGGTGGAAGAAGAAATTCTTCCAAGTATCCACCCTCGGGCTCTGTGAGAAGGCATCGGGCATTCAATTGAGGACCTCCTGGGCAGGTAAGCCCACATACCTTTTTTTCCTTTGCCTTTACGTTACTTTTTCTTTTCGTTTTTTGAACTAATAGCTTCTTGCTCATCAGTGGGCTCGGTAGACTTGCCTAGTATTTCCGACGAGTGACAAGCAAGGATTCTGTCGCTGGATGAGGATCCTATGGACATCAACAAGATCTTGACCCGGTCGGGAAGTCTGAAGACCTCGTACAAGCCTAAGCACGGCTTCGAGGCCCCTATTTTTCCTCCGATTATTCCCGGTATGTTCCGCCATTTGCCTCCTTGCTATTTTACTATTTGCTCAGCTTCGTACACAACTGTTGTGCGTCTTTGCTGGTTTCACAGAGATGGCTCCTAAGGACGTGGCGGCCCTGAAGGAGAGGAGGCGGCCCTGCTAGTCCGGGCGGGGCAAAAGCGGAAGAAGCAAGACCCTGTTGAGGTCCAAAAGCTGAAGAGGATCTCCAAGGGGGTCGCTATCCGGGTGGACAAGGAAGTGGTCGGGACCTCATCGCCTCAAATACCCTCTCTCATGGAATGAGAGAGGAATGAGTCCGACGGACTAAAATACCCTCTCTCATCCTATCTCGCGATAGGCCTCTACTCAACATCCTTTTAATAAAAAATAATCTAAGCATGCCCTCAACTAATACATAAATATAAATATACATTACACAAGCATGTTGAAATGGTGTAAAATTGCTAATGACAAAATATCATTCAAAACCAAGTAGTTCAATTAGCAAGCAATATGATATGCAAATGAGGAACTAGGAAACTTACCCGGGATCCAGCTGCGAACATTTAAACGTGCAATGCATACAAAAGTTGAAATCCTAATAAGAGAGTCTCTAATACACATATATACACATAAGGCAAATTTTAATTCCAAGCTGTCGCACATGAGGTCGAAAAATCAATGAAATTAAAGAATAATTAAGCTAAGGGAGAGTCAAAAGGTCATACCTCATCGGTGCTACAAAACAAAGGTTAGTCCACATGATACATAAGATATAAAGTTAGATGATAATCCTAGGCTTCTAGCTTAAAGCTATCAAATGTAATTAAATCTAAAGCAAAACGAATCCTATTTATAAGCATCAAGCCATATGGATGAATGTATACATGAACAAGAGTAAATTATGGAATATTCATTGATTTGGATCACTTAAACTTTGAATTCAAGCTTAACTAATCATTATTGAAACATGGTTTAAGCCTTAGCTCATGAAATACCATTTAAGCCATTATTTACAAATTTTACCAAATCTGTCACAAAATTCTAGAAATTCCAGAGAGCAGACCCAAACTTTAAGAATTTGAAAAGCATGGTTCCCGTGGTTTGATGTTAATGAATTTTGGGCACAAAATGCCTTTGTGAGTCTAGTTTCTAACCCAAAAAGAAAATCAAAGTTCCAACAGTTAGATCTTCGGGAATCGGGCAAACACTAGACATCACTCAGGAATTTCCAACTCTCTGTCCAGAAATTTAGTATGATTTTCTAAAAATAGTAAAAAATTCTAAAAGACTCTAATCTTTTTGGGGGGTCTCATTAACACATTAAACTTCATATAAAAAATTATTTGGAGCTAAGAAAACTTTATTAAGGTTCTGATTTATTTATCTCAAAGAGGTATTACTGTTCTGAAATTCTGGACAGATTGTTGTTGCTTGGCAAAACTCATGACCAAACAACTTTAAACATGAAATCTCATTAAAACAAAAATTTCAGTGGTAGAACTTTGAGTTATAGACACTTTCCCATTGGTTTCATTCAGTTCCAACGGTTCGATGTTTAACTAAAAATCTTTGATGAAAAGTGGTTGTTGAACTCACTGCATCTTTTCTAGTTCATCTTTCACTTACTAAATTTTAACTACCAAGCCATTAAACTTGGCTTTAGTTAAACTAATCCTCCTACCATTTGATGGTCATGGGAGGCTAATGACTCCTATGCTTGTAGATTTCAACGAAGTATGGAAAGACTTCATGAAATATAAAGATAATAAACCCAAATCATGATAATGGACTTGGACTTATCAACTACACATATTAAACATCAACTTCAATCTCCTTTGTAAACCATGGACTTACAAAAGAATTAAAGGACTTCATATCAAAAGAATCGAATGAGACATTGAAGGTCTCATGAATCTCAAGAGGTGAATGTGATTAAAAGAAAAGATTAAAAACTCAAGTATTATCCAAGTTAATACATATTAAAAGGTAATTAGTCTATAGTCTACCTCCAAAATATCCTCAACTTAGTGATTTGAGGAACTTCCACAAGTGAAACAAGCTCTTCAACTCTTACTTCACACTCAACTTCCACTCTCACTCTTATGAATGTGATTCTTAGGTAGTCTTTTTTTTTTTTTTTTTTGAAAATTGGAGAGGTTGAAGATAAAAGATTCAAGATAAGGTTGGGAGATTCAAAAGCTCATCCTCTTGTAATGGGATATTCATCCTCTTTATATAGGCAAATTTAAAAGGGTATTTCAGTTATTTCAGGGGCAAAAGCACTGATTTCGTATGTCCTTTTGATGGTACAAAACGTGATGTATTACAGCTGTCTGCCTGAAAACGAGGCATTTACTGGAGATGGAAGCGGCAATCAGTGACAGTCGGCACTGCACTCAATGAATGCCGCAGCGGCATTCACTGATTGCCGCAACGGCATTCACTGAATGCCACGGACAACTCCAGGAGCTGCCGTTTCTTAAATTTTGTAGCACTTGAATGAATTTGGCGGCAGTCACTAACTGCCGTTGCGGCACTAACTGACTGCCGTGCAACATTCAGAGAGTGCCGCAGCGGCAATCCGAGACTGCCGTAGATGTATACCATGTGCCGTTTTCTCTATTCCCTCTTTTCCTTTCTTTTTTCTTCCTTCTCTTTATTTTTGTTTGAATCGAAGAGCCTTTTGAAAAGCTTGAATCATCTTGGAAGCCCTAGATTAGTCGGACATTGTCATCATCGGATCTTAGAGGTAATACTCCCCTTTACCCGGTGTTTGGTCAAAATTGGGGTGTCTACAGTATCGGTTCTTGATCGTAACCTTGTTCAACTCCCTATAGTCTATGCAGAGTCAAAGTATACCATGTATCATCTATCCTCTCATGTATCATACTTCCATGGATCTTGAGTTTGGTTTCTAAATGAAAACATTGTTTTGCAAATAACTTTGGAAGTTCTTGATAGGAGTTTGAAGATGATATTCCAAGTGGTTGTAATCTCCATTTAAGTGCTGGAAATGCATTTTCAAAACTCCTTTCTAAACCCCTCTAAAACCCCCAAATTTTGTCTTCAAACATTTCAAATTCGTTTTCTCTCAAAACCCTCAAATTAGTGAGTAACTCAACTTAAAAAATGCTATTTTGAGTCCAATACTCAATGGATGATCATGATACCACTTGGAAAGTCTTCCTAACGCATTAGAGAATGTCCATGATTTTTGGTTTGATTTTAAAACACTTGGAATGGTTCCTTTTTGACCCAAACATTTCTTCAAAACATTCTATTTTTTTTGTCACAGCAGCTTTGGTTGAATTTAAACCTCTTTTCCAGAAAACTTTTCAACTAAGAGTGGTCCCAACTAATTTTTCCCTTAAACTTCAATGTGTTAGGAAACTTTTTGTATATTATGAGGCACCAAATGTTTTGGTTTCAATTTCAAAGATATTTCTACATTTCAGTCGACAGTGCGGATTCTGTTTCTGAGTAACCACTCTTGTTTATATGAATTCTTTCAATCTATAACTCAAAGTTAGTTTGGCTTTTTCCTATGTGTTCTAGACTCAGTAGGGATGATCTCCATAAAATCTCATGAATTTAGAATGCTCCTAACCTCACTCTTCCAGTTTTACAATATGTCTCTAGCATTTTGTCCACTATTCACAGCATACTAGTTTTTGACTTCTGCTCTTTGATTAGATGTATACATGCATTCTAAATTAGTGCATGTATTAGGAAGTTATTCATACCACTTTTGTTCATATCCCATAACAACATTCTTCATGCATTCATTCATATTCTATTCTTTCAAGTCACTTTAGAAAAACTCATTTACACAAACACACAACTACTTTGCACATTCTAGGATCGTATATTGTATTCATGCAAGATTTAGAGTCTATCAAAATATTTAAAAATTAAAAAGACAACACTTTACCATCTATGTTTAGAGTGCACTTGTGCTACTGAGTTCTATAAAAACTCGTCAAGTTGCTAAAATGGTACTTTAACAAATTCAAAACAAAATCTCTCATTAAAGATGCACTAACTTAAGGTGTAAGTTGGAATAGAAACTCAACTTCGACCGAAACCGATCTGAAATTTTTTTATTAACGGAATAATAAAATTAGTTCTGAATGTTGAATTTTGGAAATCTGAAAAATCCGGATTAGAATCGAAATGGTGCTCTAAATTCTGAAAACTTTTATTCTTCGATCCGAAAATTCCAAAAATATTATGAACAACTTCTGATATATTCTGAGATAAAATGTATTGACAATAATAGGAATATAATCACATGTATTACCCTAAAATATTATGCATAGTTTATACTGATTTTGTGTGATTTCAAATAAAAATCTCCATTTTAAAAAATCCAAAACAAAATTCTCAAAAAATTCAAAAAATCCAAAATTTTGGAATTGGAATGAAATTTTGAAAATTTTAAAGACTTTTTTTTGTTCCAAAAGTTTTAATTAATAAAATATTGAAAACCTCAATCTTGGTCTGATGCATCCGAAATCGGCCCCACCCTAACCAATTACAATCCAGAACAAAAATCCACAAATCCTACCAGCTCTAGAAAACCCCATAAAAGGCCGATATTCCCGTAAAGATGCATCAAGTCTAGAAAAACCCAAAAGACAGTCAATATTCCCGTAAAGAGAGAATGTTCTTGGTTTGGAGAGAATTTGTCTAAGTTCTCTAAATTCCAATTTATTATTTTATTTTATATTATTTTATTTTTATGTCTTTGTAGTATATAAGTTGGAATGAAAGAGTAAGTTTTAGTTTTAGAGCTTTTCCGAAAAAAAGAAAGAGTTAGTTTTAGAGAGAGGGAGCGGGCATTGTAGAAATTTGGGGAGGTGGATTATTTTGGTTAGTTTTTCAATTTGTGGGGTTTGTTTTGATATTTTTATGACACTTTAGTATTATTCTATTTGTATAACAAAACTTATTAATATTCATATAAATAGGGCAAATTACACTGACATCTCTTGAGTAATTTGATTTAAAAACTTACACTAACTGTCCACAAATTGTGGCAAATTACACTGACCTCTCTCTCTCAAGATCGTGAGCTGTACACAAACTGTGGCCAATTGTTCCTCTGGGTCCATTGCCATTCTCAACTTTTTCTTGGTTTAAAAGAGGCCACGTATGTGTGATTGAAACAACCAAAGACTGAGTCTTTGTGGTAATTTTCAAGGAATGTCTTGTTCCTCGCACATTTTTTTCTCAGCTATTGGGGGTGCCAACAATATTATGATACGTGTCCTCTTTATGTTCTATTTAGTAATTGTGTTGATAGAATGGAGTTGATGGGGATGAAGTAGGACACATGCCATAAAACTACTGGTGGTTGAGAAAAATACACTCATTTTCAAGTTTGGAACTTTGGCATTTGGGTGCACATAGGCGGTGGTGATGTCCATGTAGACAATCAAATGGATTTACTTTCATTTGGTGAGTTGCATTTCGGCCTAACCATAGCTCAGTCGTTGATTTTTCAACATTAGTAAGTTTGGCCTTCACTTAGTTTCACCGAAGCTTCATCTTGATCATGGATAGATCACCCAAGTACGGGTCTATAAGCAGTGACAATTGCCCGATGAAGAAAATAGTTTGCTTTTGTGCAAGTACTTTTTTATTACATTAACTCCATGTCGCACTTAGAAATATTCAGAATAACTCATTCTTTATCAAACTAATATTGATTTTTATAAAAAAATAAAAATAAAAATGCCAAATAAAGTGAGTCTAGGTCAGAACCTAATCATTTTTTTTAAACTTTCCCTAACAAGATTAGAGAATCTCCAACGAGAAGTGTCATTTCTGGGAGTTATCCTGAATAACCGCCAAGATAAAAACTCCCAACCTCAAAATTTTCACTTCAATGGGGTTGTAAAAGGGTTGCCAAGGTGCAACTCCATGACATTTAGTGCCAAATTTATTAACTTTTGAAATAGGAGTTTGCAAAATTTCCGAGCAAAATTACCGGCCATTGGATCACCAATTAAAATTGCATCCATGGTTGCAATGAGTAAAAATACTTAAACTGGCTAAGTATTTTCCGTTTGGTTACCAAACACCCCAAATCTCGTACCACGACTTAAGTCTAAATTTGTCATAAGTTTTGTTACACCATTGTGGATGCTCTAAGCACAATGCTTTCGATGGATTTGAACCCAAACGTACGCTCATGAAATGTCTATTCCAATTTGGGAAAAACTTTGAGACGGATCATCTGTAAACTCAATGCTTTACAGAATCAAATTAAATGTACCACACATCATCATTTTAGTGAATGAGGTATGTAATTAACCGATTTGAGTACACGTGCAGCCCTTCCCAGAAGTCATTCAATTAGATTGTTAAGAAATTTTTTAGTGAGTTCGGCACCACGTCCAAATTACATTGGGATGTGGCCACTAAAGTGATGTGTCATGACAATTACTTGTTGATTTTAAGCAAATTACTGCTCCTATTTTTAGAGGCACATCCTTCCCCACTTGCCAACTCTTCTTAATTTTAGTGGTCACGTGGTCTCGTGTGTTGGAAAAAGTGTATGTTTAAAATTGGAGGGAAAGTTTGAGGGAAAACTTTTGAAAATTGGTTTTGAGTTTTGTCTCATTCACAAACCAACCCAAATGTTATTTTACTTGTCCTACATAGGAAAATTAGAGGAAGTGGGAAGGACATACATAAGTGGAGGTTGGAGTAAGGGTTGGGCCCCTTGGGGGTACCAAGTTTTGTGAAGGGGAAGAACGTAGGCCCAATTGGGTTTACCACAAAACATACACACGCACCCCCGCCCCGCCCCGCTCTAGGCTTGGGTGTGGGCCTACTTCTATATATCTTTTTATACAAAATTTATTTGAAAAATAAATATTCTTTAAGCTGAAAAAGTTTTATTTGAATTGGGTCAATTGGAGACCAAGTCTCTCTCAAACTCCTCCAAGTTTTTTGTTCCAAATTTTTTCTCTAACGTTCCCAGCTTTCTCTCCACGTTTTGCAACGTTATGTTTCCCCAACGTTTAGAATATATTTTATATATACAGAAAAACTGCTTTCATAAATATTCATTCCAAACAAGAGAAAAGAAAAACAGTTTCTGCAAAATATTTTGAGAGAGCTACAGTTTGAGCAAAATATTTTCTGTGATTCCGAGCAACTAGTTCTGAAAGGGTGTGAGTTTTCCGATCTTCCTCCATGCAAGGATTTTCGAGACAAAGGCGATTTCTAGGCTGCTTTATCCTGGGGACGTCGCGGCCTTCATCTGAACTGCTTGCACAACTTAAACAAACGTCTTAACGAGAGCGACTTAATCCGCGACTCATTCCAAGAAAAACGTCGAAAACAACTATTATTCGGTAACATTGTTCTTTTTAGATGTGACGGACTGACTAAATAACTGCTCATGATTGGATGCAGTAAAACTTTGCGTGTACGTACAGATCATCCTTGTTGAATTTAAACTCTTTCAATATTAGGCCAACGTGGAAAAGCTACACTAAAGATGTTCTCTCTCTCTATCCTTTTTAACAACTCTTAAGCCACACAATCTCTCTCTCTGTGTGTGTGTTTTGGAAAATGCATTTCCATGGTTCACCCACATTCTTGATCCTCAAATTCATGGTGGTGATCATCTTCATCATCCATGTCCTCCCTACATCTCATGTGTGTGCTATACAAAGTATTGAGAATTACAATAACTGTAGTAACGTTTTTCAGTGTGGAGGAGCTAATAATACTACTACTAGTAATTTTAACATATCTTATCCTTTCTGGGGAGGAAATCGGGCAGAGTACTGTGGTCGCCCCCAGTTTCAGCTAAATTGCCAAGTAGGGGACGATGCCCCATGGCTCACAACTCAGTCAACAAAATACCGTATTCTCGGTTATAATAGCAGCAAAAACACTCTCACGGTTGCCAGACAAGAATTCTGGAACAATCCTTGTCCTAGGTTTCTAAATAACGCGACATTAGATCCAAGGTCCATTTTCTTCTATGATCCGGCCAATACACAGGACCTGATCCTGTACTACGGTTGCTCCCCACTTTCAAGAGGCCAACGTCTTATGAATCATCAGTTTGAATGCACTGTAAATGGGACCACTAGTATCAGTTACTACGCAAATGCAACTACATCATGTAATAACAGTGAGATTGTCCGAGTTTCCCGATCAGCGGCTGAGGGTTTATATAGCAATCCGCCTTCATTAAATATATCAGATGCTCTAGCCCAAGGGTTTGCGTTGCAGTGGCAGTCAAGTGATGCTGATCATTGGAACTGCGTCGGATGTGTCAACTCGGGTGGGCAGTGTGGCTACGATTCAACTTCAAGTTCTTTCACATGTTATTGCTCCACTTACTCTAGTCCCTACGCGTGCTTCACAGCACCACGTGGTAAGTGCCCTCAGTCTTATTCTTAGCAGGCTTAGTTTGGCCCTCACGGTGCTTCTCCTTTTTTAAGGCACAGTTTCATGTTAATTCATTTGGTTACTAGTTTATGAGCTTTGCGAATATTGAACTTAGGGCTTTTTTGGAGGGAGCTTTTAAAAGTTATAGAATTGAGCTTTTGAAAGCTCAAGATTGCTTTTTGGTTTTATGATGTCTTTTTGAAGAGTGGTGTGTCACTTGTATAAAATTATCAATCAACTTAATAATAAATTTGATAAGCTCCTTTTAAAAAAAAAAAGCCACATGGGGGCCAAACTAAGCCTTAGCCTTGATAGTTTGGAAGGCCGCCTATGCTTTGGTCCCTTGATTTTTTTTTTTTTCTTCATGGAACTCCAAGCCAATATGTAGTATTGTCTCAATAATATCATAGACGAGATAACATTTGTGAGTTTAAAAAAAATGAAAAATTGAATAGTGTTCTTTATTTTTACATGCATGAATGAAAATCAGAAGAGAGCTAGCTAGCTTGGTCAAAAGAGCTAGCTAACAATTTTTTTTAATTCATGTTTTTGTATGAGCTAGCTCAGGACTACAATTTCTTCAAGGTAAGAACCTTGATAAGGGGTTGACATTATATTACTGATAATTTCTTTCATTGGAACCCATGAAGTAATTAATTAGTATTTGTTGCTGCAAAATGAACACGTCAAAAGAATGAAATCTTATACCAGTTGTGTCCTCAAATAATACAAATCAAACTGTGTACAGTACTTTTTTCAAGGGGTATATACATATACATATATATATATATATATATATGTCTTAATACAAATTTTGCTTCATCTAGCTAATGTGTGAATTCTAAATCAAAGTTGCTGATACAAACATTCTTGGCTAGATGTGTTTCGTTTTTGACTCATATTATATGGAGCCTTCTATTTAATTATTAAATGCACTTTTCGTCTTGGAGTTTCTTATCTTGTATATATATATATATAGTTGTGTGAAATTTGATGTATATTTACATTCTCCTACTGATCACCAACTAATTTTATGCTCGTGTTGCAGGATCAAACAGGATGGCATTATTTATTCTGTTGTATGTTGTACTAGGTAAGATAACAAAAAATTTATGACTCTGTTTAATTGAATGTTGAGAGCATTTTTGCTCACCCAAAAAATGGTTCACCAATGCTCACCCAAGCATCCCATTGGCCAATGCAGTGGGACCCAAGCATCCCATTGGCCAATGTAGTGGGACCCAGGATTAAACATCATTTGTTTAATCTTGGGTCCCACTGCATTGACCAATGAGATGCTTGAGTGAGCATTGGTGAACCATTTTTTGAGTGAGCAAAAGTATTTTCTTGAATGTTTTATGGGAAGCTAAAAATTTTTGATGTCAAACTCTGACCCAGAATGGAAATATGTTCTCTACTCATCAGCCCCTCTTAAGATTTGGTATGCATGCATGTATATAATATCTGAATTACATAATGTACCTCCAATTAATTTGTGTATACAGGAGGAGTCTTGTTAGTTGGTTTGGCCTGGATTATAGCCAATGTAATCAAATGCTTCAGAAGAATAAAGCACTTGTTATTCAGGAAAAAACAAACCTTGAATGATCAAAATGTCGAGGGGCTTATAAGGAACTGTGGTGCCCTTGCTCCAAATCGGTACAAATATTCAGACATCAAGAGAATGACCAACTCATTCAGAGAGAAACTAGGCCAGGGAGGTTTTGGTGGTGTGTACAAAGGAAAGCTATCTGATGGTCGTCTTGTTGCAGTGAAGCTCTTAAATGAAACCAAGGGTGGCAATGGTGAGGACTTTGTCAATGAAGTTGCTAGCATCAGTAGGACTTCCCATGTCAATGTAGTCACTCTCTTGGGTTATTGTTACCAAGGTCAGAAAAGAGCCCTAGTTTACGAATTCATGCCAAACGGATCCTTGGACAAGTTCATCAACAATAATGAATCTCCAAACACGAAGTCTCACTTGGAACTGAAAACTTTGTACCAAATTGCAATTGGAATTGCTCGAGGGCTCGAGTATTTACACCGAGGGTGCAACACAAGGATCGTACACTTTGACATTAAACCTCACAATATCCTTTTAGACGAAGACTTTTGCCCGAAAATCTCTGACTTTGGGCTCGCTAAGCTGTGCCAAAGGAAAGAGAGCATTGTATCGATGATGGGTGCGAGAGGGACTGTTGGATATATTGCTCCAGAAGTATTCTGCAGAAACTTTGGTAGTGTCTCCTATAAATCGGACGTTTATAGCTATGGAATGATGGTTCTTGAAATGATTGGAGCAAGAGAGAGAGTTGAAATTGAATCGGACCAATGTAGTGAAACATATTTTCCGGACAGGATTTATGAGCATTTGGAAAATGGGAAGGATTTGAGACTTAACATCTTCATAACTGAAGAGGCGATTGAAACAGTTAGAAAAATGATTTTAGCGAGTTTGTGGTGTATTCAAACCAATCCTTCAGATAGGCCACCAATGACTAAGGTGGTGGAAATGTTGGAAGGAAGTCTTGAATCCTTGCAAATTCCTCCTAAGCCTTTCTTGTTTTCTACGCTACGGTCGGTCCAAGATAGTTCTTTAACATTATCAGAGGTATTGGGAAAGCAAGAGATATCGGTTGAACAGGTTCTGTTGCATCAATAGCTCTTATGTTAATTTACTTTGGTACTTGTAGTTTCCTTATTTTTAAGCTTTCAGTTCTGAGATGATTAAATATCATTATGAGTAGAACTAGAATGTGAATGAGTTTGTTGAACATATTATGTAGCATCAGTAATTCTTATGATAATTGATTTTGTACTCACTATGTCCTTTTTTTCGCTATCAATTCTGGAATAATTGTTGAAGAACTGTTAAACTTTGCCCCAAACAACAAGAAGTGTAAAATTATTCAGATCACTAAGTGCATGCATGATAATGTTTTCAATTTTCTAGATTCTGAATACGGAAACTATTTTATGCTTTCTTTTTTCTTAACAAAAACTGAAACCGCATTATCGGTTTTTTGTTTTCAGGCCCAATTTTGTAGCTGTTTTTAAAATAAATAAACAAATAATTATTATACACATGTTCTACTTTTTCGTTTTCCTAGAATGAAAACAAAAATTGGGGAGTCATCAAACAGCCACTAATTTAAACACTACACGGTTACACGTTCCTTGTTTGGATTCACTTATTTGAACTAATTAATTAGTGCTTAATTTTGTGAGCCATGATATGGCCAAAAATAGGTAGAGTTACTACAGTCTACATCAGTACGAAATTTTAAAAAAAAAAATTATCAAACACACCTAGAGAAGGAAGATGTATCTGTGGGTATAATGTTATATCCATACAATAAATTACACCTTGAATAAAACAATCTTCTACAGAAGTGCAATCAAAACAAAATTTGGCAATATAAGGTACTTCAAAATTGCATGGTACCATTATATCCCGGATTTATTGTTAGAGGGGCTGTGCGCAAGGGGCTTTGAATGATTAGCGGTTCAGGGGCACTGCCATTGCCCTTCCTCCCTAAAGGAGAAATGAAAATGGTTTATTTTGTATTGTCCTTGCATGTAGACTAGTCAGGTACTCTTTCGATCGATGGATTCAAAACAAGTTCTTAGTGCGTGGCATAGACGGATTCAGGTAATATTTTGAATTCAAGTTGTTGCTTTGTGGTTTTTACTAAATTATATTGTTAGAGATTATATCTTATTTCTAAATCCCCTTGTAGAAATCTTTCGATATTGATCTTCTTGATCCCAACAGCGGACTCGTTCAAGTCATACTATATGAAACGACTCCAGGAGTTTAGATACGAGCTCCACAAACATTTTAGAAACACCGAGGACCCAAGAAGCCACCCCCGGCTAACGTGTCACATGCTGATTGGGACGTGTGTTGCGCGAGATATGAAAGCGAGGAGTTTACAATGATATACTTATTTGTTTTTCTATTTTAATTACATTGATAAGAATGTGTGAACTAACTACACTGTTTCAAACTGTCGGCACTTAGCGCTTGATGATGCCGGAATTTGGGTCAGGGAGATTTAGAGAGAGAGATGTACACCAAAGGATTGTATCTGGTTCGGCCCCGTTAACAAGGTGACAATCGATGCAATCATCGCATGCTCAATCAATGCAAGCTTTACAAGTTCAGTTGGCCCGATTGCTTCAAAATCAACAAGTCGTGGACAAGGGAAAACTTCATGCATAACCATTCCAAAATCACAAGGGACAAATGAATGGTGGGGCCTCAAACCCCAATCGCCCCATTGAGCACTTAAAAGGAATTACCACTCTTCGAAGTGGTAAGGTCGTGGACAACAAGGTCTAAAAGCCTTCCTAAGAACTACCAATTAGCAACAATCCGATTGGGGAGGAGGCCGAACTTGATAGTGGGGACACTTTGCTCCCGAATGTGGTTGACTTGGATGGGCACTTCTCTAAAGCCCCCGACTTCATGGACCAAGATTTTTTGAACCCCGCCCTACCATTTCCTTAAAGGTTAAAAAAAGAAGGTCGAGAACACCAAGAATAATGAATTTTTGGAATCGTTTAATAAAGTTAAAATTAATATCCCCCTTTTAGAGGCAATTAAACATGTTTTGGCCTATGCCAAATTCCTCAAAGATCTTTGCACGGTTAAAAGAAAGCTTAATGTCAAAAAGAGTGCCTACATGGCCACACATGCGAGCTCTGTTATCCTTAACGAGGTTCCACCCAAATACAAGGACCCCGGTTGTCCTACTATAGCATGTGTGATTGGACAACACCACATAGATAGAGCACTCCTTGATTTGGGTGCTAGTGTGAATCTTTTCCCATATTTGGTATATGTCCAACTAGGCTTAGGAAAGCTTAAGGAGACCCGTGTCACCTTACAAATGGCTGATAGGTCCGTTAAGATGCCACGGGGCATTATAGAAGATGTTATAGTCCAAGTGGGTATCCGGTG
This sequence comes from Hydrangea macrophylla, assembly GCA_033977485.1. Classification (NCBI taxonomy): domain Eukaryota; kingdom Viridiplantae; phylum Streptophyta; class Magnoliopsida; order Cornales; family Hydrangeaceae; genus Hydrangea; species Hydrangea macrophylla. The sequence goes on from CM066985.1 coordinate 98,603,049, forward strand.
GACTTTATCGTGCTTGACACACAACCCGTTGTCAATGAGCAATCACAAATTCCAATCATCTTAGGGTGGCCGTTCCTTGCTACTGTTAATGCCTTAATTAATTGTAGGAATGGTCTCATGCGCTTAACTTTTGGAAATATGACTGTGGATGTGAACATCTTCTCACTCTTTAAGCAATCGGATCTTGACGAGGAAAATGGTGATGATATTTATGAAATCTCTCTTGTTGACTCTATGGTGCAAGATTTTTTTTTTATATTTCTGGTACTACAAGTGCTAATGACTCGTGCATCATTCCTTCTTTTAATCATGCATATATTCTTGATGATGATATAGCTATTCTTGAACATGTTGAAAAATGCTTAGCTATTGATAATACCATTGTGGAGTGTGATCATGAGTTTGGGAGGGAAAAAGAGATGAGTGAGGGAGAAGTTGTGGTTGATGAAGATTTGGATGTTGAAAGAATCTTAGAAGAGGCCATGTGGACCTCTAATTTTGAAAGACTACCTCCGAGGGATACTTTCCCTCTTCCATCTAATATAGTCACACCAAAACTTGAGCTCAAAATCTTGCCAAGTGAGCTCAAGTATGCCTTTTTGGGAGAAAACGAGAGTTTTTCGGTAGTAGTATCTTCCCATCTTGACCCTTGTCAAGAAGGAAAATTGATGAAGGTTTTGAAGGAGCACAAAAGTGCTATTGGGTGGTGTGTAGCGGACTTGAGGGGCATTTCTTCAAAGATTTGCACCCACAAGATTTATTTAGGGATGAAGTCAAGCCTTCATATCAAATGCAAATGAGGCTCAATCCTAATATGAAAGAGGTGGTGATGACCGAGGTCATCAAGTTATTGCATGTGGGGATAATCTATCCTATTTTCGATAGTGAGTGGGTGAGCCCTACCCAAGTGGTCCCTAAGAAGTCGGGGATCACCGTCATTGAGAATGAGAGTGGAGAGTTGGTGCCCACCAGAGCCACCACGGGGTGGCGTGCTTGTATTGATTATAGGAAGTTGAATTCAGTCACTAGAAAGGACCATTTCCCTTTGCTCTTCCTTGATCAAGTCCTAGAAAGAGTAGCGGGCAATAAGCACTACTGCTTCCTAGATGGTTACTCGGGGTACAATCAAATAGAAATAGCCCCCGAGGACCAAGAGAAAACCACCTTCACTTGCCCCTTTGGCACGTTTGCCTATCGGAGGATGCCGTTAGGACTTTGTAATGCACCGGTGACCTTTCAAAGGTGCATGCTTAGTATCTTTAGTGACATAGTGGAGAAGTTTTTGAAAGTCTTCATGGATGACTTCACAGTCTTTGGAGATTTATTCGATGAATGCCTTGGAAATCTTGAAAAGGTTCTCAAGAGATGTATAGAAAAGAATCTCATTCTTAACTGGGAGAAGTGCTACTTCATGGTGACACAAGGGATTGTGCTAGGCCACATTGTGTCTAGCGAGGGAATGCAAGTTGACAAAGCCAAAATAGATGTTATTTCAAACCTTCCTCCTCCAAGGAACCTCAAAGACATTAGGTCATTTTTGGGCCACGCGGGCTTCTATCGTAGATTTATAAAGGACTTTAGCATGATCTCTAGACCGTTGTGTCTCCTCTTAGCTAAGGATGTCCCATTTGAGTGGTCCTAAGATTGCCAAGAGGCATTTGAGAAGCTCAAGGCATTACTCACTTCTACACCAATTATGCAACCTTCCGATTGGAGTCTTCCATTTGAATTAATGTACAATGCGAGTAACTACGCCATCAGAGCCGTTTTGGGGCAAAGGAAAGACAAAAAGCCCCATGTCATTTACTATGCGAGTCGTACATTAGATAGTGTGCAATCCAACTACTCCACGACGGAGAAAGAGTTGCTCGCCATAGTATTTGCCCTTGAGAAATTCCGGTCTTATGTAGTAGGATTGCCGATTACTTGTTTTACCGATCATGCCGCTCTTAAGTATCTTTTTTCCAAGAAGGATGCTAAAGCGCGACTTATTCGTTAGATCCTACTACTACAAGAGTTTGACCTTTCCATCAAGGACAAGAAAGGGGTGGAAAACGTTGTCGCCGATCATTTGTCACGTTTGATATTTGATCACAATCATATAAACCCATTCCTATCCAAGAATGCTTTCTGGATGAGCAATTGCTCAAGGTGTCTACTCTCCCGTGGTATGCGGACGTGGTGAATTTCCTTGTCACGGGAGAGTTGCCTCAAGATTGGTCTACTGAAGACCGAGAGAGGTTAATATTGATGGCATGATCGTTCTTTTATGATGATCCTTATATTTTCAAATATTGTACCGATCAAATTGTTAGGCGATGTGTGCCTAATGACGAGATACCAAGTATATTATCTTTTTGCCACGACCAAGCATGTGGGGGTCATTTATCTTCACAAAAGACCGTGTTCAAAGTCCTCTATAGTGGTTTTTATTGGCCCACGATCTTCAAAGATGCGCATGCTTATTGCAAGGCATTCCCTCGATGCCAATTAATTGGTCGAGTCACTAAGAGGAACTCCATGCTTCTAAACCCCATTCTTACCATAGAAGTTTTTGACTGTTGGGGGATAGATTTCATAGGTCCTTAGCCAATAGCTTTGAGTACATCTTGGTGGTGGTTGATTACATCTCCAAGTGGGTAGAGGCCATAGCAACTCGAACCAATGACCATAAGGTGGTTTTGAAATTTTTAAAAGCCCATAATCTTTCGCAGTTCGGGACGCCCAAAGCTTTGATTAGCGATCAAGGAGTGCACTTTTTCAACTCCCCATTCTCCCGATTAATGGAGCAAATGGCGTCACCCATAAAGTTTCCACCACTCATCACCCGCAAACAAATGGCCAAGCCGAATTGGCTAATAGTGAAATTAAGGGGATTCTAGAGAAGCGGTCAATCCGTCGAAAAAGGATTGGTCTTCTAGGCTAACCGATGCGCTTTGGGCGTATAGGACGGCTTGTAAGATAAATTTAGGAATGTCCCCCTACCGGTTGGTTTATGGGAAGGCATGTCATTTGCCTGTCGAACTTGAGCACCGTGCTTATTAGGCTATTAAGAAGCTCAACTTTGACGTTGATGAGAGTGGTGAGAGGCGGAAGCTTCAACTCAATGAGTTGGAGGAAATCTGAGGAGAACTCTACGAGAGTTCTAAAGCATATAAAGCATGTGTCAAAGCTTTTCACGATAAACGGATTGTCCGGAGATAATTCGTTGTTAGTAACAAAGTGCTCTTGTACGATTCACGGCTCCGCATTTTCCCGAGTAAGTTGCAATCCCGTTGGATTGGCCCTTACTTGGTACATAAAGTTTATCCCCACAGAGCTGTGGAAATCAAAGATCCCAAGGATGGGACCATTTCTAAGGTTAATGGGAAACAACTCAAACCTTTTCTTGAAGGTTTTGACTCCGAGTTGGTATCAATTCCTTTGGAAGACCCCATAGTTGGGGTGGAGTAAGCTCTCATGTCCTCTTTTTTGTATGCCCCATGTTCCATTCTTGGCATAATTTTTGTTCTTGGTAATGTCCATTGCATTCATTTTGATCATCCTTCACTTAATAAAGGTTTTCAAAGTTTAAGACTGAAGAAGCTTAGGGGCGGATCGATCCAGGTTCTTGGGGGATCGATCCGAGGGTTTCTGGGGAAGTTATTGGGCAACTTGAGAAAAGGCGGATGGATCCGCCATTTCGAGGGGATCGATCTGCAGATTTGGGGAATCACACTGCTTTAAAGTTGCTGAAATAGATCGATCCGGGCATTACAAGCAGATCGATCCGCGAATTTGGGAAGAGATTCTGCCACAAAAGTTTTTAAATGGATCGATCCAGACTTGTCAAGCGGATCGATTCGCGGTTTTTGAAGAGACACACTGCTTCCAAATCTTTTAAATGGATCGATCCGGCGTCACGAGCGGATCGATCCGCGTTTTTGAAAAGGCGCAATAAAACTGTTTTAAAAAGCCGGATCGATCCGGCCTCTTTTCGAATCGATCCGCGAGGGGCAGAAACGGTTTATTTCTTGAGAAACTTCTCATTTCTCTTAAAACTTTTAAAGTTCTCTCCCAAACTCTCTCAAGCACCATTGCCCAATACTTCTCCAAATCCCTACTTGTGTTCATTCATCTTCAACATCTTCAAGATATCCATCCAAGGTAATGAATCTAACAACTCCCATCGACTGATTTTCATGTTTAAGTTGTGATTGCACCCTAGGTTGGGTTATTTCTCCCTTTGCTCACTATTTTGAAAAATCAACCTTAGGGCTTGTTTTCTCTTCCATTTTTTTAATATATATTTTGGGTTGATCTCTCATGCTTATTGAATGCACTTCATGCTCAAGCCACATTGTGGCTTGTTTGGGATAGTTTCATGCTTCCAATCTTGTTAATCACTGAGCACACCTCCTCTACCCACAAGGTGTTTGATAAAAGGCCACAATGACATTCCCTAGGGCATTAGCCAAGTCCACACGTGCTTTTTAATCAGTTTCACGTGCATTGTTCATATTTTCTCATTTCATATGCATGTTTCAATTCTTATGTGTGGTTATCATCATTGATTTCACGGCCGTTGGCACATTGTTTTCACACCATGCACTGCCGTGCACGTGCACGTGCACGAAGATCGTGCACGTGCGTTCGTGACCATTTCATGTGCATTTTATCCGGGCCCCATGCATAACATCTTAATGGGCATTTCACTCAAGCCTCTGAACTTTCACGTCTATGGGACGTTCGTGCACGTACCATTGGTGTTACATGGCCCATTGCTTGAGCATTACACACTTTTACACGCTTTGTCTATTGTCTTATTTGGTGTGCTCGCTCCTTGTGTTTTTTCAGAAACCATGGTGAACCCCCTTTAGTATAATCGAACTGAGTGCACCCCGGCTCGAGGCTATGACAATTTCCGGTCAAAAATCGAAAAGAAGTGGTTTGAGAGTTTCTTTAAGGTTAAGAAGTCCATCCTCCCTGAGCGACCCATTGCTATCTTCGACTTTCCTACCGATGTGGTTCAGATCTTTAGGGACCGTCAATGGCTCCCTCAGTTAGAGCATTCGGGCAGGTACAACGAGACATGGGTCTGGATTTTCTTTGCGAGCCTGGTCACCACTGCCCCCCGCACCTTCGAGTCTTATGTTTGGGGTCTTCGCATCCCGGTCTCCCCGGCTACCTTAGCCGTATTCATAGGGGTTCCTCACGTGGAGGACCCCGTGCCTTGCCTGGACGACTTGGAGCAGAGGCCTGACCTAGATATCATCGCCACCCGGTTTACGGGCCGACAGACCGAGAGGATCGGGGACCAGTTTTCCCCATCTACCTTCATCAAGCTTTACCGCTACTGCAATATCATTTTCACCGCTGCGGTGTGACCCACTCACCACAAGACTGTCAGGGGAGACCACGGTACCCTCATGTATGCTATCACTGACCTCGCCACCCGTGTTTACTTCGCGAGCCTTATTATCTCTCACATGGTCGCGGCGTCGAACGACACTGCCGCCACTGCTAGCCTCCCTTTCGTGACCCTCGTTACCCGGCTCTACACCTCACATTTGTGCGCGGCCATGTCGTCCGGTGTTCTCAAAGCTGCACCGTCCCCAATCAATGGGACGACGCTAGCTCGTAGCGACGTGCAGGTTAGGTCCGCGTCCAAGAGAGCCAGGGTGGAGGAGGGGCCGTCTGGAGTCCAAGCAGAGGAGAAGGAGGAGGAGGTGCCCGCACATGGTATGGTTGAGTTGCACAGGCGCTTCGAGACTTTAAGTGCCGAGCAGCGGCAGTAGGGTGAGGAGATCCGGGGCGCACATAGTGATTTACGCAGCTTGAGGAGGGAGTTTGATCATTTCAGTATGAGCTATCATCGTGATTTTAGCATGCTAATGCGGTTCTAGACCAACTCGTTCCAGATATAGTACCCGGGTGCCGATGTCCCAGACTACTTCCGCAACCCTTATAGCGGCGCAGACAGCCTAGGCTCTTATGGCGGCGCAGGCGGCCCAGGCTCATATGGTGGAGCTGGGGGTTCTGGTGCGTATGGTGGAGCTGGTGGTTCTGGTGCGTATGGTGGCGCTGGTGGTTCGGACCCCTATTATGGCGGCGACAGAGATAGTGAGGATTAGTTGGGGGGAGTGCTTGATGTTTAGTTAGGGATTTTATTTTGCTTCTGCTAGGGTGTTGTTATGTTTATTCAATGGATTTGGAGTTGTACTTATGTGTTTGGATGATAGTGTTGTCTTATGTTCTTGGATTTTATTGACTTAGTATGGATGTTAATGGACTTGCTTTTATTTGACTATTGGCTTGTGCTTATTGCTTTGCTATTGTGCCATGTCAAATTCCTTTTTCTCTCTTCCCTTTCTTTCTTTGTTGACTCTAACATCACATGCACAGTTTTTACAGCATGCTCACCTTGGTTGCTTCCGGTAATATTGTTCTTTCCCCTGTACTTTATAGTTTCATCGAGCACAATGTTAGGTCCTAGTTGGGGGGTGTGAGAGCTAGCTAGCTCTTCGCATCGCAATCTAAAAAAAATAAAAATAAATAAATAATAATAATAAAAATAAAAATTTGTCTCATCTCGTGTTTCCAATGACTTTTGTATAATTGCCCATTCTAATGCAGAGCGATGATGCTCGCCTTGAAGTTTTCTTCCGATTTTAGTATGTGACACTTGTTAATCCCATTAGTTCTATTACTATCTTGATTATAGTGAATTTTATGAAGTTTAAATCTTGTATTTTCAAGCACGTTGCAGGACTACTTGTGTTCGGATGGTGTTTAATGTAATTGTTATCTGGAAATCGTTGAAACATATGTGGAGACGTCACCTTTGTGAGCTTTAGATCCCTTTTTTCCATTATTGAGTGTTACATATTTAATTCTCTATTTTTGAAAAATATACAAAAGGCGTAGATAATCTCATTTTCTTATTTTGACTGTTCATTAGAGAAATTATTTTGTGGAATACAAACTCGTGCTTGCTTGTCATCGTAGTGGAGAACAAAGAATCACATTTCCCGAAGAGTTAATTGTAGGTCCTCCTTTTTACCATTTCTAGCCTCAACCACACACACCCTTCCTTCACTTGACCATATACCTTCCATATCCGCGTTTGAATTACATTTGTGGGATGTCTTTGCATGAGATCATGTTTGTAAGGTTGTAAAAGAGAATGAATCTTGTTGTTGTGAGAGTACAAAAGAAAGGAAAAGAAGTTCAAAAAAAAAAAAGAGCGTCATAGTTAATTGTACTTCTCTTTGTGAGCTTCAAAGAAATATTTATGAATGATTCATCTCTTGTGGTTATTTGTATCCATGCATTCTAATAAATCCCAAGTTTGTACCCAAACATCTCACTTCATTTCCCCTTGTCCTTCACCTCATAACATTTTCCCGCTTTACAACCCCCTCTAGGTCCTAGTTGATTATCAATTTTTGTGATTCAGAGTTTGAAACTATCATGACAAGTAGTTAGAGTTGTTTCACATCCTCTAGTGAATGGTATCTTTCATGAGATTAATTTTTACTCATTTTTCACACTTACGTTTTTCATCATTGGCATGTGCGTGGCTTTGGTATCCATTTCCATGACTTTTTTTGCCCGCATGCCCCGAGTGTATTACCCATTCCGAGTGATTCATTTTTAGAGTGTAATGCTGGTGAGAATTGAGTTGAAGCACATTTTAAACAAAATTTGGATTACGAAAGCATTGCCATATTCTTGATAGTTGTAGTTTTGCACTTCACACCACACACGCATCCAAGATTGAGCTTAATGATGTTTATCTAATAACCTTGATAGTTTGAGAACTTTCTTTCCTAGGTGTAGGGGTGAAGCTTTTTGGATTTGCATATCATGTGCTAAAATATTTTGAAAAGTCTTGGGACTTTGTAGAGTGTCGGCACTAGATAGGGGGCGTCTATCATGAGGAAACAAAATGTTTGTGGGTATCATTCCAAGAACCCTCCGGAGACAACACTCCGCCTCTACGGATAACCTAGAGGTTTAATGGCTTGTTGCATACGCTCAATGCAATCGTGTTCCCCACGAAAACGGTCTATCTTTCATTTTAAATAAATTTTCATGCAAGGTTATTCTTAAATCTCTTGGTATTTAGCTTTGTTGCTAAGAGACTAGCAACATGCTAGTTGGGGGGTGTGATTCGTGTCCAATATTGTATTCTTAACTTCATGATTTTACCCTTATTGGACACAAATTATCACTTATATTGGGAGATTTAATGGATAAATTGTACTTTTGTTGTTCTTGTTGTTACTCTCTTTGAGCAAATAAAGATCTCTTTTTTGTAGGTTATGTAAGCTTGGGTGAAGTGAAACCCAATCCTAGTAGCATTCATGAAGTAAAAAAAGGGGAAACAATCAAAGCTATCAGGGGCGGATCGATCCGGCCTGGCATAGGGATCGATCCGTCTGTTTAATAGAAGGTTACCATCAGATTTCGAAGAAGCAGATCGATCCGCTATTATGAAGGGATCGATCCGCGATTTTGCTGTGACATTCTGCGAGAAACATCTCAAAATGGATCGATCCGCCATAACAAGGGGATCGATCTGCGTTTTCTCGAGGAAATTCCAACAGCTAAAATGAAAGCGGATCGATCCGGCTTTATGAAGGGTTCGATCCGCAAAGCCAGAAGTTGTCCCCTTTTTATTACAAGTTTGCCATCATATATATATGATATATCTAGTTAGAGATGGTTTTTTATTTAGGGTTAGCTTGTATTATACTTAGTTTTTTTAGGTGGTAAGCTCTCTCTTTCTCTCTCTCTCTCTCTAAATCCTCTCATCTCTCTCCCTCATTACTCCTCATCTACCACATTTCCTTCCATTTAGTGTTAGAGAGAAGAGAGTGTGAATGTATTGAATACTTAAAAGCTTTTGGTTGAAGAATATCTTGGAATTTTTATGGCATTTATTGTGGATTTCTCTAGTTGGTATACTTTCTCTTCCCCTCTCTTTAATATTGTTGTCATTATGATTATGAGTAGCTAAATCATGTAGGTTGGGGATCATAAACCCACCACTGGACCCATGTGTGTTTTATTGTAGGACTCTCACATTTTGTAGCATTTCTAGAGTTCATGGGTGTATGGTTTGATGTTTTGAGACCTGATTCGTGTTCAATATTGCATTCTTAACTTCATGATTTTACCCTTATTGGACACGAATTATCACTTATACTGGGAGATTTAATGGATAAATTGTATTTTTGTTGTTCTTGTTGTTGTTCACTTTTTGTTAATAAAATCTCTTTCTTGTAGATTTTGGGAGCTTGGTTGATGTTGGAACTAAGTATTTTGGTTCTCACCTCATAAAAAGGGCAATAATCACCATTCAGCAAGACCGGATTGATCCGGGCACAAAGGCGGATCGATCCGCTGCTTCCCCAGGACCTGGAGACGTCTTCTCGGATTTTGGACGAAGATTCTACTTGCGTTTTGGAATAGCGGATCGATTCGGCATTTTGCCTGGGATCGATCCACCCTTGCAGTTTTTTTCCCTTTTGTATTTACAAGTTTGCCATTGAGTGTGGGTTGTATAAATAGAAAGAGATAGGGTTTTTGTAGAGATATATTATCTTTTTGTGTTTTTCTCCCAACATTCTTCTTCTTCTATCATTTTTGGGAACCCACTTGGGTTCCTTTCATTTTCTTCTTCTTTTGTATAAACTTGAAGATTTTGTTGAAGTTTTAATGGCTATGTATATTTTCTATCTCTTCTCTTTGGATGATATTGCTATGTTTTTCATTATTAGTTAGATTTACTTAGGTTGTGGATCATGAACTCTTGGATTTAGTGTTATAGCATTTCTAAGGTTCATTTGTGTAGGATTCAAAACTAGGAGCTTCATCTTCTTTGTATTGCATTTTTGATTATCATAACTTAGACTTTGAATCCTACCCTATGTATTTCTTATGGAATATTATGTAACCTTGTGTTTTGCACTCCATGTGTTTGATAAATGTTGTGTGTGGGATTTATGACTTGGGGTCTTCATCTTTGATGTCAAGCATATTTGATTGTTCAAACTCTTGGGTTTTAAATACTATCTTTTGAAGGCTTCATAGGTGATTTGTCCACCAAGTAGATTAGTTAGTGTAGGGTGGACAAATCATTCGGATTAGAAGCCATAGAGGCTTCATCTTGTATGTCATGCATCCTTGATAGTCAAACGTTAGCTCCAAATCCGTTTCTATGGAAATCTCAAATCTTCCTTCATCTTTTACATAGATGCACTTCTTGTGTTTGATAATATGCCACAATGAAGTGTTACCTTAGAATGTGCTTGAAACACTAGTCCATTTCATCTTGTTGTGACCCAAGATGGGGGGGAATGATCCCAACCTATTGCTTTTTAGATTAGTATTTATTACCACTTTTCTCCTCCAAAAATCAAACAAAAAGCCGCAAGACGCAAAGTCATTTTTATTCCTTTTTATCATCTTTTCTTACTTCTTTCTTTTTAGCATTATAATTAGTTTCTAAACTTCCCAAACGTTGTTCTTGTATCAATTCCTGTGGACTCGACACCCTATTTCCATTGTACTATGTTTTTAATAGGGTTAAATATGAACTTGATTTTGACAACATCAAGACCCCATTTCCAATGTCAAGCATTGGAAGTTGTTAAATCTCTAAACTCTAACCATATACCTATGTATTGCATTGAAACATCTATCTAGCATGTTAGTTGACTACCACATGTTTGATAGTTTGTCACAATGGAATTTTCTACTCTAGAATGTGCTACAAGTATGAAAGCCATGTGTTGTTTGGTCCAAGGTGGGGAAATGCTCCCCAACCTCAATTTCTTCATTTACAAAACCCCCAATTGTCAATTAAACTTAGCTTTGTTCAAAGTTTACTTTCTTTTTTTCTAAATAGTCATTGTAGTATAATCTTATACAAATTGAACCAATCTCAAAGTTGAAAAGACTCATTTTTATTTCTTAGTTTGTTAAATGCTCCACGCATTATAATTGGTTATTAAGCGCCTAACAAGCATTGTTGCATTCCAATCCTTGTGGACTCGACACCCTATTTCCATTGCACTACATTTTAATAGGGTTAAACAAGAACTTGATTTTGACAACATCACTTCTTCCGGGCTTCTCCTTTTTGCTCTTTTGTGTTTGTTTGTTTGTTTTTGGGAGGCTACTACAATTTTCCCCCAAGCAATGTAAATATTTTTAATTAATAAAAAGGTCCATCGAGGCTGCCCTTTTTCATCAACTGTTTAATATTTCGCACTTGCTTGTTTGTGATTGCCTGTGCTCGACCGGTTATACATCATGTGGAAACCTTGCCTTAGCAAAAGTTTAGGACTGTAACTGGTAGAGAGCACTCGGTCTCTTAGGGACCTGTTTTGAAGGTCCCGCCCGGTATAGTGTAGGATTGATCCTCTTACTATCCGTTCAGTTTCTCTGGGCATTGTAGGTACTCGGGACTATCTGATGGTGGCATCTCGTGCCTATCCCCAATTCTTGTTGAATTCCCAGTGTGATTACCTATTTTGGCTCAGAGTGTTACACCCGTATCCCCTTGCCCCCCAAGCTTTTGCTAAGGTGGGCGTTTGTGGAGGGATCCACTATAGGTAACCGACCTGGAACATAGGTGGCTGTAGGGTCTTTTGAGGCTTGCCATCATCAGGCACCTAGGGGGTTCGCCCCTATCGTTGGTTGTGGACCTAAGCGAAGCCAGTGGCTCAGATATGATTGAGGTCTTTCGTGCCTGGGGTTTGATCCCGAGGTCTTCTTATTGCCTCGGGTTTGACCCCGAGGTCTTGTGGGTGCCTCGGGTGTGAGCCCAAGGTCTTTGTGTGCCTTGGGTGTGAGCCCGAGGTCTTTCATATGCATGAGGTTGGACCCCGAGGTCTTTTGACACAATTGAACACAGGGAGAAGAATTGGTTGGCAGAAAGGGAAATTTTATTTATTATATAAGTAAAACTGCTCGGAAGGAGCTACAAGGTTCCTAACCGGTACTGCATCCATGTTTTACTGAAAATACTTGCGGAGGTGCTGCACATTCCAGGGGTGAAAGAGGTCTTGTCTGGCCAGGGTCTGTAGCTAGTAAGTACCCTGGCGGTTGATGATGGTGACCCGATAGGGTCCCTCCCAGTTCGGGCCCAACTTTCCATGGCTCGGGACTTTTGTTGACTGGTTTACCGCCTTTAAGACTAGATCTCCCACCTGGAAACTGCGGTGTTTGACCTTGCTATTATAGTACCGAGAGACCCGCTGCTTGTAGGCTGCTTCCTTCAGATATGCCTGGTCTCTTTTTTCTTCCACCAAATCTAGCTCCCCTCTAAGGGCTTCTTCGTTGCCTTGTTCGTTGAAGTTTGCCACTCAGTATGTTGGCAATCCGAGCTTTGTGGGCACCACTGCCTCAAAACCATAGGTAAGAGAGAACGGCGTCTCCCTCGTTGCTGCTCGGGGGGTGGTACGGTAAGCCCACAGAAGGGTCGACAACTCATCTTCCCAGAGGCCTTTTGCATCTTGAGCCTAGTTTTGATGGACTACAAAATTGTTCGGTTCGTCACTTCTACTTGGCCATTGGCCTGGGGTGCTCGGGCGAGGAGTAGTGATTGGATATGCCATAGCCCGAGCAAAACTGTTTGAACACCGGGGTATCAAACTGCTTGCCGTTGTCACTGATTAGGACTCTGGGGATGTTGAACCTACTGAGAATGTTTTTTCTCAATGAAGCCTTCCATCTTCTTCTCGGTGATTGATGCCAAGGGCTCGATTTCTGCCCACTTAGTGAAATAGTCCACGGCGATGATCGCGAATCTAACTTGTCCTTTTCCGACTGGGAGGGGGCCAACTATATCAATGCCCCACTGAGCGAATGGCAAAGGTTTAAGGATTGGCGTCTAGAGCTCTCCTAGGCGGTTGATCATAGGCGAGTATCTCTGGCACTTGTCACACCGCTTGACGTATTCTTGCGAATCCCGGGCCATCGTCGGCTAATAGTAGCCTTGTAGCAGGGCTTCCTGGACAGTGCTCGTCCTCTCATATGGCTTCCACACACTCCTTCGTGGATTTCACTCAGTATTCCTTGCACCTGTGTATGGTGGATGCACCGTAGGTATGGGATGGAGAATCCCCTTTTATAGAGGATGCCGTCGATAAGGTGTATCTGGTCACCCGGTACTTTACCCGCCGTGCTTCTTCCTTTACATCAGGTAAGGTGCTTGTCGTGAGGAACATCGTTATCGGGTCCATCAAGCTGGGCCCTGTAGCGACTGGGTCGACCTCCATGCCCCCCGGGTCAGTTATGCTGGGCTCGGGCAAGTATTTAATTCTTATCTCAGGCAAATCTAACTGGGAAGACAAGGCGAGGTGGGCCAACCGGTCAGCCCTCGCGTTTTCCTCCCTCGAAATCTGTGTGATGGAGAACCCCTTAAGCTTCTTTCAAACTACTCAGACAAGGGCTAGGTAGGCTACCATGTTGTCCTCCCGAGCTTCATACTCTTAGTTTACATGATTGACCACGAGCTAGGAGTCGTTATATGCTTGGGCTTGCTGCGCATCCATTGGAGTAGCTAATTGTAGGCCGACCAATAGGGCTTCATATTCGGCTTCATTATTGGAGGCCTGGAAACCAAACCTTAACACGCACTCCAATTGGATCCCGTCGGGTGTGGTCAGGATGATTCCTGCCCTGTTGCCTTGCTGGTTAAGGACCCGTCCATATAGAGTACCCAGGTTGGGATGTCGGGCTGTGGACCAGGCGGTACTGCCGGCGGGTCGAGCTCTTCCACCAGATCTTCTGGGTATGTGAACTCCATGAGAAAATCTGCTATGGCCTGTCCTTTGATCGCTGTACGAGGTCTGTAAACCACTTCAAATTCCTCCAGCTCCAACGCCCACTTGATGAGCCTTCCGGATGCCTCGGGCCTACTCAAGATCCGACGAAGGGGCTGATCTGTGAGGTCCACAATGATGTGGGCTTGGAAGTACGGACGGAGTCTCCGGGCAGAGTTGATCAGGGCAAAGGCTAACTTCTCGATGCGGGAGTACCGACTTTCTGTGCCTTGGAGTGCTAGACTAGTATAGTAGACCGCGAATTGTATCCCGTGCTCTTCTTGAATAAGTGTCGAGCTTACTGCTGAAGGAGGCACCGCCAAATACAAAAATAACTCCTCCTTCGTTATGGGTATGGAGAGTAGAGGGGGCGATGTCAGGTGCTTCTTGAGTTCCTGGAATGCCTCCTTGCACTCCTTTGATCAGTGAAATGCCTTGCGGAAGATCTTAAAAAATGGGAGGCATTGGTCGGTAGCTCGGGAAATGAACCTGTTTAGTGCAGCTACCCGACCGTCCAAGCTCTGTACTTCCTTGGTTGACTGGGGCGACCGCATGTTGATAATTGCTTGAATCTTTTCGAGGTTTGCCTCAAGCCCTCGTCTGCTGACCAAGTGTCCCAAAAATTTCCCGGACGAGACTTCGAACGTGCACTTGGCTGGGTTCAACCTCATCCGGTACTTTTACAGGATGCTGAAGGCCTCAGACAAGTGCTCGAGATGGTCTGACTCGTCTCGACTTTTGACCAAGAGGTCGTCAATGTATACCTCCATCGATTTCCCGATCAAGTTCTTGAACATGAAATTGACCAGGCATTGATACATTGCCCTGGTGTTTTTAAGGCCGAAAGGCATCACCTTGTAGCAATACATACCTTGGTCGGTTATAAAGGAAGTTTTTTCCTCATCCCCAGGGTACATGCTGATCTGGTTGTACCCCGAGTAGGCATCCATGAATGAAAGGAGTGAGTGATCGGCAGTGGTGTCCACGAGGAGGTCTATCCTAGGAAGTGGATAGCAGTCCTTGGGACAGGCCTTGTTTAAGTTGGTGAAATCTACACACATCTTCCACTTCCCATTGCTTTTCTTTACTAGTACGACGTTTGCCAACCAGTCGGGATAGTGGACTTCTCGGATAAACTTTGGCTTCACGAGCTTTTCAATTTCCTCACGCACTGCAGCCTGTCTTTCAGGGGTCATGCCCCTCTTCTTCTGTTTGACCGGTCAGGAGCTCAGATCAATGTTGAGACGGTGAGAGATAATCCGGGGGTCAATCCCTAGCATGTCCTCATGGCACCAGGCAAAGATATCCTGGTTCTCTCTTAGGAAGTGGATCAATTTTTCCCTTAGACTCGGGTCTAGAAGTGTGCCGATGCTCAAGGACCGGTCGGGGAACGCTGGGTCCAACGTCACCTGTTCTGACTCTTCCACCGAGCCTACTACATTCTTCACGTTTCTTGGGTCCATTTCCTGGACGTTCAATGTTTTCGCAATCGCCTCTCTGCGCAAGGAACTAATATAGCAACTTCGAGTGGTTGACTGATCTCCACGCAAGCTTCCTAGTCCCCGAGGGGTCAAGAACTTTACCACCAGGCCATAGGTAAACATAACCGCTTTAGCTTTGTTGAGCGTCGGCCTCCCAAGAATGACGTTATATGCGGAGGGGGCCTCTGCGACCACAAAGCTTATGAGCATGGAGACCTAATGGGGGTGAGTCCCCATGACAACCGGGAGCTCGATCATTTTGAGCGGTTGCGTGCTCGAACCATTGAATCTGACCAAAGGAGTTGCAACCGGTCGGAGTCTGTCCCGTGATATTCCTAGCTGGTCGAACGTCGAGGCGAAGAGAATATCGAAGGAACTGCCGGTGTCCACCAATACCCTCTTCTTCGTGTAGTTGGCTATGGAGATTGTCACGACCAGGGGGTCATCATGGGGGCAGTGAAAGTCCCCTACGTCGTGAGACGAGAACATTAGCACATCGATTGGTTGGAAGTCGGTGGATTGGACATGTCAGACATCTGCTCGGGATGCCCGAGCATGCCTCTTCCTAGCTGACTGCGCATCCCCTCCGTCCGAGGTCCCTCCGAAGATCACATTGATTTACCCGAGTTGTTGTGGCTTCTCGAAAGCTTGGTTATCTTCCCTAGGTCATCGGTTCGTCGCGATAAACTCGGCGAGGTGGCCCTGTTCTATCAGTCTTTCGATGGCCATTTTGAGTTTAAGGCAATCTTTTGTGTCGTGGCCATGGTCTTTATGATACTGGCAATATTTGTCCCGGTTTTCTTCCTGGACGGGCTCTTCAGCTTTACTGGTTGTTGGAAGAGCCTCTGGGCATCGGCAGCGGCCATGACTTCATGAATAGGCCGGGAGAGTGGCGTGAAGGTCATCGGAGCCTGGTCCGACCACCCTTCTGCTGATCCAGCTTTGGCTTCTTCCCCGAGCCCTTTTCAGAACTGTCTCATTTCCGTTTGGCCCTCAGAGACTCGTCTCCCGTAAGGCTATACGCTTAGCCCTCAGGAATTCCTCAGTATCTATGTATTTCCCAACTCTCTTAGAGAGCTCCACCAGTGTTTCTGGTCGGTCATTGTGGAACAACGTGGCAACTTTGGTGTGTTGAAATCCTGAGCAGAAGGCCATGATTACGATTGTCTCATTTAGGTTGCGGATTTGCTGCCTCTGTTGATTGAAACGGTCGATGTAATCTTTTAGGGACTCCCTCTTGCGTTGTTTAACGGTCAGCAATTGGGTGTCCAGTTGTGACCGGTCATGTATTCCCACGAACTAGCCGATGAAGAGCTTATTGAGAGTCTTGAAATCGTTGACCGTTCGGGGCTTAAGAGAGTGGAACCACTGCACGGCTAGCCCTCTAAGGGTGCTAGGAAAGGCCAGGCACATAAGCTTGTCAACATTGGTTATCAGAGCCATTTAAGCCTTGTAAGATCGGACGTGATCGACTGGGATTCCCGAACCATCATAGGAATTGAGATGTGGCTGCTTGAACTTCCTCGGGATGGGGAAGCTGGTGATTCGAGCAGTGTAAGGCAATTCAGTTTCAGTATTGGTGTGATTGCGGCTTGCCTTGCGGCTCAGCTTATCAATTTGCTTTTGCAGGTCCACGATCTGGTCCTTGACGTCTTTCTGATCGGTCTTGCGCTCCGCGATTGGTACATCAGGTCAGATGATGAGGCCTCTTCCTCGAAGTGGGTTATCCTCGGGGACTGAGCCCAGCTTCGACTCTGGGTAATTGTGTGCCTAAGATCTCCATGGCTCCTGACCATGGTATCTTCGGCCGACTCCCGGGCCTTTTGTCCTGACCCATCCCCTCTGGCGGCGCGCCGACTATTGATGATCTCTCGGGCGTCCCCTATCCAGCGCGAGCAGCCTCGGGCGCGTTGTTGGGTCCTCTTGGGAGCTGGCTATGCTCGTCATTCTTGAGCCATCCCCTAGTCAACAGGGACAGAGGTTTAGTGTAGGCACGCCTTCGG
Source organism: Hydrangea macrophylla (assembly GCA_033977485.1). NCBI lineage: Eukaryota > Viridiplantae > Streptophyta > Magnoliopsida > Cornales > Hydrangeaceae > Hydrangea > Hydrangea macrophylla. Next base: position 98,620,353 of record CM066985.1, read on the forward strand.
GGTCTGATCTACTCCCGATCAGGCACGCTCTTCCCAAGCTGATCAACGTTGATCGTCGGGTGCTTTTCTTGTCGGCCAGCAGTGCTTCGATATGTTATTGTGATCGCTGCTGGCCCCCCAAGAGTTGCTCAAGAGCCGTGGTAATCTGCTCGGGGGTCATGGAGGCAGCCGGTTGCCCGGACTGCGACTCTGCCTGACCCGTCGGTGCATAAGTTTTCTTACCTTTCTTCGGTGCCATGGCTATCAGCTAAAGATTTGTTTTTGCGAGAAATCTGTCGTTCCCAGAGGTGGCGCCAAACTGATGGTGTCAAAATTTGGGTAAGAGAAATTTAGAGAGAGAGAGAGAGATGTACACCAAAGGATTGAATATGATTCGGCCCCGTTAACAAAGTGACCTACATCCACGGTTGCGTCAGACAGATCACCGGCGACATTTGGTAAGCCAACAAAGAGGGCGGCACTACCAGTAACTGGCCAGGTATATGCGTAATAATGATATGTATGGCTATTCTTTAGGTTCAGAATGCGTTCCCCTTCAATAGGGGCGAGTGGTCCCTTTTATAAGTGCAAGAGACCACCCTTACAAGGTAATTAGTAGATTAGGAAGCCCAATCTAATTACAATTGATTTACATAAATTATGGAGTTTCCTAAGTGGTTTAGAAAAGAACTTATACCTTCCATAAGTCTTCTGTCGGACTAGGAAGCTGCTTGGAGCCTTGAGGAGCAGGCTACAAGGTAAGCCTGGCTGCACCCACTGGAGGGCCATCCCGTAAGGTGCACCTGAGCTGTGACCCTAACCGGGCGGGGTATGAAAATAGCCCGGGGAAACTGAACAGAGAGCACCCTCTCCAATTGATGTGGTGTTTCCTAGCCCGCATGGCAATGTGACTTTGACTTGATATTTTTGTACCTATCAGCGCTTAAAATAAAAGATCAAGGGCACAATAGTCGCTTAGCTAATGTGCTGGATCTAGGTCATTCTCCCAACACCGTTATGAGTTTGTAAGTCTAATAGTAGCTTAAAATGTGTCCTTCCTTTCATACTTAAAAAGCTTATTTATTTTCCTACTTCATATTTTTGATTTTATAGGGGCGAGAACCAGGTTCGCAGGGTCCGGTGGGCGTTATAGAGCCATATCGAAGAACACACTATAATGGAAAAACCAATCTTTGGTCTTGTGATGAGGCGTAAACAAATTATGTAATGTTAAAGATTATAAGTTGCAATGCTTATAGGTTAAATTCGGTGTTGGTGGTCATAATACTAATTAACCTTTTCATATACAGGAAACAATGGTGCAAATGAAGGCTGAGCCCACCCCAGAAGGATCCATCTTACCCATAAAGGAGGAAATTTTGGAACGTATATTAGGAAGGAGGTCGGGATATTTCGGAGGACTCCGCCATGGGGTGCGACCATTACATGATATATAAAATCAGAGTTCAATACTAACTATTACAAAACCATGAGTGTTTGCAGAAACATAAATAAAGTATTACGGCAACATATGCTGATTACAAACTAAACTATTACAACCATCCCTAAAAACATAAGCATAAACTATCTACGACGAAGCTTTAGGTCTTCAGTTCACGTAGTAGTCATCTCAGTGTAGCCTCTATCATAGTAGGCCTCCTCCTTATAGCCCCTAGCCATGCTTCACCTGTAAACTCATAGCCTTAGCCAATTGGACGTAGAATATCCAGTGGCATAAACGCTGTTAGCTACGGAAGCTGAGTGAATGCAAATACTAACAGAGTATCTATAGATATGCAGTATGTAAAACAACAACATCATTAATGATCATCGCGTCGTTCACGTTCATGAATGCACTAACTCAACATATACATTAACGGGCATCGTTCCCATTGCTCCCAACATAATATGGACTATTGGGTCCACATCTCGCACGTTGCTTCACATCCCATAATTACTCATCGCACATCTCGATCTCTACCTTACTAACTTTAGCAACCTCGACACGAAGTCCACGCTCAGGCCAAAATGCCTCGATACTTTTCGGTCAACACGTCCAATTTACACTTCCTTTCACAACGTATACCTCTTAGTCTCGGTCATGGATTAAAGTGACATATCCCTTAGCCTCCGTCGGATCTCCCGTCTCAGTCTTGGACTAAGGTGATATCCATTTAATCTCTATTAGACTAAGTTCATGATGTATCCCTCATAGTCTCGGTCTTGGACTAAAGTAACATATTTCTTAGCCTCTATCGGATCTCCCGTATCGGTCTTGAACTAAGATAATATTCCTTTAGTGTCTATTGGACTAAGATGATTGCACTGGCATAACCCTCAGTCTCGGTCTTGGACTAACGTGACCATGCCCTTAGCCTCTATCGGATCTCTTTTGTCTCAGTCTTGGACTAAGACGACATTCAGTTAGCCTCTATCGGACTAGGGTGCTAGCCACATTACCATTCCCACAATTATGTATCCCTTAGTCTCTCTCGTGGACTAAGGTGATACCATAAGTATAACCCTTAGCCTCTTTCATGGACTAAGGCGATAGGTTGTCCACAAACCACATTTGTTTCCATAATATGTATCCCTCAGTCTCTCTCATGGACTAAGGCGATGTACCACCATTATATCCCTTAGTCTCTCCCGTGGACTAAGGTAATATAAGCACACCGCAACCCACATTATACGATCTTTGTGATCGCATTTCCTACGTACCAATCATAAATGGTATCGACCTCTGTGGTTGATAGACCCACTACTATGCACATCGGCTTCTCATTCTGATTTAAAATATTATACCATCATTATACAATTGATTCCACTATTCAATGCATTAAGTCCATTATTCCATGTGTATATTATTCCAATACAACTTCTACTAATCATTGTATAATAACATATAGCTTAACAGTTTATCAGATATAAATAAAGTAAACATTTAACATTCTGTCAAGTTCGATCGATTGAACTCACTTCAATCGATTGAGGTAAAGCTAGGTTTGATCGATTGAAGTTATTTTGATCGATTGACAAAAATAATGTTTGATCGATTGAGATTAGTTCGATCGATTGAGATTTGTTTGTGTTCAATCGATGGAAAGCAGTTCGATTGATTGAGACTGCATCTTCTTCCAGAATTAAATTGGACCTTCCTCGTATGTTTGGGGCCGTTCTTTCTTGCTGAAACACATATATACATACATACCTACACTGCTAAGTGAGTATAGGCACTCACCGTGAAGTTCGACGATGCCGGTGACGTATGGGGTGGCCGCAGTTCCTCGGGGTGGTCTCCCCCTCTCTCATTCTTTCTCTTTCTCTTCTCTCTGTCCTTCTGTCCTCTCTCTCCTTTTCCTTCTTCTTCTCCTCTTGCTGTTCAAGAGTGTGTGTGAGAGAGTGTTTGTGTATATATAAAAACGGGTGTGTATGTATATATAAATATATATGAGGGTATATATACTGTCTCACTCTAAATTCTCTGGATTCAGCTAGCATGTGTGTGTGTATATGTTACTTATATATAGGGGAGGTGAGTGAAAGAGAGCCATGGAAATAAACTTGGCTTTCAAGTTCAGTCAAGTTCGATCAATCGAAGTGGGGTCGATTGATTGACAGTGAGTCCATGTATGGATTCACGTCGGTAGAGTTTCGATTGCTCGAAAAGATTTCGATTTATTGAAGAAACAAAAGTTCGATCGTTCGAAAGACGTTCGATTGATCGAAAGAGAAATTACAGTAAATGTAAATATCAACATATTGAATCTTATTAATATCAAAAGTATTATAAAATTACAACGAAAATATAGGGTATTACAAATTTCCTATTAAACACTAGATTGTTTCTGTTTTTTCAGATCTACCAAATACATGCAATAATGACATAATCGTTTCTCAATGTAAAATCTAAACTATTATCTTTATTCATCATAAACTGAAAAAACTATTGGTCAACGGAAAGAACAAGAGCATCAGATTTGATGGCATTGGGTAAGACTTTCAGCCAAACATCACGAGCAAAGGGGCAGTCTCTAGGATATGAAGGGTATCCTCTCTCGAATGATGACATCTATCACAAGAAGAATCAGTAGTAATATTCCTTATATTTAGAAGATTTTTGGAAGGTACCCTATCAAGTATGCATTTCCAAGAAAAGAATTTCAAATTATTAGGGACCTTCCACTTCCAGAGATTAAGCCATATGGGATTATTAGGGTGAAGTTCATGCTCATTTAGTAAGGAATAAGCACTTTTGGGGAGTAAACTTGCCATTGTTTGTTAAGGACCAAGTGGGGAAGTCAGGGCAATGACTAAAAATGGGAAAAGGGGTATTGAGAATTTTATTTCTATCCTCCTCAGTCAACCAAGGGAGAATGGGTTCAACATTCCAAGTGCCATTATCAGAGATAATTTCTCTAAATTTAAGGTCCAGAGGATCAGAATTAAGATCAAAATATTTTAAGATGGGATTACAACACCACCAAGAGTTCCAGTTACTGATAATATTTCCATCCACAACATTCCATTTAGTGCCTTTAACAAGGTAGTTTTTAGTATGAAGAATCCCCTTCCAAGTTTTGGAATTACTCCTTTTGGCCTTCCACCCTAAAAGAGGCTTGCCTTGGAGGTATTTTCCAGTAATGACTTTAGCTCAAAGGCTTTGGTCCTTGTTCAGGAGATTCCAGCCCAAATTACCAAGCATAGCCAAGTTACTTAGGTGACTTTTCCTCAAGTCCAAACCTCCCTGAGTTTTGGGAGAACAAATTTTATCCCAGTTCACAAGGTGAATTTTTTTTTCCTGTCTTGCTTATCCCCCTAAAGGTAGTTCCTACTTATCCTGGCAATATCTTGACAAACAGAGATAGGAAGGAGCATGGTGTGCACCATATGATTAGGGATAACCTCTATGGTAGATTTAATCAGAGTTGCCCTACCAGTCAAAGAGAGCTTTTGGGTTTTCCATTTGGAGAGTCTATGTTGGATTTTAATAACTGAATTATTAAAGAGGGCCTTGGAGACTCTACCATGAATGAGAGGAATGCCCAAATATTTCCCTAAATCATTGGTAGTGATGAATCCACTCTTTCTAGTAATAGCATTAATAGCATTCCTACTGGTGTTCTTGGAGAAAAAGATTCGAGATTTGGGAATACTTACCTTTTGGCCAGATGAAGTACAAAAATGATCCAAAATATGCATAATACTATCAAAATTAGACTATCAAGCTTCAGCAAAAAGGATTATATCGTCAGCAAAGAAAAGGTGAAAATTTTGAGGCCCTTTGCTAGAAGCTTTTAAACCTTTCCAGTTGTTAGTATGTACCTTTCTAACTATCATCGCAGCTAGAATTTCCATACAGAACACAAATAAATATGGGGAAATGGGGTCTCCTTGCCGTAAACCTTTCTTAGGCTTATACCTTTCCAGAGGAGCCCCATTGAAAAGGATATCAAGCTTAGTCATGGAAGTGCAATGCATGATAAAATTAATCCAAATAGGCGAGAAGCCAAAAGCATCCAAGGTCTTCTCAAGGAAGTCCCATCTAATACGATCATAAGCCTTTTCAAAATCAATTTTAAGGTTCATACCACCTGTTTTACTTTTATTTCTCTTTCAGTGAATGGAGAATCTCTTAAGTAATAATAACGTTATCTTTAGTATTTCTCCCCAGGATAAAGCTACTTCGGTGAGTAGGGCTGCTCAAAATCCACCCGCCCACCCGACTCACCCGTAGCCTTTTTTTTTTTGGTTTTTAAACAATGTGGGTGGAGGCACGGGTCCTGGAAGTGGAAATCTGACAGTTTCGGGTGGAGTCACGGGTCTAGGGGGGCGAAAACTCGATTCACCCGACCCGATTCGAAACACACTTTTTTTTTTTTACAAAAATTTATATGTAATATGCTTATATCAATATATGCATTATGTATTATATAGTCTTTAATATATATATATATGTAATATGCTTATATCTGTATATGTATTATGTATTATATAGTCTTTAAAAATATTTGTTATATTCTTATATCAATATATATGTCACTAGCGGAGATATAAAAACATTAAAACCATCAAACTAGCATATGTCTATGTTTTTATTTTTTGTCTGGTCAGAGCTTTGGTTAGCCCATGACTATGTAGACAAAGACATTCAAAGCAAAAAAAAAAAGGAAATATAGACAAAGTCATGTGTAAAGCAAATGCTTGATTGAGACAAATGAGATAGTCGGGTTTCACCCGACTCGACCCGACTCACCCAACCACCCGATGAGTCGGGTGCACCCGACAAAGTGAGTGGATAACGGGTGGAAGGAGGGCAAACCCGACTATGTTCGGATGGATGAGCGGATGAGGGCCAAAACCGATTCACCCGACTCATGAGCACCCCTATCGATGAGGACCAACATTGCTCTTAAGAAAATGTCTAAGGCGATTAGACAATATTTTAGTGAGAATTTACGAGACATTACAGAAACTAATGGGTTTGAAGTTAGCAATCGAGTCAGGATTATCTACTTTGGGAATTAGAGCCACAAGGGTTCTATTGGCCAGGGGGGGCAGTTTCTCTTCCCTGAAGTAGGATTGCACAAAGTTTATAATGGAGGGGGAAACAAAGTGCCACAATTTTTGGTAAAACCCACCGTTGACGCTGTCAAGGCCAGGGGCCTTATTAGGTCCCGTATCAAAAAGGGCTTTCTCAATTTCAAAATTAGAAATAGGATGACATAAAATGTTTCGGTCCCTGTTGCTGAGAGATTTCTGAGGGGTGGGGAGATTAAGAACCGGATCAGGATCATTATCAGTGTTAAAAAGATTAATGAAGTAATTCCTGACATGATCCTTTCATAGTTCAGGCTCCTCAATCTAGCTATTACTAGAGACCTTAAGGGTAATAATCTTATTTCTTCTACGTTTGATAATCATGGAAAGATGAAAGAATTTGGTATTAGAGTCTCCCAAGGCAAGCCATTTGATACGAGATTTTTGGTACCACAAAGATTCTTCTTGGTTCAAAATTTTTTTATAATCCTCTTGAAGTTTTTTTTTTCAAGATATAAAAGGTTCTCAGAACAATGAGAGCTAAGTGCTTTCTAGACCCCATTCAGGCGGGCCATAGTGCGTCTCTTATTCTTAAAAATATTCCCAACAGTTTGATTCCACCTACGAGCCTTGTCGTTGAAAAGATCAGTAGCTAAAAGGAGATTATGGTTGGTAGTCATCCAAGTTTCCTCAACAACATTAGAGAAATCTGAATGATCAAGCCACATATTTTCAACTTGAAAAGGCCTAGTACGTCTAGGAGAGAGGGATACATACCAGAGGTATAAATGAGGATAGGATTATGGTCAGAGTAAACATGAGGAAGCACCTTAACCACTGCTTCCGGAAAGCTGGCTCTCCAACTGACATTTGCAACCGCCCTATCCAACATCTCCATGGTGTTGGCTCTGCCCTTTTTGCCATTAGTCCAAGTTGTGCTCGGTCCCGAGGCACCCAAATCCATGATTCCAAAATTATTAAGATTATTATTGAATATGATGGTTCTAGCCTTGTCGTCACATGTGATGTAGCTCTTCCTTTCATTAGTATTGGCATAATCATTGAAGTCCCCAACTGCCAACCATAGGTTGTTCTGAGGTTGGGAGATGTCTTCCAAATTGCACCATAGAAGGTCTCTGTTTGTAGGGTTGGGGCTATTGGGAATATGCTTTCAAACCAGTTAGTTGGACAATGGAATATGACAAACATTGAATATTGCACATTTTTATGTGCCAATATAATAGACATAATGCTCATTTAATCCCCCAAATCCCTAGTTTTACATGCATATTTGAATTAATATAATTTAATAAGTGATGTCACTCAAATGCATGTAAAAATGTGTTTTTACATATTTTATATGTTTAGGTAAAAATGAAGTGAAATAAAGAGAAGGAAAGAAGTAGCAACCACACCATAGTATACCCCATTTGTTAAAGTCAAAGTTAAATAGTAAAATGTTACAATTCAGTAACTAACAAAAAAAAAAAAAACTCAAAGGAGTGTCAGAGGGAGGACTGAAGAAAAAGGAGACGAAGAGAAGAAAAAAACTGCCAAGCGCTACTTCGAGTGACGAAAGCAATGACGGAATTGCTGAAAAAAAACGTCTATAAAATGGAGAAGCCTTACAATGAAAGAAGGAGCCTACAACCAACAAGCAGAACAACTTTACAACACACACTATTAGGGAGAGAATAGTATAGGGAGGTTATCATGTGAGCACTTCATATTGTCCCTAGAAATAGGAAACTTTAGTTTTTCTTTGCCTTTTCTAGTTCTAGTGGTTGTAAAATTTACTCTTATGTAATTGATGATTTTATGTTCAAAAAGTATGTAGCAAACCTTTGTGTACTGTATTTCTTAAAATAAAATATTTGCTTTCTTGTACAACCTTTGTCAATTTGTAGTAGTAATATATTCCTATTAAAGTTTAGATTTAATAATTTTAGTCTAGTTAGTACTTATAGTTGTCCCCTAAAATAGTTTGAAACCCCAAATTTTTAATTTTTATAGCAATATTTTCATTCACTAGAAGACAGAATTTGCAAGTAAATGCCAGATTTCTTAGCCACGTAGTTGTTATAATCACCTACTAAAGTCCCAAACACACCATATCTATATCTCACTCCCAAATTAGATTAGGATTTAGTTTGACATTATTTGTGTTCTTGGAGTTCAACCACTGTGACCCCACAAGAATCAAAAGTTAAAGGTTTAGTATTTTATTTTTGGTTCAGTATTTCCATGTATGTATATTTTATTACCCTAGTTGTACTAAACCTTGTTATTTTGCAGATTCCATAAATTCAACCCCAACTCATGTTAAGTGGAGAAAATGATATAATAATATTAGTTTTTACCCTTACCTTAGTTTTACAACTTTAATTTTAATTGAACGGTGATTGCATGCATCTATTTAATTTATCTTAAATTTTATTTGGAAGACAGTTTCAATTCCAAAATGGTAGGCTAAAACTTTAATTGGGGATATGCAATAAAAACTTAGAAACCACAGCTTCTGTGCACTAATCTTAAAAGGGCAAATTTATCTAGATGGGTTGTTTTTCCATTTATGGCCAAAAATATCTATGTATCTATAGTTTATGACCATTTAACATGTTTATAGACTATAGCTAGGCTCAAAAGATTACATATTTGAAATAAAAATCTAATTATGTGGATTGTCAAACTATGCCTTTTGTCATAAAAAATACCTAGCATATTCAAACAACTCATATGACAAAATTTATATATCAAATATGTGTTTATATATATTTCTATCCACTAATGGACATGCAATTGTGTAATAGCAGAGTGGTGGGGATTGGACGCCGAATAACCCACGTCCGCGGCGGGCACGGTTCGAATCTGGCTACTGCCCAATTGCCTTTTTATTTTTCTTTAAACCAAACGACGTCATTTCATATCAAACCTGGCACACTTGATATGACCCTGACTAGTGAAAGTTTATTTTTAAATAAAGAATGACTCTGCGGTCTTAAATGCCAAATGCTTTTCAAATGCACAAAAGTTGTGGGATCTAGTGTTGGTTTGCATATTCCCAATTCTTTAAATCATTTCTTCCAACTTAATTAATATTTTCTGTTTTTAATAATTTGCTTAAATATTTGTATTATTTCTATCTTTCACTAGTATTAAATCCAAAAAGATTACCTCACAAAAATTTAGTTTTTATTTCTTTTTTCTTCCTTTTCTTACTAGTATCTTAGTTAATTTATTTTGCACTGTTAAAATCTTTATTGTAAACTACTTAGGAAAAAATAGCTTTTAATTAGTTTTATTGCAAAAAATATAAAAACTAGTAGTTAGTAAATGTAACAACCTGCATTTCCATTTAATTTAAAATTCATGTCCATATTTAATTTATGTGTATTGGCATTGGTATATTTAAATTCAATTGGCATGGTCTGCTTTTACTTTAATTCCAGTCACTTGTTTGGAATATTAATTTCTTATCTAATTCACATTTAAAGTTTATTGGGGGCCAAACTGCAATTTTACAAAAGTTAGTAATACCTGTGTGGATTTCAAAATCTGTATTTCAAAACGGTGAAAGTAACTTCTATTGACTCAATCAGTATTTTTATGAAACCAGAAAATCACTTCCTACGTTAAAATGAATTTCCTGTATTTTTGTGGTGACCACCGCGCCCCGAAAATACCAGTTTATGTCCAAAACTGTCCATGTTGTGTTTAACTTCCACAGATTTTGGAAGTGACCGATTTAGACATTTACTTTATTTTCAATTATGGCAAGTAATCATTGGATAAGGCATTGTTTGGGAATGTTTAGCTTATATGTGCAAATGTTGTGTCCATAAGCTATATTGCCAAACACCTCAAGATTGACCCCTATTGATCTATACTTGCCTCTTCAAAATCTGATGGTGTATATATGTATATACGTATGATTTTATGCTGCTAATTGTGAAGAGTTAGAGAATTAGTTAAACTAATTCAAATTGTTGAGTAATCAACAAGAGGCTTGGTCCCCAAGTTCTTCCATTTGGCTCTCTATATGTACTCCATCATACACACACCTCTCACATTACACATTCTGAAAACCTGAGAGAAAAGAGAGAGTGCAGAGAGTTCATAGTTCAGATTATTTTAGAGAGAGAAAAGAGCTTCAATCCTCCATAGCTTACAAGCTTGCATTTGGAATTTCTATATTGGGTTTCTTTCTCAACAATTACTTCCATCTCTAATCTCAGTGAGTATTACTAATAGGGGTGTACTCGGTCGGGTTCGGTCGGGGTGTGTGGGGTTTTGGAGACCGAACCGATGGGGTCGGGGTGCCTTGGGGTGGGACCGAAACTGACCAGATGTCAGTCGGTTTCGGTCGGGGTGGGGGAAATCGGTTTCGGGCGGGGAATTCGGGCGGGTTCGGGGTTCCCCATTGGGCTTCTGCAATGGGCTGTTGATTTGGGCTGTTGGGCTATTGATTTGGACTGTTTATTTTATTTTATTTTTTTTAAATTCAGAATTTGTTGCCATTGAGCTGCTGTGGGGGAGAAGTTTATGAATTATGACACTAATTTTTTTGGAGCAAAAACATTTAATCCATGGACCAATTGAAGCTAGCAAAACCAACCTATCAAATTTATCAATCTAATTTTACAATTTACAATTTGCAACCCATCACTGGCTTCATCCCATGAGCCAAAAATACCACATCAAGTAAGTATCAAATCACATCAATTGTTAAGCAAAGTAATAAATTACCACATCAAATTATCAAAGTATCAAACCACATAAATCTAACCGCATCAAGCCTACCAAATTGCAAGTCTAGAATATTACAATTTACATCAACAATAAAACTCCCACGACAAAGCAATTAATCCAAAGCTAAGAAAAGTAATAAAGTCCACCAAATTAAGTAAGTAGTTCCTAGTAAGTAGTTACGACATCAAGTCCTCCAAATTACAAATTGAAGCCTATAATATTACATTACTAATAAAAACCATCATAAAAATCATACACCACGTCACCAACTTTCACAATACCTGTTGAAAAAAAAATACAATTGAAGGAAAAAATGAAATTAGAAAGTCACCAAGTAAAAAAAATTAGTCCAAATAAAACTCAATTACCTCCATAATAAAGAAACACGCTTAGTCATCAACGACGATAGACTCCGGACAAGACACTTCCATGTGGCCTAAGTTAAAAAATTCAAGTAGTTAGACAAGTTACGTTTTAAAAAAAAAATTTGACATAAGATATAATATTTAATTTACCTGTTTCAAGCATTTCAAAAGATTCTACTTCATCCATTCCATCACAAATATTAATGCGGGTTGAGGAAGACCGCCACCAATCTTGTGTGCAAACAAGTGCCTCTACCATGTTTGGAGTTAAAGAACTACGAAATGGATCTAGTACCCGACCTCCCGTACTAAATGCAGACTCTGAGGCAACTGTTGACACAGGAATAGCTAGTACATCTCGAGCTATTTGGGAAACAATGGGATATTTTGTGGAATTAATCCTCCACCAACCCAATAAATCAAAATTCGGCGAATTTATTTCATAACCCTCTACCAAGTATTTCTCCAAGTCGTTCTTGGAGACCTTACTACTTTGTTGCTCCAAACGCCTCTTGAAGTCCAAATCAAAATTAGCCCTACAAGCTTCCTCATCCATATCATCAACCATTACCTCATCCAAATCATTCAAATGTGGTTGAACACTTGAATTTGGATCATTTTTTTCATACCACTCATATAAAATACTTAGTTTCTCTCTCATTGTCTCCATCAATGCCCTCACCATGCTTGGTTCATACACTTTCTCAAAACAATATTCAACATAATCCAATTTATAACGTGGATCAACCACAATTGCAACATACATCAAAAAATTTACTTTTGAGAAACTTCCCCAATCCTTTTCAAACTTAAGTCTCATGCCCTCGGCCATCAATCTCAAACTTATATCATCACTTCCACACAATTTGTTTATTGCATTTTGGATGTAAACAATCTCCATATAAAATGTATTGGAAGTAACAAACAAAGTACCCGAAAAGTTCAAGGTTGCCTTGTGAAAAAGTTTGAGAAACTTCACATATAGCCTAGCTTTAACCCAATCCTCACTATCTGGAGCTCCTAACATATTCCTTCCACTAGCATCCCTAGGTTCAAAACCATCATTGTTTCCATCACTTCTAAAGTGAGAAGAAAATGTTAAATCCTCGTCCTGTAAACGTTCAAATGCCTTCTCAAATTGCACGGCCCTATCCAACATTAAATATGTTGAATTCCATCTAGTTGCCACATCTAAACAAACCGAGCTTTTAATTTCAATGCACTCTCTTTCCACACAAGACTTAAATTTAGCCAATCTAGATGGAGATGACCTCACATACCTCACGACATTACGGATCTTAACAATTGATTCGTCTATTTCCTTCAACCCATCACTAACAATTAAGTTTAGAATGTGCGCTCCACATCTTATATGCAAGTTCTCATGCTCTAATATAGTCCCCTTTCTATTTTTAGTCTTCCTCTTTAAATAATTAACGAGACCATTATTAGAGCTTGCATTATCAAGCGTCATTGTTAAGAATTTTTCAATTCCCCACTCCAATAAGCACCCCTCAATTGCTTTACCAAGTGTATCACCTTTGTGATCGAAAACTAAACAAAAATTGAGAATTTTCTTATGAAGTTTCCAATCGCCATCAATAAAATGCCCGGTTAGACACATATAGTTTAAGTTTTGAACTGAAGTCCACGTATCGGTTGTGAGGCAAACGCGTTGACCTTTAAGCTTATTTTTCAACTTTTTCTTCTCGGTTGCATAAACACCTAAAACATCTCTCGAAATCGTAACCCTAGAAGGGATCTTAAGCCACTTTGGTTGAACAACTTGCATAAACTCTTTAAACCCCTCAGTCTCCACAAATCGAAATGGCAACTCATTCTTAACAACCAACTTTGCAAGAGCTTTTCTACACGCATCAACACTAAAAGTCGTTGGCACAAGTTGGGAAACACTACCTTGTTCACCTATAAAGGTCTTGAAACCCAAGGTCGTTTGGGACGTATCTTGTTTTCGGAATGGATTTTTTTTACATTGAAAGTTAAAGTGAGTTAACAAGGACTTAGTCCCATTAATCTTTGTATCACAAGCATATGACGTGCCACAATAGTTACAAGTTGCCTTTGGTTTATCTCCATCCGCACACGGAAGCCTCGTAAAATGTTCCCAAACTATCGACCTTTTCCTACCCCGACTCTCAGTTGTAGTATTCATAGAATTAGAAGGCTTCTGAGATTTACTAACCTCTGGTGGGGGCGTAGGCGTATCTATAGGCGTTGTAGGAGTACCTTCTTGGGTTGAACTTTGATTGACAGTTTCATTGCTACCAATTGCGGTGGCTGGAGTTTGATTAGCATTTTCAGTATCACGGTCACCCATCTAAAAAGTAAAAACAAAAAAAAGGATAAGAACAAAAAAGTTCTAATCAATTCCCCATTGGTATTTGGTATAGAAGTTCTTGTTCTAATCAATTATGAAGTTCTTGTTCTATCATTTATATTTGTCATTCTTTAAACTTCCAACAATTGATCAACTAACAAAGAGAGAGTAGTAAATTTAATCTTCTTTCATTCATATAAAATTCAACTTACTCTCAGAAAATTATGATTTTGAACCCAATACAATAATCTACAAGAAATCTTCTAAAAAAAACAATCTACAAGAAATAGAATGGACTGAAATACAATATTCAGACACTATATGAGCACATATCCATGTGTATATGCTTATAAATCCGATGTGAGATCGGACTGAACCTTGAAGTAGATTCAACAAATTTAAGCCAATAGAGATTCAGAAACCCTAAACACCATGAAATATGTACCAAAATTGAAAAAAAAAATCACACAATCGAGTTGATTAAATAAACAGAGTGTAGCAGAGGAAAAAAGTAATCAAATAAAATTAACTAAACTAAATCAAGTACTCAAATTATCTATAAATATTAAATGCAATGTGAGATCGGACTGGACCTTGAAGTAGATTGAACAAATGTAAACCAATAGAGATTCAGAAACCCTAACCACAATGCTAATAATAATCTCACAATGAAGTTGAATGAAGAAACAACTAAACCCTAAACAGTGAACAAGTGAACACCATGAAATTTGTACAAAAATGATATTAATCACACAATCGAGTTGACAGAATAAACAAATTACAGCAGAAGAAAAAAGTATTATATATATATTCATATATCAATACAACTTATACAAGGAAGTATAGATCTGTAATTGAAATCAATGCAAGGATCTGTAATTGAAATCACAAACACAGATCTTGAAGAAGAGACAACTAACCTGGTGCTTGGTGGTGCGTCGCGAAGGGGGTGTGATTAGGCTGGTGGTGCAACGGGAAGGGGGGCGCGATCTGGTGGTACTTCGCCAAGGGGGAGGGGTGCGATCTGTGGTGATTCTTGTAGCTTGGAGGTTGCGACCAGGTGAGAGAGAGTCAGAGGGGCTTCGATCTGGTGAGAGAGGGCTAGAGGGGTTTCGTTCTGGTGAAGTCGTGAAGGGATGACTGATGAGGGTAGGGTAGGGGGGCGGAGGAGGAAGAGGAGGAGGAGTGAGTGGTGAAGGCCTAAAGGGAGGAGGAGGAGGAGCCGAGGAGGGGAGTGGGTGCCGGCGCTGATCTGGGAGTTGTGGGAGGAGGAGGCTGGAGTGTAGACTCTAGAGTGGAGATGTGGGAGTGAGGAGGCTGACTTTAGTTCTTAAAAGTTAAAACCCTAACTAGTAACTAAGCTATTTATATATAGTGGTTTCGGTCGGGTTCGGTCGGGTTCGGGGTGCAAATTATATGCACCGTGCACCGACCCGAGTGCTCGGTTCCTCACACATCTACACCCGAACACCGACCGCCAGCCCGATTAACCCGTTTTTTCGGTCGGGTTCGGTTTCGGTCGGTCGGGTCGGGTCGGGTCTTCGGGGATTTTGAACAGCCCTAATTACTAACTCACTAAGAATGTAATTACATGTCTATTTACTTTGTGTTTGTTTAATTTTGTAATACACCATTGTTGATCCTACGTATGAAAATTCATAGCTTGAAATCAAGATTTTCAAACCTTAATCTATATTCGTTTTTAGAGATGAATATGATAGATTATACATCCTACATGCCATGTTTGAAGTTTTAAAGCCTAATTTGTTCATATGGAAAAGTATATAAGAAAATAAATTTTGACATGTTTTGGTTTTTCATAAAATTGGAGAGTTATGGTTAGAATCATGTTAAATTAACCATAGATTCTTAATCCTTGTTGAAAAACAAAGAGATCCATATATAATAGGACATATATACTAACAGAACTGAAATGGGTCAAAAAGGACCCCTGTTTGCTGAAACAGAACAGTTCCTGCGGAGAAGATGAAGCCTCAGCTTCATCTCGCGCCACGATCGCGCGCGCGAGTATCGCGCGAGCGACCCCTCGCGCGAGCGACCCGCGCGCGCGAGGTATGCTTTCCCAGGCAGACGTAAGAGTTTATATATTATAAATGAAAATTTGGCTGGTCGCGCGAGCGAGGGTCGCGCGAGAACCCCTTCGCGCGAGCGATCCGCGCGCGCGACCGATCCGCGCGCGCGACCTTGCTTTCCTCAGGCAGACAGAAAAGTTTATTAATAAAAGGAAAATGGGCTTATCGCGTGAGCGGCCCGCGCGAGCGACCCTTCGCGCGAGCGGCCCGCGCGCGCGAGGTTTAGCAGTTTCTGTTTTTGTCTGTTTTTCTGTTAAGGGACTGTTTGGATGAAATTTATATACTGTTGAGGTTCTGTTTGGGAAACTTGGTTAATCAGAACTCTATTTGGTTATGTTTGAATGATTAAAACATTGTAGTATGACTCATTAATCCCCGTACGCGTGTTGTCCCTTTAATTCAGCATTTTTGGTTTAAGTGCATACCATTCATGTGGGTCAGTGGTACATGCATAGGGGTGTCAGTCAGTGTGGAAAAGAGTAATGGTAGTGTGGAAAGAGTATGAGTTTGTGTTTGTGGTCGTGGTTGTGGTTGTGGTTGAGTATGAGTTTGTGGTTGTGGTCGTGGTTGTGGTTGTGGTTGAGATTGTGGAAGAGGGTATCTTTGAAATGCGACGGTGGCAAATATGGACACTCCCTGACGCCCATGGAAGCGTTAAAGTGTGTGAAGCCGAACTCGGACACTCCCTGGCACCCATGGTAGTGCCAAAGTGTGGCCTACGTACACTCCCTGATAACTCGAGTCTGGATACTGTGTGAGGGGTCGCCCCGGTATTTGCATGGCGGTTAGGGTATTCAAAGTGTGAGGCATTGGACACTCCCTGGTACCCCGGACCAAAGTGTGAGGCAAACTGGACACTCCCTGGCGCCCCGTTGCTAAAGTGTGGCTATCTGAGTGTTTCAAAGATACCAGGAGTAGGATAGTGGGTTGTTGTGGCTGTCGAGAGAAAAGAGTCGGCAAGATGAGCGTGGTGCATCGTTCTCATACACGGTCCCATCTGTGTAAATTTACCCTCTTTAAATAATGTTGTGGTTGTTTTTCTAAACGAGCTCTTTAATCATAATTATAAACTTGTGGATTTAATCTTGAATTGGAAAAAAAGGTAAGTTGGTATGTTTTACATTTAAAGTCATGTTTTTAATACTCACCAGCTTCTTGAAGCTGACGACGTTGATGCGTCCTGGACATTCGTGTTCAGGCTTTTCAGGTTACAATCAGGAGGAATCATACGATTATGCTAATTAAGAATGGCTGCTGTTGGGACGAGAAACTATTTATTATATGTTTTAAGTTTATCTGTTTTAAGTTATGAACTGTTTTGTTTTAAGGATGACTGTAACAGACTCTAAGATATTATTTTATTTTCAAGGCGGTCTGTGCCTTAGTTGACCCCGGTTCATAAGATGTAATAAGATAGAAAAATTTTGTAAGCCTTGATTGCTTTACTCTGATTATTATGTTTTGTTGTTTGACGTTTGGGACGGAATCGATCCTTCAAACTGTCGTGACCTACGGGTCCATAAAGGAAATTAAACGCTTTCCTTATTTATGCTACGTCGGGGCGTGACAGGATTTAGTGGTATCAGAGCCAGGTTATTATTTATCACAAGATAGTTTAGCCAGGTTAGGGTTTACCAGTATAGACCCGATTCCACATTCCATTAAGTGTTACACACCCGGTGATACGACAGGGAGGATAGACTCAGAACCCAAACGCCTAAGATTATTCTGTTATGACTTTAAGTAGTACCTTTTCAGGTATGGATCCAGCTCAGCCCCTGTTTGTACCTGATGCTTTTGGAGGGCATTGGGTTACTGTAGGAGCTATAGTACCGGCCTTGGCGACCCTTTATTTCACTACTGTTGGGCAGCGTGCAGTTGCTACCGTCGAGCTAGACCTCTGGCATCAGATTCATATATTAGGACTGGTCGACCTATCTCGTGCTCGCCTCGAGATTCTTTACTTCATAGAGATCCAGCGCTTAGTACTCGTTGAGATGGTTCGCTTGGTTAATAGCGATACCTTCTATCTTCCCCTTGAGGTTCAGGTTGTGCAGGCCCACCTTGCACAGCTGGAGGTACCTCCACCGGTCGTCCCTGCTGTTGAGGATGACGGTGACGTTGATATTGTGCTCGCTTCTATTTCCGAGGAGGATGGCTTAGGATGGGACGACTTTGCGGTCGACCTTGAGGAGGCGTTTGCACTTGAGCCAGCCTTGCCTGAGGCAGATGTCCCTGGACCTGCTTCACTGATGACCTCTCACAGCTGTAACTTTGGGGCAGGCCCCTCCCATGTTCAGCGACTGCATCAGGCCGACTCGCTTGACCTGTTGATGACTACCTACGGCGATGACTGACTGTTTAGATATCGCCTTGTACATATCGACTGTTTTGACTATTAGCTCTGTCTCTTTTTGCAGCTGTAATTACATGCATTAGAGTATAGGGCAATGACCCCATTTTTGTAACATTAACTCTTGCATGCGTCCTAACCCATACAGATAGGGTAGGCATTGATCTGACCATACATGTTTTTGTATCTACTTGACAGAAGTTATATATATAAGATATACTCTTTTGAATGTTGTTGTCATTTAAATTACTTCATAGCACTGTTGCATGCATGTTTCTCATTCTACTACCACTATCATGCATAGAATAGCTGGAGGAGTCAGGAGGAACAGGAACCTGATCGAGGGAGCACCCGAAGCTGCTGATCCTACAGGGATGTTTGAAGCATTTATCAGACGATTAGAAAGAATCGGTAATACGAACGACAACCGAAGGGACCGTCAAACGGGAGACAAGTTGCTAGAAAGATTCCGTGCTCTAAGGCCCGAACAGTTTGCGGGTACCGCGGAACCCTGGAAAGCGGAACAGTGGTTGAGACAGATGGACCGGATGTTCGAAGCTGTCCAATGCAACGAGATAGATAAGAGAAGATTAGCTACATTTCAGTTGATCGATGCTGCCGCAGATTGGTGGGATTCGGTCATAGCTACTATCGGGAATGGAGCTGCAACGGGAATGACGTGGACTGCGTTCAAAGGGAGATTTTTGGAGAAGTACTTCCCGGCTACGGAGAGGCACAGAAGAGAGAAGGAATTCATGGATCTGACGCAAGGAACCAAGTCGGTGCAAGAGTACACCACACAGTTCGAAAGACTGTCTCGGTTTGCCCCCCACCTGGTTGATACCGAGGAGAAGAAGATCCGCAAGTATAATCAAGGGCTGACACCGCAGATCCGCCGCTTGACTCTCGGCCACTTGGATAAATCGTTTGAAGGACTTGTTGGTTTGGCTACTGATCTGGAAGAGGATGCTCGAGTGAGCCGAAAACAATTTGAATTCCGACCGCCTCAAAGGGGTAATTTTGGGAATAGACCACCAGTGAACCGTACCCAAGGGCAGAAGAGGAATTTCGACGGAAGCAAGAAGACTCAAGCTATTACCTATCCGACTCAACCTCGAGTAGGAGAAGGAAGTAGTAGTGGAAAGTGTTTCAACTGTGGTAACCCTGGACATTTGGCTCGTGATTGCAAGGCACCAAGGCGTGCTACTCAGCAAGGGATAGTCTGCTTCAACTGTGGTGAACCAGGTCACATCAGCAGGTTCTGTACTGCTCCTAAGCAGGTGACTTATGGTCAACAGGGTCAGACTCGCTTGAATGCTGTTATCCCTGATGCCGCTGGATATGATGGAACTGCGTATGAAGAAGGGAATTATGGAGAAGCTCAACCTGGTCAGCAAGCAGTAAAAGGTACATTAACTCTGTTTAACTCCCATGTTAAAGTGTTATTTGATACGGGTGCTGCTCTTTCGTTCATATCTGTTAATACAATTCGGAGATTGGGTATTTTACCTCATCGCTTAGAGAAAGCTTTGAAGGCTACTTCGCCACTAGGAGCTGCGGTCAGATTAGGACACGTGTGCAAGGATTGTCCCTTACGGTTGGGAGACCGAGAAATCCCTGCTAGGTTGATTGTCCTATCAATGAAGGAGTTCGACATAATCCTAGGAATGGATTGGCTCTCTCAGAATCAAGTGAGGTTGGATTGTGCGAGGAAGAGAATTACATTCCCCGACAATGAGAATCAACCCTTTGATTTTCAATGTAACCCTACGGGAGATATGTTCCTCACAAGATGCTTAGCCAACATCGAAGTCGTCAGTACAGAGGTGATAGCGTCATCTATACCTGTAGTCAAGGACTTCGAAGAAGTGTTTGAAGATGTTTCTGGTCTACCGCCCGAGAGAAGTATAGAGTTCTGTATCGAGCTTATACCGGGTACCGTACCGATCACCAAGGTTCCCTACAGAATGGCCCCCACAGAACTGTTGGAATTGAAGGAACAAGTTCAAGAGCTCGAGAACCTAGGTTTTGTACGTCCAAGTACATCGCCTTGGGGAGCACCGGTGTTATTTGTAAAGAAGAAGGACGGGACACTCAGATTGTGTATCGACTACAGAGAACTGAACCGTGTGACTATCAAGAACAAGTATCCCTTGCCTCGGATTGACGATTTGTTTGATCAACTACAAGGAGCAACGACATTTTCCAAGATAGACCTTAGGTCGGGATATCATCAGTTGAGGGTACGAAAAGAAGACACACCTAAGACTGCTTTTAGAACCCGATATGGTCATTATGAATTTCTGGTGATGCCGTTTGGAATGACGAATGCCCCGGCAGTATTCATGGATTTGATGAACAGAGTGTTCAAGCCTTATTTAGATCAGTTTGTCATCGTCTTTATTGATGATATTTTGATCTATTCTAAGTCAGGAGAAGAACACGAGCAACATCTACGGATTGCGATGCAGACGTTCAAGGACCAGCAGTTGTATGCCAAGTTCAGTAAGTGTGAGTTCTGGTTGTAGGAAGTAAAATTTTTGGGACACAAGGTGTCATCTCAAGGAATTTCCGTGGATTCATCCAAGACCGATGCTGTATCAAACTGGGTTAGGCCAAGCAACCCTACAGAAGTTCGGAGTTTTCTAGGACTCGCAGGCTATTACAGGAGATTCGTTGAGGGATTCTCAAAGATAGCAGCACCTTTAACTGGGTTGACGAAGAAGAATCTGAAGTTTGAATGGACAGAGAAGCATGAGCGAGCCTTTCTAGAGTTGAAAGAGAGACTCACTACCGCGCCGGTACTAGCAATACCCAAGCCTGATGAGAAGTTCACTATCTTTAGTGACGCATCATATCAAGGGTTAGGGTGTGTACTTATGCAAGATGGCAGAGTGATCGCCTATGGATCTAGACAGCTGAAGCCGAATGAGTTGAACTATCCCATTCATGATTTGGAATTGGCGGCAGTAGTTTTCGCACTCAAGATTTGGAGACACTATCTCTACGGTGAGAAGTTTGATTTGTTCTCCGATCACAAGAGCCTGAAGTACTTGTTCACACAGAAAGAGTTGAACATGAGGCAACGCAGATGGATGGAGTTGATCAAAGATTACGATTTCACATTAGAATACCACCCGGGTAAAGCCAATGTGGTTGCTGATGCCCTGAGTCGACAGACTCGTGGGACGATCGCCTCCTTAATGGTTAGAGAGTGGCGAGCTTTGGAAACCTTGGCGGAATTCGATGTACAGAGTGCTGAAGAAGGAGAAGGACAATTGTTCGGATGTCTTATCCTGCAGCCTGTTCTTATCGACCGCATTATTGGAGCTCAGAAAGAAGATGAGAAGTTTCAGACGTGGTTCGTGAAGATGTCAGAAAAAGACCCGACAGAGTGGAAAGTGGGAGTCGATGGAGGATATCGGTGCAGGAATAGATTATGTGTGCCAGGTAATGAAGAGTTAAGGAAGGATATCCTGGAAGAAGCACATAAGTCGAGATATACAGTTCACCCGGGAGGAACGAAGATGTACAAAGATTTGAAGAGAAATTTCTGGTGGGAAGGTATGAAGAAAGACGTGGCCGAATTCGTATCCAAGTGTTTGACGTGTCAGCAAGTCAAGGCTGAACATCAGAGACCGTCAGGATTGTTGCAACCGCTACCTATCCCTGGTTGGAAGTGGGAACACATTACGATGGATTTTGTAGTAGGATTACCTCGATCGCAGCAAAATCATGACGCCATTTGGGTAATCGTGGATAGATTGACGAGGTCAGCTCATTTCATTGCTTATAGTATGACATACCCGGTAGAGAAGATGAGCCGGATGTACATACAACAAGTTGTGCGACTTCACGGTGCACCTGTGTCAATTGTGTCAGACCGTGACGCGCGTTTTACCTCTGGATTTTGGGAAAGTCTACAAGAAGCTATGGGAACTTCGCTCAAGATGAGCACTGCTTTTCACCCTCAGACAGATGGACAAACTGAGCGTGTTAATCAGATAATGGAAGATATGCTCAGGGCTTGTGTGATTGATTTTGAAGAATCTTGGGAGACGCACTTGCCGTTGGTTGAATTTGCCTATAACAACAGTTATCACGCGAGTATCGGTATGGCTCCGTTCGAAGCATTGTACGGACGACCATGTCGTTCCCCATTGTGTTGGGCAGAGGTTGGGGACTCAGAATTGTTGGGACCAGACTTGGTTAGAGAAACCAACGAGAAGATTTCTTTGGTCAAGGAGAGGATGAGAACCGCTCAAAGCCGATATAAGAGTTATGCTGATCGACGCCGGAAGGATTTGGAGTTTAGTGTTGGAGATCACGTACTCCTTAAAGTTTCACCAACCCGAGGAGTGGTACGTTTTGGTCTCAAGAGAGGAAAGTTAGCTCCGCGTTTCATCGGACCGTTTGAGATTTTGGATCGAGTCGGAAAAGTAGCTTATCGACTGGCGCTACCACCGAAGATGTCTGGGGTTCACAACGTGTTTCACGTGAGTATGTTGAGGAAATACATACGAGACCCCTCACATGTGGTTAGTTATGACGACATTGAGACAAGTCATAACGTTTCTTACAAGGAGAGACCTGTGAAGATTCTGGACCAGAGTATCAAGAAGCTGAGGAATAAAGACATTCCGTTGGTGAAGGTTCAGTGGAATCACCATGACGAGAACGAAGCCTCGTGGGAAGTTGAAACTGATATGAGGAAGAAGTACCCGGAGTTATTTCAGGATTAGTCAGTCTTGATTTCGGGGACGAAATCCTGTTTAAGGGAGGAAGGATGTAACAACCTGCATTTCCATTTAATTTAAAATTCATGTCCATATTTAATTTATGTGTATTGGCATTGGTATATTTAAATTCAATTGGCATGGTCTGCTTTTACTTTAATTCCAGTCACTTGTTTGGAATATTAATTTCTTATCTAATTCACATTTAAAGTTTATTGGGGGCCAAACTGCAATTTTACAAAAGTTAGTAATACCTGTGTGGATTTCAAAATCTGTATTTCAAAACGGTGAAAGTAACTTCTATTGACTCAATCAGTATTTTTATGAAACCAGAAAATCACTTCCTACGTTAAAATGAATTTCCTGTATTTTTGTGGTGACCACCGCGCCCCGAAAATACCAGTTTATGTCCAAAACTGTCCATGTTGTGTTTAACTTCCACAGATTTTGGAAGTGACCGATTTAGACATTTACTTTATTTTCAATTATGGCAAGTAATCATTGGATAAGGCATTGTTTGGGAATGTTTAGCTTATATGTGCAAATGTTGTGTCCATAAGCTATATTGCCAAACACCTCAAGATTGACCCCTATTGATCTATACTTGCCTCTTCAAAATCTGATGGTGTATATATGTATATACGTATGATTTTATGCTGCTAATTGTGAAGAGTTAGAGAATTAGTTAAACTAATTCAAATTGTTGAGTAATCAACAAGAGGCTTGGTCCCCAAGTTCTTCCATTTGGCTCTCTATATGTACTCCATCATACACACACCTCTCACATTACACATTCTGAAAACCTGAGAGAAAAGAGAGAGTGCAGAGAGTTCATAGTTCAGATTATTTTAGAGAGAGAAAAGAGCTTCAATCCTCCATAGCTTACAAGCTTGCATTTGGAATTTCTATATTGGGTTTCTTTCTCAACAATTACTTCCATCTCTAATCTCAGTGAGTATTACTAACTCACTAAGAATGTAATTACATGTCTATTTACTTTGTGTTTGTTTAATTTTGTAATACACCATTGTTGATCCTACGTATGAAAATTCATAGCTTGAAATCAAGATTTTCAAACCTTAATCTAAATTCGTTTTTAGAGATGAATATGATAGATTATACATCCTACATGCCATGTTTGAAGTTTTAAAGCCTAATTTGTTCATATGGAAAAGTATATAAGAAAATAAATTTTGACATGTTTTGGTTTTTCATAAAATTGGAGAGTTATGGTTAGAATCATGTTAAATTAACCATAGATTCTTAATCCTTGTTGAAAAACAAAGAGATCCATATATAATAGGACATATATACTAACAGAACTGAAATGGGTCAAAAAGGACCCCTGTTTGCTGAAACAGAACAGTTCCTGCGGAGAAGATGAAGCCTCAGCTTCATCTCGCGCCACGATCGCGCGCGCGAGTATCGCGCGAGCGGCCCGCGCGAGCGACCCCTCGCGCGAGCGACCCGCGCGCGCGAGGTATGCTTTCCCAGGCAGACGTAAGAGTTTATATATTATAAATGAAAATTTGGCTGGTCGCGCGAGCGAGGGTCGCGCGAGAACCCCTTCGCGCGAGCGATCTGCGCGCGCGACCTTGCTTTCCTCAGGCAGACAGAAAAGTTTATTAATAAAAGGAAAATGGGCTTATTGCGCGAGCGGCCCGCGCGAGCGACCCTTCGCGCGAGCGGCCCGCACGCGCGAGGTTTAGCAGTTTCTGTTTTTGTCTGTTTTTCTGTTAAGGGACTGTTTGGATGAAATTTATATACTGTTGAGGTTCTGTTTGGGAAACTTGGTTAATCAGAACTCTATTTGGTTATGTTTGAATGATTAAAACATTGTAGTATGACTCATTAATCCCCGTACGCGTGTTGTCCCTTTAATTCAGCATTTTTGGTTTAAGTGCATACCATTCATGTGGGTCAGTGGTACATGCATAGGGGTGTCAGTCAGTGTGGAAAAGAGTAATGGTAGTGTGGAAAGAGTATGAGTTTGTGTTTGTGGTCGTGGTTGTGGTTGTGGTTGTGGTTGAGTATGAGTTTGTGGTTGTGGTCGTGGTTGTGGTTGTGGTTGAGATTGTGGAAGAGGGTATCTTTGAAATGCGACGGTGGCAAATATGGACACTCCCTGACGCCCATGGAAGCGTTAAAGTGTGTGAAGCCGAACTCGGACACTCCCTGGCACCCATGGTAGTGCCAAAGTGTGGCCTACGTACACTCCCTGATAACTCGAGTCTGGATACTGTGTGAGGGGTCGCCCCGGTATTTGCATGGCGGTTAGGGTATTCAAAGTGTGAGGCATTGGACACTCCCTGGTACCCCGGACCAAAGTGTGAGGCAAACTGGACACTCCCTGGCGCCCCGTTGCTAAAGTGTGGCTATCTGAGTGTTTCAAAGATACCAGGAGTAGGATAGTGGGTTGTTGTGGCTGTCGAGAGAAAAGAGTCGGCAAGATGAGCGTGGTGCATCGTTCTCATACACGGTCCCATCTGTGTAAATTTACCCTCTTTAAATAATGTTGTGGTTGTTTTTCTAAACGAGCTCTTTAATCATAATTATAAACTTGTGGATTTAATCTTGAATTGGAAAAAAAGGTAAGTTGGTATGTTTTACATTTAAAGTCATGTTTTTAATACTCACCAGCTTCTTGAAGCTGACGACGTTGATGCGTCCTGGACATTCGTGTTCAGGCTTTTCAGGTTACAATCAGGAGGAATCATACGATTATGCTAATTAAGAATGGCTGCTGTTGGGACGAGAAACTATTTATTATATGTTTTAAGTTTATCTGTTTTAAGTTATGAACTGTTTTGTTTTAAGGATGACTGTAACAGACTCTAAGATATTATTTTATTTTCAAGGCGGTCTGTGCCTTAGTTGACCCCGGTTCATAAGATGTAATAAGATAGAAAAATTTTGTAAGCCTTGATTGCTTTACTCTGATTATTATGTTTTGTTGTTTGACGTTTGGGACGGAATCGATCCTTCAAACTGTCGCGACCTACGGGTCCATAAAGGAAATTAAACGCTTTCCTTATTTATGCTACGTCGGGGCGTGACAGTAAAACTCCACAAAAATCCATCATCTTTTATTTTCTTTTTAAGTGACAAAATAGTTATTGCCTATCTTTGTTTCCCGTTCCCTGTGGGTTCGACCTGGACTTCCAAAACTTTATTACTTGTACGATCACCTACATTTGAGTGTGATAAGAAAACACGTCAATAGGATGTCGTCAGAATATCATAATGCATTTATGTATGTTAGTTCATGAGATGAATATTAGACTGAAATCCTTAAACATTATTGCATGTGATTCATTTGTGTATGTGATTACACATGTGAGATATAAGTCACAAATCCTTGTTATTTCGAATAAGTTACAGTGGATGATAAGTCTAGATAACTAATCAGGTGTACACTGTAGCATGATTAACGTCTATGGGGGTAGAATGATGAATCTCATTCATAAGAGTCTTTGACTCTTGGTTAATATGCCAGTGCACGCAGTGCATTGACGGACCTGAGTTAAACCTATTGACACCTAAATGCTGTCACCGTCGATAGGAACTCAAACTTGTATAGGGATACATGTCTTTAATCTTGAGACAATTGGACGCAAGTTGTATGCTTTGGTTGCTTCGACTTATCAATCAGTGAGGTCTTGCAATCAACACCTGGGTATCTTAGGTAATCAGGTTTACAATGTTGGGAACATATATTGTCAAGATGGAATTCTACCATCTTCTATAAAACGAAGAGTAAGTGTTCCCTCGAGAATATCACTAGGAGTGATTACCGAGAGCTGGCCAGCCTTAACAACAAAGTGTTTGTTGACAGGTTTGGTAATCCAAGCGTAGTGAATGATACTCGAGGAATATAAGATGTATCTATCTATTGGGTCGACGGTATCTTAAAACATACATCCCGATGATAAATACGAATACTGTTTGGTAGAGGGACATCAGTATCATATTATAAAAGTCTAGTAATTGCTTATGTATGTGTGATTTTGTTCTTATGCACTAGAGTGCAATTATCATTTAATAGTGGTATAAATGATAATTGATTAACTATTGATTCCTTAGTTAAAGAGTATTGACTAGATGGAATAATAATTAGTCAGACCCAGTAATTAAGAACCTAGGGGTCCCACTCTTAGCTCATAAGGATGTTTGGATGTGAAGGAACAATGCAATGGGAGATTTGGGATAAAGTTGGAACCAGTCGATTGGTGTTCAGTAGGTCGGTTCAAAAGTTTATAAATACAAAACTTGCGGTCAGAACATTATATACACGTCTTTTTTATTCTCCCATAAGTTTTAGTATTGGTTATAGGCTTCCCAAACCCTTCCTTAGCCTCCTAAGTTTGTTCTAGAAGGGTTTTCACCAAACCCTAGCCTCCAAGTGTTGGGAATATGCCCTCAAACCAGTTAGTTGGACAATGGAAAATCATAATGTATTTATGCATGTTAGTTCATGAGATGAATATTAGACTGGAATCCTTAAACAACATTGTATGTGGTTCATTTGTGTATGTGATTACACATGTGAGATATGAATCACAAATCCTTGTTATTTCAAATAAGTCACAGTGGATGATAAGTCTGGATAACTTATCAGGTATACACTGTAGCATGATTAACGTCTACGGGGTAGAATGATGAATCTCATTCATAAGAGTCTTTGACTCTTGGTTAATATGCTAGTGCACTCGGTGCATTGACGGACCTGAGTTAAACCTATTGACACCTAAACGCTGTCACCGTCAATAGGAACTCAAAACTTGTATAGGGATACATGTCCTTAATCCTGAGACAGTTATGGACGCAAGTTGTATGCTTGGTTGCTTTGACTTACCAATCAGTGAGGTCTTGCAAGATCAACACCTGGGTATCTTGGGTAAATCAAGTATGCAACGTTGGGAACATATATTGTCAAGATGGAATTCTACCCTCTTCAATAAAACGAAGAGTAAGTATTCCCTCGAGAATGTCACTAGGAGTGATTACTGAGAGCTGGCCAGCCTTGTCAACAAAGTGTTATTGTTGACATGTTTAGTAATCCAAGAGTAGTGAATGATACTTGAGGAATATAAGATGTACTATCTATTGGGTCGACAGTATCTTAAGACATACATCCCAATGATAGATACGAATACTGCCTGGTAGAGGGACATGCGTATCATATTATACAAGTCTAGTAATCACTTATGTATGTGTGATTATGTTCTTATGCACTGGAGTGCAATTATCATTTTATAGTGACATTAATGATAATTGATTAATTATTGATTCCTTAGTCAAGAGTACTGACTAGATGGAATAATAATTAATCGGAGCCAGTAATTAAGAACCTAGGAGGTCCCACTCTTAGCTCCGCCAGAATGCTTGGAAAGGCAAATGAGAATGCTGTCAAGACTGGTTCGATCGATCGAAGTTGTTTCGATCGATTGAAGTCTAGACAGGTTCGATCGATCGAACGAGGTTCGATCGATCGACAGTTCGATCGATCGAAGTCACTTCGATCGATTGAAAGTAAGGTCGGTTCTGGGAATCTATAAATAGGGCAGCTTCGTCCAGAAATAAAAGATCATCGTTTTTAACGTACCAGTTGCTGCAGAACCTGTTTAGAGTTCCCAAACCTTCCCTATTCTCACTATTAGGGTTCCCACCAACCCTAGCCACTCTGGGAGCATTCGAGGAGACATAAGGGTGAAGATTTCCTAGAGGTTGCTGCTGCACACACAAGGAGAAGGACAAAAATCAGAATTGGGTTCAAGACCTAAGGTATAGAATCTTCTCCATCTTGTTATGCGCATCTATGGAGTTAATAAGTAGTAGATCCAAGGCTACCAATAAAAGTTTTGAACTTTGTTTTCCGCTGCGCGTTTAGATTTAATTTTAAACCTGTTTTTCCTACAATTGGTATCAGAGCCTCGCTTGTTTGGATCTATAGATGCGTTTTGGAACACTAGTTTTGATTTGCATGTTAAATTTAGGACTGTTTTCAAAACTGCATCGTCACAGATCCGTTTCTGCAGTGTTTATGCAGCAGAATACAAATCTGTGATTGCATTGGATGCAAGGTGGGTTCGATCGATCGAAGTAGTCTCGATCGATCGAACATCATCTGTTCTCAAGCGTTCGAACTAGTTTCGATCGATCGAACTTTGGTTCTGTTCGATCGATCGAATGTTGGTCGATCGATCGAGACTGCTCTTTTGTCCAGGTGTTCAGTTTACAGATTTAAAGGTTTTAAAACATTTACTTTAAATTTTTATTTATTCTATAAGTTTTTCAAAACATTCTGTGAAACTGAAAGTTCAATCGATTGAACTATGTTCAATCGATCGAAGGTTCAATCGATCGAACCTTTTCGATCGATCGAAGTGTGACAGAGCAGTGATGCTGTTTTAAGTTCTAATTCAGTATGTAAAGAGTTTATATACTGTGTGAATCAATTAGGGGTTCCAATGGTACATATATTTGTTATATATATGCGTGGTTGTGCGTGTAACTAACCCTTTTGCAGCAAGCTTAGTCCGCTATCTCCCATGGCACCAAGACTTTTAAATTTTGTATTTAATTGTTGGTTTGGATTTAAGGCTTATGTAAAGGGCGCTGCGACTTCAATCCTATGAAAAGGAAAGTCGCACCGGTTTCCCTAGCCTTTTATTTTATTGTTGTTATTTCTATTTCTAGATAAATTGTAAGCTTCCAGAGAAGTATAGGACCAATGTAATAGAATTAGAAAATCCATGAAGATGGAGGAGCAAGCCGTTGTCCATGAAGATGGAGTTGGAGGCAATCAAACCAAGAAGAAGGTTCTATGGAGTTAAAGTCATGGGAGATAGAGGCATTGTTGAATGCTTTTATTTCATTTTAGTTTATGTTTTATGTGCTTAGTTGTGATTGGAATTTTATATATTGTTACTACTTGCATGCACGTAAAACAGGTTTTCTAAAATGAAATTCAAAAACCTTTTTTCAACACATTAGCAAACACTTGATGTTTATGGGCAATGTGAAGAAATTTTTTTTTTCAAATTGAAAAATTCCTATTAGTTCATTGTAAGTATGAGAATTACTCTGTGTCACCCAGCCATGGGTGATCATTCCATACGGAGGGTATTTCTTATTGATTACTAGATATGAACTTCTTATAAAAATCTAGTGGGAGAGGGACTTATTTTATAACTCCCACGGTCTTCCATAAACGGTTCATTGTAAGGTGGGTAGTATATTCTGTGTCACCCAGCCATGGGTGATCATTCCATACGGAGGATAGACTATTCATTGGTTACTAGATATGAACTTCCTTTGGATAGAATCAATGAGACGCGTTAGAGGGTGACCACTACACTGAGGCACTACTTGAGGCGGTTGTCATTGGATTCTAGTTAATGGTAAACACTAGCTAAGCTATGGGTAAGGGATTCCACACGGAGCATTATCCAGAAACTTAGAGACCAAAAGTTCAGGAGTCATGAATTGTTTTGTAAGAGTTGCATGACATTCATGATGGGTTTCCCAATCAGGCTATGAGGTTATGATCACCACACGGAGACTTAATTTCATAGGCTTGACATCCTGAAGACAATTAATGAGTTGGTTAAGGGAATTCCAATGTATCATATAAATTGTCATATTCATGATTTCCATATTGTAATTCTGTTACATTATTTGTATTTCAGATTCATAATGTCTAGCCCACTTGCTATAACCATGATCCAGAATAAGCTAATTGGAAATAACTACGTTGAATGGAAACTGGAACTGGATGAATTGTTAACTGCTAATGGATGTAAATACGTTCTTACCATTCCCTGTCCACCTATTCCATACCATGACACCCCAACTGATCTTGCGGATCAATATTGGCAGTGGATAAGATTTGATGGTATAGCTCGCTCTAGCATCTTAGACTCTTTGTCTGATGTGTTGAAGCAGCAACATCAACCTTTGAACACTGCCCGTGCTATAATATTGAACCTCGAGGAGATGTTTGGGGAACTGAGACGTACTGCAAGGCTTAGAGCCTTGGAGTTAGTCATGGACACCAGAATGTTGGAAGGAACTTAAATAAGAGAGCATGTTTTTAAAATGATTACTTATTTCAAAGTAATGGAAGTTCTTGGTTCCGACATTGATGGTGAGACTCAAGTTGACATAATCTTGCATTCGTTGCCTTCATCATTCACTCAATTTAAAAAGGTTTTTAAAATGAGTAAAACAGTTTTTTCAACAAGTGAGTTGATGAGCTCTCTTGAGGCAACGATGGATATAGTCAAAGAGGAGTCAAATGTTCAGAACATTGGAATGGCTTCATCTTCTGGAACTAAGCCTAAGAGCATAAGTTCAGAGAAAAAGAAGGCAAGACTTGGAAAGGGAAAGGCTGGTGCCGTGCCAAAAGGAAAGTGTTTCCATTGTGGCATGAGAGGGCATTGGAAAAGGAACTGTGTGGAATACTTGACTGCCAAAAGGCAAGGTACGATCCTTTCACTAGTTTTTGAAGTAAGTTGAAAAACTGATACTTCAACTACTATGAGCACTAATTCTATATTTTCTAAATTATATCTGTAATTGTTGCAGGGAATTGGAAAATAAGAATGTGCAGTGATTAGAAGATCTTGATTGCCTTTTGGGATCTGATGCAAGAGTTGCTATTAGATTAATAGTTTTATATTGTAATAAAACTTTGGAGTTATTAGATGGATTTCAGTTTTGAATTAATGAATAATATTTATTCTTTTGATTTTGGTACTGAAATTCTTGATTAAAAGAAAGCGTTCTTTTATGTGATCTAAATAACTTGTCAAGCAAGTATCTCACCAATTTACTCTTGTTTCTCATATATTATCTAATGTAGTATTTAAATGACTCGTGGGTATTTTACCATCTAAAAGGATAGCACCCTCAACTAATTCTATGACTTTTGGTTTTGAGGTTAGATCATATTTAATCTAAATAGGATAAATGGGGAGTAAAGGATAGGATCCTAAACTCTTTCGGTTGCTAAGACCATTGCCTATTTGTCAATCCTATTTAGAGAGTAAATGTGATCAGATCATGTTAATCTAAATTAGGATAAATGGGGAGTAAAGGATTGGATCCTAAAACTTTTTTGGTTGTTGAAACCACTACCTGTTTGTCAATCCTATTTAGAGGCTAATATGATCAGGTGACTTTTCTTTTGAAAATCACACGACCAAGGACTTATTAGAATTAGGACATACTCATGTATGTAGGGCAATAAACATTAGAGTTGAAAAGTAGTTTCGACTACTTTGGATACTGATATACATTTACTTATTGCATCTTCATCCTCAATTTTGAAGAAATTCAAAAGTTTTGGAATGAAGAGTAATTGGTAAAAGAATATCATTACCTTTTGATTTGATCAAAATGGTGAGTATCTATCTAATGTATTTATTGTCCAAAGGAGATAAGAATGAGATTCTTTCTCGACAGTCTACACCTAGTGCGCCTCCACGGGATGGTGTAGCAGGTAGAAGGAACTATCTTCTTTTAGATATGACTGGGTCATGGGATGAGTTATTTAGAGTTACTACTATTCCTTGTTTTTCTCGATGGAACTACAATGTATATACTGGATCTTATTCAAAAGCAAATCTTTTCGATAGACATCCCCAAAGTTGTGAAAAGAATGCGACTTCTTTCTCATGGTAACTTTGGATAAGGATGTCTAGCACTTTGGTGTAAAGAAATGATGAGCCTTTTGAATCTAGATTAGAAGTATAATACTTTTGTAGTGTTTCCAGAGAAAACAAAAGTTGGTTGGAGACCAAATTTTGCAAAGGAAAGATAATATAAAAGAGTAAAGTAATTTATATCTTAAAGCAATCTATAAATCATCTAGAACTAAAATCTACTACCTCTTCATCCATTCCTACATTGGTACTTCATTGCAGTGGGAGAATTCTCAACATTGTTGAAATTCCCTGGTGCATTGAAGTTTTGTGATAAGGAAGCTCTGGTATGTGATTTGCATAAGTCTATGGACTAAAGCAATCATCCAGAGATAAGGACATCTGTTTTGACATATTGGTCAAAATACTTTGGATTCATCTAAAGTGTGGATGTAGCTTAAGTGGATGAAAGGATCCTTGCGCAAAGGAAGTGTGGTGGTGATTATGGTTCCATATATTGATGACATCTTTATCATTGCGATATGTTAAAGTAGTATCATCAATGATTAAGGTTGAGTTTCTACAGTATACTTGATATTTATGATCTCGGTGAGGCGAGCTATAATCTTATGATTTTTGCTCATTCAAGATCAGAAAGTTAAGATAATGAGATTGTCTCAAACTTCTATATCAGAAAGTTGCTGGCTAGATTCAACGTGGAACGTTTCGATAAAGGTTTTTCACCTTTGAACATAACCTATTGCTCTTTCAAGATTTGTATCTTGGGATACAAGATGAAAGAGATCACATGAAAGGTATATCATAAGCCTTCGCTATTGATAAACTTTGTATGTGATGTTAGGTATGGATATCAGTTATACCGTTGAGATTGTTCACAGATATCAGTCCAAATGAATGTTCAGTTTTATGAACTATCATAAAGTATATATTCTCTAGGGCTTGAGAAAGAACTAGCGGATATATGCAGGGTGATGGTGTTTTGGACAATGTTCAAATTAGCTTTACTGGATACATGTCATGTGACGTCTTTTGTCTAGGGATATAGTATAACATGAAGATGTTTTACTATGGATTGTTTCAGTCGATGATCATCAGTCCCTATGCAAAACCTTACGGGTTAAGGATTTTGACAAGTCACAGAGACTATGCTAGTGTTAGTACTAACGCTATATGGTTATGAGTGCAAGTGGGAGTTTGTTGGGAATATGCCCTCAAACCAGTTAGTTGGACAATGGAAAATCATAATGTATTTATGCATGTTAGTTCATGAGATGAATATTAGACTGGAATCCTTAAACAACATTGTATGTGGTTCATTTGTGTATGTGATTACACATGTGAGATATGAATCACAAATCCTTGTTATTTTAAATAAGTCACAGTGGATGATAAGTCTGGATAACTTATCAGGTATACACTGTAGCATGATTAACGTCTACGGGGTAGAATGATGAATCTCATTCATAAGAGTCTTTGACTCTTGGTTAATATGCTAGTGCACTCGGTGCATTGACGGACCTGAGTTAAACCTATTGACACCTAAACGCTGTCACCGTCAATAGGAACTCAAAACTTGTATAGGGATACATGTCCTTAATCCTGAGACAGTTATGGACGCAAGTTGTATGCTTGGTTGCTTTGACTTACCAATCAGTGAGGTCTTGCAAGATCAACACCTGGGTATCTTGGGTAAATCAAGTATGCAACGTTGGGAACATATATTGTCAAGATGGAATTCTACCCTCTTCAATAAAACGAAGAGTAAGTATTCCCTCGAGAATGTCACTAGGAGTGATTACTGAGAGCTGGCCAGCCTTGTCAACAAAGTGTTATTGTTGACATGTTTAGTAATCCAAGAGTAGTGAATGATACTTGAGGAATATAAGATGTACTATCTATTGGGTCGACAGTATCTTAAGACATACATCCCAATGATAGATACGAATACTGCCTGGTAGAGGGACATGCGTATCATATTATACAAGTCTAGTAATCACTTATGTATGTGTGATTATGTTCTTATGCACTGGAGTGCAATTATCATTTTATAGTGACATTAATGATAATTGATTAATTATTGATTCCTTAGTCAAGAGTACTGACTAGATGGAATAATAATTAATCGGAGCCAGTAATTAAGAACCTAGGAGGTCCCACTCTTAGCTCCGCCAGAATGCTTGGAAAGGCAAATGAGAATGCTGTCAAGACTGGTTCGATCGATCGAAGTTGTTTCGATCGATTGAAGTCTAGACAGGTTCGATCGATCGAACGAGGTTCGATCGATCGACAGTTCGATCGATCGAAGTCACTTCGATCGATTGAAAGTAAGGTCGGTTCTGGGAATCTATAAATAGGGCAGCTTCGTCCAGAAATAAAAGATCATCGTTTTTAACGTACCAGTTGCTGCAGAACCTGTTTAGAGTTCCCAAACCTTCCCTATTCTCACTATTAGGGTTCCCACCAACCCTAGCCACTCTGGGAGCATTCGAGGAGACATAAGGGTGAAGATTTCCTAGAGGTTGCTGCTGCACACACAAGGAGAAGGACAAAAATCAGAATTGGGTTCAAGACCTAAGGTATAGAATCTTCTCCATCTTGTTATGCGCATCTATGGAGTTAATAAGTAGTAGATCCAAGGCTACCAATAAAAGTTTTGAACTTTGTTTTCCGCTGCGCGTTTAGATTTAATTTTAAACCTGTTTTTCCTACACCAAGTACATCCAAGAGACATAGGAGTGAAGATTTTTAGTACTGAAAAATCAAGAGCACATTGGGAGTGAAGATCTTTAGCGTCGGGCAATGCTCACATAAAGTAGATCGGCTGCTCAATACTTATTGTAACCTGATGAATTTTGGACACAACGAAGCTGATGTCGAGACGCAGCTGCTGTTAAAATTTGAGGTTAATCGGAGATCATTTAGTCCCTCTGCTGATCGCATCTTTGTCACAACAAAGTGATCGGGATTGAATCGTCACAACAACTATTGAAGAGTTCTCAAAACAATTCCACAAATCGCAAAGGTATATCTATATCTATGTCTTTGTATGTATATAGATTGCATGTAATACAAACAAAAAGTAGATCTAGTTTTGTTAGATTAAATTTTAATATGTACCCGTATTCCGATGTGCATTGAGATCCAATTTTCTCTTCAATTGGTATCAGAGCCATCTCGTTTATACTACTTGCAGTTGGATTATGAAGTATGATGAACTATGATTAATCAAAGTTAAATTATTTTCAGAACATGATTCTTTGATTGTTAAGATCATCTAGTTTTGATCTTGTTTCAATCCAATTAGTTTAGAACTAATTAGATTAATTAGAAAATGTTTTGGTGCATTTAAAATACAGAATTGGTATTTTTTACGATCTGATCTGGAAAATTGACTTTCAGGTATAATCCAATCGATTGGTTCCGTTTTCAATCGATTGGATGGGCAATCGATTGTTTTAGTGGCAATCGATTGGCAGACCAATCAATTGCCTCTTTTGACAATCGATTGGTATATACTAGAATCTGGCAATCGATTGGTTTAGCTTGCAATCGATTAGCTTTAGCAGGAATCGATTGCCTTTGGGCAAAATGTGTATTTTAGTTTTAAAATTATTTTAAAATTTAATATTAGTATATTAAGTATTTTGGAATATTTATAAATAAAATTATTTTGAAAATTTTGTTTTGAAACATTTTATTTTAAATACTTTTGGATGTTTAGGTTTTAGTAAACCTAATCTTGTGCACCAATGGAGTTTTCTAAGAATCCTAGATATTGTTGGACAATAAGTTTTGTTTCATCATGGAAAGCAATACATAAATTTAATTTATGTATGCTTGAAACTTCATAATTCTTAAATATACATTTTTGGTGATTGTTGTATGTTTATATATTATAATATATTTCATGTTTGGATGTATAGGCATATATGTTGTGAGTGTATGTCAACTAGCCTCATAAGCAGGTAGCATACTCTCTCATGGCAAGTTAAATTTTATTTAAATTACTTTAAATTTTATTTAATTTGATTTGTGGCATTGTAAAGGGCATTACGATTTCAATCCTGTGCAAAGGAGAATTGTAATGGTTTCCCTGGCCATTTATGTAATTTACTTTTCCTAGATCCTTTTTGTAAACCTCTTTGGAGGTATAGGATTATTGTAAATTAGATTAATTGGAGGAGCCATGAAGATGGAGCCTTAAAGCTTGTAGCCTAAGAATGGACTATGGAGATAGTGCCATGAGAGAGATGTGCTTGTTTTATTCATGTATGATTATTTATTTAATTTTGTGTGAATGATTGCTTGTGCATGTTTATGTATATGTCGATATATATTGTTTGTGAATGCATAGGCAAAAACCATTAGTTTAGTCAAAATTAGTTTTCTTTAATTGATAAATGGATTATTGGATTTCTAAATTTATCATAGCTAAAGAAAATGCGTATTTTTGACACATTAGCGCGTCCAATTGGTCGTCATTGATGTGTATATTCTTGCTTTTCTTGGTGCTCCTTTGAAGATAGTCTAGTTCTTCAGTAGAGATGTTTAGATTAGGGTCATTAGGAGAAACAAAGGGAAGTTCACTCGTTGGAAGATCAGAAGGGGGTTTCGTCGTCGGAGCACTCATTCTTCTCTCAATTCTCTAGAGTCTATCTTCCTTTTATGTAAATTTGTAAAAACATTATCTTTGCACTTAAAGCACTATGGTCTCATCTATGAACTTGGATATTCGACAGTATTGGTTGGTGCTGCAACACACTACACATGTATTAATACGGTGACAGTAATACACATGACATAATAATAACAACTAAAATTCAATAATTTCTCAAATCAAGGGCCAAGTTTTTATGATATTAGATTTATAAAAGAAATTGTTTCAAGAGTGACTTTAATCTGCAATGTAACTCTGTCCAATAAAATAGCATAGACCATTTAGAGCATGTCAAATCAGTGAGTTAAAAGTGAGGTGGCATGCTCAACGATCATATTTGGCATTGTAGAAACATCCAATCGAACAGTCAAATGATGATGTGGCACATGACATGTAGCATCATATGTCAAATAAGGCAGAGCTTAAAGCAAGCAGCCAAATGACCTTTTTATGAATAAAAAAAGTGTTCAAGAGACAGAGCGTGGGTTTCAACACTAACATTAGCGTTTTTAACATAAAAAAAATCATAAAATAATCAATATGACACTTCAGGTGGAGTTGAGAGATGCAGAGAAGTCAAAATTTTTTATGCCATTTTGTCACATCAGCTTTCAAATTTTTAGACTTGTGAAAATTGAAGGTTGCGTTGGCGATGCTCTTAGACTCACATGTGAGTGTATTTTTGCTCATTCAAGCACGTCATTAGGTGAGCACGTGGGACTCACTATTTTTTACGAGCAAAATAAAAATAAAAAAAGATGCAAAATAGTGGGTCCCACATAGTGGCAGACCCAGGATTTTATGTTAGGGGGAAAGTTAAATGGATTTGGATCCGCTAATAAACAAGTTCCATGCGGAGGTTTGGGGCCAGTGCCCGCGAGACGAATTTTTTTTTTGTTGGTATATTTATACATATTTTTGGTACAAGACAAGGAGTTGAAAAAGTAGTTTTGTCGATATTTAGGTCATTTTGTCTCAAGAGCTGGGTAATGGGGTATTATTCTTCCCTTTCACGATTATAGGGGAACAATTAAGTTGATATTGACAATTAAGCTTGCACTATTTGGCCTACCAGAGAACGAATTGTTGAATTACAAATGATTATTAGTCCGATTTCTTGTGTCATTAGATTAGTCCTGCAAAACAAATTATGGCCTATTGGGGCATTTGATTTTTAAATTGATTTTTTATGGATGATTTATGCTGTAAATGATAAAAATTGGGAGGGTCAATTTCTAAATTAAACTCCAAATGTAAAATTACACACACACACACACACACACACACACACATATATATATATATACACTAGGAAGTCGGCCCGTGCAATGCACGGGCGTTGGATTTCGTAGAAAAAAATACAATGTATATATTTTTTTAACGTGAACAAGAAAGAGAAATAAGTTTTATTAATTCTGAAAATGGTGCTAGAAAAATATGATTTAAGAACTATATTAATTGATGTTAACCTACAATTTAAGGCTCTTTTCTTTATCGTATAGATAACATATATATATATATATACATACATATATACAAAAAGGGTAATATAAAAAAAGAAAAAGGGTAATTTGGTAACTCGATTTAACAAAAGAGTAATTTGCAAAAAATTAAGGGTGATTTGATTATTCAATTTGTAATTGCACATACTTGAAACTTTTAGGCTCTTTAATTTTTTTAAAGTATAGATAAACTATATATATATATATATATATAAAGACACACACTCGTATATATTATATACAAAAGGGTAATTTGATAATTCGATTTAACAAAATTGTAATTTGTAAAAGTTATAAGGGTAATTAGATTATTCAATATATATATCATAATATAATAAAAGAGTTTTTGGTAATTTAATTTAACAAACAAGAATTTATAATTGTAAACACTTTAAACTTTAAGCTCTTTTCTTTAAGGTATAGAAACAAAAGGGTAATTTTCATAAGGCATAAGAGTAATTTGGCTATTCAATTTATAATTGTACGCATTTTTATTCAATTTTGGTATATAATATGTTCAATATATATAATAATAATAATTTTTTAAGGCATGTGTGTGTAATAAAATTAAATGTCTAAGTATGTATGTAAATTAAACTTATAGGCACACATCACTTTTTCAAGAAAAAAAAAATAAAAAACAAAATCGTTTGTGAATAAATAACCAAAAAAGAGTGTAGAGATGTATGGAATTGTATAAGATTTCAAATGGGAAATGGTAAAATGAACAATTCAAAAAATAACAAATAAGGATAAAATTGAAATTGAAAATCACATTTAGCAATAAAGACAAAATTAAAATTGGAAATCATAAGGCATAAGAGTAATTTGGCTATTCAATTTATAATTGTACGCATTTTTATTCAATTTTGGTATATAATATGTTCAATATATATAATAATAATAATTTTTTTAAGGCATGTGTGTGTAATAAAATTAAATGTCTAAGCATGTATGTAAATTAAACTTATAGGCACACATCACTTTTTCAAGAAAAAAAAATAAAAAACAAAATCGTTTGTGAATAAATGACCAAAAAAGAGTGTGGAGATGTATGGAATTGTATAAGATTTCAAAGGAGAAATGGTAAAAATGAACAATTCAAAAAATAACAAATAAGGATAAAATTGAAATTGAAAATCACATTTAGCAATAAAAACAAAATTAAAATTGAAAATCACATTTAGCCTATTTTATATAAGGTATATATATATAGATCTATATAGGGTATATAAAACAAATGTTAGTTCTTTGTTTGGGAAAACAAAAATAAAAAAATAAAAAACAAAACAAAACCAAACAAGGCATAACCAAATTTGGGTTGTGTTGTGCCTTGTTTGTGTTAGTGGTTTGTTTGGAAAAACTCAAAAAAAAAAATAAAAAAATAAATAAAACCAAACAAAACGTACACCAAATAAAACAAAACAAAACCAAACAAGCTAATAACTTGTTTGGGAAGAACGAAAAAACATACAAATCACAAACCAAAAAACGGTTGTATTAAACAAGGCACAACCTACAATTGTTGACTTTTGGGTTTGTTGAACCAAATTGTAAATATTTGTAATTATTCCTTGAAAAGTTGATTGAATCATTATTAGTGGATTAAATATTTGTAAAAGTTGAATGAAATTATATACATTTGTAATTATTGTTTGAAAAGTTGATTGAATCATCATTTTTAGAAAAAATTAATTTTAAAAGTTGACCTAATAGTAATAAGGGTTATTTTGTGGATGGAATAACCAACCTACCCCCACAAAATGACAAAAATATGAAAATAATCATTAAAGGGAAATGGAACAAGAAAGAAAAGTAAGGGTAAAAATGTAATTTCCAACAAATAAAAAAAATGACAAATTAGGACAAATTGAAATTGCCCCCGACCCGATATATTTATTTTTTTGGGGGTTAGAAATAGTGTAATTCCGTGTTTTTTTTCTTCGTACAGACGAAACTATCCCATAATTTTTTCACAAAAATTTTGTATTATAAGTTTAATTTTTTTTATTTATTTATATCAATTTCACTTTGATATTTGTTTGGCAGTGCGTGTCCAACTTTAAGTGTATCAGATCGTTTAAAAGATTATAAGCAATTAGCATGGTAGTTTAAAAGATTATAAGATATTACCAGATTATTATAAGCTTTAAGTGTATCGGATTATTTAAAAGATTATAAGTTATTTATGGGATAAATTAGTTTGTACAAAAAATCACATAAAATTATACTATTTTTTACCCAAAAAAATTCCAGTAGGGGTGCTATCCCAAAACGCCCGTATAAGCTTCTGGTCCCATTCAACTACACTCCTAGGTCTATGGACACATAGTGTCATTTTGGACTGAAAATAATATGATATTCCCATTATGCCCTTGCTTATTTTGTAATTGGGTGAATTTTGCACAATTTTCAAACTATATGGTGTAAATTGCCAAAATTAAAACCATAGGGACCAAATTGTCATAACTCTTAAACTACAGGGGTGTAATTTGCAATAGTATCAAAGAAGAAGTAAAATTACACGGAAGGAGAAACAAATTAGAGAAATACCAAATAAGGACAATCCATTGGAATTTTACTGTTCATGAGCCTTGAGGCTCTTTTATATAATGGTGTAGATAAATTAGTTTGTACAAAAAATCACATAAAATTATACTATTTTTTACCCAAAAAAATTCCAGTAGGGGTGCTATCCCAAAACGCCCGTATAAGCTTCTGGTCCCATTCAACTACACTCCTAGGTCTATGGACACATAGTGTCATTTTGGACTGAAAATAATATGATATTCCCATTATGCCCTTGCTTATTTTGTAATTGGGTGAATTTTGCACAATTTTCAAACTATATGGTGTAAATTGCCAAAATTAAAACCATAGGGACCAAATTGTCATAACTCTTAAACTACAGGGGTGTAATTTGCAATAGTATCAAAGAAGAAGTAAAATTACACGGAAGGAGAAACAAATTAGAGAAATACCAAATAAGGACAATCCATTGGAATTTTACTGTTCATGAGCCTTGAGGCTCTTTTATATAATGGTGTAGATAAATTAGTTTGTACAAAAAATCACATAAAATTATACTATTTTTTACCCAAAAAAATTCCAGTAGGGGTGCTATCCCAAAACGCCCGTATAAGCTTCTGGTCCCATTCAACTACACTCCTAGGTCTATGGACACATAGTGTCATTTTGGACTGAAAATAATATGATATTCCCATTATGCCCTTGCTTATTTTGTAATTGGGTGAATTTTGCACAATTTTCAAACTATATGGTGTAAATTGCCAAAATTAAAACCATAGGGACCAAATTGTCATAACTCTTAAACTACAGGGGTGTAATTTGCAA
Organism: Hydrangea macrophylla; assembly: GCA_033977485.1. Taxonomy (NCBI): domain Eukaryota; kingdom Viridiplantae; phylum Streptophyta; class Magnoliopsida; order Cornales; family Hydrangeaceae; genus Hydrangea; species Hydrangea macrophylla. The sequence goes on from CM066985.1 coordinate 98,662,687, forward strand.
TAGTATCAAAGAAGAAGTAAAATTACACGGAAGGAGAAACAAATTAGAGAAATACCAAATAAGGACAATCCGTTGGAATTTTACTGTTCATGAGCCTTGAGGCTCTTTTATATAATGGTGTAGATAAATTAGTTTGTACAAAAAATCACATAAAATTATACTATTTTTTACCCAAAAAAATTCCAGTAGGGGTGCTATCCCAAAACGCCCGTATAAGCTTCTGGTCCCATTCAACTACACTCCTAGGTCTATGGACACATAGTGTCATTTTGGACTGAAAATAATATGATATTCCCATTATGCCCTTGCTTATTTTGTAATTGGGTGAATTTTGCACAATTTTCAAACTATATGGTGTAAATTGCCAAAATTAAAACCATAGGGACCAAATTGTCATAACTCTTAAACTACAGGGGTGTAATTTGCAATAGTATCAAAGAAGAAGTAAAATTACACGGAAGGAGAAACAAATTAGAGAAATACCAAATAAGGACAATCCGTTGGAATTTTACTGTTCATGAGCCTTGAGGCTCTTTTATATAATGGTGTAGATAAATTAGTTTGTACAAAAAATCACATAAAATTATACTATTTTTTACCCAAAAAAATTCCAGTAGGGGTGCTATCCCAAAACGCCCGTATAAGCTTCTGGTCCCATTCAACTACACTCCTAGGTCTATGGACACATAGTGTCATTTTGGACTGAAAATAATATGATATTCCCATTATGCCCTTGCTTATTTTGTAATTGGGTGAATTTTGCACAATTTTCAAACTATATGGTGTAAATTGCCAAAATTAAAACCATAGGGACCAAATTGTCATAACTCTTAAACTACAGGGGTGTAATTTGCAATAGTATCAAAGAAGAAGTAAAATTACACGGAAGGAGAAACAAATTAGAGAAATACCAAATAAGGACAATCCATTGGAATTTTACTGTTCATGAGCCTTGAGGCTCTTTTATATAATGGTGTAGATAAATTAGTTTGTACAAAAAATCACATAAAATTATACTATTTTTTACCCAAAAAAATTCCAGTAGGGGTGCTATCCCAAAACGCCCGTATAAGCTTCTGGTCCCATTCAACTACACTCCTAGGTCTATGGACACATAGTGTCATTTTGGACTGAAAATAATATGATATTCCCATTATGCCCTTGCTTATTTTGTAATTGGGTGAATTTTGCACAATTTTCAAACTATATGGTGTAAATTGCCAAAATTAAAATCATAGGGACCAAATTGTCACAATCCTTAAACTACAGGGGTGTAATTTATAATTTTTCCTAATAGTATCAAAGAAGAAATAAAATTATATTGAAGGAGAAACAAATTAGAGAAATACCAAATAAGGACAATCAATTGGAATTTCACTATTCATGAGCCTTTAGGCTCTTTTATATAATGGTGTAGATATATATATATATATATATATCTCACAAATTTTTCAAAATTTTTTGGGGGGCCAATGGTATTCCCCGGGTCCCACAAGCTCACCCAATAAGGTGGTTGGATGAGTAAATTTTGGGTTAAGCAAAGATGCACTCCTCTTAACATGTAGGCCGAGTGCGCATCTATTGAAAATTAAGAGTAATTCTAGACCCACACCAAAAAACTCACAAGCACTCTTGGGTGGTATTACTGGGATTGTGGGGTCCACCAAAAGTGATTGTGAGTGTTTATTAGTTTTTTGGTATGAAATGTGTGTGGATCATTACTCAGAAAATAAATTACCATAATTAGAAAATATGGATGCCATAATGGGAACTAAGACAAATCTATATTGAGGTTTCCCAAATTTATCAGATACATTTTATTTCTTCTTAATTTCATTGTTAATTAAGTCCATTACATATTTTCTCTACTTATCAATTATAACATCACACAATTCAATTTTCAATTCATCATTAACAATTTCTCTTATGCATTGTATTGTACGAGGTAAAAAGCTACTCCCTCTGTCCCATTTTATGTGTCCCTTTTTGGGAATCCAACTATTTAAAGGGACAAAAGGAATCTACACCTACTTTCCACAATTGCCCATAATCATTGCACTTTCTTTTTTGTTTTGTTTTGGTATTGGTGGTAAGGAAGGGCAATTTGGAAAACTAAGTAAAATTTATATACTAATTTAGAAAAGTGGACAACAATTTTGGGACATACCAAAATAGAAAGGGGACACATAAAATGGGACGGAGGGAGTAGTTCTGAATACAAAGCAAGAGTTGCCAATTCACCAGAGAGTGCTTCGTGTCAAAATTCCATTCGTCCTTGACCAACGTCCTGTGTTAGCAAAGCAATCCTCGTAGTAGGAATATTTGGTATTAGCTCAACAACTCAATAACAACTCAGTCCCACTCGTCGTTGGTCCGACAAAATGGAGATCACACAACAACAGGACCCGAGTTTAAACCCACCCGTTCCCGCCGACGAACCCGAGCTCGATCTCTACACCATCCCAAGCTCCTCAGGTAAGTGAATCTCTCTCTCTCTCTCTCTCTCTCTAAACTCAAACCCTAGATTTTTGAATGTATCTCTATTCTCTCTCTCTCTGAAAACCCTAACCCTAGCTCTCTCTCTCTCTCTCTCTCTCTCTCTCTCTCGCTCGCTCGCTCTAAAAAGGTTGGTTCTCCTGGGAAGACATTCACGAAACAGAGAGACAATCTCTCAGAGAGTTCTTCGATGGAAGCTCAATCACAAGAACTCCCAAAATCTACAAGGAGTACAGAGATTTCATTATCTCCAAGTACAGAGAAGACAATTCTCGGAGGCTCACATTCTCCGAGGTTCGTAAATCGATGGTCGGCGACGTTACTTTACTACAAAAGGTGTTTAATTTCTTGGAGAATTGGGGTTTGATCAATTATGGTGCGATGGCTGGTGAGGATTTGAAGGTTGAAGAGGATGATGGTGGTGAGAGGTGGAAGGTGAAGATCGAGGAAGGGGCTCCACATGGAGTTCGGGTCGTGGCCGCCCCGAATTCGCTGAAACCTGTTGTGGTGCCGCCTGAGTCGTCGAGTGCGAGCGATGTTGGTGAAATGGTGGAGAGTGGATTGACATTGCCGCCATTGGCGTCTTATACTGATGTTTATATTGACAAGGATGTTATATGTCGGAACTGTAAAGATCACTGTGATTTTGGGCACTATAAGCATACGAAGGTATATACATTTTCTCTCTCTGACTGAATACTTTGAATTTTATTACAACTGGAGGCGCCGTTTGACAATAGATTTTAGAGTACATAATAAGTGGTTATGTATATTCAAAAACTAGCTTCTATAATTCAATCGCACAAAAAAAAAAAAAACAAAAAAAAAAATCTGAGTTAATCCCAGAAATTTGTGATGGCCCAAAGCTATCTTGGACAGCTTTTAGCTAAAAGCAGTTTTCTGTGATTGAATGGTAAAAGCAGAAGCTGTTATCACACGGGCACTAATGTTTGAGTTCCTTACTAATTTTCCACAATTACTGGGTTGATCATCTAAGTATATTCATATATTCTAACGAGTGGTTGGAAAATGGGGTTTTGCCATTGTTAACACAATGGTTTCCCATAGCTGATGTCACGAGCCGAAACTTTCTTTCTGTTTTCTAATTTCATTCCGATGTCACATTTAAGGCTTTGTTTGGTTCATGGTTAGCAGTAGTGATAAGGCTGATAGGTCTAATATATTAATATGTACTTTAATGGTGTAGCTTCCATCTTCTTCCTCGCAGCCTTTACTATTCTTTCTCATCACAAAGATTTGCCACTTTCTAACTCCTCCAGGCTATTCGTTTCTTTCTATAGCTAATATTAACTAGTTAGGTTGTAGTTCTGGTTTCCCTATTGTGATGTTTGACATGTTTGCTTAGTCTTTTCTTAAGTGCTAGTTCAAGTTTAATCTGCCTTCAGCGTACCGCATTCAACCGCATTTGAATGGATGCTTATATTCAGAAATGTCATTTGAACCTTTCAATAGTAATTTTTTTTCTTTCATTTGTTCTCTCTTGTTTAATTTCTTGATCTAGAATTTTGAGTTGGACCTACAACTAGTTTTTACTCATTTTTGTTATGTTGCTAAGTGTAGTACGTTTGTTTCTGTTGCATCAGGAAGGGAGTTTCGTAATTTGTGTGAATTGCTTCAAAAGTGGAAATTACGGGGTAAACAAGTCTATGAATGATTTCCAGTTCATTGACTACATTCCAAACAGTGCGAATCACGGAACTTTCTGGACTGAAGCAGAAACTCTTCTCCTTTTTGAATCTGTTTTGAAGCATGGAGATGATTGGGAGCTTGTAGCTCAAAATGTTAAAACAAAGAGTAAACTTGATTGTATATCAAAGCTTATACAGCTCCCTTTTGGGGAGCTTATGATCGCATCTGCCCATGGAAGCAGTAGATTTTTGGATACTGATGGAAACACGAGCAGTGTCAAAGAAAGAAAGCTAGCTTCTTCTGAGCCTCTAGAGACCATCAGAACAGAGGATTATAGTCACGACCACAAGGGTGAGAGCGAGCTAATTGGAGATGATGAAAACCAAGGTCCTCCTTTAAAGAGAAAATGCACCGAGCTAAATGGAGATGATGAAAACCAAGGTCCTCCTTTAAAGAGAAAATGCACCGAGCTAAATGGAGATGATGAGAACCAAGGTTCTCCTTTAAAGAGAAAATGCACTGAGCTAAACAGAGATGATGAGACCCAAGGTCCTCCATTGGAGAGAAAATACACCGAGGCACCACCAAATGCTGGTAGTTCGCCGATGAAACAGGTAAGAAGCCTTGCGATTGTTCTTATCCTTTCGCCCCATGAGTCCATTTTGAGATTTTCAAAACAATATTTCTGAATTTTTTCTTAACGTAATTTTGAGAATGATGTAAGTGATGAGATTTTGAAGTGGGAAATCATGTGTTCCTGAGTAAACATCATTCGATTCAAACCTCTGGCATTTAACTGTAGATGATTTGGTGAGGAAAAGGAAAGGAAAACGCTATGAAAAATATTTTTCTTTTGTTTGGTTTATAAGGAAAAGAGAGGAGGAAGGAAAAAGGAAATATGGTGAGAAATAAATTAAATTTTGAATTTTTCAGTCCCTCCACTTCCTTTTTTCTCGAGTTACAACTTTAATTTGATATTTTTTATAAAATGTTTAGTGCTACTTGAGCATTAATAAAAATACGAGGGAGAACGCAAGGGAACTAGCTCGATCTATCAATTACCTATCCTGTGCTCGAGATGGTCCCTTAGATCCTCGGCAGAACCTCGAGGGGCATTTAGTTGTCTTATATGAGACTCGGGATATTCTACACTCTATGGCAGGGCACCTTTTGTTCATCCATTCCGCCCGCCCAGTTTTCCTTCTTGTTCCCCTCCTCTTCCTTTTCTAAATCCTCCAATCAAACAGAGGCTTAAGATTCTTGGGATTTCTAATACTCTCGGGTTGGGTTCTTGTGGTGGGTGGATGTTGGTTTGCGGGGAGGTTTTGGCATTGAGTAATTCTTTGGTGACAACTTTCATACAACCTCCTAAAAAGATGTGTCTATCTCTCTCCTGTGATGTCACTGGACCCCACAATGACACAGGAGAGAGATAGACACATCTTTTAGGAAGTTGTATGAAAGTTGTCACCAAAGAATTACCCTTTGAGATTTGTTGATTGAAGGGAAACACATCAATATTTGTGGTGGCTCCTAACATTTGTGACTACGTTTACAGCCCCTCTTATCAAATGTGGTCCCATCGGCACGCGAAAGAGGTAGCTGCTTATGTAGCCATTAAGGGTTTGGAATATCAACCCCCTGTTCTATTTGTAGGTTGATAGTACTTTATTGTGTTTCATACCTCCAAATTAATTGCTACTCTGGAGAAATTTATGCTTTGCCTATTCACACCAGAGTATTAACTTCTTATCCATCAGGTGGCTCTCATCTCTAGCATGGTTGACCCACGTGTAACTGCTTCTGCAGCCGAGGCTGCTGTTACAGCAATATGCTATGAAATCCAATGTACGAGGGAGATATTTGACACTGACGATAATGGGGTGGAAAGAGTACGATCTCCCTCTGAAAGTATTGAGAAAGAAAGGTCATCTATCTCTCTATCTGTGTATCTTGGAACTATTTTCTTCGATGCTCTGTAATTAATTTTTAGCTCTTGTCCTCTGTACTATAGTATTGCACTTATGTTCTTCTTTACCATTTCAGAGCCCTTCATGTTGAAGATTCAGAGATGGAGGAAAGGCACATTGAACTAGGTGTTAGTTTTAACAATATGCACAATTTTTGCTATGTCTTACTTTGTTCATTATTTTGGTGCTTATGAATGTGCTATTGCACATCATCTTCATTTGAGGTTCTACATGAGGAGGCTGTTTGGGTGGTTAGAAAGAACCGGTTCTAGATAGTTTGGTGGTTGTGTAGCTTCTTTTATGGTTACGTAGGCGTCCGTGCCTGACTTGAAAAATACCCCAACTACTGCCTCTTTGTCAAACTTACTTAAAACTGGTTTTCGCAATACCAGATAAAAGTGAGACTGGTTCTGAACCATCCTGTTTATGCATTCCCAAACAGACCCTAAGATCCTCAGTAGTTTGTGACACTGGCCAACCATCCTATTGATTAATGTTGTCTAATCGTGTCATATTTGCCAATTATCAATTAAATTTATTTTCTCTTGTAGAAACTGAGGAGAAATTGCCTGTGAAGAATGATCTACCTCTTACCCTACGAATGAGAGTTGCAACAGCAACAACTCTTGGTGCTGCCGCTGCTCATGCCAAGTTATTGGCAGATCGGGAAGAAAGAGAAATTGAACATTTGGTGGCAACAACAATTGATATGCAGGTGAGTCAATACATTTTAACTTCTTGTTGCTTTTGCTAGGTATAAGGGTGTGTTTGGCATGACATCTTCATCAGAATGCATTCATTATCCTCTTGATTTTCAAACTATTATGAAAAATGCATTCCAATACAATTTTTACCTTTACGAAAAAAAAAAGCAAATCTTTATTGCTTCTGCTTTTGAGTTGGAGATGGTGTGGTGCATACGAGGAAATGAGTTGGGGGTTGATGAAACACCTTGCTCCTCCATTTCTATGTCAAACAACTCTCACTATATTATCTTTCTATCTGTATCGATTATCTTTTGTTCTCTTCTCCCTCACTTACTACAAAAAGAAGTTACTTCCATTCCAAACGGATTATAAAATTCCTACGCAGTTTTGAGTTAAGACAAAAATTTAGGAGAATTTATTTAACATTGAACATAAAACATGATTTCCATGCTCTATTAGGTCGATTGGACACGGTCCATTTCTCATTATTTTCTTATACGAATTGCCATTCCGCAACAACACGGGTCTTGATCTTTGTTATTTGAATGAATTCATTTATAGTTGATAAAACTGCAACGCAAAATGAAGCATCTTGAAGATCTGAAACTTATAATGGAGAAGGAAAATACTCAAATTGAGGAACTAAAGGAATCGATTGTGGAGGAGCAGATTAATGTCCTTCAAAGGGTGTTCAGTTCTGGGTTATCTAGATGGAGGGATCATATTAATACCAATGTAAAATCTCATATGGGTAGTGTAGTTTGATGGGTACTTTAATTAGTATAGATGATTCTTGTTCTTCTTAGAGACATGTAAGGAAGAAAGAAAAGGAACAAAGGAGATCCAACATAAATTTGCTGAACTTTTTAACTTTTTCTCCGCCTTATATAATTCTCTGAGTGCAGGAGAAAAATTGTTTGAAATCAACTTACTTTCTTGTATGCCTATTTCATATTTCTGCCTTATGATTTTTCACCTGAACGTGTGTTCTTTATTTTGAAGAGGTGTCTTATAGCTTTTGTTGCAACTTCTTTTTGGCTAGTCCCATAAGCTTCACATAATTTCACTGACCTCCTTTGAGGTTCATACCTGTGTCCAGTAAAATTATTGTAGTTCTCTCCTTGTAATAAGGGCAGCGGGGGACGTTGTCGTTCATCTAAAAAACTAATAATTTATACGTGCAGTAGGCTAAATTTTCCCCAGATGTGCAATATGTATGTATTGTTGTAAAGTAAAAAGAAACATACGGAGTACTTGTTTTCAAAACCAGATGAGAAAAGTAGATTCATTCCCTTGGAAGTATGTCACACAAATTTATTAACTATACCTGCTAGAAAAACACAATTAGAACTTACAACTGACAGCATTAAGTGACAATTTGACAAGGGAGTCCTACAAAATCTCTCTCTCTCTCACACACACACAAGCACATACACACATGTTCAATACAAGGGAGTTCCCCCTCCAAATAGCTATGACTTTTTTCACCCTCCGATGCTATTTTTGAGAGCAACACAGAGTGACTGAGTTTATTCTACTACCTTTTTTTTTTTTTGGGTGGGGGGGAGCGATAGCGAAGCCAAGCCGTATAAAGGCGGGGTTGTTAACCTAAGCAGATACAGAACTTTCCTTGGGACCTTATTATGCAAGTTGCACTCAGGTACTTTTCCTGTAACACTTTCTTGCACTGAGCAACACACTGAGATAGAGTGCATGGGTTCATTTCAATCCCAAATGCACATTCCACATTCTGTGTGCCCAAAACCAAGAACCCAACCACCATTAATATCAACACTAAACTACCCATCTTCACTCCCATTGACACTTTCTCTCTCTCTGAGCTAACAACCAGTTTCTTGATATAAGCACCACCAAGCCTCTTCAGTATTTATACAAAAAAATCATGTAGTCTGCAATAATTTCCCATTAGCATTAGAGCAATATAATAACTTAAACAGAAAATATATATATATATATATATAAGTCATATCATGTTACTATAATATATGGGTGTTTTGTGCTTACATCTGCATCCAACAGCCATGCCATTAGCCACCTTTCTCCATATATATAGTTTGTGAATTCCTATGAATCAATCAGAGATGAACATATGGTTCAGACTATGTGCTTTTGATTTCCACGTGTTGGTGATCCATTTTGAAGTTCATCCTCAATCGCTGAACGGAAAATAATATGTCATGCTTTGAAACACTTACATTTTTTAAGGTTCTGTTTAGTTCATACATCTAGTGAGGAAAATGAACAGAAAATACACAGATATATATATATATATATATATAGTTTTTGTTTGATGGAGAAAATAGGGCCTAAAAGAAACCAAGTTGAGAATTTTACTTCCTTTTTCTTACTTGTATGTCAATTATTTTATTTTATTTTATATATTATAATTGCTAATCTATATTAATAGAACGGGAAAGGATGAAGTATCAAAATTCTTTAACTCAAAATCAATATTTACAAGTCAATCACAAAAGAGTAATGCTAGGCACACTTTGAAATCCACACTGAATTTGACACCCAGCTTTAAATGCATGTACTATGCGTTGTATAAGTGGTGCACAAAAAAGTGTGAAAAATTCACACAGCACATGGTACATGTATTTAAAGCATAAGATGTCAAATTGAGTGTGGATGTTAAAGTGTGCCTAGCATTACTCATCACGAAATTTTTGTTCAACACGTATTTATAAGGTTAATAGGTTAACTACCCAATATCTAGCCCAACAATCCAGTGTGACGCTACTTTATTGAGTGTGGGGCACAACATAGACGTTACCTTGAAAGTACACAAAAACTTCTCATGGGGTAAGACTCTTCCCTAGTATAGTACTCTGTATCTCTAACTCTTCGTTGGTTAAAAAGTAAGTGAATTGGAAGGCTGAACTTCAAGTAATTGATCGAGCCTTATTTTAAATTGCTGTGAATTCAAATTCTACCTATCCACTATTTAACATTGCGTCCCGTGGAACTTATGTTTAGAGTATTGGTCGCAGGGGAGCAGCATTGTGACTACCTCAACATATCTTTAGCCCCCCCCAAACAAAAGACTACCTCAACGGATAATATTTATTTATATTTTTTTTTAAAAAGAGAGACGAATGTCTAAGTAGTTGTGTTTAATTAGGCTGACATCATCTTATCTAAATAACTGAATATTTTCTCCGGCTCTTTTGCCCCTGTGTGTTCAATAATTTAGATTGAAATATATACTGTATTTTGTACCTTCGATTTTCTCGAAAGTTTTTTTTGGGTATATTACACAAACCTCCCCTGAGGTTTGTCTTAATTACACGGACCTCCCCTCTTGTTTCAAAAATTACACAGACCTCACTCGAGGTTTGAATTAGGTAACAAAATGCCCCCTCCCCTAATGGTCTATTAGTTTTTTTTTACATTAGCCTCCCCTGAAAATTACAATTAGCCCCCCTAATATTATAAAATTGTCATACTAAGCCCCCTTTCTCTTATATTTTTGTTCTAATTATAAAATCCTTCCTCCCTCCTATGTTTGTGGGTTAATTTTTTTAGCATTAATTTATATCATCTACACAAAATACATATAAATAGGTCAAAAATTTTTTTCCCCCAAACAAACCTCTATCAAGCCCCCCATGTATTAATTTTCTAGATCCGCCCATCCCTATGCTTCAAAAGTGGACACTTAACCCCCTGTGATTGTGGACTAAAATGGAATTGTTATGATTTCACTCAAAACTGACAAAAATTCTAAAATTGGTTAAAAATATAAACACTTAACCCATTTTGTGATGTTAATTTTGGGGTTAACGCTCTTTGAGTGAAATCATAAACAGTTCTATTTTAGTCTACAATCACAGGGGGTTAAGTGTCCACTTTTGAAGCATAGGGACAGGGGCAGATCTAGAAAATTAATACATGGGGGCTTGATAGAGGTTTGTTCGGGGGAAAAAAAATTGGACCTATTTATATATGCTTTGTGTATATTTTGTGTAGATGATATAAATTAATGTTAAAAAAATTAACCCAAAAACATAGGAGGGAGGAGAGATTTTATAATTATCACAAAAATATAAGAGAAAGGGGGCTTTAGTATGACAATTTTATAATATTTGGGGGGCTAATTGTAATTTTCAGGGGAGGCTAATGTAAAAAAAACTAATGGACCATTAGGGGAGGGGCCATTTTGTTACCTAATTCAAACCTCAAGGGAGTTCTGTGTAATTTTTGAAACAAGAGGGGAGGTCCGTGTAATTAAGGCAAACCTCAGGAGAGGTTTGTGTAATTTACCCTTTTTTTTATGTCACTGATTATCAGTTGAATGAGATAAGATTTTGCATTTTTAAATTAATTTTAATTGACAATAATTATTTAAGACATTCAAGAGGACATAATAATTGCCATCCGTCCATTTTATGCGTCCACCTTTAACGCCTTGCTTGGTGGTTAGGATAAGAGGCAGGATATGATAATTTTTATCCTATCTGGTATTTGGTGGTGCCATTGGACATGATAAAATAGTCATGAACTAGGTTTTTATTCCATGAAGAGTGGGAAAACTCTAACCCATGGGGGGTGGTGGTATTAGGTGAGATTAAAAGTTTGGGATAACTTCTTGGATAAAAAAAAACTTTTTTTTTTAATTTTTTATTTTTAAGACTTTTTATTATTATTTTTTTCAATTTCATTTTCAGTTTTTTTTAGATCTTTTTTTTTTCTTTTCTTTTTCATTTTCATATATGTTTTTTTCCCTCTCACTTTTCATTTTCAGATCTCTTTTTTTTTTTTTTTTCATATCCGGTTTTTTCAAATCTCTTTTATTTATTTATTTATTTATATTTATTTTTGTAGATCTACTTTTTTTTTTCTTTCCCTTTCTCCAGACCCCATTTTTTGGGTGTTAAAAAATAATAATTTGATAATTATCTGGAACTTATATCCAGGCACGCCCAAACACAGGATTATGATATAACAGTTTATTTGACAGTTTTATCTAGCACGTTCCAAACACATGACAACATAACAGCTTATCCGACAGAATTACTATCCTATCCGATCTTACCTTATCCTATCCTATCCGACAGTTTTATCTGGCCTGCCAAACGAGGCCTAAGAGTTCAAATTTTTAAGGGGACATGGCATAAAATTAATGCAAAAGCTCCAAAATACCCTTGTTTTTTCTTTCCTTTTACTTTTTATTGAGTAATTTCAAAATCAATAATAGTAATTTTGAAAAGTAACTAAATTTTTTTCATGGAATATTCTTAGTGGACAATAGTTTTGGGACGGCCAAAAAAGGAAAGAAGAATGGAAGGAGAGAGATTTTTTTTTAATTATTTTTTATTTTTTTATTCCATGGGAGAGGGGAGGTTCGAACTTCGAACCAATATGGTGGAGGGGCCTTAAATACCAAGCTCTTTGCCACTTGAGCTTTACCTCACTTGATAGAACGGAGGGAGTTATTATTATTATATAGTTAGTTTTAACAACAAATTTTTAAAAATTAAGGGAGTATTAATTGGTGCACATAAAATGTGAGCATAAAGTGTGCACATAAAGATGTGGACCATTAATTTCGGTGGATCCCATGTATGTAGGCACGGGCTCCACTGAAATGAATGGCCCAGATCTTTATGTGCACATTTTATGTGTACATAACATTACCCAAATTAAGGATAGCAAGTGATGCAATTTATAATAGAAAGCTAACATAGAAATTTTGAGAAAAATAAAAGTTATGAAAAGAAATATATGAGCATTATGTGAGAACTAGAATTTTTTTTGGGAGTTACTAAATATATCTGGCAAATTTCTCTTTTACACCCATATATATAACCGAAGATATTGTATGTACACCTCTTTCATAAACAATATGGATGTTGAGAAAAATTAAATGGGCGCATTTACCATCTCTAAATTATTGTCAACAAAAGAATATGGCAGCATTAGCAAGTTAAATAACACTATATTTGGACTTAGAAATTGGCCAAGAGTAACTAAATTGAAGCTACTTAGGTGGGCTGCACTAAATTGAAACTATACTTGATAAACGCACTAAAAAGCTACCACTGGCCATTGCACTTTTGGTGCTCTCGAGTTCTCGCTACGCTCTAACTCTCGACTGCGCTATTAACTCGTCTTTCAGATTTCGTTTAATAGCTTGTCCCTAACAACTAGGGGAACTCTTTCCTCTCTCTCTTCCCTTCGGTTCGGGAGAGCTTAGAGAGTCCCCTTTCAGTGACCGGAGGGTAACCGTTCGCTAGCTCACTGTTCCCCCCCGGCCGCAACCGCCTTTTTGCGGCAGGGTCTCGCGCGTGTGTGCGCATACTCGTGTATGTGTCCATATGCGCACGCCTCACGGAAGCTAGAGAAGGTGCCTTAAATTCTTTAAATGTCCAATCCCCTTATTAAGGTCCTAAACTCAAGGTTCTACGTTCTGAGTTAGGAATATAAACCAGATTGGTGCTCAAATTCCTTATTATGATCAATCGATTCTGTTTAAAATATCCATTTATTGTCTAATTTCCTACCTTTCAATGTTAGTGTGTGTGTGTGTTTTTTTTTTCATTGATCATGCTATTATTTTTTTCCCGTTGCCTCAATAGCCTGCGAGAGGAGAAATAATATACCCTAGAAAAAAATTAAAAAATTTATAAACAAAATAAAATCAAAAGTACTGTAGATGATTATATCTAATACGAAGTATATCTTTATCTTTTATCTTTATAGATATCTAATAGCGGAGAGTGCTAGCATACTAATACTTACATAGTGACACGTGGCATGAACTCTCTTAATTCGTTTAGGGGAGTAATATTTGGAATACAATCAAAAGACACAACTTTGGGACACAACCTCCATTTTGTGTCTATTTCTCTCCTAGTGGTCCTAGTAGGTATTGTGGGATCCACTGGCACTGTGGGACCGTCAGGCGAGAGATAGACACAAAATAGAGGTTGTGTCCCAAGGTTGTGTCTTTTGGTTGTGTCCCAAGTATTACTTATTGGTGTAATAGCATGCACTCGGCCCATTAAATGGCCAATTGAAACGTTTCAATTACATTTTAGAGATAGAGTAATTAGTCATTACATAAGGGAAAGGGAAGAGACTGAATGATATCAGTTAAAACGTTTCCTTCTTTGAATCCGCGAATCCACTCAAGTTCTCTCTCTCTCTCTCTCTCTATTTATTCCACATAACCTTACACACCAGACACATCTAGAACTGATTTGATACAGTTTTATCGAGTGCTTTTAGGTTCGATTATGGAGGACGGAGCTATTAAGTGGGGAAGGGTTGTTCCCATTACACTTGACCATGTGACGATTTTGGATATTAAAATGGGATTTTACTTATTTCCTTTCAAGCTTATCCTATTTAGAAGTCCATTTGAGTTTTGTGGTTAAAAGGGAGACATATATTTGATTTAATCCCCGAGACTCTGTGCCGGGTGCGCGAGGATTGTGAACCCTGACAAGAATGATCATTATATGGCTTTGAATGCTAATGTTGTAGTTGAAAAGGTGTCAACAAAAAATAAAAAATAAAAAAATCCAAAAGTTCAGAATGGACAACTAGGAGTGGAGAATTCGGTTCGGTTCCATAAATCATCTGGACGGCAATCGAAAATCAGGCACCAAAAATTGGAATATAAAAAATTTAAGGTAGAGCACATGTTTGATTTTAAAACCGGATTCGGATCTTCAAAGTAATGAAAGGTAGAGCACATGTTTCATATAGATGCCAGATAACTTGTCATTACACAGGGGAAAGGCAAGGGACTGAATGATTTTATTTAAAATTTCCCTTCTCTTTCCGCTTTCCACAATAGTACAATTGCTTTGAATCTGCGAAAGGAATGGGATCAAAAGAGAGGTTAATGACTTTTTCTTTTCTCCAATTAACTCTCTCTACAATTTTCAGCAAAAAAAAAAAATGTAATAATTAACTGTCTAGAATCATTTTAAAGTTGTTTAGTGACATTACACTTTAAAGTTGAAACGTCCTGCACACACTATATGCAAGATATTTCAGATCCCATCTCTCTCTGTCTCTCAACCTCCCATTCCCTTGTTGGAACCATTAAAATGGCTGAACCATCAACACCTCTAAGCACCACTGCCTCCATGCATCAAGCTGTAATCCATAAGGTTTTTGTATAATTGTTTATCCTTTTTCAAATTTGCTCTAGGTTTTATCTTTACTGAATTGTTTATATATTTCGATTATGGTGATTGTTATTTAGATTTGACATCTTCATTGGATTGACTATGGTTTCTTCTCAATAGCTCCAGGGTTTGGTAATTGTTCGTGTCATATTTTTTTAGAGTCGGACTCCAATTTGTTGAATTTGTGTTCATTATCGCATGGTAAATATTGTGGTTTTTAGTTTTTGTTTTCATTTTTGTATTCATGATTGGTTCTAATATAAGAAATTCACCCCAAAAATGAAAACATAAACTGTAGACCAAAAACCACAACGTTACCATTCGAGCCCCGACTTTTTGTTTAATAGCATGGGATTTCTTCAATGACCGAAAACTTTTTGTTGGCTCTAATATTTATATGCTTTAGTATACACATGCATATCCATGTCTCATTGAGTAACTGAATGAAAATAGAGTTTTCGGAGAGAGAGTGTGGGAGAAGAAACCAAGCAAAAACCTTGGATATTCTAAAGTAGAAGAACATCTGGTAGATTCAAGGTAAAGTCACTTAGAAGAAATACTTACTATTTTTTTCCTTTTCTTGTAAATTAACATCTCTCTTTATTTTCTTTTTCTTCTTTGTTAATGTGTCATATTGAATATATATATATATATATATGGGATTTGCTAACTTACAGCATAGGAGAATTTTAGCGACGAAAAACAAGGTTTTAGTGACGAAATTTTTCGTCGCTAAAAACATATTTTTCGTCGCTAAAAGGGCTATTGTATGCTGCTAACTTACAACCATCATGTTGTAAGTTAGCAGCCCCCTATATATATATATATATATATATATTTATGAATAATTCTACGGTTCCCAAATTTGAATCTCAAATTTGGTTCCCAAATGCTTCAATAGTTGAAGTGAAGTGAACCACATACCTGTTAGGGATGGCAACGGGTCGGAGTTGGTACAGAGTCCCCCTATACCAACTCCTACTCCGTTTATTTTACTCCTACTCTGACTCCGCCCCGTCCCATTTAAGTAAAATACCAACTCCTACTCTACTCCTACTCCGTTTACTATCGGGTGCTCCTATTACACTCCTACTCCGTTTGTTAATCACCATTCCAAAATTAAATGTTCTTTTATAATTCAAAACCCACTTATATATTAGCTTGATTTCCTAAAAATCACTCACAAATGATTCTAAATTTGTTAATCACAATTTAGAAATTAAATTTTAATACTGAAGAGAAAGAGATGTATATATACGCCCTAATTTATTGTAAATAACTGTAAGTATGAGGGTAGTTTAGTAACTTAATGATTTAATCGGGGCGGAGCGGGGAGGGGGGCAGGGCGGGGCGGGTTTTAAATGGTAGTATTTCATGGATACCAACTCCGCCCCAACTCCTATAGGGTTTTTGTTTTTCCATACCAAATCTACTTTTACTCCTATTATAACTCCTCCAAACCTGTTCCATTAGGAGCAGAATGGGGCGGATCCATTGCCTGTGACATAGTTGGTGGTACCACATGTGGTACAAATTACAGTATTTGGGAATCCATTTCGAAAAGCATAAACATTACCAAATTTTATTGGTTTAGTTTCAGGAGCATGTGTTCAAGATGGAACTAGCCTCAACAATTGGTACCTCTTTAATCATAGTCAGGGTAATCATCTCCTTCAATTTCATGCTCACTAAAATTCCAAAGATATCATATGCAGCTTCCAAATTGGTTCATTGAAATAATCATAGATATTCAGCTATTTAATTTATTTATCCCATAAGATTGACATTTCAACTATTTCATTTTCAAATTGACATTACAGTTTAGGAGTTTCTATTCACTGGTTTCTCTGTGTTTCTTTGGTCCACTAATTTGTTGTTGTCCACAACCAATGAATGTAATACTAGAGTAATTGATATGAAGTCAGCTGTTAAATAAATTGTATTGGGAACTGCTGCTGAAGTGAGCACTAGGAGTTCATTGGAAAGGTTCTTGGTTTGGCTGTAATTTTAACAAAATGAGCACTTGCGAAGAGGCTGGAATTAATGTTGTGATGACTGAAGCCTAAGATAATCGCACAGAAGACGAAATTTGTAATGTTGTGTCAAATTTTAACGATAATTCCTCTTTTCATGGCATTATCATGCAGCTTCCTCTACTAGATGTACTTAATGCCACTATTTTTAACGTTCTCCAATTCTGACACTTTTTGTCTGGAACTAAAGAACATCAAAGCTAGATAAATTTGAATCTCTTTTTCTTGGAGTCTTTGTTTAGCATATTGCCTAGGTATTTTGACTGTACTTGCGTGGAAAGATATTTGAAACCATTAATTTGAATCTCTTTTTCTTGAAGTCTTTTTCTGTCCCATTTAGATTTTGTTAGAGAGTTTAGCAACTTATTTTTCTTGGAAAATTTGATTTAGTTTCTATCAATGAAAATGCTCCTTAGAAAAAATATAAGCATAGTTAGAACAGAAGAGACTCCCATTTAGATTTTGTTAAAGCATTTAACGACTAAGCACATTTAGAACAGAAGAGGCATGTCTCTTCTGTCCCATTTAAATTTTGTTGGAGCATTTAACGCCTTAGTTTTTCGTGAAGCACTTGATTTAGTTTCTATTATGGACTATTATGCTCCTTCGAGGAAATATAAGCACATTTAAAACAGCCTGACAAAGTATTTATGTATGGGATTTTCATCACCTACAATTGTGGTGGATTTTGCTATCAAGTTGAAAATTTCCCTATACATGCGAAAATGAAATAAAAGATGAAGCATAAAATATTTCTCAATTAAGCCCTCTCGCTTGCTTAAGAATAAGAGAGGTACCTCATGGGGGATCTAGCAATGAGGGGATAGAGGGTCGCTCTTCTATGTAAATCGATCGATCTCTCAACAACTACTTTACATGGAATCTGTAAAGAAACTAAGAATTGTAAAAGCAACCCTTGAAACACATGATGAATTGTAGTAGGTAAACATATATATTTCTATGACCAACAGCATACCCGCGCGATGCGCGGGTTACATGCTAGTATATATGAAATCGGAAGATTTCTCTTTTGCCACGTGGCACAATGTAAAAAAAAACAGTTTATTCTTTTTTTTTAAGTAGCTGATTGGATAATCCTTCTCTCTCTCTCCCCCTCCATAACTCACAGCAGCTACAACGTGTCATGTTTTCTGAATATCTAATATATATATATATATCTATAAGAAAAAAAAAGGCCTAGATTACATGCCTAAATTACTTGCCATACATTATGAATGACATATAACCGAAATCTACATATGTATATACTATAATGTCAATCAGGAAATATAAAAATCATAATTAATTCTTCTTATTTCTCTCTCTCAGTTTACAATCTCTCTCACTATATCAATCATGATAAAATCGTAATAATTTATTCTCCAATTTCCCTTAACTGCATCTCTCTTTCTCCCAGTACTCTCTCTCTCTCTCTCTCTCTCTCTCTCTCTCTCTGGAGCTCTTTCTCTTCTTCTCCTCTTCTCTCTCACTCTCTCATTGGCTCAATCTCACCAGTCATCACCATTAGATTTTTAAATATTTTTTTTTGTTAAGCATGTATTGTTAAAAGCTCTACTATAACATTTGTTTTGGGATTTTTCTATTTTGCTTCTTTTAAGTAAGGGATATTCTTTCTTACGTGTTTCTTTTATTGACATTTTTTTTCTTCTCTAAACACAGAGACAACCATAGAGAGAAGGACATCTCAGAAACCTCCATGAAGACAGATCACAAGATAAAAGGGTGTGCTCCTTCTGGATGTTGTACTCAGCCATTAAGCCCACCAACCAATTAATATGGAGATTTTAGTGAAGAAGAAACTATATCTCATCATATATGTGAACATAAATCTTTTTCTCAGTCCAAATGGGTATACAAATATGGAACTGTTTCACCACTTTTTATGTGGGATTTTATTTGGGTCTCATATATGTAAATTTAGCTATGAAATTTCATTCCTCTGTGTGGTGGGTGCTATGTATTAATTGTTTCTTGGTAGAATGGTCATTTGGCACTTATTGATAATGGAACCCAGCCACATAAGAAGAAAATGAGGGTAAGGTATTACAAATATTTTTGTTGGTAATTGCACTATGATTAGGATTGAGCAAAGAGGGAACCAACATGAGCTTGGTGGGTGTGAATCGGACAACTTGAAAAGAATTAAATGTCAAATTTTTCTAAGAAAAAGAGTTTCAGGTTTTGGCCGCGGATTCTGAGTGAACTTTTAAGTGAATTTTCTTCATATATATATATATATACTAGTTTAAACGCACGTGCGTTGCACGTGAATGATGTTTGTCTAAAAACTAATTAGGAATAGTAAGCCAAAATAAAAAAAAAAGATTAAAAAAAACACTTAAATTGGGTATAAAAAAAATAAAAAATAAAAAATAAAAAATAAAAAGAAGAAGAAGAATTCATGCAACTTCCACAATAAAAAAGATACACAAAGCACATACAACAATCAATTCATAGGGTAAAAATAATAAAAACTGTTGAATTATTCTTCTTAGACCATTTGTTTATTTGTTCAATAATAATTTTTTTATGTTGCTATTTAATTGTTACCACATGTCCTAGCTATAATTCTTTCTTACATCTTTAATATTTTGAATTTATTATTTTCTTTGCTCATTACTTAATAATGACTATATATTTATTTATTATATGACCACATATGTTAGTATTTCATTAATTTACCGTGTTTGTATAGTAATTTATTAAACTAAAAAATTATTTCATATGTTCTAATTAGAATAAGTTACAAATCAATCATGATCTAGCTTTCTTAAATATTTTTTATATACATTAAAATTTGATTCCTACAAAACAGATTTAGGGAGCCCTTTACGTTCAAGATGGTCAAACTTTTTGTGCTGAATGACTTGAAAATTCTTAAAATCTTCAACCGAAATTTTTCATAAAGTCTCTATTGCCAAATTGCCAATATAATTGAAAGAATCACATAAGAAAAAAGTTTATAACGGGAATTGATATTAGAAAGTAATTGCTTATCCATGGAGTTCACCTAAAGAAAGAGAAAAGATATTGAAACATGACAGAAGAAGGGAAAAAAATGGAATCCACTAAGACCAAAATAGAAAAAAACCAATAGGATGGTAGTTTTAATTTAATTTAAAGTCCTAAAATTCTGAAAATGTATTGATAATCTATATCGAAAGAGACTTTTAGGCTCTATTTGGTGCACATATTGAGGGATAGGAAAGAAATGAAAACACTAAGGAAAATATTTTCCTTTGTTCATGAGCTAAAAAGGGCCTAAGGGTGTCCATTAATTTGATAAAATTGAAAATTAAGTGTTGAATTTTAAGTTATGAAAATTTTAAGCAGTTGAATTTGCTGTACATAACACATGAGTATTTCAAGTATTGAAATAGACTGCAATTAGTGATTATTTCTAGTCGAATTTTTTCAATTAAGATATTCAATGGATTTTGGATGCATTTTCAATTAGAGTAATGCTAGAGTCACAAAGAGATGCTTCCAAAATGATATGGTATCTCATATGGCAGAATTAAGAGTGGTGACTCTTTCAATTAAGTGGTACATTATCAAATATATTGTGCAAAATATGTGCTTAAAATTTTAATTTACCACTTAATTGGTTATAATCACAAGCTAGATTTGTCTAGCTAACTTCCTATCTTTCTTGTGGAACTTAAACAATGATAACAATTCTACGAATTATTGCTAATAAAGATAACAATAGTAACTTTTCATAAAGAAAAATACTCAATTAAGTTTTACATTCAATAATTGTGTTGCTAAACGCATGGGTAAAATGGGAATAGAATAGGACACATGTCAGCATGGTAGTGGTGGATAAGCAAGAGTGAGAAAAATGCACTCTACGTTAAATGGGTAACCAAATATTAAAGTGGTTGAAATTGAATCCTAAAATTTTTTGAATGCATATCTTACCTAGAATAGGTTCGATAGAAGTTACCTATATTATTGTTGGTATGGAATAAACAAAATCGTGAGTGACTCATCATAGAGCTCCAAAAAAGAAAAAAGAAGAAGAAGAAGAAGAAGAAGAAGAAGAAAACAAATCAAGATTTTTTAAAAAGAGTTATGTAATACTAAGAATTGATATCAGGAGTTGATGGGTATAGTTTTATGTCTGTGAAATTACTTCAGTACTCTTAATGAAAACTGGATCCAATAACTGTAAATAGAAGTCCCGTCATGAGAAGGGGACTGATGTTACTATAACTAATAGTTTTTTATTTTTTATTTTTACCATTAAGTTATTGAAAATATTACATTAATAGTAATGAGAATGAAATTTATAAGTAAGTTGAATGAATGAATAGAAGAGTAAGGAATAATAATTACCTTCAATTCAAAGCTTGAAAGTGTACACTTGTGTAAAGATCAATCGTGTTTAGTTCATCATAGCACATTATTAAGAGAACACGAAGAGTAGACTGTTTTGTGAATCTTAATTAAAGTGTAAAAAAAAATGTCCAAGGCTATGGAGAACTTGGGAAGTGGAGATGTATAATAGAAATTAGATAATACCAGTAGGTTCTTTAATACTATCATTAGTCTTCTAGTCCAAAAAAATAAAAAAGGAGAGAGAGAGAGAGAGAGAGAGAGAGAGAGAGAGAGAGAGCTAAAATAATGTCTTAACATATAGGGCCAAAAGTAAACCTGGGACTGAGAGGCTTGTGAATTTTCATGTTATTCTTCTACACGATTAATTTCTAGTACACAATTCCTTAATTTATTCCTAATACTTGATTTCCTTATTTATCCTAATTTAGATTGGACTTTGTTTCATCCAATGATCCAATACTCAATTAATTCATTCTGGTCCACTTTAATCAAAGAAGCAAAAAATTGTTACACAATTACTCAAGGAACATACTTGGGTAAAGTTCTTTAGGTGTGGTTTGTTAGGTTCCCTCTCACAACAGTGGGTCTAGGGATTAAAAAAAAAATGTTTAAAATTATTTTATTTATTTATTTATTTATTTTCTAGTTAATTAGGGTCTCACAATTGTAAGAGGAATCTAACAAACCATGTACAGCTAAGGATCTTTGCCCAAATGTGTTCAATTACTAAAATTCTTCTATTAATTAGCTATTGATTAAATGTGAGCTTTTAGATAGATTAGCTCTCAAATATTTGTATTAATTGAAGGCTGAATGCAAGATTTATAATTGGAAGGTAAAATTTTTAAACTTCACGAGTGTAAAAAGAATCATATACTACTAAGAAATTGGTAATAGGAATTTAGTTAAGAGTCCTTAAATTCTTCATAGACATTTATTATAACTCTTTAAGAGATATATATGTTACTAATCCATCATTCACGTAACCCACCGTGAAGTCCAAAAAAAGGAAAGAAAAGAGGGGTTATTACACTAACACCCCTTCAACTATGACCATTTTCTATTGCCCTCAACTATAAAACTCAACAAATTGACTCTATCAACTATTTTAACTTTTCACTAACAGCCCTTCTGTTAGGTTGTAGTTAAAAAATTGATTACTTTTGTATCATGTTACCAATATAAAAGTGTTAACAACATAACATTTTTGTCTCTTCTTTAAGTCGTTGAAATTTTAAGAACATAATTGTCTAAAATTTGGTGTACAACAAAGGACAATTATTATGCAACAAATAATATTTTTGTCATAAAATTTCCAATGACTCCAAGGAAGGACAAATAGAAATCATGTTGCTAATAGTTTGTATCATATGTTCCTTACATGATAATAAAAAAATAAAATATAAATTTTAAAAAAAAAAAAGAAAAAAAAAAGCGTTCTTTTTTGAGACAGAATTCTAATTAATGGAAGGGGTTTGAGAGAAAAATGCAATAGTTGAGAGGAGTTAGTTTGTCAAGTTTTATAGTTTAGGGGTGTATTTAAAAAAGAGTCATATTTGAACTAAAGTGTGATTGACTTTTTTATTTTCTTTTTTTATTTTTATTTTTTATTTGTAAATTCCGATGGGAACTTGAGTTGTTTGGAAGGAGTTGTAATACACAATATGATTAATGTCGAATACCATTAATATTAAGGAGTTGTAAAACTGTAGGGATTGTATATAACATGATATATCCAAAGCAGAAAAATAAAAAGTTAGGATTATCATGGACGGACCCAAAAAAAAAAAATGGTATACTAAAGTTGTTAAAATTCTAAGAAAATTACTTAAGTGAAAGTGCACCGATTGATAAAAGTGTAAACCACTTATGGACATCGGTAATTATTAGTTGCTTTATATCTAAAATACTAAAACCGTCCCACAAATGAATTTACCAAAATAACCACTACAATCTAGATTTGTAATATTTGTTGATCTATCTCTACACATAAACATACACATAACAAACAAATATACATACGCATATAATATATACAAAAAGAGGTTATCAAAAAAAAAAGTTCAAGAAAAAGAAAAAAAAACCAATGGATTTAGTTTATTCTAAAGTCCAACAAAAAGAAAGTTGATCTATGAGGCACATAAACATACACATAACATACAAATATGCATACGTATATAATATATATATATATATATACAAAAAGAGGTTTAAAAAAAAAAAAAAAAGAGTTCAACAAAACGAAAAAAAATACCTATAGATTTAGTTTATTCTAGAGTCCAAAAAGAAAAAACCAACCAAACACATAGATGTTGTTATTAAGTTGTAGGACTCTTATGACATAGACACACTACAAATAAAAAAGTGGTATACTAAACTTTTAAAACTCTAAATTCTAAGAAAAATAGTTAAGTAAAAGTGCAGCGATTGATAAAAGTGTAAAACACTTATACACATTGGTACATTTATATATATTATAGATATAGATATAGATATATTCACATTCTAAGTGAAATTTAGAACGTGTGTGTTGCTAATTGAAACATAATAGGAAATGTTTGAGACTTTACTTTCTATATAAACGAAATGTTTTGAAGCATCATGATTTTTTTTTTCGGTTTTTTTGAAAGCTTATCTAATTTGCACTTCTTCTCAATCCTTTCCATTTTATCATTTCTTTCGAATTAATTAATTCTTAGTAGTCTTCTTCCTATTTATTCAACCAGTTGGTTTTGACTTTTGAGTAATGTGCTTCTCAATTTTGTATCCCAATATATAAATCTACTATCTAGGGTTGCAACTTGGGTGGACCAATTAATCCTCGGCCAACCATTAACTTACTCTGGCTTGGACAACTTTTTTAGAGCCCGAGCCGGTACTTTTGCATAAATTATATATGTATAGTATTTTCAAAATTAGGATTATTGTGCTTTTTAGTGACGTGTATTGTTTTAACTCTTAACGATGTGATTCAATCGATTCATTTGTTTGAAACCCTATCAATTTCATTTTTAGACAATCATTAACAAATTTGACTGTTGAAAGCCTTAAATAGTTGTCCCTGATTGAAACTAATTGCGTCAATTTGTTCTCAACTGAAACCGATGCAAATATAGATGACGTAAAATAATATAGGTGGTGAAATGTATTTAACTAGGTGAAATTATCAAGAGTAAGGGTCATTCCCCATCTGTATGGAAATGTTATTAACAGTGATCATCACTCTGTGTCTAGATGTTTATGTTGTGTGATGTATCAATTAGAGGGAAATTTGTGGTTATCAAAGCTAACTCTAATTTGATGAATAAACCTAACGTAAGGTAAACATAATAAATATTTCTTAATCTTACTTAACCGTGGTAACATGGTTAAATAATAACTACTTGGCTTATCTGATTGGAACTTCACATTGTCTCAGATGTGGTGTAAGTCGTGTGACGTTAATACTTTGCCAAGCATGTATGGCTTCAAAAATTAGGTTCTCGTCTCATTTTTAGGCAGTACTTGAATAAAAATAAACAAGAAGCTAGAGGCTTTTTATTTTATTTTATTTTTATAATTAATATTTTATTTTAAATTTGAAGAACTTTCTTCGAAATTGAGGATCCATGGCACATATGGCAAGATGATTATTTCTGTAAAGCTAATTCAAGTGCAAGGAACAAAATTGGTTGGTAGGCCTTTGTTAACTATCATGCATAAGCAGAGTCAATTAACATCCTCTTGAATATTATTCCAATAATTATATGTTTTTTTTTCAATTGTTTTTAATTTCTTCCCACCTAAACCCTTATTAATTCGGTTAATTCCTTCCCTCTAGGCTCTATATAACCACTACCACAAACTAGTAACATAACTTCAAGCCTCCTTTGCTTGTTGACCCTTGCAATGAAATCATCAGCTCTCTTGTTCAACTCTTCAACATTAGCCAAATGGCTAAGCCTCTCTCCATATAAATCATCTCTTTCCTTTCCCAACCATTCTTTCTCTTCATTGCCATCTTCATTAGTCCTTTTGTCTCTCTCCTCAAACAACACCCCCAATTTTCCCTCCTCCTCGTGTTCGAAGGCAGAGGATCTATGACCTTTAGCCGGAGTAGACACCGAGGACAGGAATTTAGACTCTCCGACGAGGAAGATTACGATAAGGTTTCCCAAAATAAACAAAAATTTGGAGCTCAAGAAGAGAGAAGTGATTTTTGGTAGGGAGAGAAAGAGAAAGTCTTTCATGCAAGAACATAGAGGGGGGTACCAAAAGGGACTAGAACAAAACAAACTACAAGTTAATGTTGTCAAAGAATAAAAGAATAGGTTGTTTACAAGTTGTTGGTTCCTATACCTCTTCATGGCTACAATCTTTTGTATCTTGATTGAATCCATTGTGAAAAATTTGTGTTTTTCACAAGAGGGGTGTTTTGGGGATTTTGTGGTGGGGAGGTCTAGAGAAGCTTGAGATTTTCCATGAACATAGAGCAATGGAGACACTAGCTTATATATATAGTGGGAAAAAAAAGATGAATATTTTGGTGGAATTCACTTCATGCTTGCTTTAGTTCTCTTTTGTATGGGGAGATGGCTTTTTGTAAAGCTATATGGTTTGATTAGTGCTTGTTTGGGGCTTTTGATTTTGAGCTTTAATTATTTGTAGCTTTCTACTCTTGTTGATGGTTTTGAATTGGTCTCTCTTCAAGCTATGCACAACATTAAATTAAGTTTTTAGTATCAACCATGTGGTTTGTCACGAGTGTAAAAAAAACGAAGACATGGTTGTGAAGAGTAAATGTGGTATTTGCGTTATTATTTTTTCGCCAAATGAGATTTTTTTTTTCCCAATAGTGACCCAGGAATTTTTAAGGGGTGAGCTAATATTAGTAACTAGTAAGGGCTAAAATCAATTGGGCTTTCTGAAGTACTATGCTAAAAATACAACTACTTTTTTTTTTTTTCAAACGATTTACACTGAGATACATCCCGAGTGAGCTACACCTAGGTCTGCTCACCTTGGTTACAACATTGAACTATATCTATTATTTGTCCTATGTTGGATCGAAACAATCACACGCAAATAATATATGAAAAACAGAAAGATTTAAGAGGCACAGAGAATTATCACGTGGTTCGGTAATGTGCCTACGTCCACACCGGAGAGCCTGAAACTTCCACTATCAGTAACGATTTAGGGTTACATCATATATATCTCCTATATGTACATGTGCCTACGTACGCTTCGCTCCGCCATGGGCCCCAGGGCCCTTCCCTTGACTCTTGGACCTACTGTAACGGACCCATTACAATATGAGCCATACCCAACATCCTAAGTTTGTTTGTAGATTCTGAAAAGGAGAGAGAGAGAGAGAGAGAGGTTAAAACTTGTGCTTCTTGTATTTTTTCATCCATACTTGGATAATAATACGAATCAAAATTCTCTAACGTAATAGGAAAAATAAAATAAAAAATAAATAAGAAGGTAAGTAACTCGTAAATTTTATTTGTTTTCTTTTTTCTCCAAAAGAAATTAAAAACTAATTTTTCTCAGTATTTTTTTTTCTTTCCCTCAAATCGATCTGACCAAACAGAACCCAGAGTGAGGGAAACTCAATTTAGAAAACATTTCTGTTCACATTTCCTTTCTAAGGTGTTCATCGGAAGTAAGTGGGGGTTGGTTAAAAAGAGTTGTTTACCTTTTCTTCCTTTTAATAATTCAACTAGTGAAAATTGTTCATAGTGGAACATAAAAGGGGGAGCTAATAAAAGAGGTGCGCAACTTCATGGAAGTGGGGACTGTGGGGTACCTAAAATAAATTATTCCGAAACAAGTCACCTTGGTTTAATTATATTCAACTTAAACAGTTAAACTGCATTAATAAAACACAGATCTACCTTCTTCTCCTTTATTTTATTTATTTATTTATTTTTTTAAGTCCCATGAAAAAGTAGCTTGTGGAAATGTTGATATTAACATGCTAAAATAGAGTCCACATTAAAGAAATAGTGAGTAAAGAATGGAATGATATTTATGCTGGTCCCAAAAACTTAATTTGTGTGTTTTATATATTAGAATTTTAGTGAAAGATTCCTCATTTTGCATTAATTGAGTTTAGAAGACAGTCCATTTTTATTTATTTTTTATTTTAATTTTAATTTTTTTGGGTCAAAAGACCATGACCAGTAAAACGTAATCAAATCAAGTCTGTGTTATAAAAGTTATGTGAAATTTAACATAATTAGTTGAATTTTTACATAAGTTATGAAAAATTTTACAGAACTTTTTTTTATTGATGCACTTTTTACTAAAATAAAAAATGAGTTGGATGTGAGATAAAAAAGTTTATTTTAGAAATCTTTTTACTAAAATTCCATTTATATGTTGTTGCTCTTAGAAAAAGAAAAAAAAGAAAAAAAAAAAGAGAGTTTTCAAATTGAAATTGATATCTGAAATCTTAGGCCTGTCTGGGAACAACAATTACAAACCAAATTGTGCGATTGAGCTTCCAATCGAGGTTGCCACGAAGTAGTAGTTCATGTGCGCTGGGCCACCTATCGCACAGCAAAAGAGAAAACTGTACCAAATATTGCCTTGCTGTGATATCTGTTAGTACTATCTACATATAAAAGAAAAATAACCTAACATCACAAACCTAAGAAAAATAACATGTATATACATTTGTATACACCTACTTAAATGATAGACTTCAGTCACATTCAGTAGGTGATATGGAGATTGTTAGACTGCAAATTTAGAGTCGAAGAGTTAGAATGCAACCTTACTCCCATGTGTATATAAATGCAAAGAGACTTCTCGAGTTTTGAATATCTGACACTAAAGTCACAGTGGAGCAACCTTACATGAGTTGACTCAACGTCGAATGTATTATGTATTAGGTAGCACCGGTGCGGGTGCGAGTGTGGAGATACAGGTACGGCGATGCAAGTGTGATGAATTTCGTCAATTTTCCAAAAAAGGAAGGGTAAGGGTGGGGTGAGAGTACTTGAATAAAATATCTAAAATTTTTTTTTTATGTAATTAGTACGTACAAATTATTTTATAACTATTAGTGCATTAATTAGTGTATACCCAAGATAATTGCTATTATTATTTTCAATTATTTCTCTTTAAACCC
This sequence comes from Hydrangea macrophylla, assembly GCA_033977485.1. NCBI lineage: Eukaryota > Viridiplantae > Streptophyta > Magnoliopsida > Cornales > Hydrangeaceae > Hydrangea > Hydrangea macrophylla. The sequence continues at coordinate 98,691,193 of CM066985.1, forward strand.
TCAAAGCTTTGAAAATTGCATGAAGAATAACCACACTCCAAAAAACTCAAAGAATTCACGACGCACCCAGTACGGGTGCGGCAACCTTTTCGAAGAGTCCGTGCTTCATAGATTATGTACATATCAACTTTATAATACATAATTTGAGTAACATAGTAGGGTTTGCTAAGAGCATCTGCAACGATGTAGTATTTGTATAGGAACTTAAGTTTTTTACCCTACACACTCAAGCAGTGGTGTAGTTGGTAGAGTAATAACTTAAGTATATAGTAGCGAAACTTAAGTTTACACTTCGGCTAAATTTCTTATCTTACTGGGTAAATGGCCAACTCTTGGCCGGCTACCCCTTGCCAGCCAACCCTTAGCCGTTTACTTATTCTTTATTTTTTTTTGGTGTTAAAATACCCAACCGGCTAAGGCATAACTGGCTGGAACTTGTTTTAATTTTATTTATTTATTTTTTTGCTTTCAAAGCAAAGATTTAAAAAAAAAAAAAAAAAAAAAAAAAAAAAACTAGCCGGCTGAGGCTTGGCCGGCCACCCTCTAGCCGTCACACTCTTATCTGGCTAACCTTTAACACTGCTATAGAATTTTACCCCTCTATATAAGAACTCAAGTTAAATTTACCCTATACACCTTAACACGGCTAGAGATGCTCTGAATAGGCTATGATATAGTTTCTAAAAATAAACTATGCTTAATGAAACAAACGATGTATATGATACAGTGCTCAGGTTTAGTGAACCCATAGAATCTTCATTAGGTAGAGAAGGCGCCATTTAGGTGAGGTAATTAATAAAGCAATTGGGGTGGGCTTTTTAGGAGGTTGAGCTTGTCTGCAACCTGAAGTCCAAGTAGCTTTACTCTACTTTCAACCTTCATTGATTGCTAACTGGTTAATACCCTTTTATTTCAAATTAAAGAGTACTATATATTTATTTTATTTTGAAATGTTACATTTAAGAGTACCTATTCTTTCAAAATGTCAACAAGTATGATTTACGGAGTAACTTTTTATTTTTCAAGTTTACCCTTATCGTATACACTATACACTCTTACCACTTTCATTGGACGTTGCACATAAATTTAAAATCAAACAAAATAAAAACAAATGATACAAATGAAAATTTAAAAAAATTACCACAATAAAATAAGCTTTATTAAATAGTTAGAATTTTTAAAAGAGTTTTTAAATTTTAGACGGAAGAAGTATCTTAAGATCATAAATATATATCCATGCACATTTTGGTGAGAGTTTGAAAGATTGAAGCTCTGCTTTTTATAAAGGGAAGATTTTAAGATTTCTTTCAAGATTTTAAGATTTCTCTCAAGATTTTCTCCTATGGAACACAAGTGACACAGATAAAGTAAACTGCACATTGGCAAAATGTATCATTAACCTACAGGCTACAGCCAAAGGACAACATTTTAATAAATTTTTGAGTTCTCTTTCACTTAGGGGTGTCAAACGGGGCGAATTGGCCCGTTCCGTCCCGCCCCAATTCTCCATTTGGCGAGTCGCAACTCGTCTCGCTCCATGGACGAACCCAGCTCGTGACTCAATTCATTGAGTATGGGCCCGGGTCGACTTCCATTTTTGCAACCCACAACTCGCCCCGTGACCCAGCTCGTCTAACCCACCGACTCGCCACCAACCAGCCTCGTCTCGCGGACCCACCTCGCCCCGCCTCACCTCACCAATCCGTGAATAAAATATTTTTATTTAATTGTTTTCAAATAAACAATTTATTAATAAACAATTTTAATAAACTTTTAAATAGAAAATAAATTTTTTTTAAAAAAAATAGTTTCCAAATACTTTTTTAACAAACTATTTTCAAATAAAGTATTTTATTAAATTTTTTTTAGAATTTTTTTTTTATTAAAATTAAAAATAAGTTTTTGCAAGCAATTCGCGGACTAACTCGTGGGCTAATTCGCCAACCAACCCGCGAGTTAGCCGCCCCACCTCGCCTCGCCTCGCCTCGCCCCGCCCCGTTGACCCACGAATTAGTGGGTTGGGGCGAGTCACCCTATATCCCTTACCGAGTCAATTCGCCCTGCCCCGTCTATTTCGCCGACCCGTCCCGTGACTCGCCAAAATCCACCCAACTCGTTAAGGTGATAGGGCGGGACGGGCTGCCCCATTTGACACCTCTAATTCTACTATTCTAAAATGCCACGTGTGACGTGTAGAGACAATTGTACTGTCTAAATATAAGGTAAAAAAATTACACCTAAAGAACAAATGAAATTTACACAAATCTGTTTCAGAAAAAAAATATTACTCCGTACCAACTAGTAGTTAATGGGAGTAATTGTTACCTCTGTTGATAGGTAGGTAAGCAGATAGGCTTTAAAGAGGGATTTCTCTCTTTGTTAGAGAGAGTTTTTCTGTTTGACTGTCAGATCCAGTTTTTAAACACAAATCGATGATCAAAAAGAGACCCTCTCTTTAATAAAGTGAGGGCGCCCACTTTAAAGAATTTTCGGGACATATAACATAGGAGAAAAATTGATCATGACATCGCCGGCCAACTGCATATTTCGACATAAAAATGCAAAATTTTCATAACCTGTTTGGACATAAATTAATATGTAAAAATTTGCATTGCCCTGGAAAAATGATATGCAGAAGAGAAATTAGAACTGGCAGAAATACAAGAGCATAATTGATGGCAATTATAAACTGTAAAATGTACCATAAGGGAGGAAACTATCCCCCTAAATTTTGGAAATTTTTTTCGTATGTAATATATTGCCTAATTTTCATTCAGCCCACAAGTCGTGGCAAAATATGGATAATACTTGGGGCACACCGAACACCTAAAGACACAACTTTTGGGACACAACTTAAGAGATGCGTCTATCTCTCTGGTGTTACTGTGGGGTCCAGTGACATCACATGAGAGATATAGACACATTTTTTAGGCTATGTCCCAAAAATTATGTCTTTGAGTGTGTCCCAATCTTTACTCACAAAATATATTGCTTAATTTTAGTTCACATTTCATTTTAGCCCACTCAAAAAAGTTTCTAGCCCCCTGCTTGCATAATTAAGTGGCAAAATGAATCATAAGTGGGCACATGAACAATTAAATTAGTTGATAAATGGTATAGCATACCATACCAAGACAAGTTTGGTATTGGGACATTGGATGAAGTTTCCTTCGGTCCTAAAAGCTACTCAAAAGGAAGAGATGCAGAAAGTAAGATTTATTATTTTAGTTAAGTAATTTAAAATTTATACAAGTTGCCCCATTTCCATTAAACAAAATTGCATATATAATTTTTTCCACACATGATCTTGAAAAAGATGAGACTATGTTGGCACAAAACCAATGGGCCCGCCAGGATATTATTCCTCGAACTCCATAGTGGAAACATATATGGCAAAGTTTGTACATATATGTATATATGTACACGCACATATATGTGGTGATGTGCAAATGCATATGTACGTGCTCAAATGCCGTGCTGTACAGCTAGCGAATGCAATATGTTGAGTAAATGTGAAGACTGAAGACTTTAATGAGATGCTCTGTATTTTATGTCACAATTTTAATGAGATGCTATGTCACACTTATGTCATACTATGTCACAAAATTTTAAATGAGATGCTATGTATTTTATGTCATAATTATGTCACAATTTTAATGAGATGCTATGTGTTTTTATTTCACACTCTATATATATATGTGTGTGTGTTAATATATAATTGGTTATCCTACTTATATTGGAGTAGTGTGCAATTTTACATATTTTTGAACTAATAAAATACATGTTTTAGTACTATTAAGATAATGATACTAAAATTAGATTTAACTCAGAGTCAGAGTACAATTGCGTAGCTCATAAAGATCTCGAAATATAAATAGCACATACATGGGTGGAGTCAGAATTTGATCTTAGTGTGTCACACTTATAATTGAGGGTCCCCAAATATATGCTTATGGATGTTGCTCTAGATCAATTAAAAGGATCCATTTTCTTTTACGAAAGTTAATGGATAAAATTGGGTTTCAAAAGGCCATGGCTGAATCGAAAGAAGTTGCTAGTACAAGGGAGATTGAATCTATATTTAATGAAAATGAATAATTCGCAGGAAAAAACAATTTGATGAAATGTTAGTGAAGAGGCGATAATCCTTTCGAGTTAATTATTTCCCATGTATAGTTGATCAAGCTCTTTCTTCCCTTAAGAGTAGTTTTGATAATTTCAAGCATACGGAAAAACTTTTGACTTTTTGTTTGATTTGGAGAAGTTGAAATCTATGGATAATTACTCTTTGAAGACTTGTTGTGGCAACCTTGAAAACTTTTTAAAATATGACATGCATTCTGATATTGATGGTAGAGATTTATTTTTAGAATTGAAGGTCTTGAAAGAAGTTTTACCCAAAGACAGAAAAAAAGACAATCGAAGAGATTAACTATTTGAAAGTAATGGAAGGTTCTTTATCAAATACATATGGATTTCTTATAGAATACTGCTGACTATTTGCAGTTACAGTTGCATCTGCAGAAAGAAGCTTCTTAAAGTTGAAATTTATCAAATCATATCTTTGGTCAACCATATCACAAGAAAGATTGAAAGAATTAGTCATGCTATCTATTGAAAAAGATATGACAGGTAAGCTTGATTACACAAGCTTAATTAGTGATTTTGAGTCTAAAAATGCAAGAACGATAATATTTCAGCGATATTAAACATTTAGATTACAGTATTGTTGCCTGAATTGTTCTTAGTTAATTTTTTTTTTTTTTTTAATGTAAGTTCATGTTTATTTTTGTAGTTTATACTTGTTTGATACCTTACGATAATTAATAGATTCGTACTAGTATATAGAGTGCCCCATTTAGAAGTTCACCTAAAGACCCCTAAAACTCAGGACGGACCCTGATGGCAGTGCGGTGGCCACGCCTACAGAGGGAGATTAGTCAAGGTGTGCGAAAGCTGGTCCGAACACCTCTCCTGCCTAGCCCCAAAACAAAATGTTTTTTTTATTTTTATTTTAAAATTTTAAAGCTTCCATGCCAAAACCGCATAAAAGGAAATTATGTGATACATCCTAGTAATTTTTAGCCCCAAAACGTTATACCTTGGTCGGTTGATCCCAACATGTTATGTAATTTTTTTTTTTTTTTTTTTTTTGATACGGGGAAGGGGATGAAGTTCGAACACCAAACTTATGCATTGGAGGGGGACTTATAAATACCAAATTTATTGCCACTTGAGCTATGCCAACCTATACACATGTTATTTAACTTTGAATAAGTGGAAACCTAAAGTGATTTCAAAGCAACATATTAAAATCTACATGTAACATTTAAAGAATGAATTACAATATTTTAGTACCAAATTAGAATGTATGATACAACAAAACCAATAGGATGCATCATAAAGCTTGTTGGAGAGGAATTGATGCAGAGCTTGTTAGAGAGGAATTGATGCAATCAAAGGCGGTCCATGAGTCGAATGTAAATTCAGTGCTGATTAGTGAAACATAAGGAGGTACGTTATAAGGTTACAATAGTCTTTGTAGACTATGTACAACACAGAGTGAAAATCAGTACAACCACTGGGGTCCACTAGAAAGTGAAACAACAACACCAAAATGCAAATCAAAAACAAGAAAGAGATCTACAAAAAGTCACCAGCACACTCATGTGTTCCTACACCTTGCTTTCTTCTTCAGTAAGCATCCTGCTCTCCCTGTCCATGTCAATTCATTGAATTCATTGGAATATCATTTTAATCCTATGGACTTAAATATGTGTACATATAATAACCATATACAACTGTACCTAACAATTTGTTTGATGAATTATTTGACATTATTAAAAAATTTTGAAAGTGTTCAATTTATTTGACAACCAACATTGTGCAGCTTTTTTCAAACTCAAATTTTGATATGATTTTTGTAATGAAATTCCATATTTGATTCCTAAATATTTTCAACAATTGTATCACATACCACTCCAATAATATGGACACAACGCCAATACATTTCTGTTCGTGTGTTCCCCTCACATAAAGAATAAAAAAAAAAAGTGTGAAATTACAGTTTTAACCAAACTGTTTTTACTGTTCATAGGAGGAGAATAATGTGAGGAGAATAATGTGAACAGTTAACAAGGAAATGTAATGAAGTCCTTTCCCTATAATATTTAGAATATCCCAAATTTAAAATCCAGAACATTACTCTTTTAAAAAGAATATGCAAAAAATAATTTCACGCTAATAAACTATATTTTTTTTATTATGAAAAAGATAAAATCTCTAATTTCGTTACATTTATTTTTAAAATTTTAAATTTAAAGGGCATTTGTAGATAATGAAAGAAAAATGAGTGAACTCACTTTCTTAGGGTTAACATACTCCACGAATTTGTTCTTGCCCTTGCCATTGGGAGACTTGCGGTGATGGTCTAACAAACCATATCTTTTGATTATTTTGTCTCTCACAAACTTCTCATATATGAAAGCTGCTCCTCTGAACTGGGGCAGAACAAGCCATACCACAAATCCCAGCTTCACATCATACCATATTGGTATCCTAATAACCCAAAACCCACATCATGTTATATTTGCGTGTGTGTGTGTGTGTGAGAATATAAATTGGAAGTAGATTATATTATTGTGTTTAGTTTATAAATAAATGAGCTAGCTAGTTAGCCAGCACTGTTATTTCTTTTAAGGAGATATGTTATGCATCTAGAATTTTGTATCTCAAATATAATATTATCTAAAAATATATGATAGTGGATTCACTTGCAATAAAGGTGGGACTACTTCAGCATCCTCCGATCCGATCAGAATCTAGAGGACCAATCGGCACATGTATTTGGGACACAAAATTTAGAAAGCATAACATTAATCTATTTTCAGTGCCCGTTTAAGAACATATTATTTAGTATTCCAAAACAAAAATACTAGACACAGTGACATACAACACATTTCACATCATATTCTACAATATGGCTTTAAATGCATGTACCATGTGCTGTGTAAGTGGTGCATAGAAAAGTGTGAAAAATTCAAACAGCACAGGGTACAACACATTTAAAGCCCTATTAAAAAATGTGTTGTGAAATATATTATGTGACTAGCATTTTTGATTCCAAAAAATTAAAATTTATTTCAATCAACTTTTCCATAAAAATAAAAGGACGGTATTAGAGGGGAGGTCCAGTGGAAAAATGGCTGACACCAGGAAAATTAAAAGCTTTAACACTTGTCCGACAATTATGAGGTTGTCCAAAAACCACAATATTGAGGTTACTTCAATTCTCTCCCACTTCTTCACACCTAAATTTTAATTCCACAACAATACTAAATGCTAAAATCACAGTTTAAAAATAATTTAAAGAACTTTTTTCTTTTAAAAAAAATACTCCCTCCGTCCCATTTTGTGAGTCCATCTTTGGGAACTTAACTTATTAAGGGGACAAAAATAATCTACACATACTTTTCACAATTGCCCCTAATCATTACAACAACTTTTTTAGTTTTGTCTTGGTGTAGATTTCAAGGAGGGATAATTTTGGAAAGTAAGTAAAAATTATATACCAATTTAAGGAAAGTGGATACTATTTTGGGACATCCCAAAATGGAATATAGGACTCTCAAAATGGGACGGAGGGAGTATCTGATTTCAAGAGCTATCCTAATCGGTCTAAATGAATAATAAGAGAGTTTGCCACTTCATTAAAAGGGCATTAATCCTAAAGAAAAAAGGGCATTAAAATAATTTATAATTCAAATTTTAAAGTAATCTCCTTTAGAGCATCTCCAGGAGACTAGTTATTTTAAAATTTAAGACAAAATAGCTAGTCAGAGCGAATTTTTTTGTGCCCCAGCTGACTAGCTACATGGCTAGTCATTTTAACATATGGCTTTTGACTAGACATATTTGTCTAGCCAAGAATGACTCTCTACATTCTCTCTCCAAACCTTAACCTTTGGATCTTTCATTAATTTAATTGATACAAAATCTCAATTATAGAAAATGTAATAAAAAAAGTTGACTAGATAAAATAAAGAGCACTACTAGAATTGAAGATTAAATAGTGGATTGCTAAAATAGTTTCCAATTAAAGTAGCTAGCTAGTTATAAACCAGTTTACTGCTGGAGATGCTCTTAGGGCTTTGATAATCATTGGAACTTTGAATCCTAAATTTTCTTATGAAATTATTTGTGAGTTGCGTCATATGCAATTAATTATAAGAGCTAGCAAGCAATGAGCGATAAGTGTATGCAGGGGTGGAGGGAGCTAAGGACGAGGGTGGACCCAGTTCCCCCCAGATTTTGTAAATTAAAATTTTGCTTTTAGACCTTTTAGTTTTTTTTACTTACTATTTTATGTTTAGACCCCTCTCAACTTATGTTTAGATCCCCTCAACTCATGGTTAGACCCCCTAAACTCATTTTTAGGCTCCCAAAGGGGCCGAAGACTCAATTTAGTGCCATCAACTATATGTGTGTATATATATATATATATATATTAATATACACGTATATATAACTCAAAAACAAAAACCCCTAAAATTTTGAAAATTACAATTTAGTGTAAGAATTTTATGAGTTTTACAAATCGGCCCCCTAGAATTCTGAAAGATACCATACAATATTTACGTGTCACCAAATAGATTCATATGGATCCCCAAAAAAAGCGTCAATTATGTATAAATAGATCCTAAAAAAATCGTCAATTATATACAAGTAGACCCCAAAAAAATTGCCTCAAACCCCGTTGTAACCTAGGCCCGTGACCAAAATTCCTGACTCCGCCCGTGAGTGTATGTGGTACCATACTTGAAACCAAATTTAAAATTTAAAGTTAATTATGATCCAAACCATTGTTCATTTAAATGAGGTGGAAAACTTTTTTGCTCATCTAGAAATACATGCTATTACATATGGTTAGCAAACAGATGTATACAAAACCGTTCTTACGAGTGATTCCTCATTTTGTTGGAGTGAGGACTTCTATTTACCACGATTGTGGATCGAGTTTTCAGTCTAATGTACCCTTAATAAAAATATGATTCTAACCGCGTAAACAGAAGCCTTTATTATAACAAAATGAGGACATTCTCATGAGAATGAGAAGGACTGTACATGTATACACACACTATGTATATATTTATGAAAACTGAGTTACCATTCTAAGACGGGTAGTAGAAGCATCTCCATGAGAGTGAGAAATGAATACAAGATCCAATAAGCAAGCCACTGCTCATCATCCACCTTTGATGTGCTCTCTATTGCAATCACAGAAGCATACCTATAATACAAAGTTAACCACACACACATTCCCACAAATATATATATAAATATACAAGTTATATCACAATCCACACACACACACAAAAATCCACTTACAAGGGGTAGAGTAACATCAGCACTGGCCTGCAAGTATTAATTAAAAATTTTAATATTAAAAAGGAAAATCTAGCAAGAGAAATGAGACATATCATATTCAAAAATAAAATTACAAAATAAATATAAAAAATTACCCAGCAAGGGAGTGAACATGGGTCATCAAAGTCCAAAAGCGATTCATTCTGTCTTTCTTTGATATAACAGAGAAACAGATTGATGAGGGGCGGGGGGAAAGAAGAAGAGGAAAGTGAGAAAGTTTTGTGTTTGATGAGTGAGAAAGCGGTGTGTGGGTGTGAAGACAAAGTTGGGATTTTTTGGATTTAGGTTTGGATTTGGATTTAATTGGGAATTTGGGAGTGGGAGAGCTTATATATAACTTATTATATACATTGTCATATGTAGATTGGATGGGAACACGTGGCTTGATGGGAGGAGGAATTGGATTCTGGCTTAAACGTGGCGAACTAGGTTTAGCACCGTCCAGATCAGATTGGTTATGCCCTAGTGATAATTATTTAGAGTAATGTTATGTTTTTTTAAATTTTTTTTTTAAAAAAAAAGAGTATTTTTCAACAAATGTGATAGTATTCCAGTTAATTTTGATTGGTTGAGTGGTCCTATTATTAACGAAGAGGAGTCCACTCCCACATGTGTTAGAAAACACCTTTTAGGAAATATTTTTTGAAAAGCATAACATTACACCTGATATGCTCAGAATTATCCAGCATGGGCCCAACGGCCACGTCAGCATCGAAGACCAAGCAGAACCCTGGGGTCCACACCCAGGGCTTGCCAGCGTCACCGCTCGGGGTGCCCGCACTGCCCGGGCGTGACCTTCGGCGGCTCTCCTGGACGCGCGGCTCAACTCCAGCAGTTTCCTTGTGCGGCCAGAGTCCTATTAGGAATAAAACTCGATAGATTCCTAATCTGATAAGGATCTTCCCTTAACTTATGCACATCAAATTGTGATTGATATAGGCTTCCTAATGGATCTAAGTTTCCATGTAGAGGTGGACTCTTGCATCTATAAAAGAGCCCACCCATACCCTTCGAAAAGGGGGGAACGATCTTGAGAAACCTAATAACTAGAGCATACACTGAAACGCATATACCCGGACGGTATTACTGGTAGTGCCGCCCACCATTGTTGGCTCACCAGGCCGCCGGTGATTTGCTGGTATAGCGCCTAAACGCACACGTGGACGTAGGTCACCTCATTAACGGGGCCGAACCACATACAACTCCTTGGTGTTTCTCTGTCTCTCTCTGAATCCTCTCTTACCAATTCTAGGCACCATCAGTTTGGCGCCGTCTGTGGGAAACGACAGTTTCCTTACCAAAACAAATCTTGACTGATCGATATGGCTGCCAAGAAGGGTAAGAAGACCGCCGCTCAGAGTGGCCAGGAGACCTCGCACCAGGCAGACGGTGCGGAAGTATCACGACAAGAGGTGCCGGCCACTTCCATAAATTCTGAGCAAGTTGCCGACACGCTCGCTCAACTCCTGGAGGGACAACAACGAACCCAGCAGCAGATCCAAACGTTGCTGGCCCTGCAGGAGAAGCGCCTGGCGAGCGAGCCACCTCCAGAGAAGAGCGTGCGCGACCGTGAAGTCTCGCAAGGTAAACAGCACACCCACTCTCAGCCGGCGTCCCAGCCGGGAGAGAAACGCCCCGGAGATGGCGATTGCAGCCGAACATCCAGGCGTACCCGAGCAGGGGCATCAAGAAAACCCCGCCGGGTGCAGGATGCCAGAGACATCATCAACAACCGACGTGCCGCCCGAGGGGAGGGGTCAGGCCAGAAAACTCGGGGATCGGCTAAGGACTCCCCGGTCGGGAACCGGAGGGACCTCCGGCATACGATTACCCAGAGTAGGAGCCGGGTTCTATCCCCAAGGACGACACACTTCGAGGAGGAGGCCTCGACATCAGATCCGTCCTATCGCCCGGAAGAGTGCAAAAATACCGGGCAGGAAGACGTCAAGGCCCAGATCGAGAACCTCCAGAAGCAGATTGAGAGGTTGAGCCGCAAGTCTCGGCATGATCTCACCAATGCGGAAACGGAATCCCCTTACACAGTTCGGGTAACGCAGTTTCCCATTCCTCGCAAATTCAAGCCGCCACACCTCAGCTCCTACGACGGCACGGGAAGCCCCGTGGACCATGTCCGCACTTACAAGGCTCAAATGGCACTCGTGACGACCACCGACGAACTGCTGTGCCTGGCCTTCCCCAGCACCTTAAAGGGATCGGCCGCGCAATGGTTCCATTCGCTGAGGCCCCGGACGGTCGACGACTTCAAATCTCTGAGCAAGCTCTTCATCAGCCAGTTCGTGGGGATGCTTGACCGATCACAGCCGGACACCCAGCTGCTCACTGTGAAGCAGCGCAAAGGAGAGTCTCTGAGAGAATACGTGGACCGCTTCAATCAGCAGAGGCTCCAGATCCGTAATCTCAATGAGACAGCAGCAATCATGGCCTTTTGTTCAGGGGTCCAACACACCAAGGTTGCCACGTCGTTCCATCGTGACCGACCGACAACCCTGGTGGAACTCTCGGACAGGGTCGGCAAGCACATTGATACTGAGGAATTCCTAAGGGCAAAGCGCTCCGGAACCGTGGGAGATGAGTCTCCGAGGTCCAAGCGCAAGCACGAAGGGCCGGACAAAGCCTTGGGCAAGAAGCCCAGACAGGATCAGCAGCGAGGCGGTCAGGACCAGCAGCGGGGTGGCCGGGATCAGCCCCAAGCCACCTTCACGCCACTCTCCCGACCTATCCAGGAAGTAATGGCCGCTGCCGAGGCTCAGAGGCTACTCCCGCAACCAGCAAAGCTTAGGGCACCCCCCGGCAAAAGAAACCGGGACAAATTCTGCCGTTTTCACAGGGACCACGGCCACGACACGGACGACTGCTTTAAGTTGAAGATAGCCATAGAGAAGCTAATTGAGCAGGGGCACCTAGCCGAGTTTGTCACAACAGACAGACAACCCCGACAAGGTAACCGAACTCCGGATCAGCCTCCACCTCTCGGCCAGATCAATGTGATTTCCGGCGGCACCTCGGGCGGAGGGGATTCGCAGTCGGCAAGGAAGAGGCATGCTCGGGCATCCCGGGCGGATGTCTGGCACGTCCAATCCACCGACTCCCCGCCGTCCGACGTGTTGACCTTTTCTTCCGACGATGTGCAGGATCTCCACTGCCCCCACGATGACCCGCTGGTTGTAACGCTCTCCATCGCCAATTATGTGGTCAAGAGGGTACTAGTGGATACGGGCAGTTCATCGGACATTATGTTCATCTCAGCGTTCGAGCAGCTAGGGATATCCCGGGATCGATTACGACCGGTGACGACCCCACTGGTAGGCTTCAATGGGTCCAGCACATTGCCGCTCGGCACCATCGACCTTCCAGTCCTCATGGGAACTTACCCTCAGCAAGCCTCTGTGCTGGCGAACTTTGTTATCGTGGAAACACCATCCGCCTACAATGTCATCCTCGGTAGGCCAACCCTCAACAAAGCCAAGGCGGTCGTCTCGACGTACAGTCTGACAGTTAAGTTCCCGACCCCCCAGGGGCCCGGGAGCCTACGCGGAGATCAGATGACCGCACGGAGTTGTTACGTCAGCTCCCTGCGAAAGGGCGCCGTCACAGAATCCTTCAGCGTCCAGGAGGTGGATCCGAGGGACCCAAGCGACAAAGTCGGCCCGGTAGAGGAGTTGGAAAGAGTGGTCCTGGACCCTCAACTCCCAGACCGGACTGTCAGCGTCGGTACCCTCCTTGAGCCTAGCCTCCGGGAAAGACTCATCCAGTTCCTGCGCCAAAGCCAGGACGTCTTCGCGTGGTGCCACGAAGACATGCCCGGGATTGACTCACGGGTTATGTCTCACCGCCTCAACGTCAACCCGGACTCTCGGCCGGTGAAGCAGAAAAGACGAGGCATGGCCCCCGAAAGGCAAATTGCGGTCTCTGAGGAAGTAGAGAAGCTCCTCAAGGCGGGCTCAATCCGAGAAGTCCTCTATCCCGACTGGTTGGCCAACGTCGTATTGGTCAAAAAGAGTAACGGAAAATGGAGGATGTGCGTGGACTTTACGGACTTGAACAAAGCTTGTCCCAAGGATTGCTATCCACTGCCTAGGATAGACCTCCTTGTGGACTCCACCGCCGGCCATTCGCTCCTCTCCTTCATGGACGCCTACTCCGGGTACAACCAGATAAGCATGCACCCCGGAGACGAAGAAAAAACTGCCTTCATCACAGATCAAGGCACGTACTGTTACAAGGTGATGCCCTTCGGCCTCAAGAACGCCGGGGCAACCTACCAGCGGTTAGTCAACCACATGTTCAAAGATCTAATTGGTAAAACTATGGAAGTATACGTTGACGATCTGCTGGTCAAGAGTCGCGATGAGACCGACCACTTGGACCATCTGGCCGGAGCCTTCAGCATTTTGAGAAAGTTCGGAATGAGGTTGAACCCGGCCAAATGCACATTCGGTGTCTCGTCCGGAAAATTCCTTGGCCACCTTGTCAGCAGGCGGGGAATCGAGGCTAACCCCGAGAAAATACAGGCCATCATCAACATGAAATCCCCCCGATCAACCAAAGAAGTCCAAAGTTTGGCCGGACGGGTAGCCGCACTGAGCAGATTCGTCTCCCGAGCCACCGATCGTTGCCTGCCGTTCTTCAAAATCCTCCGAAAGGCGTTTCAATGGTCGGAGGAGTGCGAGGGGGCATTCCAGGAACTCAAAAAGTACTTGGCCTCTCCCCCTCTGCTCTCAACGCCAGCGCCGGGGGAAGAACTGATCCTATACTTGGCGGTGTCACCTTCAGCGGTCAGTTCAGCTTTAGTTCGGGAAGAGCACGGGATACAGTTCCCCGTGTACTACACAAGCCGAGCACTCCAGGGCGCCGAAAGCAGATATTCCCGGGTCGAGAAGCTCGCTTTTGCGCTCGTGACATCTGCTCGAAGGCTCCGCCCATACTTCCAGGCCCACACAATTGCAGTGCTCACAGACCAGCCGTTGCGCCGGATCCTGAGCAGACCCGAAACATCGGGAAGACTCGTCAAGTGGGCCCTGGAATTGGAAGAATTTGAAGTGGTCTACCGACCCCGGACAGCCCTCAAGGGGCAGGCAGTGGCAGATTTCCTGGTCGAGTTTACCTATGCAGAGGATCAGACCGAAGAGCTCGACCCACCAGTCTTGCCGCCCGGGCTGCAGATCAACATCCCGACCTGGATACTCTACGTCGACGGTTCTTCCAACAACCAGGGCAGCGGAGCAGGAATCATCCTGACCTCTCCTGACGGAATCCAGCTCGAGTACGCGCTGCGGTTCGGATTCCGCGCTTTAAACAATGAAGCCGAGTACGAAGCCCTACTGGCAGGGTTACAGTTAGCTACATCTATGGGAGCACAGCAGGTCCAAGGGTACAGTGATTCCCAGCTCGTGGTTAACCAAATCAGTCAGGAGTATGAGGCCCGAGAAGACAACATGGTGGCCTACCTGGCCCTTGTCCGAGCGGTTTCGAAGAGACTCAAAGGACTGGCCATCACGCAGATACCGCGGGAGGAGAACACCAGGGCCGACCGGTTGGCCCGCCTAGCTTCATCCTCTGAGTCAGACTTGCCCGGGATAAGGATAGAATACCTGCCCGAGCCAAGTGTGATCAATTCAGAAGGAATGGAGGTGGACCCGGTGGACCTGGGACCCAGTTGGATGGACCCCATAGTTACATTCTTAGCGACCGGCGTGTTACCGGACGGAAAAGATGAGGCCCGCCGCACCAAATACCGTGCAGCCAGGTACCATTTAATTGATGGCATACTCTACAAAAGGGGCTTCACCATCCCATACCTCCGCTGCGTTCATCCCTCGCAAATTCAAGCGATCTTGTACGAAATCCATGAAGGAATTTGTGGGAACCACGTTGGAGGCCGGGCACTCTCGCGGAAAGCGCTGCTGCAAGGCTATTACTGGCCAACTATGGCTCGGGATTCCAGGGACTATGTGAAAAGGTGTGACAGATGCCAAAGGTTCTCCCCCATGATCAATTGTCCGGGAGAGTTGCAGACACCCATCCTTAGCCCCTGACCGTTTGTTCAATGGGGCATCGACATAGTAGGCCCCCTGCCAACAGGAAAAGGGCAAGTCAAGTTTGCTGTCATAGCCGTGGACTACTTTACCAAGTGGGCAGAAGCCGAACCATTGGCCACCATCACCGAGAAGAAGATGGAGGGTTTTATAGAGAAGAATATCCTCAGCAGGTTCGGCACTCCCCGTGTATTGGTGAGCGACAATGGCAGACAATTTGACACCCCGGTGTTTCGGCAATTCTGCTCGGGCTACGGGATATCCAACCATTATTCCTCTCCCGAGCACCCTCAGGCCAACGGCCAAGCCGAGGTGACGAATAGGACGATCTTGCAATCAATCAAGACTCGGCTTGAAAGTGCCAAAAGTCTGTGGGCTGAAGAGTTGCCGACCCTCCTGTGGGCCTACCGTACCACTCCCCGAGCAGCAACAGGCGAAACGCCGTTCTCACTCACCTATGGCTTCGAGGCCGTAGTCCCCACAGAGCTCGGATTGCCCTCCTACCGGGTAGCCAATTTCAGTGAGCAAGGCAACGAGGAAGCTCTGAGAACCGAACTTGATTTGGTAGAAGAGAAAAGAGATCAAGCCTATCTGAGAGTGGCAGCGTACAAGCAGAGGGTGTCGAGGTACTATAACAGCAAGGTCAAGCATCGCAGCTTCCAAGTGGGTGATCTTGTCCTGAAGGCGGTAAACCAGTCGACTAGAATCCCGAATCATGGGAAGTTGGGGCCGAACTGGGAAGGCCCATATACGGTCACCCGGATTCATCGACCGGGAACCTATTGGCTACGAGATTTTGACGGGCATGAGCTTTCCCACCCGTGGAACATACAGCACCTTCGAAAATATTTTCAGTAGCTGGGATGAAGGGGGTTAGCGATCGATTAGGACTCTTTGTAGCTCTACCCGAGCAGTTAAAAATTTTTTTTTTTGAAATAAAGCAATTACCTTTCTGCAAAGTTCCTACTCAAGTGTTCCACCCCAGCACAAAAAGACCTCGGGCCTAACCCCGAGGCACCTTCAAAGACCTTGGCTAAACACCAAGGCACAAAAAGACCTCGGGCCTAACCCCGAGGCACCTTCAAAGACCTTGGCTAAACACCAAGGCACAAAAAGACCTCGGGCCTAACCCCGAGGCGCAGGCTTCGCCTAGGTCCAGCCAACGATGGGGCCTAACCCCCTAGGCAGCCAATGATGGCAAGTCTCAAAGGACCCTGCAACCACCCATGTTCCAGGTCGGTTTCCTACGGTCGGTATTCCCGTCCATCTCCCTAACAAAACGCTTGGGGGGCAAGGGAATGCAGGCTTAAACAGGAAATTAAACAAGGTTTAACCTAGGTCCAACCGACAATGGGGGCAAACCCCCTAGGTGACCCACGATGGCTAAACCCCAAAGGACCCTGCAACCACCCATGTTCCAGGTCGGTTTCCTAAGGTTGCTCGCTACTACGCACCCGCCTTACCAAAATGCTTGGGGGGCAGGGGAATGCAGCCTTAAACAGGGAATCACACCGGTCATTAACAGTACTTGGAGTCCTAGCACTCCCAAGTACTAACAGTGATCAGAGATAAATAACCCGGACGGTAAAACAGGACAAGTCCTATAATACACCGGGTATGCCTTCAAAAACAGGTCAAGAAGACCAGGCGTTCTACCAGTTACGGTCCTAAACCATTTTGCTAAGGCAGTGTTCGGTTCGACTAAAACTGGTCAGATACTGGCAGAAGACCAATTATTCAACCGGTTGCAACCCTAATCCATGTGCTAAGTGAAGGGTCTTGCAATTGAAAACTGGTCGGGGATTGGCAATCACATGGGCATGCAAGTACAAAATGTAAACAGTTAATGGAAAGGAAAGTGGCCTCAGGGGCCTTGTCATTGATTAAAAGCAGACTTGTACAGACCCTAGGGTGAGCAGTTGTAGTAGCTCACCCCCCCACAAAACAAAAAAAATACTACAACAGTAAAAGAAGAAAAAGAAAAGGCATAAAAGCCCTACTGGTCACCCACAACGTCCAGCTCTTCCTCCGCAGCAGGAGCGGCTCCAACTGGCGCAGCCTCCGCAGGCCCCCCGCCAGCAGCCCGGTCCTCTTTCCAGTAATTGGATTCGGCCCAGGAATAGCCGGAGATGTCCCAGTCCGGGTGATCCGCCATAACACGGGCAATCAGGTCCTTGTAGCCCTTGAGGAATCCAGCCTCGAATTCCTCCTCGGAATCTTTCGTCTCTGCTTCAAGGGTGGCGGTCGCTTCGGACAGAGTGGCGGTCAGAGCCTCAACATCCTTCTCGGCAGCAACCCGACCGGCCTCCGCGGCAGCAAGCTTGGCCTCTAAAGCAGCGAGCTGGGCCTCAGCAGCCGTTCGGGAAGCTCGCTCGGTTAAAACCACACCTCGGACCTCCCCCATCTCCTGGCCCAAAGCCCTAGCCTTCTCCGCCTCAGCCTCCCGGGCCGTCTTTTCCATGGAGAGGGCCTCCTCAGCAGCCGCCAGTTTCCCGGTCAGCGCGGGGAAGGTCGCCTCGGACCCCGCTGCTATACAACCGACCTGCAAACGAAAACAGCTATAAGCATTATGAGCGAAACAAGCAATAAGCACCTATGAGAAGTACGAAATATGGACGCACCATATGGCTAATGCTGTAGAGCCAAGCGGTCACGTCCTCCGGGCTTAACAAGGAGCACTTGTCCACCTGACCCGGCAGCAGAGCGGGGCGGATCCTCCCGCGTACCTCATCCGCCCTCTCAACCGGCGGCACTGCAGGAAGCCCTCTATGCACGGTCTCCTCCACAGTAGGGAAGGAGACGCCAGCTGTTTTGGAAGCAGCGGGCGTCTTGGGGGGCACGACAATGGTCACCCCGGGCGCCGAGGTGCCTACCCCCTCCTTGTCAGGGCGGATGACGATGCCCCGGGTGAGCCTCTTGAGCTTCTGGCCCTCGGTGGGCTCCAGCCTCTTCCTCTTTGGTCCAGCTCGGGCAAGCAGGGCCTCCTCTTTCTCCTTCAGCGCCGCCGCATCCTTGGGAGCCATTGCTGCAAAACAACCGGAAAGATATTAAGCCGCAAAGAGAGATGTAAGAGGAAACAATGGAATAAATAGAACGCTGACCGGGAACAGTAGGAGAGGAAGCCGGGACTTCTGAGGGCTCCGCGGGGGAATAAGACACCACTATGTCTCCCGTCGGGGACAGAACGTTCCGAATGTTGGTGGGCAACTGTGCTAAGCCCCAAATCCTGGCCTGGGATGCCTCGGAGATCTCAGGAATGTCTGCCGACCCAGCTGCAAGTAGAAGCATAAAACCGGTTAACAGGTCAATAAATCCATAAAACCGAAAGAGACAAACAAAAGAAAGACAGGTAGCCTTACCCCTCAGCTCCTTCACCCAGGATGTCCTCGGCCGGGTCCCCGCGGCCTCGTCACAAAGGAGAAGGGTGGACACTTGGAAGAACTTGCTCTTCCACCCCTTGTTGTTACTGGGGCACTTGTCGATAATCTTTCTGCCCGGCCGGGCGGAGAAAGAAAAGAACCCCAGTTCCCCGTGTACGGGAAACGGCCGATGGGCCCATAGAAACTCCTCGAGGGTCACCTCACACCCGAACGCCTGGGGCCACAGAGATATACAACCCATCAGGAATCTCCACCCGTTGGGGGCCAGTTGCCCGGGAGCAATCCCAAGGTGAATCAGGATGGCCCTGGCTACTGGGTGGAGCGGAAGGCGGAGACCTGCCATCATTGCATCCTCGAAAAGAGTCGTGAAGCCCGGATAGTAAAGGTGCGCTCCCCCGGAATTCACCGCCAAAGAGCAACTACCCGGGAAGGAGTATCTCTTCCTAATCCGGATAAGGTCCTCGGAACGCAAAATCGAGAACACTGACTCACAAGCAAACGCAACGCCGGGATCGGACTCCCCGGGCGCCTCGTCGCCCAAACCCCTAGAGACGGAGGCAACGGGGGCCCCCTCGGCGGATTCGTCATCAGACTGACGGGCTGGAATCAAGCCCTCACTCTGGTGGTCAGAAGGAGGGTCCAAAACCGGGTCGGAGCCATCCGACCGGAACATCTCGCTAATCGAACGGGACGCAGAATTGAAGCCGGAATGCTCCATCTCGGATGCCCCTGGGGAAGGAAGAGGGAGTAGATCGCGACCTAAATACGGATCGGAAACCCCGAGCCTGAGGTACAGGGAAGGCAATGTCACTAACCTAAAAGGCAGAGAGTAGATGGCCCTAAACGTCAGAAGGCACTCTCTCAGTGAAACTACGGAGACACCGGTCCGGCTCAACTGGCCTGAGTCTCCACCCGACCGGAAAAACGAGCAGAATCTAAGGAAGAAAAAATCCCACTCCCGCTCGAACCCTACCGGACTCACTCTCTCCAGTTTTACTACGAAAAGAAGAGAAGATGGGGAAAGGGAAAAAGGGAGCAACAGACGAAAGCTCGGAAGGAAGAGGACTTACAAAGCTTGCGCAGAAAAGAGAACTCGAGAATCTTGCTCGGACTAGCTTCTGCTCTCAGGACGTTCGGCGATCTCTCTGCAGTAAAGGGCCAGAGAAGTGGACAAGCATTCATTTTATAGAAACCGGGAACGGCCCAGATCAAAACGTATCCAACGGTCCGTGTGATCCCCCGCCCGAAGTTGCTGACAGTTGTCTCCTCGGGCGCATGAAACGTTGCCTAGAAAGGCGTGCGCATTAAAGGCCTGACATGACTGTTCGGTTGGCGCGCAAGTGGCTTGGTTGCGTCCGCGCTGGCATAGTTCGAACCTAACCAGGTCAACGACCAGCGAACACATGGCAGCAGCGACTCCCGAACCAACGGATCGCCCGCTCGGGGAATGCCCCGACCGACGTCTTCCTCCGGCCCCGCCCGAAGGACAAAATCCCGGTCTACTACCGAACGGTTCCCAGGGAAAATTTCAGTTTTCAACCCTCATCAGACGGAGCGTCCAATCAGCTTTGAAAATGGGGGGCAGGTGGTACGTGCACGAGAATCTCGGCGTAACCACACAGCAAGTCCACGAGGTCTATTGGACGCTGGTTGGAATTTTGGAACTCCAACCGAATAAACCACTGTCAAAATAGAAATCGGAAATACCGATAGGTCAACAACAGTTCGAGTATTAACAGCCACAACAAAGTACAATTAACGCGAAAGGGATGGCCTCAAGGACCTTGTTCATTGATTAAAAAAAAAAACTGTACAAGTTCGGGGGGCAGTTGTAGTAGCCTCCCCAAAAAAAAAAAAAAAAAAAAAAAAAGAGAAGGACGGCAGACTTCAAGTGCCCTTATCCTTCAAGGCCTTGATCTCCTCCTCCAGGGCAGCTATCCTCTCCACCAGCCCTTGGACGGTCAACTCTAGGGCGTGGACATCCACCTCCCGCATGACAAAGTTCGTCTCCAGGTGAGCGGTCTGCTTTTCCACTTCCTGCAGGCGGCCCTCCATGTTAGCAAGAGAGAGGTCCGTCCAGGTCGGCACACGGAGACCGCTCGGGGTGTCAAGCTTGCTCCTTTTCGGCGAAGGTCCAGAGACTTCACCAACAGCTTTTCCCTTCCCTTTCCCGGGCGGGGCAGGTGGCGGGCTCGCGTCCTCAGATGAAGATGAGACTGAATCACTGCTGGTGGACAAGGTGACCGGCCCCTTGGACGGCCCGGCCATGCCCGTGGCCCGTGAACCAGAGGCCATGGATCGAGTATAGCGGCGTGACCCCGAAGCCACAGCGGCAGAGGAGGGTCCAGCGCCCGCATCGTCTACTGGTCCCCCAACCAGATCAGAAAACGAAAGCCCGGCCTCGATAGCTCGGTCAATCGCCTCCGTTTCATCAGCGGTGGGGGCAATGCCACGGGAGGCGGCAAACGTTCGCCTGCAGAGGTCAGGATCAAAAGTCTCGGGGGGGCAGAGAACGCCATCTTCCAGCCAGTTGCCGGCAACCATAACCCAGGGGTATTGCTGCCAGTTCTTATTTGCAAAGTCCAGGCCTCGGACAAGGTCCTTTCCCTCAGTCCTGGGGCGGAAGTAAGGACCTCCGTTGTCGATCCCCATTATGTAGCACCTTGCGACGTCGGCGGACTGGAGGAACAACCTCAGTCGCTCGTTCAGTACCGAAATCCCCCAGAGGAGGCGGGCGACATTCGGGCGGCATCTGTGGAGCGGAATGTGCAGCCCCACGAGCAGGTCACAAAAGGAGACTGGAAGAGGAAAGCGCAGTCCCACAATTAGCAGCAGATAGCTGCTAATAAGGACGAAAGGGAAGGCCACTTCCTCTCCCTCAATGTGTGGACGAACTACTACGTCGTCCGGAATTTGGCAGTCCTCTCGGAAGGCTCTGAGCCCTTCGTCAGACGACAGGTCGATGCTGGAAGCCATTGGGAGGAAGATTGAAGTAGTATGGGCAGAGGAAAAGGGGTCGGGAGTGCTTTGCTCTGAAAACCCGCTCGGTGATTATTGATCTTCAAACAGTGGTGAATATGTAGAATGAACTGACGCTCCTTTTATAAAGACAAAGGACGGCTCAGATTGAATCAGATCGGACGGTCAGGACGTTTTCCCGCTCTTGGCGACTGACGGCTGTCACATCGGGCATACCATACGCCGCCTCAAAAGGCGCATGCATTAAATGCACGATGTGACGGTTTAGTCCCAACGCGAACGGTTCGGTTACCTCCACGATGGCGCCGTCGCATCCCAACTAGGTCTGCAAGCAGCTGACACGTGGCCCTGGGCAATACCGGACCCTCCAGGCTCCCGCTCGGTCCTTTCCCGGAAAGACAACCCCGGGTCAGCCTTACCTCGGGGAAGGCCTCGGCTTCTTCCCGAGCGGTTTCTCGTGAACAGCTCTGATTTCCAAACCTCATCAGATATGGCATCCAATTAGCTCTGGAAATGGGGGGCAGCTGATATGCTCAGAATTATCCAGCATGGGCCCAACGGCCACGTCAGCATCGAAGACCAAGCAGAACCCTGGGGTCCACACCCAGGGCTTGCCAGCGTCACCGCTCGGGGTGCCCGCACTGCCCGGGCGTGACCTTCGGCGGCTCTCCCGGACGCGCGGCTCAACTCCAGCAGTTTCCTTGTGCGGCCAGAGTCCTATTAGGAATAAAACTCGATAGATTCCTAATCTGATAAGGATCTTCCCTTAACTTATGCACATCAAATTGTGATTGATATAGGCTTCCTAATGGATCTAAGTTTCCATGTAGAGGTGGACTCTTGCATCTATAAAAGAGCCCACCCATACCCTTCGAAAAGGGGGGAACGATCTTGAGAAACCTAATAACTAGAGCATACACTGAAACGCATATACCCGGACGGTATTACTGGTAGTGCCGCCCACCATTGTTGGCTCACCAGGCCGCCGGTGATTTGCTGGTATAGCGCCTAGACGCACACGTGGACGTAGGTCACCTCATTAACGGGGCCGAACCACATACAACTCCTTGGTGTTTCTCTGTCTCTCTCTGAATCCTCTCTTACCAATTCTAGGCACCATCATAAATAGGATATCTAAATTATTTATCTGTTGATGTAAAATTTTAAAATTATTCAACAGTTATTACATAAAATTTGAATTAATTTTAAAATTAACATGACACATCAATAAATAGATAATTTATGTGTACAAAATTGGTGTAGTTAGTATTTTTCTTATTTATAAATTTATTTAGATTTAGATTTAGATTTAAAAAAAAAAACAAAGAAAAGGAAAAAGAAAAAGTTATTAGGGAACACCTGTATGTCCTGTATATCGTACTAGCTTTTGTCCCTTTCTCCATGCATAAGCCACGTGTTTCTGATTCTCATGCATTGGGTCGGTGGCACTGGTCGCCTCAAAAGATGATCGGTTCAGACATTCCAATGTTTATTGGAGAGCACTTCAACAGAGTTTGAAACTGTTTTTTTGTATAAGTAGTGTTATAATTTTTATTGCTCGAACTGTGTCTATCACAGTTTGAACAGCACTGCACTGTGAGCACAACACTGCTCTCCATGTTTATTGGAGTAGATATTAGTAAAGTTGTTTCAGTACATTTTGTTAGATTCTCTCAAATAGATGCACAATTTTCAAAAAAATTATCCCATCTGTTCCAAAATAAGTGTCCACTATCAATTTGCACAATGGTTAAGAAATGTGCATTATATTTATTATTATTTTTTTTTTTTATCATTTTTTCCACTTTTCCATATTACATTTGATGTGATATTGACTTTCTTACTCATTTCATTTTTTCCACTTACATAGAAAATGATAATTGTCTTTTATTATGAGGGTAACATAGGTAGTTTATACAAAAATTGTTGTTGACTTTCAAGGTGGACACTTATTTAATTTGGAACATAAAAAAACAGGAAAGAAATGTGGACACTTTTTTTGGAACGGAATAGATATTTAAAAAAAAAAAAAAACAACAATAAAAAAATAGCTTTAAAAATTGTGAGAAGAACCTAACGAAATGTATTGAAACAACTTTACTAAAGTCTTATATATCAATTATTATTATTATTATTAGGGATATGTTAACATGTGTCCTAAGGACAAATGTTAAGGGGCTTAAAGTAGTACTCACTCCGTCCTATTTTTTGAGTCCTATTTTAGGAATCTAACTTTTTAAGAGGATAAAAAGAATCTACACTTACTTTCCCAAAATTACCCTTAATCATTATAACAATTTTTTTTAATTTTTTATTTAATTATAATTTTTTTTAACTTTGTCTTAGTGTAGATTTCAAGGAGAGGGTAGTTTTGGAAAATAAGTAAAAAATGTATATCAATTTAGGAAAGTGGACAATAATTGTAGGACATCCTAAAATGGAATGGTGGACTCAAAAAATAGGACGGAGAGAGTAAAAAATATATGGGGAATCCACACTGATAAAAAATAGGTGTGAATTTCACTCATTTATTTTTATTTGTGGCTATTTTTAACTCATTATTATTATTATTATTTTTTTTGTTTCCTTGGATTACTAAAATTGAAAAATAGCTTTCATGGGCTATGGATTTAAGTGCTTATGTTTGGCCAAGGGAAAAAGGAATGAGAAGTCAAGGGTAATGGGAAAGATGAAAGGAAAAGAAGCTTTGATGCATTTTTCATCTTGTCCACCATTTGAGCCATGTTTGTGTGAGAATTCGTTCCACATCGGATAAAATTCAAAATGTTAGTTTGATACATTAAAATCAATTGTGCTGCTAGAAGTAACTTAGACTTAAGCATTTTAAAGGTTAATATGACAGGTCAGTCAAATTGTTAGATCAATGGACTTTGAGACATTACAAAGGGTATCAGAGCTCAACACTGTGTGAGGTTGCCGTGGTGATATGGTAGAGGAGTCGAGGCTCCGGAGAAGGGTTGAGGCCCCAAGGTAGTTGTCTTTGAGTGTGGAGATGATTGTGAGATCCCGTCCCACATGGAACTATTAAATGTTAGTTTGATAGATAGGAAGGGGATGAAAATATAGTGAGAAATAAATTACATAAATAAGAATTTGTGAGTTACTTTTCTTCTTTTTTTTCATAAGTTATAATTATAAGTTGAATTCTTATCTATATTATCCTTTAAAGAGAAAAGTAGGGGTCACACTCTACTTTTTACAGTTACCCATATTTACATAATAACCAATAAGCTTTAATCACCTAAAATACAACTATGGAAGGACAAAAGTGTCGTTACCAAAATCAAATAGAAACCGTACTATAAAACAGCCATACACAAAGTGCCTCCTAAGAGCATCCACAGTGGTGTTAAAAACACCACTGAGCTTAGGTAAACTTAAGGGTTTTGGTCCATTTTGTTCTACAATGGTGTAGATAAAACTAATGTATACATTAGTTAAACTTAAGGAAACTTAACTTTGTGTTACACTTAAGTTCCACTAAGTTCAGCTAAGCGGCATAGTGTGTGCCATCTACCATTTTATTAGAAAACTTCACGGCATAGTGAGTGTCGGCCACTATCTCACGGCACACAGTGTGCCTTTTACCTTTCTCACGGCACACACTATGCCTTCTACCACTTTATGTACCATTCTCATGGCACACACTGTGCCTTCTACCTCTGTATGAGAAAACTTCACGGCACAGTGTGTGCCGGCCACCATACTCATAGCACACACTGTGCCGTCTACCATTCTCATGGCTTTGTGAGTGTCGTCCCCCAGTTTACACTTTACACCACTACAATGCGCACCAAACATATATAACAACTTAGCTTAAGGTTACCTAAGTTTTTAAAACACTACTACGGATGCTCTAAGACTGCTCTCTCTCTCTCTCTCTCTCCAACTGTATTCAAATATGCCTATGTCTACGCATCCACTATCAAGCATATAATTACAGTGGCCAAAGGAGAGTACACACTCTCACCAAAACAAATGAATGATCTCTCCAAAACAAAGAACAATATTATCTCTCTCTCTCTCAAAAGATGTAAGGTTTTTCCAAACAGACAAATTGAACCAAGAGATTCTCCAAATTGAACCTTAAAGGTTCTCTGAAAAACAATAAGCCCTAATATCTTAAAGTTTTTTCCAATGACCCCAAAGATACCTTATGTAGGGCCTCACATATTCCCTATTCTAATATATATGCCAAGGATTTGTTGGCAAAAAATGAATTAGGAATCCAAAAACGAATAGGAAAACTTATTTTCGTCAAAGCTGCCAAAATTGAAATTCTCGTGCACGCTCGAGCGGGTGTTCGCGCTGGCAGGCCATCTAGCGGGCGACATTCTGAGTAATAAAACACATAATCCTCGCACACAGCTCGCTTGAGCAAGGTCTCACCCGAGCGGTTTGCTCGTGCGACAACGAGCTTTTCAGATTCCTTCTTCTTCTTCAATCAAATCGAGCTAATTTCCTACAATCTCCACCTTAACGAGATTTCCTCAACTTTGCAAATTGAGCCACAAGACTCCAAATCCAACATACTGTACATACATACATTGATGTGAATGACGTATGTGGGTGCTATAGTCCCATATATATATTTACAGAGATATTTGTTTACGTTTTTCTTTATACAAAATTGGTTTTTTGTTTCTTAGGCATCTCCCATTTTTAATTTTTGATACACACCTATGATTGGTCAGTAACACAAAATCAAACTAAGTTAACTAACTACTCTGCATTATTGAATACACATGTAAACCCATATATGTATTTACATACTATTTCTATACACTATTATATATGACTGAACAACAAAGTGAATGCTTCATAATCACAAAAAAAATAAAATAAAAATAAAAGTGATTTTATTCAACATGAGAAGTTGGGGGTTGTTAGTGGTGGTCCGGTGGGCCACTGGTGGTGTTATTATTACTAAAAGAAATATTTTATACAGTAAGTGAAATTCAAGTTTTTGAAAAGATGCAGAACCAGTAGTAATACATATTCAACTATTTGGTGCAAATCCTTTTTATTGCACACAAATCCATGCTTAACTTAAACTTATTCCTAAAACTGGCTTTTCCAAGAATTGGATAGAAACCACAGTGCAACCTTTTTTTTTTTTGGTTGCATTTACCAAAAAAAAAAGCACTGTTGAGTGGGTTCCTTGACGTTTTTTTTTTTTTTAAATAATGAAGGATTGTGAAGTTTTGTGTTTTTTTTAAGTGTCAAGATTATTCACCACAAAATATTTTATTGGTTAATTTATAAATACAAAACAAAAACAACGCGTTGCACACCACGCGACGCGTGTGTCCGACTGCTAGCAACTATTAATATTGTTAAATTATGGAGAAAACACTAAAAAAAAAATATAAGAAAACTATTTTTCTTTTTTCTCGTTTTACTTTCAAACGCGTGTGTCCGACTGCTAGTAACTATTAATATTGTTAAATTATGGAGAAAACACTAAAAAAAAATATAAGAAAACTAATTTTCTTTTTTCTCGTTTTACTTTCACTTGTCTTTTCCTTTTGCATCACTTCACAAATCATACAAAGCCTCTGTATGGGCCTTGAAAATAGACCAACTTGCTAATTGTTAATGTAGTGGGTCTTGTGTGTACCGAGGCCCATAAAACAGGAATTGTATGACCGAGCCATTACGGCATTACCGTAGTATTTTGAAGGCCGTTCCATAAAAGTGTCTATTTCTCTGTGTTATTGTGGGGTCCATTGACATTACAAGATGACACAGGAGAGGGATAGACACACTTTTGTGAGTTATGGATGGAAAGTTGTGTGAAAGTTGTGGGTGAAGTATTACTCGTTCCATAATGCTTGTACAGTACCACATAATTATTTAACAAATGCTAGCAGGGGTTGTTTGATGTTTCAAAACACATAAATTAGCCCAAAATGTCGCGAGCAAAATGTGGTGTAGGTTCTATTGCCTCAATTAAGAGGACTTTTTATTGTAAAAAACAAGAACAAAAATATGAAAAGAAGAAGAAGATGGTAGACATCAACTTTGGGCTAAGTACTTAAAACTAAATTAGCAAACAAAGGCAATAAACAAACAATCTCAAACATGGTCCTAACTGCTTCGAACAATGAAATGTATCAACATGCATAAGGAGTGAAAAGACTTCATTGAAATTAAGGCATTAAAGGAATACTAAACTAGTCTAGACTAAAACAAAAGCATAAGCCTTAGATTGTAACCAACTAATGAACTAATGACTAATGGAAAGTTATGAACCACCGACACTTCAAAAACTGAAGCGTACTAGTGTCCGACACGTATCAGACGCGGACACGTGTTCGACACGCCAAAAGTGTGTCCAACTTTGTGTAATTGAGTTTTAACCCCCGGACACGTCCCCGACACACAAGGGACACACACGGACACTCACGGGACACGCACGGGACAACAATTTTTTTTTTTAATCCTAACTCTATTTGTGTAATTGAGTTTTAACCCCAGACACGTCTCCGACACGCAAGGGACACGCACGGACGCTCACGGGACACTCAGTCTGGGGGATTTCTGCTTTTGTCTTGGGCTTTATTTTTTTATTTGGTTTGCTTTTCCTTTGTTTAATTAATTGGTGTTTCACTGTTTCTTTTTCTTTGAAAGTGATAACTGATAGTAGCTAATAAATGAGTAATTAATTTAATAATTTCAGTGTTTAATTGAATAAAAGTTAGGTACAATTTTTAAAAAATATAATAGTTCCTAGTGGGCATTTTTTAAATTTGATAATTGATATTGTGTAGGTATGAATTCTCATTAATTTTAATTGGTGTTGCTTTCTATTGGTAATGGGAGATTAGTTTTATTGGTATTTGTTCAAATTTATGCAATTTTTTTTTAAAAAATCTAACAATGTCAATAACTAGACTAGTGGGTATTTAAACTTGTAAGTAAAAAAAAAGGGCAGCCCAGTGCACGAGGTTCTCGCCAGTGCGGGGTCTGGAGAGGGTGAGATGTACGCAACCTTACCCCTGCAATCAGAGAGGTTGTTTTTGAACCCGTGCTTGTAATGCTATGCTGTCACAGCCCGGTCCCACAATAGCGGAACCGGAGTCCGTGGCACGCCACCGAGGCTAAACCAATTCATTAACGTTCCCAAAATTAGGTTTGAAGAACACACGCAGCGGAAAACAAAACACATTTTAAAACCAGAGGTTCAGTCGACTGCTCAGTCGACTGCTAAGTCGACTGCTCAGTCGACGGAGGCGGGCAGGGATTTTAATATCAAATTTCAGTCGACTAAAAATGGAGGTCCAGTCGACTGCTGAGGGGTCCAGTCGACTGCCGAGGGGTCCAGTCGACTTCTTTTGCAAAAAAGAAGCAGAAACTAACAGGCTCAGGGGTTCAGTCGACTGCTCAGTCGACTGCTCCCCTGGCAACAGCCCAATCTGCAGGAAACAAGTTTTAAAAGCTTTTTAACTTCTATCCAATGATCAACCACTCAAACCAAACTTAGTCCAAAGTAATCTTAACTGTATTAAAGCATTACCAAACATCATTACAACATGTTATAGTCTATTACAACGGTTTAAAATCCATTCTAACATACCAAATTAAACATGGGTTAAAACAATAGAAATTCTTATTACAACCTTTCTAGGATCCCAAAACTACAAGATTTACATTCAAGTTGCCTTCTAAAAGAACTCCCAACCCACGTGCTCACTTCTGCGATTCCTCGCCAGCATTTACACCTGAAATGGTTATTTGAATAACCACACATATTTCGATTTGTTTAAGCTAATGCTTAGTGAATAAAACAACATATGCACATGAATGATAAACATGTCCGCATTCACATCTCTACATTTCATACTAGTCGCCGGAGACTCACGTGCCCGTCCATATTCCCAATCTGCGACTCCTCGCCAATAAGTCCACGCGAAAGGGTAAGACCCACGATTCTTTTCTTCAATCGTGCGACCTTAATGCCTATATCGGCTCCACAAAATGGCACGGTGACCACGTGCTCCTTCTGACCCACATAAGCAACTTAACATGCTCAAATACATATCACCATGCTCGCGATAATCAAAACATATCACCGTGCTATTGAGCCTACTTATCAATATAAATGCCCAATATGAACTACACAATATATCTCTAGGAATTAATACATGCTATTCAAACATAACATGAATACATGCCAAGAAATCATTCCAAAACATAGTTGAATCACTCACCTCCAAATAACGCTCTTATAATTCAATCTGAAGAAAACCCGTGCACAAAGAACGTGCAGAAGTCCGTCTAGTACAATTCCTATGGATCAAAATTCCATTTATCAACTTTTATGAAAAATTCTAGAAAATAACTTTTCGGAAAACTTAGCCAAACAGGCCCTAACATATATCAAAACGAAGCTATTACCTCGAGGAGCTCGAATACGAAATCTGGGAGAAAACAAACTGACAGAAGGTCGTCGTTTGGCGTCGCAAAGCTCTAAGCAATCAAATCTCCCTCTAGCCCCCCTTTTTGGCCTCCTCTTGAACTTAGGTTAGAAGTTAATGAAATATCTAAGTTCATCTCTATCTATATATAGGCAACATTCTCGGGGAATTACGTTTACCTCCCCATGAGTTTTCCAAACTCCTAATCAGTCTCTGAAACTTTCTATACAGCTTATTCACAGCTTTACGAGTGAAACCTCAAAATTATAAAAGTTTTCGACTAAGTTTCGTTTGGTTGCTAAAACGCGAATTTCTATATGACGTTTCCGAAGTTGCTAATTAGCCTACCAAATTAATAGCGTGTTCATTCGTCCTTACCAGGATACTAAATCTAACAACAGAAATAAATTCTACAACAGAAAATAATACAGATATTGAAATACACAGGTAAACATTTATTTTCAGATAAACATTTAAAGTGTTCCACAATGACCGTCTCACACTCGGAGAGATGTCACAACAACAAAATTCTAAATCACCACAGTCTCAGAGGGTTCTCTAATACAGACACCCAAATCAACTCGTGAGTCAAAACTCACTCAAACATGTGTCATAAGACACGCCACATCACATTATCATGCATGACAATGTAATGCAAATGACATAACACAAATGTGGGTGTTATAATACTCTCCCCCTTAAAAGAAGTTTGTCCCCAAACTTGTACCTCATGTCTCGAAAAGGTATGGATACTGAGTACGCATCTCATCTTCTATCTCCCACGTCATCTCTTCCGTAGTTTGACTACGCCATAACACTTTCACTTTCGATATTACTTTATTTCGTAAGACTTGATCCTTCCGATCTAAGATCTCTACCGGATATGCGACATACGTTAAATCACTCTGAATCTCATTCGGCGTCGGAGCTATCACTTGATCTCTCTCTTCCACTAACTGTTTGCGTAACAACGATACATGAAACACGTTATGAACTTGAGCATACTCGCTCGGCAAGTTCAAACGATAAGCTACGGGTCCAACCTTTCCAATGATTTCAAAAGGTCCTACATACCTCGGTTGAGTTTCCTGTATCTACCAAATCTGGTTATTCCCTTTGAAGGTGACACCTTCAAATACACTAAGTCTCCTACATCAAATTCCAACGGTCGTCTGCGCTTGTCGGCATAACTCTTATACCTACTCTGAGCTGTCAATAACCGTTGTCGAATTACCTTTATCTTATCCGTCGTCTCTTGTACAATTTTCGGTCCTTCAATCTTTCTTTCTCCCACCTCTGTCCAACTAATCGGTGAACGACATACACGACCATATAAAGCTTCATAAGGAGCCATCCCAATACTCGATTGAAAACTGTTGTTATATGCAAACTCAATCAACGGCAAATGGTCTTCCCAATCACCCTGAAAATCAAGTACACATAACCGAAGCATGTCTTCCAAAATCTGGATTACTCTTTCTGATTGACCATCAGTCTGAGGATGAAAAGCTGTACTAAAGTGCAATTTGGTACCCATTGCTTCTTGCAAGGCTCTCCAAAACTTCGATGTAAAACTACTATCCCTGTCCGAAACGATAGAAACTGGGATACCATGTAGTCTCACAATTTCGCGAATATACAACTTAGCTAACGTCATCGGCTCAGTCGTTCGAAGTGGTAGGAAGTGCAACGACTTCGTCAAACGATCAACGATCACCCAAATAATAGTGTTCGATCTCTTCGACCTCGGAAACCCACTAACAAAATCCATTGTTATGTGCTCCCATTTCCACTCGGCCTTTACTTGTTGACAACTCGTACATCGTGAAACGTATCGTGCTATTTCCCTCTTCATTCCCGGCCACCAATAAACATGTCTCAAGTCTCTATACATCTTGGTGCTTCCCGGATGAACGATATACTTCGTGTTGTGTGCTTCTTCTAGGATGTTTCGCTTCAACTCTTTCTCACTAGGTACACAAATTCTACCCCTCAATCTCAACACATTGTTCTCAAACGTGAATCCCGGTTGTTTGCCCATTGGAATCTCATCACAAATCTTCTTCAAAGCCACGTCTTGAAGTTGTTTCCCCGTGATCTCGTGAATCAAGAGTGGTTGTGCCACAATCGTCGACATCAATCCACCTTCAATCCTCGGAATCACCTCAAGCTCCATATTCTCCATATCTTGTATCAATTCTTTTTGAGAAGTCAGATCTGATGCGGTGTTGGTTGGTACCTTACGACTAAGAGCATCGGCGATGACATTCGCTTTGCCCGGATGATACTGAATTGACAAGTCATAGTCCTTCATCAACTCCAACCATCTCCTTTGCCTCATGTTCAAATCTCGTTGTGTAAACAAGTACTTCAAACTCTTGTGATCCGTGTATATCTCACATTTTTCTCCGTATAGATAATGACGCCAAATCTTCAATGCAAAAATCACGGCGGCCAATTCTAGATCATGTGTTGGATAATTCTTCTCGTGCGGTCTAAGTTGTCTCGACGCATACGCAATGACTTTATCACCTTGCATAAGAACGCAACCTAAACCTCTATATGAAGCATCACTGTAAATAATAAATCCTTCAGTCCCTGATGGAACGGCTAATATTGGTGCTTTCACTAGTCGACCCTTCAACTCTTGGAAACTTTCTTCACATTCTGGACTCCAAACAAAAGCAATATCTTTCCTCATTAACTGTGTCATCGGCATTGCTATACGCGAAAAGTCTTTAACAAATCTCCGATAATACCCAGCTAATCCTAGGAAACTTCGGATGTCTGTCACATTCGTTGGTCTCACCCAGTTGGTAACTGCTTCTATCTTCTGAGGGTCTACAGAAATTCCCTTTGCCGACACTATATGTCCAAGGAAAGCTATCTCGGTCAACCAAAACTCACACTTCTTCAATTTGCCGAATAATCTATTTTCACGCAATCGTTGTAAAGCTAATCGCAAATGATGCTCGTGATCTTCTACGCTTTTGGAGTAGATTAGGATGTCATCTATGAACACGATAACAAACTCATCTAAATAATCTTTGAAGACACGGTTCATTAAGTCCATGAAAGCAGCTGGTGCATTAGTCACTCCAAATGGCATAACCAAAAATTCAAAGTGACCATATCGAGTCCTGAAAGCTGTCTTCTCAGCATCTTCCTCTTTGACTTTCAACTGATGGTAACCGGATCTCAAGTCAATCTTCGAAAATACCTGAGCCCCTTGTAACTGATCAAACAAGTCATCTATTCGCGGCAACGGATACTTGTTCTTGACGGTCAACTTATTCAACTCTCGGTAGTCGATGCACATGCGCATTGTTCCATCTTTCTTCTTCACAAACAAGACTGGAGCTCCCCACGGCGAAACACTCGGTCGGATAAAACCCTTCTCCAACAGTTCTTCTAACTGAACTTTCAATTCTTTCAACTCTATCGGTGCCATTCGGTACGGTGCTTTGGATACCGGTTGTGACCCTGGTACTACTTCTATTGTGAACTCAAGCTCTCTTTCAATCAATACGTCGGGTAAATCATCGGGAAAAACATCTGAAAATTCTCGAACTACTGAAATGTCTTCTATTAGTGGTCCAAGAACTCGCGTGTCGATAATTGAACATAAGAAACCCGAACAACCCTTCTTCAACATCTTACTTGCTTGAATCGCCGATATTAAGTACGGCGGTACGATCACTCCCTTACCTTGAAAAGTAAACTCTTCTCGTCCTGACGGATAGAAACTAACCTGTTTCTGTTCACAATCGATTTTGGCTTGATTAACCGACAACCAATCCATACCCAAGATAACATCAAAGTAATTCACCGTCAACGGAATCAAATCAACGCTCAAGACTTTATCACCTATCTTGATTTCACATGACTTGAATATCGAAGAAGTAACTAGTGGTTCACTACTAGGCAATGATACACACAAGTCATATCCTAGCGGTTCTGACTTAACAGTTAAATGCTTAACAAAATCACGTGATACAAATGAATGCGTCGAACCAGAATCCATAAGTATACGTGCAGGATACGAACAAATAGGAATAATACCTGATACGACGGTATCATCCGTATTCCCCGGCCTGAGCTGGAAGTATCGTCCTTGTTGTTGCGCGACTCCTTTCCCTTTATCCACTCGAGGTTCTACCCTTAATCCGCTTGGCACACTAGATGCCCCGGTACTCATTCCCGGTTGTCTCTTACTCGGACAGTTCTTTGCTATGTGTCCCGGTTGTCCACACTCAAAACATTTTCCTCTCGTTTCTGGATTATAGCCCTTGGCGTTCGAGGTTGTGTTTGGTGTAGTCAAATTCGCGTTCAAAGGACAATTCCTAGACACATGCCCCAATTGTTTACAATAAAAGCAAGTGATCAATTGATGGCAGGTTCCTCTGTGTCGCACGTTACATGTTGGGCACAACGGTCTCGAATCTCCAACAAACACACTTCCTCCTTGACTACCCATATTCGATCCTGAACCTAGCGTAAATGGTTTCTTCGCATTCCCTTGACCCTTACTCCGACTGTCATTTGCTCTCTTCCCTTGTTGTCCCTGTCGATATCTGTCGACACTTTTCTCAGCAATACGGGCAGCTTCCTCAACTAGAGAAACGGTCGGGTGTTGCAACATATCCACACAGCCACGGATATTCTCTCTAAGTCCTTCCTCAAACTTACGAGCTTTATCCCTATCAGTTGGAACGGTAGTTTTCCCAAATCGTAACAAGGCATTGAAACGAGAAACATACTCACCCACGGTCATATCTCCCTGAATCAAACTTGCAAACTCTTGACGTTTCTGAGTATAAGCAGATTGCGGAAAGAAACGTTTGTTAAATTCTTCTTTAAATGCTTCCCACGTAGTTGGCTTCCCCTGTTCAAGCACGTTGTTCCACCAATCCAAGGCTTCACCCATCAACGTATCGAATGCGCATAAAATTTTCTCCTCGTCGGTACATATTACCTGACGGAAATGTCTTTCCATGTCCATCATCCAATGATCGGCCAAGTCTATGTCAATTTGCCCATGATACAACGTCGGTTTTCGCTTATGAAACTGTTCCACGATTGTGTGTTGAGGTCGCGGTGTCGATGGTGCATTGACATAACGAATTTCCACTTGTGGAGGCTGAACGTTCATCTGTTCTCTTTCACTTACCGCTTGTATGAAATTTCCCACCATATTCACTATTTGGTCCATCCGCGAATGCGGTGACAATTCTCTTGGTAGATCAACCATAACGTTTCAAATATTTCTCCCTGTTGAGTTCAATGCATAATGACCATGCATGCTATGCCACAATATAGATATATGTGCACAGTTCATCACAATCAACAAATGCTAATGCATGAAGCATTTATA
The DNA here is from genome assembly GCA_033977485.1 of Hydrangea macrophylla. NCBI lineage: Eukaryota > Viridiplantae > Streptophyta > Magnoliopsida > Cornales > Hydrangeaceae > Hydrangea > Hydrangea macrophylla. Next base: position 98,726,849 of record CM066985.1, read on the forward strand.
CAATGATAACCATTATCTTTACAATTACACACTCCACTTGACGTCGCTCAGCATATATAACGTCACTCGTTCCCAAGGCTCTAAACTTATGCTCTGATACCACTAAATGTCACAGCCCGGTCCCACAATAGCGGAACCGGAGTCCGTGGCACGCCACCGAGGCTAAACCAATTCATTAACGTTCCCAAAATTAGGTTTGAAGAACACACGCAGCGGAAAACAAAACACATTTTAAAACCAGAGATTCAGTCGACTGCTCAGTCGACTGCTAAGTCGACTGCTCAGTCGACGGAGGCGGGCATGGATTTTAATATCGAATTTCAGTCGACTAAAAATGGAGGTCCAGTCGACTGCTGAGGGGTCCAGTCGACTGCCGAGGGGTCCAGTCGACTGCTTTTGCAAAAAAGAAGCAGAAACTAACAGGCTCAAGGGTTCAGTCGACTGCTCAGTCGACTGCTCCCCTGGCAACAGCCCAATCTGCAGGAAACAAGTTTTAAAAGCTTTTTAACTTCTATCCAATGATCAACCACTCAAACCAAACTTAGTCCAAAGTAATCTTAACTGTATTAAAGCATTACCAAACATCATTACAACATGTTATAGTCTATTACAACGGTTTAAAATCCATTCTAACATACCAAATTAAACATGGGTTAAAACAATAGAAATTCTTATTACAACCTTTCTAGGATCCCAAAACTACAAGATTTACATTCAAGTTGCCTTCTAAAAGAACTCCCAACCCACGTGCTCACTTCTGCGATTCCTCGCCAGCATTTACACCTGAAATGGTTATTTGAATAACCACACATATTTCGATTTGTTTAAGCTAATGCTTAGTGAATAAAACAACATATGCACATGAATGATAAACATGTCCGCATTCACATCTCTACATTTCATACTAGTCGCCGGAGACTCACGTGCCCGTCCATATTCCCAATCCGCGACTCCTCGCCAATAAGTCCACGCGAAAGGGTAAGACCCACGATTCTTTTCTTCAATCGTGCGACCTTAATGCCTATATCGGCTCCACAAAATGGCACGGTGACCACGTGCTCCTTCTGACCCACATAAACAACTTAACATGCTCAAATACATATCACCATGCTCGCGATAATCAAAACATATCACCGTGCTATTGAGCCTACTTATCAATATAAATGCCCAATATGAACTACACAATATATCTCTAGGAATTAATACATGCTATTCAAATATAACATGAATACATGCCAAGAAATCATTCCAAAACATAGTTGAATCACTCACCTCCAAATAACGCTCCTATAATTCAATCTGAAGAAAACCCGTGCACAAAGAACGTGCAGAAGTCCGTCTAGTACAATTCCTATGGATCAGAATTCCATTTATCAACTTTTATGAAAAATTCTAGAAAATAACTTTTCGGAAAACTTAGCCAAACAGGCCCTAACATATATCAAAACGAAGCTATTACCTCGAGGAGCTCGAATATGAAATTTGGGAGAAAACAAACTGACAGAAGGTCGTCGTTTGGCGTCGCAAAGCTCTAAGCAATCAAATCTCCCTCTAGCCCCCCTTTTTGGCCTCCTCTTGAACTTAGGTTAGAAGTTAATGAAATATCTAAGTTCATCTCTATCTATATATAGGCAACATTCTCGGAGAATTACGTTTACCTCCCCACGAGTTTTCCAAACTCCTAATCAGTCTCTGAAACTTTCTATACAGCTTATTCACAGCTTTACGAGTGAAACCTCAAAATTATAAAAGTTTTCGACTAAGTTTCGTTTGGTTGCTAAAACGCGAATTTCTATATGATGTTTCCGAAGTTGCTAATTAGCCTACCAAATTAATAGCGTGTTCATTCGTCCTTACCAGGATACTAAATCTAACAACGAAATAAATTCTACAACAGAAAATAATACAGATATTGAAATACACAGGTAAACATTTATTTTCAGATAAACATTTAAAGTGTTCCACAGTGACCGTCTCACACTCGGAGAGATGTCACAACAACAAAATTCTAAATCACCACAGTCTCAGAGGGTTCTCTAATACAGACACCCAAATCAACTCGTGAGTCAAAACTCACTCAAACATGTGTCATAAGACACGCCACATCACATTATCATGCATGACAATGTAATGCAAATGACATAACACAAATGTGGGTGTTATATATGCTTGTAAGTATATAGCATTAAAACATATTTTTAAAAAATATTTAAAAATAAACGTATCCCTGACGTTTCGTGTCCTTGTTTTTTAGAATTTGACGTGTCGGCGTGGCCGTATCGTACCGTGTCGCGTGTCCGTGCTTCCTAGCACTACACCAAAAGAGCACATTTCTAACGGTAATTTACCGTTAGTAAAATTATTCCTAACGGTAATTTACCGTTAGGAATAAAGCGTGGCTAATAATTCTAACGGAATTTCTAACGGTAATTTTCCGTTAGAAAAAGTATTTTTACTAACTGTAAATTACCGTTAGTAATATGTTTACTAATGGATATTTTCCATTAGTAATTTATTATTCCTAACGGAAAAATTCCGTTAGTAATATTTATTCTAACGGTTTATATTCTAACACTTTTATATACAAAAATACTAACGGTAAATTACCGTTAGTAATGAAATTACTAACGGTATGTAATATGACAGTTTCTAACACTTTTGAGATAATTACTAACGGATATAAACCGTTAGTTATTTTATTACTAACGGTTTGTTTTCTAACACGTGTAAGAATACTAACAAAAATTATCCGTTAGTAATTATTTTAAATATGAAAAACATAAATACTAAAATATGCCCCCCAATTTTATTTGCACCTAATTTCTATCACAGCCACATCACATTTACTATAAATATTTAATAAGCTCAAATCCAAACCATAATAAATACAAGCTCAATCGATATTAAATACAAAAAATATAATCCAAAATACACATAATTATCCTTAAATACATACTGTTTCTAAATCCAAACCAAAACTAACAAACCATGTTTGAAATTGAACGAGTAAATCCATCCAAAACTAAACTAAACCAACTGACAAATAAGCCATGTCTGAAATTTAAAGTCAGAGTAAATAAGACAAACACAGTCAACCAATCGTGCCAGGTGATCCCTGTCTGTGACACTCAAGCCAAATCACAAATCCCACTTGAACAAAGTCTGCCAATGTATCTTGTCCCTCTTGAGGATCCCACAAACGAGCATCGGGTTCAAACACTTCTTGGATATAAACTTTCTTTTCGCCAATACCAACTTGATGTGTCTGGTATATCTATGAACAAACTTGCTTCATATCCTGTCACACCCGTTCCAGAATTTCATAGTTTAATCATGCATGATATGAAATTTTATGAATTATCATTGATATATGATAATTGAGGATAAGTGGTTGACTGTGGTCAACGGTAAGGTGTCAGTGAGGACACGAGAATATGGAAGTTCATATTGCATAATCATGAGTAAATGACATTTATATGATTTAAATGTTATTTGACCTTATCTGGTATTTCTATGAATAGTAATTATACCTGTGTAGTATAATTCTGGTAAATTTGAATATGATAGTCATTTTGAGAACTGTGGTGAGAACGTGAGAGATACGTTAATAGAAAAAAAAAGGTAGGTTGTGTAGAGATTTCACAGAATATAGTTTTCGGACGTTATTTTGGACCCAAACGAAACTTAGTCGAAAACTTTTGAAATTTATAGTTTTTACTCGTAAAGGCATAAAATGGATGTGTGTGAAGTTTCGAGAACTAATTAGAAGTTTGAGGAACTCATGGGGAGGTAAGCGTAATTTCAAGAACTTTTGCCTATAAATAGATGAGGATGAGATTCATTCTCATCCAAACTTTCCATAAATATCTAGAGAGAGGAGAGAGAAGGGAGATTTGGAGCCAACGGGCTTTGCGACGCCGATCGACGACCGTTCGTCCGTCAGATTTTCTCCAGATTTCAGATTTGAACTCGTGGAGGTAAGATCTACGTTTTGATACCACTTAGGTCATGTTTGGCCAAGTTTTGTAAAAATCTTAATTTTGGACTTTTGGGAAAAACAGGTATAAACTTGTAGGAATCGTACCAAATTCGAAATCCGACGTTTATTTAGCCTCCTAGTCGATCCTTCAAAGTTTGGGGGAAATCGCACGAGGTATGAAGTTCTAACTTGTGAAATATAGGGAAATACATGTTTTATATTTCGACGACGAAATTGTGATCCGGGCGAAATCCATGTGTTAATTGTAGGCCCGTTAATTATGTACGCGCTAAATTGTGAAAAGCATGTCTAAATTTATGCGAGCACGTTAAGTTGTCTATGTGGGTCAAAGGGGAGTCTTATACAATTTCATGCCGGAGTAAGCTTCTCGATGTTTGAGAATTTAGTAGCGACGGCTACTGTGCATGGTTGATAGACTTGGACTTGCCATGGCACTTGTGGATACAATGGTTGATAGACTTGGACTTGCCATTGGTATCGCGGTTTAAGGCTTGGACTTGCGGCTACCGGGTGAATGCGTATTTTTCTTCCTAGAGACTATTGTATGATTTATGAGATTAAAGCATGTTTCATCATATATTGTACATGTTAGACTTGTACGCTCAGCATATAGCTGAGCAGTGGAGATGTACTCCATTGCAGGTAAGAAGAAGGATAAGAAGAAGCGCGATGAGTGAGGCCGATGAACGCCGGGGATAACACTTGTATATGTTTTTGTTTTAAATCCTAAACTTGTGTAAGGATTGGTAATATGTTGTAATGGAACCATAGATTAGTCCTGCAGTATTGTAATCTTGTAATTGAACGCCTGCAACTGTGTTTTAGTATGTTGAAATCAGTTGTGGTTGTGATTGTTGTGGGTTTTGAGTAGTAGGACTTGTTAAATTCCAGCACAGGGCTGCCAGCAGAGGAGCAGTCGACTGAACCCCCTGATCAGTCGACTGGATCTCGTGTATTTGAGATACTGTAAGTGAATATCAGAGAAGCAGTCGACTGGACCCCTTGGGCAGTCGACTGAACACTGTTTAGTTTAGCTACTGCTTCCATTGATTGAAAAGCAGTCGACTGGATCCCCAGAGCAGTCGACTGGACCTCTTTGCAGTATGATGTATTTTTGGTTCTGCTTAACACAGTCGACGGAGCAGTCGACTGGACCCTGGTGCAGTCGACGGGGCAGTCGACTGAGCCTCTGTTTTTCAAAACTGATTTCTTTGAATGTGTTTTCCATGGCCAAAACTTTTTATAACTCTGATTTCAATAGATTTTACAAACACAGAAGGGAGCGTTTCCCAAGTTTTAAACTACCAGGGTTGTTTTATAGAAGTTCTTTCCGCTGCGTATTATTAGATGATGTTTGGATGAGCCTTGGTGGCGTGCCACGTGTCCTATTTCCACGCGTAGTGGGATGGGTCGTGACATATCCAACTCCTCCGGTACCATTTACGCCACCTGCAAATGGTACATCACTCAATTATTCACTATTTCTAGCCTGTAATTTACAATGAACTCTAAAATCACTGATTTGCTGAGAAAATTAAGGATGAATTATGGTGAACTTACTCTAAATAATTAAAATGTTTATACTGTATTTAGATATACAATTTTCATTTCATTTTCTCAGCAACCAACCAAAATGTGTACCATACAAAAGATATTTTTGAACATCGAGTATGAGCAAAAAAGAGCGCCACAAGATTGGCTAATCCATTTTCAATCTCACATTCAAAAGCTAAGAAGATTACAATTTTAGACCAATATATATATATATATAAATATATCCAAACTCAGCAGTCTAATCAAAGGCAAAGTTAACCCAGAAGAACTTTTTGGACTTTGTATCAATATAGAGTTGCTCTGTTTTTTAATCTTGATCTAAGAGTTCTTAAATGAGCTGTGTTGGTTGGTCATCAGGTTCACAGAGCCAGCTCGTGTGTTTTGGCTGTCGAAACCTTTTACTTTACCCAGTAGGAGCAACCTCTGTATGCTGTGCTGTTTGCAATGCAATCACTGCTGTGCCACCTCCAGGTAACTCCCTGATATTTATGGATTAAGACCCGTTTGGATGGTCTTAATTGGGACCAACAATAATTTATTTTGGGATTATTTGAGTCTGTTTGGCCATAATAAAAATAAAAACACTGTCATTTTTCAAATCAGAAGCACCAATTTGCTGCTTTGTCTAAAATCTGCCATAGCAATACCAGACGAGTTCCACGTCGTCCAATTTACTTTCTTTTCACAAGGCTAATTCTAACTATAGGCTAGAGCTAGAACATAAAGACTACATGTAATGTTAGTGATTGGACGCAAAACAGGCACAGAAATGCTGGTTTTTTTCTTCTTTCTAAAATCTTATCATAGCAACACCAAATGGGCTCTAAGACGTCGTCCAATTTTCTTTCTTTTTACACGGCTAATTCAAATTATAGTGTAGAACATAAAGATTTTTATAAGTTTAGTGATTGGTGTCTGAACAGGCACAAAAATGGCTTAGTTAGCTTGTGGAGCCTGCCACACCTTACTCATGTACATTCGTGGAGCGACAAGCGTACAATGTTCTTGTTGTCACACCGTCAATCTAGCCTTAGAAGGTATGAAACTAATTAGACCATGAATGGATTCCTAAGATGATATATATGTTGTGCCTCTATTGCTAGTACTAGATAAGAGTAAAAGCATCGAATGATTCATTCATGTTGTAACAACAAATCAGGTGGCGCATGTGAATTGTGGGAATTGTCAGATGATGTTGATGTACCAATATGGAGCATGATCTGTGAAATGTGCAGTCTGCAATTTTGTGACATCAGTTGGAGTCGGTATAAAATTTCTTCTACTTACTAATTCATGTTAGTTAGATTCACAAATTAGAGATAGTATATATATATATATATGTGTGTGTGTGTGTGTGTGTACATACGCAACAACTCACTATAATATTTTCTAAGCATGGATATTGAATTCAAAACTAGCATAGGATCAAATTTTATAGTTCCTGCAAAATGAAAAAGGAATAATTACGCATTAGACAAACGGATTCCTAAATTCATCCGTCAAATTTAACCATGGTCTCCAAAACCGACGAGGTTAGTCCCTACATTGACATTAAATTACTCGAATGTACGCTATGCTGAGATTACATACTTCAAACCTTGCTAAACACAAGTAATCCTGCAGTTCAGAGGTAGATAAATCAATTGGCGTAAATCATAGCATGTGTCTGGTGTATCTATGAACAAACTTGATGTTTCAGTCATATGAATGTAAATCAGATAGGATTGTTGATCTATCCTGGGAAGGTCAATTAAATCAATGCTAATACTCCCTTTGTCCAGTAAAGACTGTCCTGCTTTCTGTATTGGATGTTTGCAAAGACAGTATTTCTCAAGTTTACCAGAATTTGTGTGATGATGTAAAACTATCTAGCTTTCGAATTAGAATTCATCAGTTAGTTCAACCAATGAGGAAGTATTTTTGGATAGCTAATATTAAAGGTGAAGTGTGACTAGCATATTGCCTTTCTGTTAAAACTCAGCTTTCTCAAAGAGGATACATTATGGATTGTTAAGTTTCTATATCTCTGTCTTGTAAATAAGTTTCCTCATGATCCTGAGCTTTATCCATGTCATGCAGGCATTGCTGTATAGGCTATCTGGTGACTAAAACCCTTTACATTCAGATCCTATGCTTGCAAAAATTGCGGGGTTAGTGAATCAGCCAACTGCTCAGCTTGATAATTTTCTCACTTGTTCTTATATTACTACTTCTAATATTGAAATATCCAACGAGAGTCCAGTTTCATTGGCCATGCTACAACCCTCCTCTTGCTATAGTCTGGACTCCAGATTGAACAAAACTGGTGAGTCCTTGTTTCCAAAAACTATTAAAGATTCAAACTGTATTTGAAAAAATAAGTTGTTTTTATTTTCCTTTCACCCCATCCCTCCCCACCCCTCCTCTCTCTCTCTCTCTCTCTCTCTCTCTCTCTCTCTCTCTCTCGGTGTAAACATGGACTACCTCAGGAGGCATATTTGTTCCACTCGGTTTTCCTCATTATTTTGAATCACTAGACCATTCGGGTTACTAAGGATCAGGAATCTTTATGCCTTGGGTATTTGGACCTATGTCTCCTATCATCCACCGTGTTATACGGGGTAACAATCAGGCCGCGGTTAATTAACCCATGGGTAACAATTGAGTCGTATTCGTGTTGACCCATAATTGATTGTGAGTTCATTTATTAATAAAGACTTGGACAAATGAAATAATATTCACACATAGAACATAAACTTAGATACATATCATGTTTGAGAATTCTTAAAATAGGATTTGGTTCAATCCCAGTCTCACTTTCTATTTGGGTTTTATGAAAACCTATATTACGTTGGTTTGACAAAGAACCAATTTTGAGAGATATGCATGGACTCCCGTGTAAGAAATGGATATTAACCAAACATTTGAATTATAGAGCCAATTTATTCATGAACCACGGAACCGATTCTTCACTATCCCAAACAGCCCCTAAAGGTGTGAAATGAGATTAGAGCTTGGATGTACATGGGAAAACAAAGTATGGTACTCCTGGATGTCTACCTTCAGGACCAAGCTCTCACAGGGGCACACTAGCTAATGCTTGTCCAACTACTTTAGCACGTTCTACTTTTAGAGCTTTTTGTAGCAAGGTCTGATGAGGTAATTCCACCCTAAGGTTGAAAAAACAATTTTATGATGGCCAAGAAATAAATTTGTGTTTTCTTTGGTAGAGGTTACATAAAAATGATTCAAACATTGTGACAATGTAATGAACACAGTGAAGAAAGGCAAAAATTTAACTTGTACTTGAATGTAAGATTAGTATTTGACAAAGTTATAAAACAAAAGGAACATCGAGCAAAAGTAAAAGCAAATGAACGAAATAGAGGTCTCTAAAGCCAATAGTATTACAGTGAGAAGAAAATAAAAATATGTACTCAGGTAATTCAAGCAATACAACAAAGTACCTTCGCAAGAATATAACGGGGTGTTGTAGTTATCCGCTTAAGTATTTCCACCAGTGCAAAGCTCACCTTAAAGTTGATCTCCAAACTCTCAGAGGGAGTTGTCCGAGGAAAAATGAGATGCCATTTTAGAAGCAATTAACTGTACACACTATTTCCTGTATCTGCTTTTTTCACATGAAGGGCCACTAAGGATTTGTCGGGGCTTTTGGGTTAGGCAGAAGCAAAAGCCCTACACACAAGGTATATGAGAATCAAGAAAAACTAAAACCCGATCTACTTCCTGCATCACTTTTGGGCAAAACACCTTTGGACATGTTTCAGCCAATACTTGCTTTTGGCATTTAAAGTGCTTCCTACGATTAATCTAAAAAGGCTAAAATATGCGTTTAGGTTCCCATAAATAGAGGTGGCAAGAGGTATGTTTGAGAAGTGATTCCAAACACGCCCCACGTGGGGTCAATAGCTATCCATCACGTTGAGGGAAATCTTGTACAGAAGATAATGAACTCTTTATGCTGAAATGTTCATAAAACTGGTACCATATGAAAACTATCAAAGCAGAGAAAAAGAGGAGGCTCACTTTTTCCCGTGATGAGCTCTCGACTGGTCATTATTAGAGTGCCTTTTGAGCCCCAAAGGTAAAGACCTGCCATTTCAGATGTTCGATCGATTTCCTCCTTCCTCTCTTCTAGTGACTTCATGGCAAGTTTATCAACAGAAATCTAAAAGAGAGAGAGGGTACATTAAGATTCTTATGCAGCAACCAAATTGGTAAATAATAAACACTGTGTTGCAAAGTTTAAACTAGCATCCCACAATTTCTTATATTCTTTCACTAAAAGATCCATCATCAACATTTATAACCACAACATAACATAGAGATTTAGAATCTCATTCACCTCAATAACTCTTTAAGATATGGCCACATTGTACTTTGAGTTCTTCAACCTAAGGATTACAGAAACTGTTTTACAAATTATACAAAAATATCATAACTAATGGTTAGAAGATAGAAAATTCCAATTTTAGGAGTCATTTTCACATGTTTAGTTGTTTTCGGAACATATGAACCGATAACTATGAGACCACCACTATATTCTTTATTAATTCTTGGATCATTAGGCAAAATTGGAGCTTTTGAGATAATTCCAAGCCGTGCAGAAACAAAACTAGTAGCAGTGCGGCACATGAAGCGTTTTCCCTTTATTTCTGCCTGCCAATGAAATGATGGGTCAAAAAAAGACTATACATTTTTGTCAGAGACATAACAAAGAGTACAAAACTGTAACACTGATGTTGAGAGTTTGATTTACCTAGTCGGTTTCATTCTTTAATGAGGTACGCTGTGGCTTTGTATGGTTTGAGGATTCAGATGAGGAAAAGAAAAAAAGGAAGGAAAACAACAATGAAAACTAGTTCCGTGTCATTCCTTTTGTTTCCCTCCATGCTTAAATAACAATTAAAGGAAATACAAAATATAATCAAAACTTGATGAAAAAAGGGAGAAAAGTGACTCATAAATTCATAAAAAAAAATCTCTCTATGCTTTGTTTTCCTTCTCCTCACTAGTCACTACCCTTACTAGCCAAACAAAGAGAAGTGTTTTTCCTTAGTGATTTCATTTCCTTTCCCTCGATGAATTCATGAACCAACAGATCCTAAGTGAAACACAATACAACTAGAGATCTTACCTGGATCATTCCGGCTGCAAATACAGCCATGTCTCTTTCACTAGCTGCATTAACTATACATGTTGACCCATGTTTCACCAGAAAATTAAAGCCATAGGATGTGAACACGTAATGTTCTGAACTAAATTAGAAAATAAACTACTTATGTCTATGAATAAATTGAGTCATGTAATTCACCTGAGCAAGGCAGAGAAATTAACCCAGTGACTAGAAAACAAACATACATTCACTTGAATTTTCTTATTCTTTACATTATTGTTATTAGCTTTAGATTTAGAATGTGTGACTAGGAAACATCCAGTAAATTAACTTTCATAACATCATTCCTTTAATAAATTCAAATATAGACTTCTATGTTGAACATTTTACAACATGCATCATCAACTTTTTCTATAGCATTTAAGCCAGCAATCAGATTCAAAATCAAGTTACCTAAATCATATATCAAACATAGAATACAATGAGAGTATAATACCCTAATTAGATGCAGGCATTCAAAAATATATACATCCACGCTACAATCAATCAACATAACAGCGAGAGCATAATACCCTAAACAGAAATTTATCCTCTATGTAGAAAAAAACAGAATCCAAGGTTAGGGTTTTCCCCTCTTTTCTAGGTATGGATTTATTTGGAGTTCAAGCAAACCCTTCTCGGTCCAAAATCCCACCATGGAGGAGAGAGAAGATGAAAACCCTAACCCTTATGTGTATATTTACACAGATATTTTGAGAGTGAGAAAGAGAGAGAATGAGAGATTGTGTGAATATTCTAACCGACTACAGCAACCGGCGGCAAGTGGTGGAAACCGGCGGCAACAGGCGGCTCTGCGGCGGGCTCTTCACTCCGTCGCTTCTCTCTTCTCTCTCTCTCTCTCTCTCTCTCTCTCTCTCTAATATTCTGTCGATAGAATTTAGGGTCCTTCTCCTTTTGTTTTCTATTTTATTTTTTCTGTTTCCTTTTCTTTATGAATTTTAATTCTAGTCAACATTTGTAACTGCAATTTACCGTTAGTAATTATTTTATACCGTTAGAAAATTTTTAAAACCCAAAAGCTATAAATTACTAACGGAATTGAAACAATTGTAACGGAAATTTACCATTACAAATTAGTAACGAAAATTTTCCGTTAGAAAACCAAAATTGTTTCTGTTAGAAATGTGCCCAAATGGTGTAGTGTAGATGGAAAGCAAGAGAAATGACCATGGCCCAATATGGAAGTAAATGCAATGTATTGATTTAAGTATCATTTATAAGGAATACAAAACATTTATTTATAGATGAGTCTACAATTAATAATAACTTCCAACTTGAATTTGAATTACAATTCTCTCCCAAATAACTAACAATTCAAATTCCTATAACTTCCAAGTATTTTGAAAAACATTCTACAATACCAAGTGTCCTCTAAATGATCCACTCTTGAGTCGCCACTTGTCGTTGATCCAAGTTACTTCCAGGGTCGGTCCTTAGTATTTGGAGGCCCAGGACGAACTACTAAAAGGGAGGCTCTTATACGGGGGTTCGGGGGCAGTGCCCTTGAGGCGATTTTTTTTGGGTCTACTTATACATAATTGATAATTTTTTAGGATTTATTTATACATAATTGACGATTTTTTTGGGGTCTACTTATAATATGAGTCTATTTGTGAAACTTAAACAATCTTTCAAAATTCTAGAGGGGCCTATTTCTAAAACTCAAAAAATTCTTATACCAAAAGTGTAATTTTCAAAATTCTAGGGCCTTTGCTTCTGAGTTTTATATACATGTATATCAATATATATGTAGTTGATGACACTAAATTGGGCCTTGGGGGAGGCCTAAATGTAAAATACTAAAAATCTGAAGGTAAAAATGTAATTATAAAAATTTCATGGAAACCCTCAAAATTTTAAGAACTTTGATGGCCTGAGGCGGTTGCCACTTTTGCCCCCACTTTGAGCCGGCCATGGTTACTTCCATGGAAAGATAAATAACATATAAATAAATAAAATAATATACATAAACTATAGAATTATTTTATATGGTACAAATATAGGCACAAACACTTTACATAAATACTTACAAACACACTCCATCTCTCTCTTAAGTTTCATTGTGGGGTCTGGATAATTTCAATGGACCCCTTAGTGTCACCCAAGAAAGAGATAGAGTGTGTTTGTGCCCCAAGTATTACTCCATAATTATTTGGTCTTGTGAGTGAGTGATTTTAGATTGAGTTACTTTACTGATTCATGTGTGAAGAAGCTTAACAAGCCCAAACCAGGATATGAAACTAACGCTCCGTTTATTTAGATGTAAAATGTTTTTTGAAAAATGTTTTTACCTTGTCTGGATAAGGTGAAAGTATTTTTTGAAAAATATTTTACATCAAAACAAACAGAGCGAGAATAAGAAATATTTATAAGAGTCAGGTTCCAGTGCGCACTAGGTAAGCGCACTGGACTTCTAAACCTAAATAAACCGCGGATTAGTACGCTTACCCAATACGCACTGGAACCGGACTCATATTTATAAAGCTTTATGGTTGCAATAAAAGAAGCAAATTTGCTCTTTATCTTTCTTTCTTTCTTTTTTTATTTTATTTTTATTTTTATTTTTTTATTTTTTTTATTTTTTTTTTATCTATACTAATATAATGGGAAGAGAGGGGTACCGGGAATTTTTTTTCCCCAATAGTGATACTTATTATTTCCAGTTAAACTATTTTCCTTTTGTTAAAAACATAAAGTTAACCCCTTCTCTCACTTTTTACCACCCTTCTAGTTGGTTAAGGAAGCACTAAGGCCATAATAACAATTTTATTTATTTATTTATTTTTGGTTATAAATATTTTAATGTGCTATTTTGTAACATGCATGATAATCAATCAATCATAAACATGAAATTTGGTTGATATCTTCTTTCTATAACTTTTGTAAACTCTTTCTAATAGAACACGTGGCAACCAATCGATGTTGACTGGGTACACCCCAAGATCATGATACGTGACAAGCAAGATGTGGGATTGGTGATGCGTATACAACTGATGTTGACTGGGTTAAAGATCAAAGGAGACTGGATAAATGTATCCTCCGTTGAGCCCAAAACAGAATAACTATCCAACTTCCTGATAGTTAGGAACTGGTAGTCCACTACCTGGGAAATGGGACACATGGCAGATACCAAAGCAGTCATCCCCAACGGGAAAGACAGGTGTCCAGCCCACCTCTACTGAATGGACGACTGCGCCGAGATGGCTGGAGTCAATTGAAGCCCAATGTTATATATATTCAAACAGAATTACAGAGAAAGTACACAATTTCTTCCTCTCTAAATTCCTTAAAAGTTTTCTTCTCCCAATTAACTAATTTAGCCATCGGAGGAGACTCAGGGAGCCCAAATCCCTTGGAGAGTTGAGTCGACTCAGGGAGCCCAAATCCCTTGGAGAGTTGAGTCTTTCTTTTGTCTTGTGTGCAGGACTAAGCTCAACGAGACCATTAGCTGCCATTCTGCTCAGCATCCACATCAGTCCAGCCTGAATTAAGCAACATCATGTACATTTTAATTCATAGTTGCCAAGGAGTTGATAAGAATTAGCATATTTGAAAATTTGTTAGAGAGAAATCAGAAAGAACATGATCACAAGTCAAAAAACGATGTTTATCAATTTGTCTAGACCTTCTAAAATCTGAGAAAAAAAACTTTATTGGTAGAGTAGTTTAGAGATCTTCCGTAGTTATGCATATCAGAATGTGACACATGATAATAATAAATGCACAAAATCTCAATTGAAAAGGGTAGTTAGAAATAGAAGGAAGCAAATCCCTTAGATAGAAAAGGACACCGTTTTTGGATTGGGTGTCACTATTCCAAAACCTATTTATTGGACTATTAAGATATTGATTTAGAGACCACTTTGGATTGTGTGCCACTCTTCCAAAACCAATTATTTGGGCTATGAAGATTAATTGGCCATTTCAGTTTATCTAAGGCATTGGAATTAAATCCATTCTAGTCAACCATTCAATACACCAATTTTACTTGACATTGAAATGTGTATATACATATACACACAAAAACCCACCCAAGTTTTGGCATTCTGTCCCAAATTAGTTGAATATTTTACTCATTGGCCATCCTTTTTCCCACTTCAACACCCAAAAAAGGACTAAAGTATGAAGACAGATCACCTGCAATTTTATTACATTTCTCTTCCTCCCAAATCTAAAGTCTAAACCAATATTATATGGTCTATAGGTACACCTTTTTTCTAGCACAGACACAATGCATAGCACACTAAGTGGCTGGTCAAATACTAATATCTACTAATTATCTATAATTAATAATCCATTATACACCAAGCAAAATCAACAAAACCACCAAAAAAATGTCACTACATTAATTTGCGTGTAAACTAACGATAGAGACCTCTCCATTTTCTCACCCAACCAAAAGAGTGGTTGAGCTATTAATAGAGATTTTCATTTCCTTCCAATTGCCACTATTAGACATTCCAACAAGTAGTTATACCCACTAACAAATTAAAATTGAATTTTCTTTTTCATCTCTTCAACAAAGCAAAAAAAAATTATTAGCTAGAAAGCTACACAACCCATAAACTTTCTTGGGTTATAATTTTCTTTTTTTTTTTCCCTGTAAATGAATGAGATTATAGCAATGACATCAATGGCTTCCACTAAAAGTGTTGGACCATTTTACAAAGAGGATTTGTGCAATGAAAAGAAGAAAAATGAGGCCATGGGAAGGCAAATTTTGAAGGTAAATTTGTACGGTTTGAGAAATTGTAGCATGGTGTATCGAAAATTTTCGATTAGAGCAAGTGGGCGTAGTTTTAAGAGTTTGGATATGATTAATGGGAAAAAAGTGAATGGGATTGATACAAGGAGGAGTGAGAATTTGAAGAGAAATAGTGGGGATGAGCCAGTTCTTGTTGGGAGGTTTGTGGAGGATAGGTTTGTTTATAGGCAGAGTTTTGTTATAAGGTCTTATGAAATTGGACCAGACAAGACTGCCACTATGGAGACACTTATGAATCTACTTCAGGTTGGTTGTGTTTTAATATCTTTTTTTTTTTTCTTTCTTTCTTTTAAATCTCCAAAGAATTGCTCAAATTAAAGAGTAGAGAATTGTCTGGTTTTATGATCCAATATAATGTTTTTCAGATCTTAATATCATGTTAATCTCCTTTTTTTTTTTTTTTTTAGTTAGAACATTAATATATGCATATTTATAAAATGTTTTTCAGAATTTTAGCTGGTTTTAACGATGTACAGGAAATTCATTGGATCAATATACGTTTGGTTT
Source organism: Hydrangea macrophylla (assembly GCA_033977485.1). Lineage (NCBI taxonomy): Eukaryota > Viridiplantae > Streptophyta > Magnoliopsida > Cornales > Hydrangeaceae > Hydrangea > Hydrangea macrophylla. Next base: position 98,742,851 of record CM066985.1, read on the forward strand.
CTAAATTTAGAGAAGGAAAGTGAAAAAGAAAAGAAACCGAGAAAGGAAACTAATTTAGTAATATTTTCTTAAATGTTTATATGATATTAGAAATTAAAATCTTTCAAAATATACTAGTAATTCAAGAAAAGATCGATGAAGGGAAGTGACACACAACAATTAAGAAATTTCAATTTCTTTTTCACTCTTCTTTTGTTTCCCTTTCTATTTTTCTCATTGTTTTACTTATTAACTGAAAAGAGAAAATGATTTTTTCAATGTATAATTTTTTTTCCCTCTCTTTTACCCCCACTAAATTTATGAACCAAATAGAGGTGAAAGAAATGACCCAATTTCTTTGATTAATCAAACAAAATTGTCCAAAACCAACCTTTCAAAAACTGTTCTCATAACCATATAACTCTCTAGTTTGAGCAATATAATATATACCCCATATCCCACCTTAGTTATAGTTCATATTAATTTCCATTTCTTAGCCTTAATTTTGAGACCTCTTATTAGAACACAAACACCGGTTCTTCTTCTATCTAAGAAGAGATAGAAGTCCCACCACATATGACAACAATAGTGTTATTTGCTAATTATGTGATCTTAAAGAAGAAATTTAAATTAAAGTGTTGGACAAAAATTTGAATCAATTTGGTTTTTGTTTGTATGAAATGCATGACTTTGCAGGAGACAGCTCTAAATCATGTGACAAGCTCTGGACTTGCTGGAAATGGGTTCGGGGCAACCCGTGAGATGAGTCTGAGGAAACTCATATGGGTTGTCACTCGCATTCACATCCAAGTTGAGAAATATAGCTCCTGGTACAATTCTCTTCTCCTCCTCCTCCTTTTCTATTTTCTTTTAGGAGACAAACCAAATTACCACCACAGCCCTTAGTTGAAATCCAAAGGTAATCCTAGCCGTCCATCTTTTTAAAATCAAAACCATTTGTGGTTTTGGATCAAAACACCCAAAATCAAGGAACAAACATTTCTAATCAAGAAACAAAACAAACAAGCCTTACCGTGACGAGAAATTATTCGGTGAACACGTCAAGTCACATCAACATATTAACGTGGTGTGACCATTTAATCTCAACCACCCACTTACCTCCTCCTTCCAGGGGATCATGACAAGTGGTTGTCAGATTTAAAATTTAAAATTTTACTAACCACTTGTCATGAACCCCTTAGAAGGAGAGGACAAATTGGTGGTTAGGATTAATGGTTTACACCGTGTCACGGGCTCACTGAATAACTTTTCTACGGCAAGGTCCAAGTACAAACATTTCTTATCAAGGAACAAACTACTTAATTGTAGCATATATGAAAGAATTCTTCCCTCTTTTTCTCAAACTTTTAACTTCCAAGTATGCTCGTCCAGTAATCCGACTTATGTAAAAGACGTAAGTCGTACAGGGTAGATCGTTCACACATCCCCGATAGAAGGACGACGTGATAAAAAAATAAATAACAATGCTAGACACACAATACATTCTACAATATATTTCACAATAGGGCTTTAAATGCATGTACCCTATGCTGTGTAAGTGGTGTATAGAAAAGTGTGAAAAATTCAAACAGCACAGGATACTACACATTCAAAACCCTATGGTAAAATGTGTTGTGAAATGTATTATGTGCCTAACATTTTTGAAAAGTAAAACACCACAATTTGCTACTAGCACTTCGAGTTTAAGCTCTTTTGAACCATGTTGGTACTTGGAGGTCTTTGTTCAATTTACTGGACCAGGGCTAGCAGGCTTGAGGCATAAATATATAATTAAGTTCCATTTTTCTATTAAAATATTTTTTTCTTAATGGAGAACCATCCCACACATGATATTTCCAGTTAGGGGATTCGAATGATTGGTATAGGGAGTTTGTTACGAATCCCTACCACTCAACCATTCTTCCGGAGTTCACTAGGAAAAAACTATTACTCCCTTCGTTCTAATTTAAGAGTTATTTATTCTATTTTGAAATATCTCAATTTAAAAGTCTGTGTTTTTAAAGCCAATGTATGATTTTCCAAACGAGTAATACTTGGGGCACAACCAAAGCCACAACCATATGCCCACAACCTCTATTTTGTGTCTATCTCTCTCTTGATGGGTCCCACAGTGCCAGTGACCCCACAGTGCCCACTAGGAGAGAGATAGACACAAAATGAAGGTTGTGGACAAAAGGTTGTGGCTTTGGTTGTGCCCCAAGTATTACTCTTTCCAAACTTAAGCCTTTAAAGCACTCTCAATTTTCGATCATGTTGTATTGAAATTAAGAACTTAGTGAAATGACAATAATATTATTTGACCTATAACTTTCTTCAAAAAGTTAGAATTTTCAGAAGTGTTCTTTAATTTGGAGTGAATGGAGTATATGAATAACTGAAAATAGTACTATAATTCACAAACTCTGATTCCAATTTCCAATCCCATTAGATTTGGCATCGGGAAATTCATAAAAATTGTTAGGGAATTTGATCAACAAGTGTGGAATAATCAAATCCCGACCCTTCCCAGGATCTTGCGAAATGCGAACAAGCAGAAGTAAACAAGGAAACAATCGAGCATACAGAAACGCAGATTTCTACTTGGTTCACCCCAAATTTGGTTACGCTCACACCTTGCAAAGTATTATTATACTCGAGGGTTACAATGGGGCTCTCAAGCTTATGATCTCTAGTGGTTGATGTTGGAGTACTGAAAATACAAAGAAAAACGGGAATATATAAGTCTATGCAGGTTTCCTAAGCTAGCACACTTTCCTAATCAAAACAGGAAACAATTCCAAAATCTACGCAATTGTCCGAGCAACTCGCTCGAGCAAGCCCTCGCGCTAGCGACTCCTCGAGCGAACAACATTACAATCTTTAACACTACACTACATCGCCCCCAACGACCCAATCCTCGCTCGCGCGAAGGTAACAACGTCGTGTTCGCTCGAGCGGGATAACACCCTCGCTCGGACGAGGTTCCCAAAATTGTGCGATCTTCCTTTTCCTTTCTCCTTTGATTGGAAACACATAAACTTTTACCAATGGAATTAGGTTCCACAATCCCAAAAAAAACTTCTATTAAAATTTAGGATTTGGGAAATGAATTTGGAAATTACTCAATAACTAATGGAAAAGACTCCCTTTTTTTTTTACAGGGGGGATGTGGTAGAGATTGATACATGGGTTGATGCAGAAGGAAATAATGGAATGAGAAGAGATTGGATAATTAGAGACTACAATACCCAAAAGATCATAACTAGAGCTACAAGGTTGAGCTTCTCCATATAATTACCAATGTGTGTGTGTGTGTGTGTACACAAGGATTTCTGTAATCTTAATAACTTAAAACTTTCTATTATATATATATCTATGCAGCATATGGGTGATCATGAACCGAGAAACAAGAAGGTTGTCTAAAATCCCTGAAGAAGTCAAAGAAGAGGTCAAACCCTTTTATATGAATAGAAATGCCATTGCTAAAGCAGCTATAGACACTGAAAAAATTGAGAAACTCAATGATGAAACTGCTGATAGAATCAGATCTGGTTTAGCTGTAAGTGTTTCATAGTTTTGACTTGATCAACATTTCAAGTTTTACTATATATATATATATATATATTTTTCTTTTCTTTTTATTTTCATTGGCTATTTCTATGTATTAATGTATATATCCAGCCAAGATGGAGTGACATGGATGCCAACCAGCATGTGAATAATGTGAAATACATTGGATGGATTCAGGAGGTACATCTCAACTCTTAAAATACACATATACAAGTCATATGGTGTTTGGCTTGTGAATTTAGAGATGGAAAATGAAAAATAAAATGACAAAAAACATTATTTATACAGTGTTTTCCTCCATGTTTAAAAGCGTAAGAAATGAAATTTTTTATTAAACAATTCGAACTCAAGAAAAGAGAAAGAGAGGTGACTTATAGATAGTTATAGGAATTCAATATCTTGTTTGTTTTTGTTTTTTTTAGTTTTTTCCTCATCGTGTTGCTTTGACTAGGTTTAGTTTGTAGAGACACTGAGACAGAGAAAGGTAGTCTAAAAAAACAAATTTTTTGTTTCTCCTATTACATTTTTAACATTGTAAGTTTATTTTAAACATATGACAAGAACTCAAGAAATTGCAAGAGAAGTGACTCCTAATGTTAAAAACTTTTAATTTGTTTTTCATCATATGTTAATTTCTCATTTCTATTTATTCACTATTCTCCTAATTGGAAAAAAAAAAAATCTCAATTTTCTCTTTTGGTGTCCCTCTATCGAATTCATGAATTAGAACTAGAAAAGAGTTTTCTCAGTGTTTTCTCTTACTTTTCCTCATTAGATCCATGAACCAAGCATAACCTAAAAAAAAAAAAATATATTCCCTCAATAAATCATTGAACCAAACATGTCCTAAATAAGAGTTATACGTACAAAGTTTGCAAACAATTTGATTTCAAGTTTGTTTTTTTGGTCACCTTATATTTTTCAGAGTGTGCCAATAAATGTATTGGAAGAGTACAACTTAACAAGCATGACTTTGGAGTACAGACGTGAATGCAGGCAGTCCAATTTGCTAGAGTCCTTAACAAGTATTAAATCAACAAGATTACATGAAGATTCCAAAAATCACAAGAATGATGTTAAAGGAGAATTGGAAAGCACACACTTGCTTCGCATGGAAGCTGATAAGGCTGAGATTGTCCGAGCAAGATCTGTGTGGCAATCCAAACAAAAACACATTATATGATCCCTCCCTCATATACATACATACATACATATATGGGATGGGGACCCACAATTCTATTCATGTTTCTTGATTTGTTTTTTGGATTGTTTTTTTCATTACATTTTTTTACTTCCAGATTTGTGTGATGAATTGATGTTCATAGGCTGTGCACATTTAGAAAGCTGTGTATTATTTGAAGGTTTTGAGATTATAGACACGGAACAATTGATTGCAAATCTAATTACTGTAGTGTAAATTATAGGAATGTTTATTTTTTAATTTTTCTGAATTTGATATTGGCATGTTCTGAGATTAGGTTTAATGAGAGTTTGGGAGAGAAATATTAAGAAGGTTTATGGGGTGGTTGTAAAATTCCATAATTTCGATGCAGTATCACTAATATGATAACTGATTGAAAAAAAAAATTAGTGGTGGCTGATTTTTAGCAGATTTAACAAATCATTTTTTCTTTCTTTTTTATCACAAGGGAAAGGTGTGGGTCGAAAACTCAAATTTTTGCAATAAAATGACCTAAAATCCAACTCGACACCAGACCAGTTATACTCACTTTGCGAGTTGGAAGTTTGTTTTCTCTAGAGGGCTTATTGATAATGAGTAATGATTGGGTCACTAACAATTTTCACAAACAAAGTCCATTAATAGACTATCACTCTCTTGGGGCCCAAGGATTCTCGATCTCACGGCTGAGGGGGCAGCACTTGAAGCGCCTGCATAGTGCTGGTAGGACCACACGATGGTTGCCCACGCCCCTGCAACTGAGGATCCGGACTCTTTGCTGGGTTACACTATGGGGTTCGGTTAATTTCAGTTTATCCCGCAGAGCCACCAAAAGAGAGAGAGGCTATTAGTGAATTTTGTTTGTGAAAGTTGTTAGTGCCATAGCATTACCTATTGATAATTGTGAGGATGGTACTACATGATGGACTAGCCCTTGTCACTAGGTTAAGACTATAAGGGGTTTGCCAATAAGTTGGGTTGGGTCTGAAGCAATTGGACTATAATTAGTACGGATGAAAATGATTAATGGTTTGGGCTATAATTTTCATTTATGGATATCTAATATCTATTTATGAAAACAGAAGATTTTCATTATGTCACGTGTCATCATCTATTAGTTTTAATATTTTTATATATATACTTTTTAAAATAAAATATGAATTAGATTTAATATATACTTCTTGCCTTAATTATATACAAAATCAGTTTTCTTGCCCCTAATACTCCATTTGTCTCTTTCTCTTTCTAAATTATTGCATCACGAAACCAACTTTAATCGAAACATAACTATTCACTTTCCTCCTGACTATTACAAAGACAATGGAGAGACTTTTCTACGTAATATAATGCAAATCTCATTAATTAGTTGCATATATGGTATTTGTTATATAATATCGATCTCTCCATGATTTTTTCCTATCCCTCTAGACGCTCCATATATACCTCATTGTATTTGTTATATAATCCATCTCTCCATGATTTTTTCCTATCCCTCTAGACCCTCCATATATACCTCATTGTATTATTGCTTCATGAACCTAATTAATTTTAATTAAAATACAATTAAAATAATCTTTAATGTCCCTTACCCTCCGCCTAATCCCACGATGATCATTAGCTTCTTTTGATCTTCATCTTAAATTGTATGTTACAAAGAAAATGGCTCTACTTTCTTGCCAAATATAATGCAAAATGCATTAATTTCCAAGGGGGTTTCCTATATGGTATTTGTTATATATATATATATATACACACACACACTTACAATTACAAATAATACCAAAAACCTCTCCAATGGCTCTCTCTCTCTCTCTCTCCACTTCATCAACTGATTCACACCATCACCTTTACCTCCTGCCTAAAGTCTCTAAGACTCTAACTTCTCAAACATGTAAGGTTTTCCTTTTTATTTTATTTCTAAAGTTGTCTAAACATAATTCATATTCAATGGTTCTTGGTCATTTTTATTTCTATTTGAAAAGGACAAGAATGGCATACTACTCTATAGAAGAAGATGCAAAATGCAATTTTATCTGATTAGATAAGAATCTGACTAAACAAAATGCAAGTCAATTTATGTATATATTACTTATATTTTTTTGTCATCACATTTTCTTATTATGTACACTCTCTGACTTTGTGATCTAATCTCAAAAAGTTGTTACATCAACTGGTAGTGTTACTGATCTCTTTTGTTATGCTTTCATTGTGTGTTTTCAATTTGAGAATGGTCTAAATCAAATAATTAAAGAAGGCAGCTGACAAAAATACTAGAAATTAAGTGTTACCAGTTGTATGCCTCTTGCTCCACCTAAAAATATAGGCAATTTTTGTTTAGTATGTAATTTACTTGAATGAATCTTAGAACTTTTATTCAGTAGTCTCATTAGTCATTCATCACCAATGCGTTACGTACCGTTCAATACCATATTGGAGGGGCAAATTTAAGCCTAAAAGACAATAAAAAATAAGAAAAAAATATAGCGTAGACTATATTCGGTTGACGAAGCACTTGTGTAGCACTTTCTATCTTCTAGGTGCAGAACTCTGGTATTTGTTGGAGTAATGACATTTTTTGAGTAATGCATTTGGTTGGATTCACTATCCCTAGCTATGAACATTGTACATGATGCACTGGAAGATGCTTTGAATATAGCCCAAGTAAGTAGTAAAATTTAGACGATTGATGAAATGTGTTAATGTTTCTATTCTTTTTGTTGTTTTTTTTTCTCTTTGATTTTGAATGAAAAAAATTCTCTTCTTTGTATTTATTATTCAATCATGTATTGTATGAACTGTCCTCATTTATTGTAGGATGACATTTAGTTTATTTTATTTTATTTATTATTATTTTTTCCTTTGGGGAATCTTCACAGAAGATACCATGGATCGAACCCTTACCCTCACATTGGAGGGACAACAAATCTCACATTGGAGTAACAACAAACAACACAAAGGGTGTACACAAGGGCATTCAAACCCTTGGTATTGTTGGATGAGTTTTGATTCTAAATCAGAGTTAAAGTTTGACTTTCTTTTTGCTATTTAGTACCTTTGAATTTAGTCATTTATATTATTTAAAATTTGGAACAGAATATGCAAAGTATTTTAGAATTTAAAGTTATTTGACATAGACAATAAAAACTACTATTAATATAATTCCAGGTATTATGTCAATCATTGTTCATTAAAGATATATGTTTAATTCACAATTTATTTTTGTCAAATTTAATTTGTTATGGCAGTCCAATAATTTTTGTCCTATTTTTGGTTAGAGATGCATTTTCTTAAGATATGCTTCCCGTGCATTGCGCGGGCAAAACAACTTGTTTATAAGAGGAAGATATTAGGCTAAAGTTCGACTCCCATCCGTATCAAGTAGAAAATATTTACTACAAATGTTATATAATCCTACATGGTATAACAAGTTAATAGGGAGCTTATATGAATTCATCTGGTTCTCTATCTCTATGAGAATCATTCTCCAACTTAGTCTAATTAAAAAATCTCCACCTCAGCAAAAAATAAAATATGTGAGATGTTACAAAATTCTACATAATATCCCGTGATACCCAATATTTACTCCATATGAAGACCCTCTTTTATTCCTTCAACGTTATAAATTAAGGCCGCAGTCCAAATAACATCTGACCCACAATTTGCAAGCAAAGACCCAAAAGCCTTAGGCTCAACCAATAAGTTAGGCCCAATGACTCCATTATCAAACAGCCATAAGGCTCATAGATACCAGGTGTGGTGTATGATATGAACTACTCAGGAAGGGAAAAAAAGGAAAAATAAATAATCTTCATCTCTAGTAATAATATTCTGAAACTTGTTAATTTTTAAGCTCTAAATAAATTGAATCGATGAGCCAGTCAAAGTTTTGTTTGTTTGTTTTTTTTTTTTTTTTTAATACATTTTCAAGCTTGTAAATTTATCTGAACCAAATTAGAGCATTCCATTTCTTGGCACTCTTCTCATCTCCTTTATGGCCTCAAATTTCAATTTATTCTTGTCTTCTACATGAGAGAATTTAAGCATTTGTTTTCAAGGGTACGTTGCCCTACCTTGAGATAAGATGAAGATACTAGACCTTAGACGTTGCCCTACCTTGAGATAAGATGAAGATACTAGACCTTAGACGTGACACGAAGAATTACACAGATTGACCTTGAGTTATTTATTTATTAATTTTTATAATTACTAGCTAATTGCCCTTAACAAAGTCAGTAAATTCCGTAATCTTATTCTAACATCTATATGAACATGTTTTTATAGCTATTGAAGTGTAACTTTACATACCACAACTGTATTTTGACCTTACCTCGCAAAGATAATTATAATCATCCCCTATTTTCAATCTACCTTGTTTGGTTTGAAATCCCAATCTGCCTGTGTTTGGTCAGTTAATGAGTCTCCCAACAATAACTTAAGTGGGTGTTTGTGACAAACAAAACCATGAGCTATTGTTTCCCTCTCTCCTTGCACCAATGTGCACACTGTGCCACCAGAGAACAGCTATACAATAGGTATATTTACATAATAATATGTATAAATAGACATGTGTGTCCAATATGTAGTCCAACTTCATGTGGAGTCAAAATAAAAAAAATTGTCCTACTTCACTTGGTATGTGAATTAGAAATTACTTTACCCATTTTTAAATAAATAAAAAAGTTTCTGTTAATTATTAATGTATAGTAAATTTACACTTAAGCATATAACTGCTGCTAGTATTATTAAAACAACAATGATAGGGACACACATCAAATGACACACCAAATAACACACTGTGCTTTAAATACATGTACCTTGTGCTGTTTGAATTTTTCACACTTTTCTGTGCATCACTTACACAGCACAGAGTACATGCATTTAAAGCGAATGGGTCGTTTAGTGTGTCGTTTGGTGTGTATCCCTATCATTTTTGTTATTAAAATCAGTCGTACAAAAAAGAATCTGAAGAGAATATTAAGTCAAGAGTGTAATGAATGAAAGCATATAAAAATCTATGGCAGATCGAAAAGCATCAAAACATTATTATAATTATTAGATTAAATATCTCCCACTTATTTTTCTGTGTCTTTGGCTAAGATTCACTCTCTGAGTAGACATGTGATCTGAAATGATTGAGAATTTACACCTCAATTCTGTCCCTAGCTTTGGACCTTCCAGAGAATATAATATTAAGTTTCTATTAGAGATATATATATATATATATACACGCATAGGGAGAGAGAGTATTACACATTGATTGACTCTGAAAATGACCTTATTTTCTCCGAGACTCTCATTTTATATATTTATTTATTTATTGGGTATAGGGCTCGCTGGAGGGCTACAAGAACTGGAGTACTAAAGGAGTAAAATATTCGAAGATTAAAAATAGGGTTAAAATATATTTCTTCCGTCTTATTTTATGTGTTCATCTTTATTTTTTAAGAATATTTTAAAATTATTGTTCACTTTCTTAAATTAATATGCAAAATTTATGTAATTTCTCAAACTATCATTCCTTGCAATCAGCATCAAAACAAAATAAAAAAATAAAGTGCAATAATTATGGACAATTGTAGAGAGTATGTGTACATTTTTTTTGTCCCCATAAATAGTTGGATTCCCCAAGATGGACACATAAAATGGGACGGATGTAATATTTTGATAACTTATAGTTTGAGTGAAGTTTTATTTTGGGCCTTTAATTATATATCAACTGCAATATTTTGGCCAATGTAATTTTAAATTTGTTGCAATGTGGACCTGCCTCTACAAAAAGAATGCTTTTATTTGGTATGTAGGTGAAGAATTGCTACTGATTGTTCATGAATGCTTACATTTGGTTGTTTATGAAGGTCTTTCATTAAATTGTTTATGAATAAAATTGCAGAAATATAAATTGAAAATACAATGGGCAATCTACATTTCTAATTGCCATCAACGTAGGGCATGTTTGGGTTAGCTGAAATAATAAGAGATTGTTTCTTTAATGATTATTTGTTCTGAGATTATTTATTTACGGATTATTTAAAAAGTTGTTTGGTATTTGGGTTAATTGATGGAACATGAGATTAGTTTGAATAAGAGTGTTTGGAAAAAAAAACTAAAAAAAGTAATTGCTAGTATAAAATGACCAAAAAGAACACGAGAGAGGCATTAGAGTTAGTAAAGGAGAAGTTATGGAAGAACTAAGTTTGTCCTTTACTAGCTTAAAAGTGAACAGTGATTGTTTGTTTAAAAAAGTCTACTTTTTATAGATTACAAAATTGTTACTTTTATTTCTTGAAATTTGCAAAACGTTGAACAATTAAGCTAACTCAAATACTTGTATTTTACTAAAAAATCATTTTTATTTATTGAAATCTGTAATTAATCACTTAATTTCTGAAATTCATCTAACCCAAAATAGGCTTTTTGACATTGAATAAATTCAATTACATGGTATTGGTAAGAACAATTTGCTACTATCAGCGCTACATTTTTGGACACCGACTACAATTGCTTAAAACTGGAAACTATAGGAACCAAAGTGAAACTATGACCACACTATAGCGTCCAAAATGTTTCTAATAAATGGACTTGTGAAAGGTACATGAGTGTTCTGTCGAGTTGCATTGACGGAGTTAGAGACAGAGCCCACAATACAACAAATCTAAAATTACAAGGACGAAAGTGTAGCAATTGATAATCGAAGGCTCGAAGTGAAATTTTGCTCCAACTAGAGGGTATGAAAATATTTTCTTAGACTAAAAATAAAATTTTGTGTACTGTTAAGCATATATATATATATATATTGTGTATGGACATCCCTATTAGGTCACGTTTGGATGACAGGGAGGGGATTGGACAATTAGTCCCTTTTAATTTATAGTCCTAGGACTAATAATACCACCACTCCCATGGTATAACTTAGTCCTCCATATGGGGGACTATTCTTTTAAAATGGACAATTAGTCCCGAATAGAATGGTCACGCCAAACGTCAGACTATTCAATTAAAATGGACTATTAATCAAATCCCTCTCTATCCCACCCTTAGTCCTGCGAAACAAACGAGGCCTTATAGTATTGTTCCCATCCTTAACATGATGCAACATGTTTCAAAGGATGTCCACTGGAAATGGTCTAAACAATATAGGAAAGTACTCTATTCTTCTTCTTTAGAGTGTATGTACTTGAGCAACGCTATAGTTTCCAAATTTGAATTCAAAATACTTTAAAATTATATCATCTTTTGTAAAAGTGGGTCATTGGCACAACAAAACAAGGCATGTGTTACCAGTTCCCACTCAAATACCATTTGGAATATCCATAAAATTATTCAACTCTCTATATGTAAGGTATATATTGAAGACTAGATTGTTGCCCACAATCTATTTTTCCTTTGTACTTAATGAGAAATTGCATTGACCCTTGGTCAAATTTTAGTAAATTGTTTTTTAAAAAATAGTTACTGTATTCTTATCAAATCCCTTTCGAAAAAAAATTGCTTACTCTTCGTCTTTAGAGAAAAACTAGGTAATAACCCGTGCTATGCACGAGTTGTTATGACACAAAACTTTGTATATATTTATAGTCTATATAATATGCATACAGTCAGGCTCTAAGGAGGGGCGTACTGTCTTTATTAAAGAGAGGGCTTCTATTTTGGCTATCAGATCGTATTTAAAAACTGTGAAATGATAATACTACCCTTAATGAAAATACGATCTGACAGCCAAAACAGAGGCCCTCTCTTTAATAAAGAGAGGGCGCTCTCTTTAGAGAATTTTCGAATATGCATATATTGTAAATTTTATGTTTAAAACGTTAAATAAATGAAACCAGAAAATAATAAAGACAATATGTACTATATATGCATCATATTATGTCACACCCCAACCCACCTCGGCGGATTAGGACACGAGTAACAAGACTATACGTGCCCCAAACTATACCAAAATAGCAAGAAAACAACAATTAAGTGTCATTAAAAGGCTTTGTTGTGACAAAATAGACCCAAGGACAAATGGTAATTAATAAAGTATAACAAATTTTATTCCAAAAGATAGGTCTTTGAGTCTCGGTTCCAATGCAAAAAATGACGCGCGAATCCGAATTTTCTAGAGAGAGTTATGTCCATTTTCGTAAAAGCCGATGGGCTGAAATCAAACCAGCGGATCGATCCACCCCAAAACCGGATCGATCCGGTTTTGGCATATTGCCATTTTTTTTTGCTCCTTCAGATGCCCCGGATCGATCTGCACCAGACTCGGATTGATCCGGATTATGCAGATGGGATTTCCTGCTGCTAAAACTATTTAATCAGTTCAAACACTTCCCAAGTTCTATTTTTGATTTCCAAACCTTCCAAAACTCTTGGGAAACATCCTCCAAACACTCACAAACATGCCAATTACATATTTAAGCTTAAATTAACACATGCTTTATATATTAATCCAAGAACTAAGCATATAATCATACTCAATGTCACACAAGCATCATTTAACACCCAATTTAGGATTAGAGTACTCACTTCACAAATTACTCCAATTAAAGCCTAGAATCCCAAATTCCTTGTAAATCTTAGCTCTAATTAACTCTAATGATAATCCTACATAAAAATATCACGTATATGTATCGTCACCTCAAAGAGGGTTGCGGAAAAACGTTAACGAAACGGAAAAAGAAAGGTATAGAGACGATCCTCTCACCTCCACGATTCCGAATACGGCTTTGGTTCACGAAACGGTGTACCGACGGCGATAGAACGACTTAGTCGGCGGAGCTTCTGTCAATGGCCAAAATTTCCTTCTCCTGTATCTATGTTTTTGCTTGTGTTGATATGTAGGAGATGATGAGTCACAATGGAGGTGTCATCCTCCTAAGCCTCATGCCAAGTTTTGTTTATTTCTATTTACACCCCCAATATTTCTTTAAACTTTATTATAAAATCCCCTAAATAATTGTTTTAACTACCCAATATCTAAGTGAGTATTTGTCTATGTCACGCGTGGGTCCCAAACGTGGTCCCACATATTTTGTAAAAGTTGCTAATTAACCTACTAATTATGAATCTGATTCCTATTCACTTCACACGGGTACTCAAACTGACACCATAAAATATTAAAGCAATTAAACAAATATTCATTTAATCACATAAATGCAATTTATTTAATCTGGATCTCCCGTGGGTCCCACTTCATAGCTGTCTAACTATGCCCTTTTATCAAGCAGTTATCACGTTGGGGTAACTGGAACTTACCCAAATTATCACATGTTATTAATTATGCTAATTAATGCATGCAAAGCAAATATTATCTCATTTCTCTGGGTACGGGTATTACATTTCTCTCTCCCTTTTGGAAGTTTGTCCTCAAACTTATCTTACCTTAAGAATCGAACAAGTGAGGATACTTTTCTCGAATCTCGTCTTCACGTTCCCAAGTCGCCTCCTCTACCGAGTGATTACTCCATAACACCATAACCAGAGGAATGACTTTGGTTCTCAACACCTGATCTTTCCTGTCTAGGATTGGAACTGGATGTTCAACATAAGTCAAGTTTTCTCGAATCATCAATGGTTCCAGAGTAATACAGTGACTCGAATTTGATAAGCAACGTCGTAACATAGAAACGTGAAATACATTATGAACATTAGCCAACTCTTGTGGCAATTCTAATCGATATGCAACAGGACCAACTTTATCTAAAATCAAACAAGGTCCTACAAACCTCAGATTCAACTTGCCCCGCTTTCCGAACTCTGTTATGCCCTTCGAAGGCGATACTTTCAAGAAAACATAATTACCTACCTCGAATTCAATGGTCTTCTTCCAGTATTCGCGTAACTCTTACATCGACTCTAAGATACTTGTAGCCGTTGTTTAACTAACTTGATTTTGTCGGTGGTGATTTGCACCAATCTCGGGTCCCAAAAGTTACTTTTTCCCAACTTCTGTCCAACACACTGGCGATCTACATTTTCGGCCATATAATGCCTCATAAGGCGCCATCCCAATACTCGTTTGGAAACTATTATTATAGGAGAATTCTACCAATGGTAAATGGGTTTCCCAATCTAACTTGAAATCCATTACACATCCTCGAAGCATATCTTCCAGAATCTGAATAACTTGTTCAGATTGACCGTCTGTCTGAGGATGAAAAGTTGTGCTAAAGTGCAAGGCTGTCCCCATCGACTTTTGCATACTTTCCCAAAATCTAGACACAAATTGTGTATCCCGATCTGACACAATGGATACTGGTGCCCTGTGTAATCTAATAACTTCTCTGACATAAAGCTCTGCCAACTTTGTCGGATCACGAGTTTTGATTGGCAAGAAATGGGCTGACTTCGTCAACCGATCAATGATCACCCAAATACTATCATTAGACTTAGGAGACCGCGGTTAATCTGTTACAAAATCTATAGTGATATGTTCCCATTTCCATTCCGGTATCTCTAACGGTTGTACTTCTCCGGCGGGTCGTTGATGTTCTATCTTCACTTGTTGACAAGTTATATACTTAGCCACAAACTAAGCAACTTCCCGTTTCATACCACTCCACCAATACACCTCTTGCAAATCTTTATACATCTTCGTATTGCTCGGATGCACAGAATACCTCATGTTGTGAGCTTCTTCCATAATTTTATCTTTCAACTCTTGAATATTAGGAACACATAAACGATTAATATACCTCAATACATTATTCTAAAAATTGAACTCTGGCCATTTACCCTCAGGTAACTCTTCAACTAATTTATTAAAATTTGGATCCAAAAACTGACTTACCTTGATTTCATCAATCAAACTCGGTTGTGCCATGATAGCTTCCATTAAGCCATCTTGAATTCTGGGAATCACCTCAAGTTCCAATCGCTCAAATTCTTGTACTAACTTTGCTTGAGCTGTTAAAGAATAAACCAAATTTTCTGACAACTTTCGACTCAGAGCATCGGCAACCACGTTAGCTTTACTCGGATGGTAGTGAATCTTCAAGTCATAATACTTTATTAATTCAAGTCATCTTCTTTGTCTCATGTTTAGCTCCCATTGGGTAAACAAATATTTTAAACTCTTGTGATCGGTAAATATTTCACATGTTTTTCCATACAAGTAGTGACGCCAAATTTTTAATGCGAAGATTACTGCCGCCAACTCCAAATCGTGGGTTGGATAGTTCTTCTCATGTGTCCTCAATTGCCTTGAAGCATAAGCTACAACCTTACCCTCTTGCATTAGAATGCATCCTAGGCCCTGATTAGAACCATCACTGTATATACTAAAACCTCCAGTACTTGACGGAATAGCCAATATCGGTGCAGAAGTCAACTTGTCTTTCAACTTTTGAAAACATTCTTCAAATTCTTAGCCATATCCTTCCTCATCAATTGGGTCATTGGAGTCGCAATTCTAGAAAAATCTTGAACGAACTTTCTATACTAACCGGCTAACCCTAAGAAGCTTCGAACTTCAGAAACATCTGTCAGTCTTGACCAATTCTTAACAGCTTCTATCTTTTGTAGGTCTACGGAAACACCGTTCTTAGAAATCACGTGTCCAAGAAATGTAACACTTGTTAACCAGTATTCACTTTTCGTTAACTTCCTAAATAATTGCTTTTCTCTAAGTCATTGCAAAATCAACCTCAAGTGTCGCTCGTGTTCTTCATGACTTCTAGAATATATCAAAATACCATCAATAAACATAATCACAAATTCGTCTAGATAAGTTTTGAACACCCGATTCATCAAATCCATGAAAGCGGCTAGTGCATTTGTGACCCCAAATGGCATAACAAGAAATTCGTAGTGCTCGTACCGAGTTCTAAAAGCAGTCTTCTAAACATCTTCAGCTTTAACCTTTAACTGAGAGCACTAGGTTTACTTAGGCGTGCTCGCTGATTGTCCTACACCTTTATGTTGGGAACTCTAAGATACTTTCGAATTGTGATCACACTAAGATAGTGCTTTTATTAGACAGGTAGCATAGATCCAATCTTTATCCCAAATGCTTTTTGAGGACACTACATCTACGCGGACCATATAGAGCCGACAGACCTGACATACTATCTATCGAGGATACGACAGACTGCTTCCAATAACATGGAAACCGACCTATGGTATGATATACATGGGGTTAGGATCCAGGATCCTGATATCATGTATAGAGAGGTCGTCTACCACAGGGATACCACCATGCGCATTGAGGTAGAGACACTAGACCTACTAAAGGATCGCCATGCCTTTCTAAGATTATTCTTGAAAGTCAGGAGGGTGTCCCCGCCACCTCCAGAAGGATCACCACCGCAGATAGCCCCACTTCTACCAGCAGGGAATATTGTAGAGGAAGAGGGAGACACAATAGTTGATGTTGTATTACCTCAGATAGCTCTAGAAAGGATTACGACTAATATAGCACGGATAGCCAAAAAATGGGCTGCAGATATGGCAGGACATCCTGATGGGTTTGAAATAGGAGAGGTTGAGTTGGCTGAGGCCATGGCCAAGGCAACAAGGTTAGCCGCCGCTACACAGGTCAAAGAGAGTGAGTCTGATTAAGAGAGAGAGTCCAATGAAGAGGGAGAGTCTAATGAGGTCGACGATGATGAAGATGATGAGGACGTAGACGATGAGGATGAGTTTAATCCATACCTTGATTGGGTCCCACTAGAGGATATCACCAGAGAGATGATGCGCCACCTCCAGAGTCCGATGATGATGGCGATTATTGGAATAAGACTCGTAAGATCCGTAAGAGCTAGATTAGGCCTTGCAAGCCGTAATTATTAGGAGTGATGTACTAGGATGGGATAGTAGCCCACTTTTATGTTTATATGTGTATTAACTCAGGTTAGTAATCCTGTCTTTTGTAAGATGTATGTGTTAGGGTAATATTCCCATTTTTATAATTCATGCATCCTAGATGTTGTAAATCGGCCCTATAACCTCTGAACTATTAATGAAAGCTACCTTTTGGTATATACGGTGGTCCAATGATCTTGATTTTTTGCTACCTTATTAAATTTCATATCTCGACGTACATGTTTCGGTAATCACTTGTAGATGTGCGCGTGTATACTAGTCGTAACCAATAGAGGTCTATATAGGTACACTAGTACACAAATCACTATAGCAGGGAGAAATAAAAATACCCATAACAAACCCGTTGAGCAGATTAAGGCTGCACCACCAACACTTGTAGCTGTTGATCCTACTGGTCTATTTGAGGCCTTTGTGCGGATACTGGAACGCATCAATAACAACGACAACAATAACGTGAATAGTGGGAATCGCCCCGTACCACCTCTGAGACCTATAGAGGATAGAGTGGTAGAACGTTTTTGTCATTTTTGTCCTGAGAAGTTCGACGAAGATGCCGAGCCATGGCGTGCGGAACAATAGCTCTGGGAAATGGAGTCAATTTTTGACACACTAGGATGTACAAAGATCGAGAAGCGTCGACTGGCGACGTTCCAATTAACATATGCGGCAGTCGATTGGTAGGGATCGAAAAAAGCAACGGTAGGAGAAGTGGCAGTAAGAAGAATGCCTTCGGCTACATTCAAAGAGCTGTTCCTAGAGAATTATTTTCCACAAACAGAGAGGAACAAGAAAGAGATGGAGTTTATCGAGCTAACACAGGGAAATTGAACTGTGAGGGAATACACAGAGCAGTTTGAATGATTGTCCCGCTTTGCCCGCCACATGATTAATACCCCAAAGAAGAAAAAAAACCGACAGTACCACCAAGGCCTATCACTAACACTTCAACGTATGACTCTTAATAATCAAGGCCTAACCTTTAAAGCCATGGTAAGCATGGCAATCGGCCACAAGGAAATCACTGGTCGAGAACGAGGATGTTTTGGAGATCGACCACTATTCAGAAACAACCAAGGCAACCAAGGACCAAGACCCCCAATAAGATTCCAAGGGAATAAGCGCAATTAGACTGGCAAAAGGAAGCCACAACTCACGTTCCCTAAGAACCGACCAGCTGTACCCTTAAGCATAAATCCCAAGAGGACCACCTGCGGCCACTAGAGCCAATAATGATGAATGCTTTAATTGTGGGAAACCCGGACACAGGTCCAATGACTGCCGAGCCCCAAGGAGAAGTCGAGAGGACACTATCTGCTATAATTGTAGCAAAAAGGGTCACGTATCCAGGGATTGCCGAGCGCCTCAAGGCGGACACTATGGAGCATACACTCAGGGTCAACTGAAGCAAGCCCGCCTAAATGCCATTATCCCGGAGGAAGCCGAATTCGATGAAGGAGAGCAGCAAAATATGGAAGGTACCCTCACATTGTTTAACAGTTAGGTTAAAGCTTTGTTCGATACTAGTGCTTCTAACTCCTTTATTGCTATTAAGATTGTACAACGGTTGGGTTTAGTACCCCAAACACTTGATGTTGCTCTGAACGCTATGTCCCCCTTAGGAGTGAACATTAAGTTGGGAAAAGTGTGTAAGGATTGCACTTTGAACTTGGAAGATCAGAACCTCCCCACTGATCTGATAGTTCTGTCAATGAAGGAATTCACCTAAATCTTAGGAATTGATTAGCTCACAAAATACCATGCCAAATTAGACTGTGTTAGCAAGTCTATTACTTTTTCGATAACTGGAATCCAACCATTCAAATTCCAATGTAATCCCTTGTGCGACACCTTCCTCACCAGATGTCTAGCTACCCTTGAAAGCATAAGTTCAAAAATTTTGATTGCACAAATCCCTGTAGTTCAAGGCTTTGAGGATATATTTCAGGAAATCTTAGGACTACCACCCAAGAGAGACATCGACTTTTGTATGAGCTGGTACTTGGTACCCTACCGATATCTAAGACCCCGTATCAGATGGCCCCAACAGAAATGCAAGAATTAAATAAGCAAGTTCAGGAACTTGAAGATCTCAGGTTCGTTTGACCAAGCACGTCGCCTTGGGGAACGCCTGTGTTATTTATTAAGAAGAAGGATGGGACACTTTGACTCTGTATTGACTACATAGAGTTGAACAAGGTCACAATCAAGAACCGATACCTACTTCCCAGAATCGATGACCTATTCAATCAATTGTATAGAGCGAGGACCTTCTCCAAGATAGATCTACGATCTGGATACCACCAACTATTGGTTTAACCCGAGGGCATATCAAAGATAACCTTTAGAACGAGATATGGGCACTATGAATTCCTGGTCATGCCATTTGGACTAACGTATGTCCCAGCTATATTCATGGATTTAATGAACAGAGTGTACAGGCCCTACTTGGATCAATTTGTGATTGTGTTCATAGACAATATCATGATCTACTCAAAGACTAGGAAGGAACACAAAAAATATGTGAGGATCGTACTACAGATGCTTCGAGACAGCCACTTGTATGCGAAGTTCAGTAAGTGTGAATTTTGGCTATAATAAGTCAAATTCTTGGGTCATACTGTCTCACAAGATGGGATATTTGTGGATTCAACAAAGATAGATGTTGTTTTGGATTGAAATAGACCAAACACTACAACTGAAGTTAGAAATTTCCTTGGTTCAGCAGGATACTATAGATGATTCATTGAAGGATTCTCTAAGATAACATTCTTTTGACCAGTCTGACAAGGAAAGATGTGAAGTACGAATGGAAAGACAAGCATAAACGCGCGCTTCAAGAGTTGAAGGAAAGATTGACCTCGGCGTCAGTGCTTGTAATACCAAGGAGCGGTGAGCAGTTCACCATTTATAGCGATGCATCACACCAAGGACTTGGATGTGTGCTCATGCAGGATGGAAGAATGATAGCATATGGATAATGACCACTGAAACCACATGAGATTGACTTCACAGACATCGAGGTAAACAACAAAGTGACTTATACTGAAGGACAAGTCCGAATTTTGGATCAAGGAGTCAAGAAGCTGAGGACTAAGGAAATTCCCCTAGTGAAAGTTCAGTGGAGACACCATGACGAACGCGAAGCTTCTTGGGAGTTGGAATCAGAAATGTGCGAGAAGTTTCCAACATTGTTTAGTGACTAGCTAGCTCAAATTTCGGGAACAAAATCTTTGATAAGTGGTGGATATTGTAATACCTGTAATTTTTATTTTATTTCATTTATATAATTTCCAGTCCTAAACTGTATTTGTAAGATTTTCACTACAATTAGTATTATTTCTAAACCCATAATTATACCAGTATTGCCTAACCATGATTGTACCCTAAACCAACCCCCAAACAACCCTTAGCAATCAAAGTTGTGTGTGTGCCGACATATGAAGAGAGGGTGAGTTTGTGTGGGTGCCATGTGTTTGTGTGAGGAGTGTAGTAGTGAGGAGTATAGTAGGGTGCGGTGCTTGAGTGTATAGAGTGTAGTATGTCTAGGTGTGTGTGCTGTGTGGCGTGTGGCAGTGGTGTGTAGTGATGCATGTTTGTATGTTATGTGTCTGTGTGTATAGATATATATATATATTAACTCTCTCCTATATATAGAGAGACTTAGTTGGTTAGGAAGTAAGAAAACAAATAGAGAGAGAGAAAGTTAGCCAAGTGAGAAAAGAGAAGGAAAGAAAAGAAAAGAAAAAAAAAAGAAAGGAAGCTTACCCCTTGTGTCACACCGCGACCTCGAACCTACGGTGAGTTCTTAACTCACTTGGTATAATTAGATTAATGTCCGTATTATTATTCTAGGAAATCTTGTGCCTAGATCCGAATTATTATTGTTGTTATTATAATTATCATTGTTGATATTATTATTATTATGATTATTATTTTTCGCTTATTATTATTTTGGTCCAGTTAACCTCATGATTGACATATGTACCCTGAACATACTAATGTCTATTTTATTATTCCGTTAATAATAATGATGATATTATTATTGTTGTTGTTGTTGTCGTTATTATTATTATTATTATTATTGATTAAACTTCAAGCTCTAATATGTTGTACCCCGAACATATTATTTCTGCTACTATTATTAATATTAATATTATTGTTATCACTTTCCGGTTAACCTCATGTAAATATGTTGTACCCCGAACATATCTCTGTTATTATTATTATTATTATTATTATTATTATTATTATTGTTGTTGTTGTTGTTGTTGTTGTTGTTGTTATTGTTCGTTATTATTATCAGTCCAGTTAACCTCATGCTTTAACGTGTGGTACTACAAGCTTAGGGCCTGTATTATATTTCAAGAATAAAATGGTAACTGTTTAATTAACTTGTACCTCGTGCATAACATATGATTCACCTCAGTAGAAGTCGGTGTCGTAACGTCAAGTCGACGTGTACGAGTATAGAGTCGAACGGTCACGGAGACCAAATCCGTATGCATTTGAAAATACGTGTAGTCGACCGCAGAGGTTCGAAAGTTAATATGTAGTGAGTCGACTGTCAAATGGAATTACAGGATCGCATGTCAGCGATGATTGGTACTATGGCCACGGAGAGGCAAACACGATAGCAAAGTAACCATGTTGATAATATTATAATCAAGAAATGAATAAACACAATCAGCCTGTAAGGCGAGATCACTACTACGGTTGCGACGACCAACGATAGTAAAGTAACCATTTTTGCAAATCGGCGACGATATTCATAAGGCAAGGTCTCGAGGACCTAGAGTATATGGTTACCTTGTAAAGCGAGATTACTACTATGGCCACGGAGAGGCAGACAACGATAGTAAAGTAACCATAACTCGACCCATTGGGCGAGTCACTCTGAGTCAACAGCGTTACACTGGTAATGTAACAAGTCAAGTAAGTCAGATGTTAAGTCAAGTGAAGTCGAATATATCGATGATGCATAGTTTCACGCACGGTCTCATTATAATTCGCTCAACCGACGTAACTAGTCATTGTGTACTTTCAGATATGTATTTTATATTAGGAGTGTTTGGTTAGGATGCTCACTTAAATTTTATTAAAGCTAACGGCATACTATGCCTTGGACATTCCCATATCTAGATTATACAGGATATGATTGTCCGGAGGAGGACTATTAGGGAGGAGGCTACGAAGAGGAAACCTTCGAAGGGGAGGCCTACAATGCTGAAGGTCACGCTACGCCAGTTAGAGGCGTGACTTCAAGAAAGAGGACTTAGTTGTTCTTTATAGATCTTTGTCCATTCGTACTAAGTTGTAAACGGCGTCCAACGCCTTAAACTCTTTGTTCTTTTATCTTTGGATAACTACAAACTCGGATGTAATAGCTAGTAATCTTTGATGTACATCCAGTTTACGCTTCCGCTTAAGTTACTCTTTTATTTATCTAGGGTGTTTGTGGACAATCAGTTAATATAACTAGTCATAGCTTACGGACCCAGAAAGAAAAGTTTTATTTCCTGCTAATTTCTGCTGCTCTGGGGCGTGGCATGATGATACCCAGATCTCAAGTCAATCTTAGAAAAGACTTGTGCCCTTTTTAGCTGATCAAACAAATCACCAATACGAGGTAACGGATACTTGTTCTTTATGGTTACTTTATTAATCTCCCGGTAATCGATGCACATTCGCATTGTTCAGTCTTTCTTCTTCACAAATAAAACTGGTGCACCCCACAGTGATACACTTGGCCGAAAATATCCGGTGAATTCGCGACACCCCTTATCAAGTAACTCTTGCAACTGAGTTTTCAACTCCTTCAACTCTACTGGAGCCATTCTATACGGTGCCCATGAAATCGGTTGAGTTCTCGGCATCACATCTATTCCAAATTCAATTTTTCTCTCAATCAACACACTTGGCAACTCTTCTAGGAAAACGTTTCAAAATTCCTTGACCACGGGAATATCTTCAAGTTTTAATTCAGTACTTCTAACCTCGAGTATACTACACAAGAAGCCTTGACAACCCTTTTTCAATAAATGATAAGCTTTGACAGCCGACACCAAATAAGGCAGTAATACTATACCTGTCCCTTGGAAACAAAATTCATCTTGATTTGGCAATCGAAACATTACTCTTTTGTTCTCACAATCGATAATAGCATGATTTGCGGATAGCCAGTCCATTCCTAAAATAACGTCAAAGTGTTGAATGACCAACGGTACCAGATCAACGAACAACCTTCTACCATTCACGTCAATTCCGCAAGCTTTAAAGACACCCGAACTCACTAGTGGCGCTCCTGATGGAAGTGCAATAGATAAGTCAGAATCTAGTAATTCTAAGGGTTTGTCTAAATTCCTAGCAAATTGATGTGATACGAAAGAATGAGTTGAGCCCCAAATCTAATAACACATTGGAAGGTCGCATGCAAATAGAGAATATACCTGAAACCACTGTGTCAGCCGCTGTGGTCTCCCGGGGCTTGAGCTGAAAATACATTTCTTATCGTTGCTCCCTCCCTTGGGATTGCTGCTAAGATGGTCTTTGTCTTGGTGCACTGATTCGTGTCCAACATTGCATTCTTAACCTCATGATTTTACCATTATTGGACACAAATTATCACTTATATTGGGAGATTTAATGGATAAATTGTACTTTTTTTATTCTTGTTATTATTCACTTTTTAATAATAAAAATCTCTTTCTTGTAGGTTTTGGTAACTTGTTCAAAGTAAGAACCAACTCCGTTTGGTTCTTGTCTCTTAAAAAAGGGGAGAAATGAACTTCAGCAAAGGTGAATCGATCTGGCCCTATGAGCGGATCGATCCGCGTGTGTTTGAAGAAGTTACTATCAGTTTTAAAAGAGGCGGATCGATCCGCACTTTTGAAGGGATCGATCCGCGATTCCTAAGTGGCATTCTACGAGAGAAATCCTGAAATGGATCGATCTGCATTTATGAAGGGATCGATCCGCGGCTTCCCGAGAAGATAGTAACTGCCCAGATGAAAGGCGGATCCATCCGCCCCAAAGAAGGGATCGATCTGTGGCATCAGTTTTCCCTCTTTTTAATTACAAGTTTGCCATTCTTGTGTTTTGTGTATAAATAGAAAGAGATGTTGTTTTGTTAGGGATTATAATCTCTCTTGTTTTTCTCCCAACATTCTTCTTCTTCTTCTCTCATTTTTGGGAACCCACTTGGGTTCCCTTCTATTTCTTCTTCACTTGTATAAACTTGAAGACTTCATTGAAGCTTTAATGGCTAGGTATATTTTCTATCTCTTCTCTTTTGATGATATTGCTATGTTTTCTATTTTTAGTTAAATTACTTAGGTTATGGATCATGAGCTCTTGGATTTAATGTTGTAGCATTTCTAGGGTTCATTTGTGTAGGATTCAAAACTAAGGGATTCATCTTATTTGTATTGCAACTATGATTGTTAAAACTTAGACTTTGAATCATACCCTATGTATTTCATATGGAATATTATGTAACCTTGTGTTTTGCACTCCATGTGTTTGATAAATGTTGTGTGTGGGATTTAAAACTTGGAGTCTTCATCATAGATGTCAAGCATCTTTGATTGTTCAAACTCTTGGGTTTTAAATACTACCTTTTGAAGGCTTCATAGGTGGTTTGTCCACCAAGTAGATTAGTTAGTGTAGGGGGGACAAATCATTCGGATTAGAAGCCATAGAGGCTTCATCTTGTATGTCATGCATCCTTGATAGTCAAACGTTAGCTTCAAATCAGTTTCTATGGAAATCTTAAAGGTCATTTCATCTAACACATAGGTGCATTCCAAGTGTTTGATAATATGCCACAATGAGATGTTACCTTAGAATGTGCTTGAAACTTTAGTCCATTTCATCTTGTTGTGACCCAATATGGGAGGAATGATCCTAACCTATTGCTTTTTAGATTAGTATTTATTTACCTTTTATCCTCCAAAAACCAAACAAAAAGCCACAAGACGCAATGTCATTTTTATTCCTTTTCATCATCTTTTCTTATTGCTTTGTTTTGAGCATTATAATTAGTTACTAAACCTCCCAAACGTTGTTCTTGTATCAATCCCTATGGACTCGACACCCTACTTCCAAATGCTACATTTTTAATAGGGTTAAATAAGAACTTGATTTTGACAACATCATACACTACCCACGGATCAGCTAGAACCTCTTTGTCTTCTCTTAGAACAATTACGTTCTCGATGCCCTAGGTCACCACATGAATAACACCTTATTCCACTGTCATCTGTACTTTGTCTTGGAGGATTAGAACAACCCCTTGCCACGTGCCCCAGTCGTCGACAAATGTTGCAACTGATAGGAGACATATTGCATACTCCCAAGTGATATTTACCACAAGTCTGACACTTGGGTTTGTTACCCCCACTTCCCGATGAACTGTCAGAATGCTGTCTTTTAGGATTACCCTGTCCTTGGAATTGACCACCTCCTGGCCTCTTGAATGTTTGACCTTGCCCCGATGGTAACACACCTCGTTTAGCAATCAAGGCAATGTCTAGCACTTCTGAATATGTTGCTAGCCGATGTGTATTCACTTTTTCCCTGATTTCATCACGGAGCCCTTCCTCAAATCTTCTTGCCTGAGTGAACTCGTTCGGAAGCAAATCCATTGCAAATCTGGCCAAACTTGTGAATTTAGCGGCATAGTCTCTAACAGTCATGCTACCTTGACTGAGATGAGAGAATTCTCGAGACTTTAATTCACTGAAAGATTGAGGAATGTATTGTTTTGAGAACTCTTCCATAAAACCATTCCAAGTAGTTGGCACTCCTTGCCTTAATATTGACGTCCACCAATTCTGTGCTTCCTCTTTCAAGGTATCGGAGGCAAACAAGACTTTCTGTTCCTTCGTACACGGCGAAGTACGAAAAATTTTCTTCATATCGGTCAACCAATGGTCGGCCTTCATCGAATCAAATTCTCCTTTGAACTGAGCTTGCTTTTTCTTGTAGACCGTGACAATGGTTATCGGTTCCACCCTCTGTCCTGGATTTGACGAACTCGATCCCTCCTTAACAACTTGCGTTTCGGCCACTCTTACCAAATTTTCCATAACTACCTATATTCTATCCATACGAGCAAAAGACGACATCCTTGCCTGGCACCCACCACAAGATATACACATGCACGTTACTCTTAAATAAATCACGGTGCATGCTAAATAACATTTAAAGCATTCTAAGTAAACATGTATGCATGATCGTGTCACCATGTGTCGTTTTATTCAATTTGTATGTCGTATTCGTAGTCTCTCGGCCCTAAAGGCTCTAATCTATTGCTTTGATACCAAAATTTGTCATACCCCAACCCGCCCCGACAGATTAGGACAAGTGTAACAAGACTATATGTGCCCCAAACTATACCAAAATAGCAAGAAAATAATAATTAAGTGTCATTAAAAGACTTTGTTGTGACAAAATAGACCCAAGAGCAAAATGATAATTAATAAAGTACAACAAATTTTATTCCAAAAGATAGGTCTTTGAGTCCTGGTTCTAACTCAAAAAACGGTGCCCGAATCCGAATTTTCTGGAGAGAGTTATGTCCGTTTCCGTAAAAGTCGACAGGCTGAAATCAGACCAGCGTATCGATCCTCCCGATCCGGTTTTGGAAGATTGCCATTTTCTGTTCCTCCAGATGCCTCGGATCGATTCGCGCCAGACACGGATCGATCTGAATTCTGCAGATGGGATTTCCTACTGCTAAAACTGTTTAATCAATTCAAACACTTCCCAAGTTCTATTTTTGATTTCCAAACCTTCCAAAACTCTTGGGAAATATCCTCCAAACACTCACAAACATGCCAATTACATATTTCAGTTTAAATTAACACGTGCTTTATCTATTAATTCAAGAATTAAGCATATAATCATACTCAATATCACACAAGCATCATTTAGCACCCAATTTAGGATTAGAGTACTCACCTTACAAATTGCTCCAATTAAAGCCTAGAACCCCAAATTCCTTGTAAATCTTAGCTCTAATTAACTCCAATGATAATCCTACATACAAATATCACGTATATGTATTGTCACCTCAAAGAGGGTCGTGGAAAAACGTTAACGAAATGGAAAAAGAAAGGTATGGAGACGATCCTCTCACCTCCACGATTTTGAATACGGCTTTGGTTCGCGAAACGGTGTACCGATGGCGACGAAACGGCGAAGAAACTACGTAGTCGGTGGAGCTTCCGTCAATGGCCGAAATTTCCTTCTCCTGTATCTATGTTTTTGCTTGTGTTGATATGTAGGAGATGATGAGTCACAATGGAGGTGTCATCCTCCTAAGCCTCATGCCAAGTTTTGTTTATTTCTATTTACACCCCCAACATTTCTTTAAACTTTATTATGAAATCTCCTAAACAATTGTATTAACTACCCAATATCTAAGTGAATATTTGTCTATGTCACGCGTTGGTCCCAAACCTGGTCCCACATATTTTGTAAAAGTTGTTAATTAACCTACTAGTTATGAATCTGATTCATATTCACTCTCACACGGGTACCCAAACTGACACCATAGAATATAGCGACTATCAATAAAATATTAAAGTAATTAAACAAATATTCATTTAATCACATAAATGCAACTAAATGCAATTTATTTAATCCGGATCTCCCGTGGGTCCCACTTCATATCTTTCTAACTGTGCTCTTTTATCAATCACTTATCACGTTGGGGTAACTGGAACTTACCCAAATTATCACATGCTATTAATTATACTAATAATGCATGCAAAGTAGATATTATTTCATTTTTCTGGGTACGGGTATTACATATTAACAACAAATAACGATTGGAATATTATAGAAAAATTCTTTAAAGGAATTCCACAAACAATCTCCATGTTTTTGGAAATGTAAATAAATGGTGCATTGGAAAATGAGGCAAAAATGAGAAAATTTCGCGTGGGCACAATGAGAAAAGAGTTTTTGGCCTTCTCTTTTTATATATAGTGCATAGATTGTTCACTTTTTAATAGGATAATGTTATGTGTACATAAATTATGCACATAAAAATGGTGACTCTTAGAGTAATGACTAGGTAAAAATTTTCCACGCTCGCGGTAGCGTTTTTTTTTCCAGTGGTCTGGCTTCCGTGCTGGGTCTCCCTTTCCTTGATTTGTTTTTCATCCTCTATTTCTTCTTGCCTTGGTCCCTTTCACACCTCCTTTTTCTACACTTGTCTACTTCTCTCTTCTCCTTTGGTCTACCACTTGTTCTCATTTATTATCTTCTTCCTACCTCCGGTGGTCCCCTGGTGTTTGTCTTTACTCCTTTTTTATTTCTCTTTCCTTTATGGAAGATTTAACAGAGGAGTTGTCCGACATTATAAACAAAACGACAAATTTATCTTGCTTTGAGGAGACTTTGTCTCTGGAACATGATCCAAATGTGGAAGATTATAAAATTCCTTTAGTGGGAAGAGTCCTTACGGAAAAACCCCTTAACTTTTATGCCATAAAGTCCATCCTTAATAAAGCCTGGAACCCAAAAGGAAAACTTTCCATTGCTGAGATTGAAACCAATACACTCCTGTTTTCCTTCGAAGATACTCAAGACCTTAATAGAGTTATTGTTCAAGCCCCTTGGTCTGTCTTGTGACACCATCTTGTGCTTAAACCATGGAAACCAGGCCTCATACTTATAGAACTCAATCTGCACCTCACTTCTTTTTGGATTCAAGTCCAAGGCCTTCCCCCAGACCAGATCACAGAGAAGAATGCCAAAACCATTGTAGCCATTGTGGGAACGGTGGAAGCAGTGGATCTTACTGTAATACCCGCTACTTTTAAATATTTATTTCCCAAGATGAATAAGTGTTTTTATGTTGTTATTATAATATTCAGTATTTATAGAACTCGATTATAAATTTTCAGAATTTTTAGAAACAGAAATTTAGCAGATTTGTGAATATCTGGTATATTTGGACCAGTTATGATTTTATTGCTCATCCAACCAAACATGGCCCTAAGGAAATAATTATCCTTTGATCCTTTAACTCTTGGTAATTGCAAGGTGAGGTCCCTCCTTGGTTCCTATATATATGGGACCATTCCATTACATTTATCCTTAGACTTATGAGGTTGAGAAGTTATCCTAATGAACACACAAACACCAAGAACACCAAGAATGCACACACAAACACCAAGAACACCAAGAACACACACACAAACACCAAGAATACACACACAAACACCAAGAACACACCTAGTACACCAAGAACACACCTAGTACACCAAGAACACCAAGAACACACATAGTACACCAAGAACACCAAGAACACACCTAGTACACCAAGAACACCAAAAACACACATAGTACACCAAGAACACCAAGAACGCTATTTGAAGCCGGAATTTTATATTCGAAGATTCTTCGGGTTTTCTCGGCATTATTATTCTGCGAATTTAGGTGAGTCTCCAACTCACTCAGCTATTTATATTACACTTTGTTATGAACACATGATTATGATTATGATTATGATTATGATTATGATTATGATTTATATTAATTATGTGATGCTTATACGTATTATATTACGTATTTAGATAAATACGGCATAAATACGATAAACTGGTATTTTCAAATACGACTAGAATCGAGATGGATTCTTAATGAGGATCGAAAATTCTTAACTTCCAACATGAATACTTATTTATTTAATCTCACGGAACTTTTATAAATTCGGTTGTGGACGTACAAAACTGGAAAATGACCAAAATACCCTTGTGATCTATTTTCACTTAAATCGACTGAAATCAAGATATTTTCTTAACGGGGATCGAAAACTCTTAACTTACAACATGAATACTTATTTATTTGATCTCACGTAACTTTTATATTTTCGGATCCTGACTTATAAACTGGAAAATGACCAAAATACCCCTGTGCCCTATTTTTACTAGAATCATACACGATGTCTAATATTTCATTCTAGTTTTGGTTTGAATGTTGTTATGTCTAATACCCTGTATTTTCCTTGTATTTTTATATCCTTTTGATATATATGAGATAATAACGAGATTAAGAAGCCGACGCGCATATTAGTGGGTCTGTCGACTATAAAGGTTGATACTATTTATGGGTACGCGTGAATGCGGTCGCTAAGACCGTATGATGTTGAGTGTGGAATCCCAGGTGCTGGGATAGGACCGGGACTTCGTGTCAAATCAATATATGATAGAGTTGGCCAGAGTAACATATGGGGCGAGTGGGCCAGAGTAACATATTGGGCGAGTTGGCCAGAGTAATATATTGGGCGAGTTGGCCAGAGTAAAGTATTGGGCGTGTTGGTCAGGATGTATCAGGGGCGTGTTGGCCAAAGTATATCGAGGCGTTTGGCTAGATTATATGGGACTGCGTGTTAAGAGTGAACAGACCGTAGGTATGGGACTACGTGTCTGATTAATGTAGACCCAAGAGTCTATGTTATGTATTAGGAGATTGGGACGATGTCCGTTGGTGGATATTAAGTTGGTGCATACATGCATGCGAACGATGAGATGATCCTTTTAATGATGCTGTTTATATCTGTTGCCATCTATAGATACTCTGTTAGTATTTGCATTCACTCGGCTTTCGTAGCTGACGGCGTTTTATGCCGCTGGATATTCGACGTCCAGCTGGCCAGGGTTATGAGTATGCAGGTGATGCATACATGGATAGGGGCCACGAGGATGGAGCCTACGATGACGGAGGCTACGCTGGAGATGACTACTACGCAAGCTGAAGACTTGGAGCTTGCTGTTGATAGATTATGCCTATGTTTTAGAGACCGTTGTAATAGTTAAGTTTATAATCGGCATATGTTGCCGTAATACTTTATTTGTACTTCTGCGATACTTATGGTTTGTAATAGTTAGTATTGAACTCTGATTATATATATCAACCCTAGAACTTTCCAATGTGTGGTTTGAATCATTACTCTGATGGTTTGACTTTGGTTATGGACAATATGGTGACTTTCAACTGTCATGGCCTACGGGTCCAAAAAGGAATTTATTTTCTCTATTTTTGCTACTGCGGGGCGTGACAGGATTTTTTGTATCAGAGCCTAGGTTTAGTAGTCGCGTTCACCAATTGTCCAATATTTCTTGAGTTGAACCTAAGATTCCTTGAGATAAGGGTTGACTCTAAGTTTGTGTTTTGGAGATCGTCCCTATGGAATTCTCCGTGCTATTGATGTGATGCTAGTTATAGCTACTATTATGTTTAGTTGCGAATTATTTTTCTATAACTATTACGTATAATTTCGGAATTATTTTCTATGACTATTTTGGGTTGACGACTAACCGAGAGATGTCTGTATTGGTACCCAACCTTACTGCATCGATGGCAGGAATGCCTACTCGGAATCGTCCCGCTCAGATTGAGGACGTCCCCCAAGCACCCCAAGCTGCTGATTCGACTGGACTGTTCGAAGTCTTTGTGCGTAGGATGGAACGGATCAACAATCCTAACATGCACGTACATCGGAAATAATCATGGACCACCCCCGCGGCCAGTTGAAGATAGAATAGTGGAGCATTTTCGTCACTTTCGTCCGGAGAAGTTTGACGGGAATACTGAGCCGTGGCAGGCAGAACAGTGGCTCCGAGAGATGGAAGCAATCTTCGACACCCTGGGATGTAATGAGATCAAGAAGCGTCGAGTGGTGACATTCCAATTGACTTATGCGGCTGCCGATTGGTGGGAATCGGAGAAGGCGACCGTAGGAGAGGAAGCGGCCAGAAGGATGCCCTGGATCACATTTAAAGGGCTCTTTCTTGAGAACTACTTTCCTCAGACCGAGAGGAACAAGAAGGAGAGAGAATTCATCGAACTAAGGCAAGGGAACCTTACCGTGAGGGAATATACGGTGCAGTTTGAACGATTATCCCGTTTTGCTCTTCATATGATCGATACTCCAGAGAAGAAGAATATGCAGTATCACCAGGGCCTCTCACTGCCACTACAACGGATGACTCTGAATCATCAGGGTCAAACCTTCAAGGCCATGGTAGGAATGGCAGTCGGTCATGAGGATATTAATGGACGGGAGCAAGGACGTTTTGGGAATCGGCTACCACCCAGAGGTAACCAAGGACCTAGACCTCCGATGCAATTCCAAGGGAACAAGCGTAGCTGGAATGGAGAGAGAAGGCCACAATCGGCGTTTCCCCAGAATCGTTATGCTATGAACCCAGCTCCTCCTCCACAAGGACTTCCTGTCGTTACTGGAGGCAATGCTGGTGGATGCCTTAATTGCGGAAAGCCAGGTCATTTGGCTAAGGACTGCCGAGCTTCCAAGAACTACAACAGGGCGAACGTTCTCTATTACAACTGCAACAAGCATGGCCATATCAGCAAGGATTGCAGAGCACCCCATAGGGCATACAACAGACCAGTTGCTCAGGGCCAAGTTGGACAGGCTCGCATGAATGTAATTCTTCCGGAGAATGCGGGATTTGATGAGACTGAACAGCAGAACATGGAAGGTACTCTTATGTTATTCAGCACTCGAGTTAAAGTTCTATTTGATACTAGTGATTCGAATTCGTTTGTTGCTATCGGAATTGTTAAACTTTTGGGTTTAGTACCCCAGGCGCTTGATGTAGCCCTGAATGCGGTATCACCTTTGGGAGTAACCGTAAAATTAGGGAAAGTGTGCAAGGATTGTACTTTAACCATCGAGGATAGAATTCTTCCCGCAGATCTAATCGTTTTGTCAATGAGGGAATTTGACATCATCTTAGGATTTGATTG
Organism: Hydrangea macrophylla; assembly: GCA_033977485.1. Taxonomy (NCBI): domain Eukaryota; kingdom Viridiplantae; phylum Streptophyta; class Magnoliopsida; order Cornales; family Hydrangeaceae; genus Hydrangea; species Hydrangea macrophylla. The sequence goes on from CM066985.1 coordinate 98,776,173, forward strand.
GCTCACGAAGTATTGTGCCAAGTTGGACTGTACCAATAGGATGATTACCTTTTTGGTACCAGGAAGTCAGTCTTTTGATTTTCAATGCAACCCCTCTAGCGATGCTTTTCTCACTAGCCCTCTAGCAGCTATCGAGAGCTCGAGTTCAGAACTCACTGTTGCACAGATTCCTGTAGTCCGAGACTTTGAGGATGTGTTTCAGAGTATTATTGGATTGCCACCTAAGCGGGAGATTGATTTCTGTATCGAGTTAGTGCCTGGCACTTCACCGAAATCGAAGGCTCCTTATCGGATGGCACCAACGGAGATGCAAGAACTGAAGAAGCAAGTGCAAGAGCTAGAAGATCTCAAGTTCATTCGACCCAGCACGTCACCTTGGGGAGCGCCGGTGTTATTTGTTAAGAAGAAGGACGGAACTCAGCGACTTTGTATCGACTATAGGGAGCTCAACAAGGTCACGATTAAGAATAAGTACCCACTCCCTAGAATCGATGATCTGTTTGATCAGTTGCAAGGAGCGACGACTTTCTCGAAGATCGACCTACGATCCGGATATCACCAATTGTTGGTTCGACCTGAGGATATTTCAAAGACTGCTTTCAGGACGAGGTATGGGCATTATGAATTCTTGGTTATGTCTTTTGGATTAACCAACGCCCCAGCGGTATTCATGGACCTAATGAATAGAGTATTTAGGCCCTACTTGGACCAGTTCATTATCGTGTTCATAGACGATATTCTGATCTACTCCAAGACCAAGGAGGAACATGAGGGACATGTAAGGATCGCACTACAGACCCTTCGAGATAACCAACTGTATGCGAAGTTCAGTAAGTGCGAGTTTTGGCTGAAAGAAGTCAAGTTCCTAGGACATGTTGTCTCGCAAGATGGAATAGCTGTAGACTCGTCAAAGACAGACGCAGTTCTGGATTGGAATATACCAACTACTGCAACAGAAGTCAGGAGTTTTCTTGGTCTAGCTGGATACTATCGGAGATTTGTGGAAAGATTCTCCAAGATCGCAGCTCCTCTTACCGGACTGACGAAGAAGGATTTAAAGTTTGAATGGGGTAACAAGCATGAACGCGCATTCCAGGAATTGAAGGAAAGATTGACCTCAGCGCCAGTGCTTGCGATACCCAAGAGCGGTGAACAGTTCACCATATATAGCGACGCATCACACCAAGGACTCGGATGTGTTTTGATGCAAGATAGGAAGGTAATTGCATATGGGTCACGGCAGTTGAAACCTCATGAGTTGAATTACCCGACGCATGACCTTGAACTAGCCGCGATTGTTTTTGCTCTCAAGATTTAGAGGCATTATCTCTACGGCAAGAAGTTCGATCTGTTCTCAGATCACAAAAGCCTGAGATACTTGTTCTCTCAAAAGGAGTTGAACATGAGGCAACGACGTTGGATGGAATTATTGAAAGACTATGATTTCACATTGCAGTATCACCCTGGGAAAGCAAACGTAGTAGCCGATGCTTTAAGTCGGAAACCCAGGAGGATAATAGTAGCTTCTCTTATAATCAAAGAATGGCAAGCATTGGGAACTTTGGCTGAATTCGGTATTCAAGCCTCAGATTCAGGTGAAGGACGACACTTTGGATGTTTGGTAGTACAACCGACACTCATCAGTCGTATCCTTGAAGCACAGAGGAAGAACGAAGGACTTCAAAAGTGGTTCGCGAGCAATGCAGTGAAGGAACCAGAGAATTGGAGTATTGGTTCAGATGGAGCACTCAGATGCAGAGGCAGACTTTGTGTGCCAGATGAAGATAATCTTAGAAAAGACATAATGGACGAAGCGCACAAGTCGCGAATGACTATCCACCCAGGAGGCACAAAGATGTACAAAGATTTGAAGAGAAACTTCTGGTGGGAAGGAATGAAACGAGAAGTTGCGGAACACGTGTCTCAATGTCTCACGTGTAAGCAAGTGAAGGCGGAACATCAAAAGCCTCCAGGACTTCTACAACCATTACCAGTTCCCGGATGGAAGTGGGAACATATAACTATGGATTTCGTGGTAGGTTTGCCAAGGTCTCAGCAAAACCACGATGCTATTTGGGTAGTTGTGGATCGACTTACCAAATCGGCGCATTTCATAGCTTATAGTATGTCGTATCCAGTCGAACGTTTGAGTCGGATGTACATACAACAAGTTGTGCGACTGCACGGTGTACCTGTATCAATCGTATCAGACCGTGATTCAAGATTCACTACAGAGTTTTGGAAAAGTCTACAGACAGCATTGGGGACTTCGTTAAACTTGAGCACTGCCTTTCATCCACAGACTGATGGGCAGACTGAACGAGTTAACCAAGTGATGGAGGACATGCTTCGAGCGTGTGTTATTGATTTTGAGAGCTCATGGGAGACTCATCTACCGCTGATAGAATTTGCGTACAATAACAGTCACCACTCGAGCATAGGAATGGCACCCTTTGAGGCATTATACGGAAGACCGTGCCGATCACCTTTGTGTTGGGCAGAGGTTGGAGACAATCAACTGCTTGGACCTGAATTAGTTCGAGAAACTAACGAGAAGATCCAGATCGTGAAAGAAAGGATGTGAACGGCGCAGAGTAGACACAAGAGTTATGCAGATGAACGTCGCAGGAGTTTGGAATTCAGTGTTGGAGATCATGTGCTACTCAAGGTATCTCCGGTGCGAGGAATTGTTAGATTTGGGCAGAAGAGAGGAAAGCTAGCACCGCGTTTCATTGGACCATTTGAGATCCTTGAACGTGTAGGAAAAGTTGTCTACCGACTCGCGTTACCGCCTAAGATGTCAGGAGTACACAACGTGTTTCATGTTAGCATATTAAGAAAGTGTGTTCACAATCCGAGTCATGAGATCAACTTTGAGGACATTGAGGTTAACGGTAATGTGTCATTTCATGAAGGACCAGTGCGAATTCTGGATTGGGGAATTAAGAAGCTGAGAAGTAAGGAAATTCCGTTGGTAAAGATCCAGTGGAAGTTTCAAGACGAAGGAGAAGCATCATGGGAGCTAGAGTCAGAGATGCGTGAGAAGTACCCTGAGTTGTTCAACGATGCTTAGTTCGGATTTCGGGGACGAAATCTTCAGTTAGTGGGGGATGATGTAATACCCGCTATTTTTAAATATTTATTTCCCAAGATGAATAAGTGTTTTTATGTTGTTATTATAATATTCAGTATTTATAGAACTCGATTATAAATTTTCAGAATTTTTAGAAACAGAAATTTAGCAGATTTGTGAATATCTGGTATATTTGGACCAGTTATGATTTTATTGCTCATCCAACCAAACATGGCCCTAAGGAAATAATTATCCTTTGATCCTTTAACTCTTGGTAATTGCAAGGTGAGGTCCCTCATTGGTTCCTATATATATGGGACCATTCCATGACATTTATCCTTAGACTTATGAGGTTGAGAAGTTATCCTAATGCACACACAAACACCAAGAACACCAAGAATGCACACACAAACACCAAGAACACACACACACAAACACCAAGAACACCAAGAACACACCTAGTACACCAAGAACACCAAGAACACACCTAGTACACCAAGAACACACATAGTACACCAAGAACACCAAGAACACACTTAGTACACCAAGAACACCAAGAACACACATAGTACACCAAGAACACCAAGAACGCTATTTGAAGCCGGAATTTTATATTCGAAGATTCTTCGGGTTTTCTCGGCATTATTATTCTGCGAATTTAGGTGAGTCTCCAACTCACTCAGCTATTTATATTACACTTTGTTATGAACACATGATTATGATTATGATTACGATTTATATTAATTATGTGATGCTTATACGTATTATATTACGTATTTAGATAAATACGGCATAAATACGATAAACTGGTATTTTCAAATACGACTAGAATCGAGATGGATTCTTAATGAGGATCGAAAATTCTTAACTTCCAACATGAATACTTATTTATTTAATCTCACGGAACTTTTATAAATTCGGTTGTGGACGTACAAAACTGGAAAATGACCAAAATACCCTTGTGATCTATTTTCACTTAAATCGACTGAAATCAAGATATTTTCTTAACGGGGATCGAAAACTCTTAACTTACAACATGAATACTTATTTATTTGATCTCACGTAACTTTTATATTTTCGGATCCTGACTTATAAACTGGAAAATGACCAAAATACCCCTGTGCCCTATTTTTACTATAATCATACACGATGTCTAATATTTCATTCTAGTTTTGGTTTGAATGTTGTTATGTCTAATACCCTGTATTTTCCTTGTATTTTTATATCCTTTTGATATATATGAGATAATAACGAGATTAAGAAGCCGACGCGCATATTAATGGGTCTGTCGACTACAGAGGTTGATACTATTTATGGGTGCGCGTGAATGCGGTCGCTAAGACCGTATGATGTTGAGTGTGGAATCCCAGGTGCTGGGATAGGACCGGGACTTCGTGTCAAATCAATATATGATAGAGTTGGCCAGAGTAACATATGGGGCGAGTGGGCCAGAGTAACATATTGGGCGAGTTGGTCAGAGTAACATATTGGGCGAGTTAGCCAGAGTAAAGTATTGGGCGTGTTGGCCAGGATGTATCAGGGGCGTGTTGGCCAAAGTATATCGGGGCGTTTGGCTAGATTATATGGGACTGCGTGTCAAGAATGAACAGACCGTAGGTATGGGACTACGTGTCTGATTAATGTAGACCCAAGAGTCTATGTTATGGATTAGGAGATTGGGACGATGTCCGTTGGTGGATATTAAGTTGGTGCATATATGCATGCGAACAATGAGATGATCCTTTTTATGATGCTGTTTATATATGTTGCCATCTATAGATACTCTGTTAGTATTTGCATTCACTCGGCTTTCGTAGCTGACGGCGTTTTATGCCGCTGGATATTCGACGTCCAGCTGGCCAGGGTTATGAGTATGCAGGTGATGCATACATGGATAGGGGCCACGAGGATGGAGCCTACGATGATGGAGGCTACGCTGGAGATGACTACTATGCAAGCTGAAGACTTGGAGCTTGCTGTTGATAGATTATGCCTATATTTTAGAGACCGTTGTAATAGTTAAGTTTATGATCGGCATATGTTGCCGTAATACTTTATTTGTATTTCTGCGATACTTATGGTTTGTAATAGTTAGTATTGAACTCTGATTATATATATCAACCCTAGAACTTTCCAATGTGTGGTTTGAATCATTACTCTGATGGTTTGACTTTGGTTATGGACAATATGGTGACTTTCAACTGTCATGGCCTATGGGTCCAAAAAGGAATTTATTTTCTCTATTTTTGCTACTGCGGGGCGTGACACTTACAAACGAAAGCTCCTCCTCTTGGACCAGAGCTATGCGAATCAAAGTGGAAGTTGACACAAACAACCCCCTCAAATATGGTTTTAAGTGGAAGAGAGCTGATCGCCTAGAGGTATGGATTCAATTTAAATATGAACGCCTTTCAGAGTCCTGCTTTATTTGTGGTAGACTCAACCATTCAAAGAGAGCATGTAGTTATTCAACAACAAAGGCTATTCCTCCTTCACCCAACCTCCGTTCTGATCTTTTTGGATATGGTCCATTGCTGAGAGCAGACCCTGGCCAAGGTAAAAACAGAAAAGACAGAGGTTTTGGTACAGTTTCATCTTCACCGAAATCTCACGTTCAGAAGGGATCATTTGCTTTTGGTGATAGATCGGAAAAGCTAAAAATTCTGATGACCGGCGAGTTACGGGAGGAACACCGGGTGCGTCCCGATTTCTCGTACCCCCAAAATGACAACGTCACTGATGTGGCCAACATGGTGCACAGGGCTCAATATTCTGACCCCGAGGTCACCTCCCGGACCACGCACGTGAGTTAGAGACCCACCCACTCATATACAGCTGGCCTCTCCAACCTTACTGCTGATACAAAGTCTAAAGCCAAACCTACTTTTGCCATAAGCCCATCTAGCAGCCCAATCTTTTTTCCCACCCCTACTCAAATTTCCTTTACCCCTCTTGGAAGCCCAACCCATGTCCCTCTCTCTAAAGACCCCACTCCCAGTGTTAAAGAACCCACTACTCACAACTCACTCTATATCATCCCTCATCTCAGATTAAACCCAACCCAGTACCTGAACCCAGTCGCCCAACATTGTTACCCCATCCTCCCCATTATCTCTCATATTACAGATATCCAAGAGATTGACCCAAACTCCTTTGCTACTGTTTATAGTCCTCCCTCCAACTCCAAGAAAAGACCTCTCCTTTCTTCTGAACCCCTGTCTCAGCAGAAAGCTACCAAAACTCTTCTTCCCCTCCCTAAACCCCGCCCCCCATAAACCACCCTTGAGCTCTCAGCTATTCCTCAAAATATTGCTCCCCCACAGAATCAACCCCTTGACCACCCACCTCCTCTGGAAGATTGCAGGAGACGGATTAGTATCAAACAAAGAGCTAGAGATGTGAACCTTGTTGGGGGTACGAGAGTACAACAACCTCTGGAAGACAGATCCCCAGCCACTAACCCACATGCTACAACCACTGCCGATGAGGAGGGCCATGGGCCCCCTCTCGGCCAATGATTATAATCAGTTGGAGCTGCCGTGGTTTGGCCCGAGCTGCGGCAGTAAGAGCTCTCAGGGCGTTGATAAGAGAGCACAATCCGGATTGTCTCTTCTTATCGGAAAGCAAAATGTCTTCCTCTAGCATGCCTCGTCTTCTCAATCAGATTGCCTTCCCCAACTTCTCTCTTGTCCTTGCCAAAAGGAAAGCTGGAGGGCTTTGCCTTGCTTGGCACAATGGGGTTGACCTTGTTACTTCAGTCTCAAATAAAAATTTGTTGTGTTCTACTATAATCTCTGACCCTCCTTCTTCACCATGGACTTTTTCCGCCATCTATAACCCCCTTTACTGGAGAGATAAAGATGTTTTCTGGAACAATATGTATAAGATTGCTAGAGATGCCAAGGGCCCTTGGCTGGCTCTGGGTGACTTCAATTGCATCCTGAATCAGTCTGAAAAGAGAGGGGGTAGACCCTTTGCTTGCTCTTCTCGAGGTGGCCTTCTACACTTCATGAACTCTAACGCTTTGGTGGATTTGGGTGCTTCTGGAAATATGCATACATGGGATAATGGTCGTTCCAGTAGAGCTAATATTCGGCAGCGTCTTGACAGGGGCATTGCCAATTTGTCTTGGAGGGAACTTTTCCATCGGGCTACGGTGCGTAATCTTCCTATTTTCAAGTCTGACCATGCTCCCATTCTTCTCAATACTCAAGGTGATCATCGGGTTAAACCCCAAAACTTCAAATTTGAAGAGATGTGGATACGGGATGCAAGTTGTGCTTTGGTTATTGAGCAAACCTGGAAAAGTACCCCCACCTGGGGCTCCCCTGCTTACCGGTTATGTCAAAAGATTAAGGCTTGCAAGTTAGCTCTCTCGAAGTGGAATCAGTTGCACTTTGGTAATGTGCATCAATGCATTAGGAGTATTAAGACCAGTATTGAACTCCTTCAATCAATGGATCCTACGGAGGACAACCTTGCTGCTCTTAATACCCTTGGTACGAACCTCGACGAAAACCTCAAAAGAGAAGAAATCTTCTGGAAACAAAAGTCTCGAATCCAATGGCTTAAGGAGGGGGATAGGAGCACTCGTTTTTTCCACCTGTCCACCATCGTTAGACGAAGGCGCAATGCTATTGATTTTCTAAAATCTGATGGAGGCAGATGGTTGAATAATCAAGAGGATATTAGCCAAGCTTTCATTAATAACTTTCAAGCCACTTTTACCTCTTCTAATCCTCTGTTTCCTCGAGACCTTGAAGATCTCATTCACCCTGCCATTAACCAAGAGCATAATGATGCTTTATGTGCCATTCCGAATGATGAAGAAATCAGATCAGCTCTTTCCCAGATCGGATCCACCAAGGCCCCTGGCCCTGACGGAATGTCAGCTATCTTTTACAAGACCTATTGGCATATCATCAAAGTAGAGGTAATTCAAACTGTTAAAAGCTTCTTTACTGGTGGATTTCTTTTAAAAACTCTCAACCACACTAACCTTGCCTTGATCCCTAAGGTGGATGCTCCTTGCACAGTTAATCATTACAGACGCATCAGTTTGTGTAATGTTGTTTACAAAATCATCAGAAAAATCCTATCATCTAGATTGAAGGGTTATCTCCACAAATTCATTTCTCCTATGCAAGCTGCATTTGTCCCTGGCAGAAACATTCAAGATAATAGTATCATTGCACATGAAATCTTTCACTTCATGAATCGGAAGAAAGGCAAAGGTGGCCTTATGGCAATTAAGTTTGATATGGAAAAAGCGTTTGATCGGGTGGAATGGTCCTTCCTTATTGCTGTCCTTAAGCAGCTGGGTTTTTCTATGGTTTGGTGCAACTGGATATTACAATGCATTTCTACAAGCTCTTTCTCTGTTCTTGTGAATGGGAGCCCCACAGGTTTTTTCAAGCCAGGAAGGGGCCTTCGGCAAGGGGACCCCCTCTCTCCGCTCCTTTTCATTATCTGTACTGAAGTTCTTTCTAGACTTATCCAAAGAGAAGTCGATTTTGGTGTTATCAAAGGCATTGCTCCTGGCCGCAACTGCCCCTGCATCAACCACCTTCTTTTTGCGGATGATCTCATGGTTTTCAGTCGTGCCTCCCCTGATGAAGCTCTCGAGATCTTAAACACCATCAACAAATTTGGTATGTGGTCTGGCCAAAAGATCAACTTTCAGAAGACTAGAATCTTCTTTAGCAAGAATACTTGCCCAGATGTTGCTCGATCTATTTGTGGTGAGAGTAACCTTAAAAAGGGCCCCCGTGATTCCAAGTATTTGGATCTTCCATTGATAACCCACGGAAATAAAAACCAACTTTTCTCGTATGTGATCGAGGCTGTACAGAATAGGCTCCAAGGGTGGAAGACTTCTTTGCTCTCCCAATCAGCTAGATGTACTCTAATTCGTACAGTGGCCCGAGCTCTCCCAATCTACTCCGTGTCTTCTTTCCTCTTTCCTTCTTCGATTTGCACTAAATTGGATGGAGCCTTTCGTAATTTCTGTTGGGGTTTTTCAGTTGAGATGAAGCGGGGTTTTTATCCCAAAGCCTGGGAGTCCGTTTGCAAACCAAAGAGTTATGGTAGTTTGGGGTTCTACCGCATGAAGGATTATAACTTGGCACTCATTGCTAAGTTAGGCTGGCAGATCCTCTCTAATTGTGGTAAATCGTGGACTATTATTGTCAAACACAAATATCTTAAGGAGTTCAACCTTCTTTCATCCCATGATATTCGCTCTTCTGGCTCGTCGTGGTTTTGGAAGGGCATTCTCAAAGCCTCCCACATTCTTCCCAAAGGTGCATGTTACTTGGTTGGTAATGGCAGACATATCAATGTGTGGTCTGACCCCTGGCTGCCGTTGCTCCCAAATTTCAAGCCTATTCTAAATGAGGGAGTTATCACCTCTATTACGAAGGTGGAAGAGCTGATGCTTTCCAATGGGGGTGGGTGGAACTCACACTTACTCTCACAGCTTTTCCCCATTGAGATGGTCGAAGCCATTCTTCAAATCAGCCTACCGACTAGAAGGGACTCAGACAAGCTTACTTGGATGGCAGAGGATAAAGGACTGTTCTCAGTTAAATCAGCTTACCTTATGGATCAAAGGAATAGGTGGAGTGGCTCTGTGTCACAATCTTTTTGTTGGAAGACTTTGTGGAAAGCACAGATTCATGACCGCCACAAGAATTTTGTTTGGAGAGTTGCCTCAGAGGCTCTCCTAACTAAAGCTTTGCTTGTTTCCCGCTTCCCAGTGGATTGTCCCAATTGTGTTCTTTGCGGTTGTTCTATGGAGACTTCTAAACATCTTTTTCTTGATTGCCCTATCTCTCGTATCGTGTGGAAACAATCTCGTTGGCCCATCGACTAGTCGGCCTTCTTGGCCGTAGGAATCAAAACTTGGTTGTCTGCTGTTTTAAATGCTACTCAGCAGCTTCGGATTTCCCCAAAGGAAGAAAGAAATTTCACCATTTTTGCCATTGTTGTTATGGAGCAAATCTGGGCCTGTCAGAACAAGGTTCTGCATGATGGAATGGAAGCTGATATTCCTCAGTTGAAATCTAAGATTGATTCTATTGCTGTGGAGCACTGGAATGCTCAACGACACCTCCACCCTTTGAAGAGTCCAAGGTTTTCTTCTTGGTCCTCTCCCCCCGCTAATTGGTTCAAAATCAATTTTGATGCGGCTTTTGGCAACCACTCTACTGTGTTGGCTGCTGTTGTTCGTAATGATAGGGCGGTTGTTGTGCATGCCCATGTCTGGAATTTCTCCCAGACTGACCCAACTGTGGCAGTGGCTAAAGCTGCTTTGCTTTCTATTTCTTTCGCTGAGTCCCTGGGATTAAGGAATGTTATCTTTGAAGGTGATGCCTCGTTGGTTTGTGGCCCTTTGCTCAATTGGGACTCTCCATGTGTTTGGGCCATTGACTCTCTGATCTCTGAAGCTAAATCCCTTTTGTCCAGTTTATTTGATTTTTGGTTTGTTAGTCATATTCCTAGAATAGCAAATTCTGTAGCACACAAACTTGCCCATTGGGCCCTCAATTGCTCTTTTTGTGGTTCTATAGTGGTTGATAATCTTCCCTCTTTTGTGTTGCGGGAAGATAGTTGTCACGACCCATCCCACTACGCGTGGAAATAGGACACGTGGCACGCCACCAAGGCTCACTAAATGTCATCTAACGATACGCAGCGGAAAGAACTTTAAAACAACCCTGGGTATTTTAAAACTTTAGGAAACATTACCCTCTGAGTAAAAAAAAATCCAATAGAATCAGAGTTATAAAAAGTTTTGGCCAATTTAATCCGATCAAAAGAAAACAATTTTGAAAACAGAGGTCCAGTCGATTGATCGAGGATCCGGTCGATTGGTGATCTCAAACAGAAAGGGGTTCAAATTATACCAGCCCATCCAGTCGACTGTGTCGGGGACCCAGTCGACTGGTGCCTAAAATTTTCAGTCGACTGAAGAAGTCCAGTCGACTGGTACCCTACTCTAGCAGAATGTCATGGCCTGTGGCTCCATCCAGTCGACTATTTTCTCAACCCAGTCGACTGAACCTTAGACGAAACCAAGCAGTAACTAATCCAACACAACGGTCCAGTCGACTGGATCAAAAACCAGTCGAATGATCCCCTGCTGGGTAGCCCTGTGATGAAATTTAACAACTCATGCCACTCCATACCAACAACAATTACAACCATAACTGAATTACAACATTTAAAACATAACTACAGGCGTTCAAATATAGAATTATCATACTACGGAACTAATTCAAAGATTTATTACAACGTATCATAATTACCAATCCTTACACAAGTTTAGAATTTAAAAAGAAAACATATACAAAGGCGATTCCCCGGCGTTCATCGGCCTCACTCCTCACGATTCTTCTTGTCTTCTCTTACCTGCAATGGAGTACATCTCCACTGCTCAGCTATATGCTGAGCGTACAATTCTAAATGTATGCTTATATGACAGTTCATGATTTAAGCATCTAAAACACATAGAAATAGTCTCTAGGGTGAGTGGTACGCATTCATCCGGTCGATGCCGTAGGAGGCCCACCTCTCCCACGCATCTCGTACACTGGTTGGGCCTTCCTCCATACCAGGTACCGTGTACTGGTTGGGCCCACCTCCAATCCAGACACAACCACAATTCCAATTCCATTTCAATCACAATCAAATCACAATCGTCAAGGTTCGAGGAGCTTACTCCGGATGAATTTGCACCAAACTCCCTTTTGACCCAAGTAGACACATAACATGCTCACATAAACAGTTATACGTGCTTTTTATATAATTTCACGTGCATAATTAACGGGCCTAACTAATACATAAATTTCGCCCGGATCCAAGAATATCAAAGTTGATGTTCAAAACATGAAAATCCATATATTTCATAGATCTAGAATTCATACCTCGTGCGATTCTCTTCAAACTTTGAAGGATCGTCTAGGGGGCTAATTAATCGTCGGATTTCAAATTTGAGACGATTCCTACAAGTTTTACTGGGTTTTTCCCAAAAGTCTACAAATTAGATTTTTACAAAAATTGGCCAAACACGGCCTAAGTAGGATCAAAACGTAACTCTTACCTCCACGAGTTCAAATATGAAATCTGGAGAAAATCTGACGGACGAAAGGTCGTCGATCGGCGTCGCAAAGCCCGTTGCTACCAAATCTCCCTTCTCTCTAGATATTTTTGGCAAGTTTTGGATGAGAATGAATCTCATCCATTACTATTTATAGGCAAACGTTCTGGAAATTACGTTTACCTCCCCGCAAGTTCCTCAAACTTCTAATTAGCTCTCGAAACTTCGCACACGTCCATTTTATAACTTTACGAGTGAAAACTATCAATTTCAAAAGTTTTCGACTAGGTTTCGTTTGGGTCCGAAAATAACGTCCGAAAACTATATTCTGTGGAATCTCTACCCAACCTACCTTTTTAATTAATGTATCACTAACGTTCTCACCACAGTGCTCAAACTGATATAACAATATCGAGATTACTAGAAATTATACTTCACAGGTATAATTACTATTCACAGGAATACCAGATAAAGTCAAATAATATTTAAATCATATAAATGTCATTTACTCATGCTCATGCCATATGAACTACCATGTTCCCGTGTCCTCACTGACACCTTACCGTTGACCCACAGTCAACCTCAACTCAAATTATTAATAACATTAATAATCTCAAATGATGCATTTTTAAAATCATAATTTCTGGAACGGGTGTGACAATAGTCAACCCGATTAGGCCTCTGTTTTTTTCTTTGTTGCTTTGTTGTTCTTTTTTGGTTTGAATGAATGGTTTTCCTAGCAAAAAAAATAAAAATAAAAAATTATGCATATAAAAATTTGAACTATTTATTTCGGCGAAGTCCATATTTGCATATATAGAATCTACCGAAATGAATAGCATAGATCTTTTATGTGTACATTTTATGTGCACCGATCACTATTCTTTTCAATATAGATTGGTACTTTTATATGCACTGTCACCAAACTCTAAAACATTAGTGTAATAGTCTTTAAAAATATAAAAACAAAATACCCAGCATTTATCAATTAATAACTGAGTGTATATCAATATAGTTTATGATAAATTTAAATCATGTAACTAATGTTTGTACTAAATTCCGCTCAATGTGTCGTAACTAGGGGAAAAAAAAAAAGTCACACCTTCCTTTAAACGAGCAAGTAAAAATTTTAAAAGGTATTGGATTGGTTGAGTCTACTTTTTCTTCAAGCCAAATTATAACATTGATAACAGAAGAAAGTACCTAATAGCATCTACAGTGGGAGGGTGGAACTTAAGGAAAATAAGGAGTGGTATTTTATGTGCCGTTTGTAATGGAGCGACACATTTTGTACCGTTACTGAAATTTAGTGCTGCTACAAAGTTAAGTTTTCGTAAGTTTTACTATCTTATATATTAGTTGAAACGGCCGCATTGTTAATGCCGTTAAAGGTAAGTTATCCTAAATTATCCTATACGTGTTCCTAGTTTTGATACTCTTAAGGGAGACAGAGCAGCAAAACAAGGATCAGGATAAAAAAACTTTTTATTTGCTTTCCATCACAAGTGGTCATTATATATCATACAAAATGACGTCAAATGAAAATTGAGATGGTCCTATTATCACATTTTTTGTAAAACAAATTTGGGATACGAGTTTGAGAGTCAAGAGCTTTTTTGGGATACAAGGACAAATCCCTTCAAATGTCCTCCGCGACCCAATTTTTATCATCATTTTTTGATGGAGTTACTTACACCTTTTTATCGAACTAGGAAAGAAGACAAAATGCCAAATAAATACACCGACCTAGGCCTATAAACGGATCGGATCCATACAAATCAGATCCAGATGCGTTAAACAATTTTACTATCCAGATCTGGTCCATTTTATCCGTCGAATCTGCCTTATTTAATCCATATTCATATTTGATCGGATCTGGATATTCGGATCTAAAACGACAACTTAGCTGCTTATATGTATTATAGTATTACCATAGAAACTATTGTTTTTATTATTATTTTTCTATACATATGCAAAAATCAATCAACATTTAACACATTAATACACTTGATTATGTAGAAAAATCCTATCTTTAAATCAAAATTATATACTACTGAAAGTAAATATGTATAAAATCTAGTGTATACAATATACGTTGTTCAATTTTATATGTAATAGTAATCTTATCTAGTGTATTGTATGTATATTTTTTGTGTATAGTTTACTCTTATTCGAATTCGGATCTTAGGCGGATCGGATACCACAAAACATATCCGTTCCGTCAACCACATTCTAAACGGATCTGGATATGAATATGGATCTGGATCTAAAAAAAACTCAAATCCATCAAAAAGTGTTGAATCCGGATCGGATCCGGCTCAAGATCCGATCTATTGACAAGCCTACACCACCCCACTACATACGCATCTCCTAAGTCAGTGAGACAATTGAGCAGTAATATTTAGTCTCAGAGTAATGTTTGAGTCACACCTATTCACACCAAAAAAGTATTCACACCCTAAGGTGGACCAATGAGAAGAGAGATAGAGACTGCATGGTTCACTATCAATTTTTTCTCATTGGTCCACCTCAATATATAAATGATATTTGGGTGTAAATGAGTGTGCCTATAGCATTGTTGTGAATCTCACGCCAAGTTTGGAGCGATTCGAATGAAGGTTCGTTTGAAAAATTGGAAGAAAAGACAAAAGGCCGAAAAGTACAATAGTTTAAAACTTGAAAACCAGTCAGGGTCACGTGGGCTCGGCCCAAGTAAAGTATTCCCAGACCCATAATGTGGGTCCCTTAACTAAGCCACTAGTATCGAAATTTGTTCTGAATCAACCAAACTTGAGGTCCTACTATCACGCGCACTTCTGGAGCGTGAAGTTGTTAGCGTTGATAGAATCATAATGTTTTTCAAATCTTAATCTCAACCTTACATCTTAAATGATGTGACAGTGATGTGACAATGAAACTACTTTCATTAATAATAAAATCACTTCAATATCATTTAATTAAAAAATCTAATCAGTTCATTACCACATTATTTAAGATATAAATTTAGGATTAAAATTTTAAAAACATAGCATTACTCATAAAGAAATATATGTTAAATTGCTCGTATGATTTTATAGTATCCACAATGGTTTTTTTTTTTTTGTAACCCATGGCATAGGGTAGATTTAAGTAGGAACGCCTATAATGGTGTGAACCCTAGGATAAACTTAAGTTTCATAGGATAATAAAACATAAATTTATCAAAAATGATAATGATACACATCAAACGATACACCAGATTTAAATGCATGTACCTTGTGCTGTGTAAGTAATGTACAAAAAAGTGTAAAAAGATTTAAACAGCACAAGGTATATGTATTTAAAGTACAATGTGTCATTTGGTGTGTATCCCTATCATTGTTATTTTTTATTTTCACTTGTTCAAATATTACTTTGTAATTTCTCTGAAAGAATGGGGGAAACGGACAACGGTTAGCCATTTGACCACCAAACGATTTTTCCTTAAACCGTTTCACCAATACACTGTTACGAGATGCCCATTTTCGTACTATTAACTAGAGTAAATTTACCTTACAAAAATGATAGGGATACATATTAAACGACACATTAACTTTAAATGCATATATTCTGTGCTGTATAAGTAATGCACATAAAAATGTAAAAAATTCAAACAACATAGAGTACATGCATTTAAAACATAATATGTCATTTGGTGTGTATCCCTATATTGAGTTGCATTCAACTATCTTAATCAGGTTACCAACCAACAAAGTAGAGAATACTTTATTTACGCCAAGGTGGAAATCATCATTTTTTATTGCTCTCCCACACCTTTGTCGTAATATATATATATATATATACACACACACACACATATAGCCGCTTAAGGGGGGCAAAAGGGGCAACTGTTTCGGGCCACCAAAGTACATAAAATTTTGAGGGTTTTTATGAAATTTTTATAATTATATTTTTACCTTAAAATTTTTAGTATTTTACATTTAGGCCTCCCCCAAGGCCCAATTTAGTGTCATCAACTACACACATATATATATATATATACATGTGTATAAAACTCAAAAACAAAGGTCCTAGAATTTTAAAAATTACACTTTTTGTGTAAGAATTTTTTTAGTTTTAGAAATAGGCTTTAGAATTTTGAAAAATTTACCATATAATGTTTAAGTATCACAAATAGACTCATATTATGAATAAACTCCAAAAAAATCGCCAATTATATATAAGTAAAACCTAAAAAAAAAAATGATCAATTATGTATAAGTAAACCCCAAAAAAATTGCCTCAGGGGCGCTGTCCCCAAACCCCCATATAAGGGCCTCCTTTTTAGTAATACGTCTCAGGCCTCCAAATACTTGGGACCGGCCCTATCTATATATATATATATATATATGTATGTATCTTACCAACATGTCATGCTTAAAACATAAACCTTATTGAAATTCATTCGAGTTACATAACACTCTTTGGGAAAAATGTGATTGTAATATTGAACAAAGCAAAATGTCAATTGACTCAGCAAAAGAGAACAAGGAAAAATAAAAATAAAAACAACACGTCTTCGAATTCACTAGTGGTTTAGCCTAATTGATTAGAGAAAGAACAATGTTACGATTCTTAAATTTGTTTTTTAATTTTAATTTTTAAATGATTTATCAGTTACACCACATACAAGGTACATGCATTTAAAGCTGTGTGTCAAAAAGTGTGTCAAAAAGTGTGTGTATGTAGCACTACTCCTCATAATATGAATATGAGGAATGGTTGGGCACGCGTGTGGAAGGCACGTAAAGATTTACTGGGGGATTGAGCGATAGAAGTAAAAGAGAATCTACACTTTGGGCGGCGTCTTCCTGAGTCTGGAGCCTACTAAGTTACTTACTCTGTACTTACTATACATATACCATATGATCAGTGTGTATCTGAATAACATGAAAATTCGAGCTCTGGTTATGGACTACTAATGGGTGCCCCCTCTTCCAGTAATCAGCCAAAGTGTGTGTCAGACTGAATTTATATACATGTGAAAACTTGTACTACTAGGGTACCAGATGCACATGTAAATCTCTTTTCATTAGTTTTTTTTTTTCCCCAATTTCTAATCTTGATATCAGTGGGTAAAAATTTAATAAACAAATCAATAATATTTAATTTTTAAAATGTGAGAACTTTTAGATTATTGGTATCTTTCTCATTTGAGTTGGTTTTTTTTTTCTTTGCAATTTATAATATTCTTTGTCGAATTATCTTGTTTTAAGTTTACACTGTGATTATTTATATATTATTGGTATTTTCTTCCCTTTGAATTGTGTTATAGTATTCAATTGTTACAACTAATAATACAGGGTAAGGAAAATAAATTATGAGTAAGTTATACTTTTGAAATATGCTTTCACAATAACTTGCATGGTCCCATTTTATGTGTCTATTTTTGCGTTTTCAAATATTTTTTGTTTTCCCTTGAAAAAAACACTACAAATTTTTTTTTTTTGGACTTATTTTCGTCTCCATATATTCAAAGTTCCTTAATAGACAATATTATTTTTGAAATAGTAGATGGTATGTGTGTGTAATAAAATTAAATTTAGAAGCATGAGTGTGAAACAAATTTATATGTATATGTTAAAATAACTAAAAGCTTCATTTGATATTTTGAAGGATATAAGTTCATTATTTCTATGCATCAAAACATTTGAGTATAAGATTTTAATAGTATTGTTTCAATTTGGTATGAGATTTGAGTAAAAGTGAATTTGGTGGGGATTTGGTTCAAGGATTACTAAGAAAAAATGTATTCATATTTTTATGACTTAATTTAATATGCATATATTCAAAGTTCGAGAAATGGGAAAAGCCATAATATATGTATAAATATGTATAAAAAAAAATGTTAACGTAAATGTAATTATACATATTACAATATATATATATATATATATATCCTAAATTTGAGGGAAGAAGTTGAGCAAAATGTAAATATTAGTGACCAAATCATAAATAGCCACTAAAATACCCACTTTATTTGTGTTTTTTGTTTAAGTGAAGTATAAATATTCCAGAACTTGCTAATCCAAATGTAATTAGACATATTACAATATATAAATCTTAAATTTGAGGGAAGAAGTTGACCATAATGTAAATATTAGTGACCAATTCTTAAATAGCCACTAAAATAGCCACTTTTTTGACTATTTTTTGAAGTAGAGTATAAATATTCCAGAACATGGTGACCCAAATGAAATTAGACACAATATTGTTGATTGAAACCTCATTATTATATTAAATAAAATTTCAAAAGCTGACCTGAATGTAACAATTAATCTAAAATGACAAAATTACTTTCACACAAATTGAGATATCCATGATGATGAGTATAACGATTTCTTTTTAATCTACTTATAAATATTTTTGAATAGATAATATAAACCAATGTCGTAAAATTAACACAAAAACTAAAATACTAACATAACGGTGAGGTTTTTTTTTTTTTTTTTGGTGGTGGTGGTGCTGGTGGTGGGCATTATTTTTGGACAGATCTAAAAATGTTTCAATGTGGAGGGTCCCTGACCCATGTTGGCATCACTTTGGTACCAAATTATTGTAACTTTGTAAACCAAAACTGTTGAAAGATATTTCAAGTTATTGTACCTTGTGATGTATGATACATCTGAAATCACTAAAATGTATTATAGAAGATCCTCATTTCATCTATTAAATTTTACACCTATAACACGTAATTACAAAAATTTAATCAGCATCATATAATGTGAATCGCCTTTGTGATTTCTTCATTACTCTTCATTGCTCTAAAACTTGCATGACAACCGTACAATATTTAAATCAAAGCTAAACTCATACAGGCGTGTCGATCACACAAACTAACTTCTCAATAATTAATACTAAATCGCCCCAAGGATTAATATTTAAATCAAAGGTCACGCTATGGCAAACCTTATTAAAAAGGGTCCGGGTCCCTAGAAAAAGAAAAGGTACGGAGAAAACTTTATTAGGAATATATCATGTAAATGCATGTATTTTGTGTTGTTTGAATTTTTTATATTTTTTTTGTGCATCACTTACACAGCAAAAGGTACATGCATTTAAAGCTGGTGTGTCATTTAATGTGTCGTTTGGTGTGTATTATCCCTATCATTTTTGATATATGAATTGTTCAAGAAATTGCTACTCCAGAATTGAACTAATGTATTTTACGGTACTTCTGACACGTTATGCAATTAGTATATTTTATAAATTGTGTTGGTTTGTCCATGTAGTGCGAATAATAATTCCAATTAAGTTCTGTTTGAGATTAGGAATATGAATTGCTTAAGTTTTATTTGGGAATCTTTGAGGCAAAATCATATTCAGAGTTAGTTTCAATTTTAGTTAGTTTTTGTAATTGTTTTGATTTGATAAATAACAAGTTTTGCATATATATATATATATATATATAAGTCGAGTGAAGACGCCTATTGTCACGCCCTGGAACGACAAAAATAGAGAAAATAAATTCTTTTTTGGGTTCAAATGCAGTGACTGGTGAAGTCACATGATTGTCCACACCACGTAGTACTAAGCAACAACAATGGTAACGAGATCAAAATACAATAGTCTAGGTTCCGGTTAATACATAACTTAATATCAAAAGAAAATTACTAGCTATTACAATTAGAGTCTCGAATCAAAATAAGGTATAACTGAAATGTAAATGTTAAGGCAACATATACTTGATTACAAAAAGGTCTAGGAAGCAATATGGATAATTAAACTACAATCTAGCCTAGTCTTCAGTTGGCATATGTGTAGTTCTTGGCGTAGTAGTCTTCCTCCGCCTGATTGCCTTCAGGGTAATTCTCCTCGGGAGCATTATCATCGGTATGATAGTCCTCGCCTGCAGGCCTTTCACCTATATAGTCATAGATAGGGTGCGCTGGAACATAGAAATGTCCAACTGCATAAACGCCGTCAACTTAATGAAAGCTGAGTGAATTAGATACTAACAGGGTATCAGCTATTGAAGTTATTAGAAGTCATGAACAATAAACAATTAGATTCCATTGAGTGTATCTTCTCTTTAATAAACTGATTATCCGATTACTAATGTCTGATTAAATTAAGACCGACAACATACATCACTGACAGAAGAACAGACTTGACAATAGTTCACTTCTAAAGATACACCATTGCTTCGTCCACTGCTTTTAAGAACATATGCATAGTCTACCGTATGTCATGTGATGGAAAATTAGGTTTAAAATTATTTTAAACGCGCAGCGGAACGGTTAAGGTTCAAAAACATATTGGTAGCCAGGATTTACTACTCGTCAATTCCATAGATGCGTACTAACAAGAGGGGACAAAAATTACACCTCAGGTCTTGAACCCAATTTTGATATTCTTCTTCCTTAGTGATGCAGGAGCCTCCAATAGGTAGTCTTCACCCTTATGTCTCCTATGAATGCTTCCCGGAGAGGCTAGAGATGGTGGGATCTCTAATAGAGAGGAAAGAGAAGGTTTGAGAGCTCTTAAAATAGTTTCTGCAGCTTCTGGCGTATTAAAATGATGAAATTCTTTTTCTAGATGCAGCTGCCCTATTTATAGATTCCCAGAATTGACCTAACGTTCAAGCGATCGAAGTGCCTTCAATCGATCAAACCATCTTCGAGCGATCGAACATGTCTAGACTTTAATTGATCGAGACTCATTCGATCGATCGAACCTGTCTTGATAAGATCTTCATGTGCCTTTTGAAGTATCCTAGCGGAGCTAAGAGTGAGACATCCTAGGCTCTTTATTGTTGGCTCAGACCAGTTGTTAATTCCCATGACCAAACTCTTTGATCAGCAAACTAACCAACTTATCAGTTAACGTTTACTCCACTATAAAATGATAACTGAACTCCAACGCAAAAGAACATATCTGAAGTGGTAACTAGACTTGTATGATGTACTAATGTCCCTCTACCGTCAGCATTCGTAATCATATTCAGGTAGTCGGATAACTGTTACTGTCAACCTGAATCATGAATACTTCTTGTATTCCTTGAGTCTTGTTCACCTCTCATGATTACCAAACATGTTGATAACTACTTATCAACAAGACTGCAGTTCTCAGTGATCAACTTAGTGACATTCTCAAGGGAATGCTTACTCTGAATCAGAGAGTAGATTCTATCTTGACAATATATGTTCATAACCCTATGAACATAACATACCCAAGATACCCCAGTGTTGATCTTTTATAGACCTCACTGATTGGTAAGTCAAAGCAGCCATATTCACAGTTTGTGTTCATAATCGTCTCAAGATTGAGAACACGTACCTTATATAACTTCTGAGTTCCTATCGACTGTTGACAATCTTAAGTGTCAATAGAAAAGCTGAGGTTCGTCAATGCACTACAAGCACTAGCATATTAACTAAAGAGTTATACTCTAGTGATTGAGATTCATCACTCCATCCAATGGTAATTAATCACACTACAGTATAAACCTGATGAGATATCCAGTCTCATCATCCATTATGACAAATTCTAAGTATCAAAGAATAGTAATTCGTATCTGGCTTGTATGCATCTCATACACACACGAATTACTTACTATGATACTTAAGGATTAAACAATCATCTCATGAAAGAAACATACACAATAAAATGTAAAGTTGATATCCATATATTAAAATGTCAATGTCTCATACATAAAGTAATGGTTTGAGGTCACAAATCCAACAAAATCCCTCTTGCACTCATAACCATTCAGGACTACATCTGAGACCTAGACTATCTAGATGACGATCAAAGACCTTCTGGGGCAAGGCCTTGGTAAACGGATCCGCAAGATTGTTAGAGGTGGCAATCTTGCTGACAGTCACATCTCCACGTTGAACTATATCTCGGATTAGATGATATTTTCGCTCTACGTGCTTTCCCTTTCCATGGTTCCTTGGCTCCTTGGACTGAGCCACTACCCCACTATTATCACAGTATAGCATAATAGGTGACAGCGACGCTGGTACCACCTCGAGCTCCTTTGCGACTTCACAAGTAGCCACATACTCAGCTTCTGTAGTTGAGTCTGCATGCATTTCTGCTTAATGCTCCTCCAACTAATACCACCACCTCCCAAGGTAAAGAGATGATCGGACGTCGACTTCCTCGAATCTTTATCTGACATAAAGTCTGAGTCAGTGTATCCTATTAGAATTAACTCACAACCACCGTACATAAGCATGTAATCTTTAGTCCTTCTTAAGTACTTAAGAATGTGCTTAACGGTTGGCTAGTGCTCTGGACCTGGATTCGATTGATACCTGCTTACCATGCTTACGACAAAGCAAATATCAGGTCTAGTGCACAACATCGCATACATAAGACTTCCAACTGCTGAAGCATAGGGAATTCCTGCCATGCGATTCCTCTCCTTTTATGTCTTAGGACCCTGGTACTTGGAGAATGCTAGACCATGCCTGAAAGGTAATAAACCTTTCTTCGAATTGTCCATTGAAAACCTAGTTAGCACCATATCGATATAACCAGCCTGAGACAACCATTATCTTTAACTTACAATCTCGAAAGAGCTTTATCCCAAGGATATAGATCGCATCTCCTAGATCCTTCATATCGAAAGTACTAGGTAGCCAAAACTTAACTGTTGACAATGCCGCTACATCATTCCCAATGAGTAGAATGCCGTCAACGTAAAGAATAAAAAAAGCCACCACTTTCCCTTCACACTTCTTGTAGACACAAGGTTCATCCAGATTCTGTATGAAACTAAACGATTTGACCGTTTGGTCAAAACGAATGTTCCAACTTCTAGATGCCTGCTTAAACTCATAAATGGACTTTTGCAACTTGTATACCAACTTCTTTTTCCCACCAGCTATAAATCCTTCTGGTTGTTGCATATAGATGTCTTCTTCAAGATTGCCATTCAAGAATACAGTCTTGACGTCCATCTGCCAGATCTCATAATCTAGGCATGCAGCAATGGATAAGTGTATTCTGATGGACTTGAGCATGGTTACGGGCGAGAAGTTTTCCTCATAATCAATGCCCTCTCTCTGAGTATAACATTTCCCTACAAGCCTAGCCTTAAAGGTCTCAACCTTTTCATCAGATCCTCTTTTCCTCTTGTAAACCCATTTACAGTCAATGTGTTTAATATTGGCTGGAAGTTCTACAAGATCCTAGACCTGATTGGAATTAATAGATTCTAATTTAGCCTTCATAGTTTTAATCCAATGAGCTGAATCAACATCAGCCATTGCCTCTTCATATGTGGTAGGATCAGATTCAGATTTTATGGAGACAGCTTCAAAAACTTCTCCTAAGAACATGTATCTATCAGGCTGGTTAATAATCCTCCCACTACAACGAGGTATCGGTGCAGAAATGGGTGAAGAAGTGATGTTTTCTTGATTTACATCATTATCAACTACGGGTTGGACTGAGGGCTCTCCTTCTATCTCTCTAAGATCTATCATTCCCATAGGTTTATGGTTCATGATATAATCATCTTCCAAGAAAACAGCATTTGTACTGACAAACACTTTCTGTTCTCTTGGATCATAAAAATACCATCCATAAGTACCCTTTGGATACCCTACGAAATAACATACTTCCGATCTAGAATCTAATTGCTCATCTTTCCTTTCAGCACATGTACCGGACACCCCCATATCCGGAGATATTGCAAAGAAGGCTTGCGCCCAATCCACATCTCCTGTGGTGTCCTAGGAACAGATTTGCTTTGTACTAGATTTAGTATGTATACAGCAGTTTCCAAAGCATAACCCCAAGGAAATAATGGCAACTCGGAATAACTCATCATCAACCTAGTCATGTCTAAAAGAGTCTGATTCCTTCTCTCCGCTACACCATTCTGCTGAGGCGTACCAGGTGCAGTCATCTGTGATAAAATCCCATTCTGTACGAGGTGATTAACAAACTCATTAAAGAGGTACTCGCCACCTCGATCAGATCGAATGGCCTTGATATGTGCGCCCAATTGCTTCTCTACTTCAGCCCTAAACTCTTTGAACTTTTCAAAGGATTCAGACTTGTGCTGTATTAGGTACACATATCCATACCTAGAGTGGTCATCAGTAAATGTTATAAAATACTCATAACCACCCTTTGTTCTAATATTTATTAGTCCACACACATCAATATGAACTAATTCCAACAATGCATTGGTCCTATTCCCCTTCGCGGGAAAGGGCCTTTTGGCCATCTTATCCTCTAAACAAGACTTGCAGACTTCCATTGGTCGAGAAACAAATCGCCTAAGATCCCTTCTTTGACTAGTCTGCCAATCCTATTTAGATTGATATGGACAAGCCTCATATGCCAAAGCGTTGTTGGATTAGTGGAATGTTCTTTTCTTTTAGATAGTACAGTTACAACTGAGTTATTAAGTTCCATACAAGAGTCTTTAGAAATATTACGAGTAATCACATACAAGCCATTAGTTTTAACACCATAACATATAAAAGAACTATTTCTTTTAATGAAAACTTTTGTTCCAAAATAAAATGAATAACCATTATTCGATAAATTTGAAATTGAAATTAAATTACGTCTCATTAAAGGGACGTAAAGTACATCTGATAAAACTGTTGTCTTATCATCCAAAATCTCTAAAACTACTACTCCTATAGCAACCGTGGAAATGGTTGTGCTAAAACCCAGAGTCAGCAAGATCTCCCCATCACTGCATTTCCTGGTTGATCTGAACCCCTACAACGAATTACAGATATGGTTAGTCGCACTAAAATCAATGCACCAAGTGTTTGAAGTATCCATAATAAATCTTACTTCAATCACATGTGATTCAATCATACCATGAACTCTTGTAGCTAAGAATTCTGGACAATTTCACTTTCAGTGGCCCTTCTTACAGCATTGGAAACACTTTCGTTGCCTTGGCCACCCACCTTCCCTTTGCCCTTACCTTTTCCCTTAGATTTTGTAATCTTAGGAATCGGTCCAACACTTAGACCACCAGTGCCAGCCTTATTCTTCCCTTTCTTTCTTTTTGACGTAGATCAGGAAGAGCAAGAGCTTTTCTCAACATTCAAAACGTTGACCCCAGGCTTGATCACCCCTTCTGCTGCCAAAAGAGAACTCATCAATTCGCTCATTGAAAAATTCATTTGATTCATGTTATAGTTAAGCTTAAATTGAGCAAATGAAGGCGACAATGAGTTAAGGATCATATCAACTTGGGTCTGTGCATCGATGTGGCTCCCAAGGTCTCCAGTCTATTTAAATAACCAATCATTTTTAAAACATGCTCTTTGACTGGAGTACCTTTCGATATCTTTGCACTCATTATCTTCTGCATGGCTACCTGTCGAGCAGGCCTGCCATGCTCTCCCAAACATCTTTTTCTGGGATGTGATAATGTCACTGGCAGAATCATTCGATTGGAATTGGTGTTGCAACACACCAGCCATTGAGGCCAGAATATAGCAACGGGCCATCCCATTCGACTTCTTCCATTTATCGAACTCGCGTTTGACAGCTGCCGAAGCATTTGTCACGGGTTCTTCGGGGCATGGGGTGGTGAGGACATATATGTGATCCTCCGCAGTTAATACGATGTCAAGGTTTCGTTTCCATTCTGTGTAGTTATTTCTAGTTAACTTATTCTGAGTGAGTATAGTGGCAAGTGGCCTAAATACAGATCCAGACATTCTGATTTACTGAAAAATCAAAAGACAAAAATAAATATGGATATCAGAATTTGATAGTTTGATATAAAAGAATCCTTAAAACTCTTATTTTAAAACAAAGTCGTCGGAATATCGAAACGAAAGAATAAAGCCTCCGTGTGGTGGTCAATGTTCGATCTTTCGATTAATCATGACTTGTCCGCTATGCAACTCTTGCAAACAAGTTATGACTCCCGAACCTATTTGATCTCTAATTTTTTGAATAATGCCCCGTGTGGGATCCCTTATCCATAGCTTAGCTAGTGTATACCATTAATTAGGATCCAATCACAACCGCCTCAAGTAGTGCCTCCGTGTGGTGGTCACTCTCTAACACGTCTGATTGATCCTATCCAAAGAAAGTTCATGCTTAGTAACCAATGAGTAGTGTACCCTTCGTATGGAATGATCAGCCCTGGCGAGGTGACACGGAATGCACTACTCATCTTGCAATGAACCGTTAATGGAAGATCATGGGTGTTATAAATAATACCCTCTCCCACTAGATTTGGTAGAAAAGGATTTTGCTTTTGAAAAATTGTTTCCACACATTACCCATAAACATCCAATGTTTACTAATGCGTTGAAACGGTTTTTGATTTTATTTTAAAAAACTTGTTTTACGTGCATGCAAGTGGTAACAATGTAATTAAATGCCAATCACAAACCTAGCACATAAAATAAAAAACTAAAATGAAATAAAAGCATCCAAACGATGCCTCTATCTCCCATGTCTCTATCTCCATAGAACCTCCTTCTTGGTTTGATCTCCTTCATGGACGACGGCTTGCTCCTCCATCTTCATGGGCTTCCTAATTCTATTACATGGCTTACTCCTCCATCGTCATGGACTTCCTAATTCTATTACATTGGACCTATGCTTCTTTCAAAGCTTACAATTTATCTAGAAAAGGAAATACCAACAGTTGAAATAAAAGGCTAGGGAAACTGGTGCGACTTTCCTTTTTTTAGGATTGAAGTTGCAGCGCCCTTTACACATGCCTTAAAACCAAATCAATAATAAAATATAGCATACACCAATCTCAAACAATTAAATAAAATAATTCAAAAGGTCTTGGTGCCATGGGAGATAGCGGACTAATCTTGCCGCAAAAGGGTTAGTCGTACGCACATCCACGCATATATAACAAATATATATATATATATATAACTATTGGAACTCCTAATTGATTAACATAATACATAAACTCTTTCTATAATGATTTAGAACATAAAACAGCATCTCAGTTTTCTATCACACTTCGATTGATCGATCGACACAGGTTCGATCGATTGAACCTTCGATCGATTGAACTATGTTCAATCGATTAAACTTTCAGTTTCACAGAAAGGTTTGAAAAATTTTAACAAAATAATTTAAAATTAAAGTACATCATTTTAAAAACTTTTTAAAAAAATTGTGAACAGAACACCTGGACGGAGAATCTATCTTGATCGATCGAACCCCATTCAATCGATCGAACAAAACATTATTCGATCGATCGAAACGTGCTCGATCGCTTTTTTCGATCGATCGAGAACAGAATAGGTTCAATCGATCGAAACTACTTCGATTGATTGAACTCACCATCCATTCAATGCACTCACAGATTCGTATTCTACTGCGATAACACTGCAGAAACAGATCTGTGATGATGTAATTTTAAAAGGATTTCTAAAATCAACATGCAAATCAAAACTAGTGTTCCAAATCACATCTATAGATCCAAACAAGCGTGGCTCTGATACCAGTTGATGGAAAATCAGGTTTATATTATCTTAAACGCACAGCAGAATGGTTAAGCTTCAAAAACTTATTGGTAGCCAGGATCTACTACTCGTCAATTCCATAGATGCGTACTACAAGAAGGGACAAGAATTATACCTCAAGTCTTGAACCTAATTATGATATTCTTCTTCCTTAATGATGCAACAGCCTCTACTAGGTAGTCTTCACCCTTATGTCTCCTATGAATGCTTCCCGGAGAGGCTAGAGATGGTGTGATCTTTAATAGAGAGGAAAGAGAAGGTTTGGGAGCTCTTAAAATAGTTTCTGCAGCTTCTGGCATATTAAAACGATGAACTTCTTTTTCTGGATGCAACTGCCCTATTTATAGATTCCCAGAACCGACCTAACATTCAAGCGATCGAAGTAGCTTCGATCGATCAAACAATCTTCGAGCGATCAAACCTGTCTAGACTTCAATCGATCGAAACTCCTTCGATCGATCGAACCTGTCTTGACAAGATCCTCATGTGCCTTTTCAGGCATCCTAGCGGAGCTAAGAGTGTGTAATACCCTAAATTTCTGGAGAGTATTAATAATTAAAACTTCATTCTATAAACTTTTCTTTCCTTTTGGTAAAATTTTGTTACCAATCGATTGCCATTTATCCCAATCGATTGACACTTTTTGATACCAATCGATTGATATGTTCCCAATCGATTGTCATTTTACCGACTAAAATTGATTACGTGTCAAAATACCAATCGATTGATATTTTTCCCAATCGATTGCCTTCTAAAATCTATTGCCAATCGATTGACTTGTGTCCCAATCGATTGACATAAGCTGAGACAAGTTTTCTTCTTTTCTTTAGCTTTGAACGTGTGGCACTCTCTCAACTATATATATATGAACTCAATTTGTGCCTTGGGTCTATTTTGACCAGTTGAGATTGAGAGAGAGTTTGTATATCATATATATACACACATATATCCAAATATCTATATCTATATACACACTCACACACACTCACTGCTGGGCAGCAGGAGAAGAAGAGAAAAAGAAGAGGAAGAGAAGAACAAGAAGAAGAGAAAGAGAAGGAGAGGCAGAGAGCTTGGCAGATAGGAGAAGAAAGAGAAGGAGGAAAGAGAAAACTTGATAATACAAGCCAAACATACCCTAGGTGAGTTTCTAACTCACTTGGTCCCTATATTTAAAGTTTTTACAAGTTATTATGAAGCTTAGACGTGTTATATGCATGAGGTGTACGTTTATATATGTTGTTTTTGTAATCTACTGGTAAAGACGAAGTGCCAATCGGTTGGCATAATTATCAATCGATTGCCATCAGTTTGGACCCAATCGATTAGATAGAATTCCAATCGATTGACATTCTAATCGATTGCCATTGTTAGCAATCGATTGACATCGTTTCAGACCCAATCGATTGCCATTGTTAGCAATCGATTTACATTATTTTTATCCCAATCGATTGGACATAATTCCAATCGATTGACATTATTTAATTCCCAATCGATTTCCATGAGTAGAAATCGATTGACATAGCTTTTATCTCAATCGATTGGACCTTATACCAATCGATCGGTATGTGTAGAGCATGGATTCCTTTGCTTGTTTATTATATTAGGGTTCAGTTGTTCGATTTTTGATTTGGACTTCCGTTATGCGATTTTGGATTAGACAAGGATAATGTGACAACAAAGTTAAGTATAAATATACATAATGGATGGATGTAATAACGTGGGTACTCTGTTGATTTTTGTATGAGCTCAGTATCCATTTGTTTTAATTCGAGTAGTCAGGCCACATTGGAAAATTGTCATGTGTCCTTATCAGTACTGAGTATAAGCAGGTTTTGTAAGTTCTGAGAATGGTACATGGACGGACGTTTGGTCATGATATGCTCTTAAAAGCGGTGAGCTGTGCATATGCTCTTAAAAGCAGTGAACTAGACCAAGTAGTCCTAAGATAGACCGAATAATCTATGATATGCTCTTAAAACGGTGAGCTGGGATGTCTAGTAGATGACGTTGAGTCGTAGCAATAGATGATATGCCTTGTTCGAAACGTTGTGTCCCTGAAATGCGGTGAACAGGATACATTGTTCTTAAAAGTTGGGGACGGACTGACGTGGCTTCCATGACATACGGTGAGCTGTGCATATACTCTTAAAAGCAGTGGACTGAATGAGGTTGTATCCCTAGAATTAAACGATTGAGTCTGTTCGTTCAGCCAGAATATGTTAATATCGATGTTTGAGTAACAAGACGATAAGGGTTGGTTTATGAGGTTGAATAAAGGAACAAGATATTGTTATTATTATAATAAGATGTTAACTCATATTTTCATAGGCTTGTGTTTTACTTCAGATAATTGGTACTCTGTTAGTTGATACTCACTCAGCTCTCAGTAAGCTGACGACCTTTTATTGCCTGGACTTTCCCCTGTCCAGACTATCCTGTACCTTATTCTGCAGGTGACGGATCTTACAATGACGGTTACCATCCAAGAGAGGAATACACAGAGGGTGGCCCCACTGATGCTAAGGAGGACTACTATGCTGATGTTTATGCCAGTTGAAGACTTGGAGATAGTTGATAGTTTATACTTCCGTTTAGATTATTTTGTTATATTTGGTACTTGGGCATATATTGCTTTCAAACCTTATATACTTCCGCTGTAGCATTTCAGTTGTAATAACTCTGATGTTGTAATATAATAGGTTTCCTTTATATTACTGTGGGTTGTTCCTTCTGTTATCTAGAACTATGTGGTATGGATGATTAGTGACATTCACCAGTCATTCCCTATGGACCCATAAAGAAAATTTATTTTTCTCTATTTATGTTGTTCCGGGGCGTGACAGAGTAGGACCTCCTAGGCTTTTTATTTTTGGCTCAGACCAATTGTTAATTCATATGATCAAACTTTTTGATCAACAAACTAACCAACTAATCAGTTAGCGTTTATTCCACTATAAATCGATAACTGAACTCCTATGCAAAAGAACATATTCAAAGCGGTAACTAGATTTGTATGGTGTACTAATGTCCCTCTACCGTTAGCATTCGTAATCATATTCAGGTAGTCGGATAACTGTTATTGTCAACCTGAATCATGAATACTTCTTGTATTCCTTAAGTCCCATTCACCTCTCATGATTACCAAACATGTTGATAACTACTTATCAACAAGACTGCATTTCTTAGTAATCAACTTGGTGACATTCTCAATGGAATGCTTACTATGCATTAGAGGGTAGATTCTATCTTGACAATATATGTTCACAACCCTATGAACATGACATACCCAAGATACTCAGGTGTTGATCTTTTATAGACCTAACTGATTGGTAAGTCAAAGCAGCTATATCCACAGTCTATGTTCATAATCGTCTCAAGATTGAGAACACGTACCTAATACAAGTTATGAGTTCCTATCGACTATTGACAATCTTAAGTGTCAATAGAAAAACTTAGGTCTGTTAATGCACTACATGCACTAGCATATTAACTAAGAGTTATACTCTAATGATTGAGATTCATCACTCCATCCAGTGACAGTTAATCTTGCTACAGTGTAAACCCGATGAGATATCCAGTCTTATCATCCACTGTGACAAATTCTTAGTGTCAAAGAATAGTAATCCGTATTTCACTTGTATGTGTCTCATACACACACGAATTACCTAATATGATGCTTAAAGATTAACAATCATCTCATGGAAAAAAACATACATTAAAATGTAAAGCTAATATCCATATATTAAAATGTCAATGTCTAATACATAAAGTAATGGTTTGAGGGCACAAACCTAATGACACGAGAATTTTCTTGTGCGCTCTTGTGCAGTACCCAAGTGTAGGTAGACGTGCAAGTAATATCTGGTAAGACCAGGTCGATCCCACAGGGAAGGTGTTGACCTATCGAATTAGACTAACCTCTAAAGAAAACAAAATTAAATAACTAAGTTTGAATGAAGGTGCAGAACACGAAGTTCCACAAACTAGGATTACTAATGAAAGTAATTAAAATTAACTAAACAATCTAACTAGCTAATTAAACAGTACTTAGAATTAAGGAGTTTAACTTTAAAAAGAAAGTGTTGGGATTACACGAATCCACCGTGACCTAACCTTCTACCATGCAATTGCAATTAAACTCAAAGGAGTACACCTACTACAGTATTATGTACTTCTCTAAAGATATAGAATCAATAGCCCTTTCATGACCGGGACTACATCATCTCAATTAAGTTTGAAATACATGAAAACGGTTTAATCCAATAGTTAAGACTCGCACCTACAATGGTGTTAGCATTGAGGGTGGTTTGCAAAATATATTGAAAGAAAATGCTTTAAGGCCTTAAGTTTAAAGACTGTTTTGACAAACTGAGCATTTGGGGACAGTTTGATAACAAATCCTTAAAACAGAAAGTCTTAGAATACTGTTTTGGGTGTTCTCAAGAATCAGAATCCTCGATCGATCGACGCGCTTTCGATCGATCGAATATCTTCATCTCTCGATCGATCGATATTTACTCGATCGCTCGACTAAGTCACTGTCTCGATCGATCGACATACTTTCGATCGATCGAACACAGGAATAAAAATACTGCATGACAGAGGCCTAAAATCACGATTTCATCGCGATTTCCCAACCCTAGGACTACTCAGACATTATCTGGAGTACCACAGATTGATATTTAACGTAAAGGTTCATTAAAACTATGTTTGTTTGAAAGTTTTGCATTAAAACTATAAAACTAGTGATTGTAATCTAACTAACATAAAACACTACGAGATTAACAAGTAAACTACGATTAACTAAGTGCAGAAAACAGATAAACAATAAATCAAAAACCTGGAATGAAGATAAACTTGTATTAACTAAAGAAATCCGGTTCACAATGATAAATCCTCAATTGAAACCTACAAAAACCAAGGAAAAACTCTCTCTTCTCTATCTAAAACTGATAAAACAAAGTTGGGCGTCCCTTATGGACGTATACAATATGAATATATATAGTAAACCTAAGAGCTAGGGTTTAAAACCCGCAACTGCTGCATGCGCGTATAATCTGATAAAAGGTACTTTCGATCGATCGAAACTTTCTCGATCGATTGAACATCTTGAAATTTCGATCGCTTTAACTTCCTTCGATCGATCGAAACCTCGATCGCTCGAACTATGTCGATCGCTCGAACTCTGCAATTCTTCTTCAGTCTTCCTTCTTTGAAACAAAGCATCTCCTTTTTATCAAATCTTTCAGTCTTTTATACAGCAGCATTAACCTGCACAAATAGTAGCTAAAACAATACAACTTATCATAGATTAATCATATTGTCTAAAACTAGCATTGTAATGCAAATTGCAGATAAAACGGGAAGTTGTGATCAAAACTAATGCAATTCTTACTTTTAGCGCGGTTGTATTTTACAAATACCCCCGCTTTGCACAACCCCCAACTAGCTTATTGCTAGTCCCTAGCGATAAAGCGAAAATAAAAATGAAATAAAATACCTAACTAATACTACAACGACTAAGAAAACAAAAGAAAACAAAAAACAACCTAAACTAAAGTAGAGAGAAAAATTCCTAACTCACTTTCGCAGGACTCGCGGTTGCATTTAGCGAATGCAACAAGCCGTTAAACCCCTAGGTTCTCCCTAGTGGACGAGTGTTGTCTCGTGAGGGTTTGCAGTGAATATACCCACAAAATTCTCCAATTTTAAGCTCAAAAAGATTTAGAATAACTTATGACATCTCCCCCCATTAAACTGTTACTCAGGCTCCACAAATATACATTATTCTCAATCAACCCATGAAAGAAATTTACATGCTCCCCTATATCACCAAGTAAAATATAACAACTGTGTTACCATCATGTACCCGTGTGTGTGTGAAATTAACAACCATGCGTCCAACCTTATTAAGAGTTATCTAGACTATTGTACTTTGGAAAACTTGCAGTTTTAGCTCAATTCTCACATTGGTCACACTCAAAAAGAACGTCTCTCAGAAACTTGCTTTACAATGATCGCACATCGTATGAAAGCTTTGATAAGGATGATATTCTAAGTGCTAATGCTTTCATACTTGACTCTATGAAAAACGGACATTTAAGAGTGTATAGTCTCATGAATGGAACACTACTTACTAGAGGAGCGAAATACCGTGGATAACTCAACTCACACTTTCATGTTCAAACCAATTGTTGAGAATCTTCAAGACTTTGAATTATGGCTTTTATTTAGTAGGTGGGAGTTTTGTAGAGAAGAGTGTGCTTTTTAGTATGTGATGGAATTTCAACTTCTCTTTTTATTCTTTATTCTTTTCTCCACCCAATCTCCCATTCATTTCACATTTTTTTTTTTTTTGTATAACTCCTTCATTCATCCTCATTTTTTTTTTTTTTTTTTTTTTTTTTGGAATGTCCCACAACAACTTCCTACCATTTCACATACTTTGATGACTCATTCTCAATAAATTTATCAAACAGTTCAATGAGGTCAAGGTGTAGATCAAAGATTTGGGTTCTTGTGATTTTATTGGAAATATTTAATTGAGGTGGGATTAGGGGTGAAACGATTCAATGAATGAGGGTGAGCTATATTAGGTAAAAGAATGGGTAAACGATGGCTTGAATCATTTTCTCAACTTTCAATTTTTAGCACTTAAGTGTTCATTGAGTTTAATTGGTAAATCCTGAACGTTCTCCTCTAACAAGCAGTCAAAACTTTTAAAAAAAACTGAGACTTCACAACGAATTCACAAGTATATGCAAGAAAAACCATTCGACAATGTATGAGAATTCCCTCAGAAATGACGATTGGCTCAAAAGCTCACAAAGGGTTATTAGCTTCCACTACTTGTTCTTTTCGCACAATATTCATATTAACTCAATTTTCAGGTTTTCTACATAGCTGCCAATTAATGCACAAAAGTATTGGGTACATAACAGCTTCACAAATGCAATCCATTTTAGTGATAACAGAAAAACTCGTGAATTTAGTCCATAAAAAAAGATGAAAATACTACAAATGTGTCATCGCCTAATTAACAAGCAGGAGAGAGTATTCAAAATTATTCTATCAATAAGATCCAATAAAAATTTCAAAATTTCAAAATTTTAACAGACTGTGTTCTTAATAAATTTAAAGCATATCCAAGTGCAAAACTTGATCGTCACGGGTGTATACCTATCTATTATCTCCTACCCCCAACTGAAAACAACATAGTCCCAGAAGTTGATTTTCAACAATTAAAATAGATAGGTATCACCTGTATAGTGTAACGCGATGATAAGAAGCATAGCAACCTGGCATAGAAATATAAAACACAATCTCCAAAACAACAGATCAATAGATAAAGAAAAAACAAGTAAAACTATGATCCAAACAACATTAACCACTGGAATGAAGAGAAATGAAATAACAGTAGTAATATCCATACATACCCAAAACAACCACACAAAAACATAAACCAACCTGTCCAACCAAACCAAACCAAAACACCAAATAACCATAAATACAGAAACACCACCTCCCCTAAGAATACTAATCAACTCCAGACGGAGCATCCTCAGCCACATCAGACGGGATGTCGATGGGAGCAGGCGGTGGCTGTGCGGTAGCTGGCAGAATATCGGCAGAAGTAGATGGAAGATCGGTCGTGGATGGAGCGGATGATGATGGATCAGCAGCAGTGGTAACAGGAACAACAGTAGGAGATGGATCGGCAGCAGGTGGTGGTGCAGCGGCAGCAGATGGGGGCACAATCGGGTCAAACCCAAACTGGACCAGCAGTGTAGTCAGCAGGGTAGAGATATGATCAATCTTACCCTCAAGCCGCATCCGTGCCTCCCTCTCCTCCAATAATAGATCGTGAATAGTCGGGGGAGGCGCAGATGACGACTCTCCCTGGGCTGGAGCCTGAGATCTCTGTCTCAGCTCAAAACGTGCCACCTCCCGAATGGGATCATCCTCCTCCGAATCTGGCTCCTCAGCCTCAGTGGGCGTCCCAGAAGCCGCACCCTCAGTATCGGTGCCATCAGCTCTCTTCCTCTTCCCTCCAACTTTCGCTTTCCCCTTGCCCTTTCTTCTCCTCCTCTGAGCATCTGAGCGGCGAGAGGCAGCCTCACCAAAACGACTGCGAGCCTGAGATGTCGCATCGCCAGGTAAGGGAAGGAGGCCAGCATGCTCAATCACTCTGTGAATAGCCCAAGCACCTTTCAGGTGCTTCTTGGCAGCAGTGTAGCGAGTGGGGTGCCTCATGAAGTCAATATATAAGCGAGGCAAACAAACAGGCAACCCCGTCCCTATGGCATATAACACATGTGCATACCAGGGGGCAATCTTCTCCCGGTAGGAGGTGACCAATAAACAGTTGCTCAACGCGAGGTGGAGCATATGGTAATCATCGGTCAGGTAAGTATCTGCAATCAGTGCCGTACCATCCCAGCTCGGTAATGCTCCTTCAGTAAGCTCTCGGATAACAGCAGTGGGTGAGAGCACTGTTGTACCGTCACGGTGTGGGCATACACAATCAGGCACCTCAGGGATTCCAAGAGCAGCTGAAACGGTAGCAGGGCTGAACACGATCTCCCGGCCGCGAAAGAACGATCGTAGTGTGAATGCGGCACCGGGATCTCTGATCATCGTCGCGCAAGCCGCGCGAATCCATGCGAGATTCACTCTCTTTGCCTGAGAGAGCAAATCGTACCAGTGTGGCATGGCCTGGATGCGGGCGAGGAACCAGGGAGTATCGAGCCAGACTGTCTCTAGTGGTCGCTCTAGCATGACCGGTCGAGTCTGAAAATATCTCGTGAACCACTGGCGGTCGGGGGTGTTCCGGAAGCCGTGGAGTGGGACCGGATCAGGAATAGCAAGGTCAAAGGGCTTCTCCCTGTGGTAACCCGTAACAGGGTTCATTGTGGGCCCCTGAAAATAGAAGAGAAACAGAAAAGAAATCAAAACTAGACAAAAATGAAAAGAAAGTGAAACTGCTGGAGTTCGAGCGATCGAACAATGTTCGATCGATTGAGAAAGTGCAAGGTTCGAGCGATCGAACCTAGCTCGATCGATCGAGAACAGCGAATGTGCGGGAACCATTTCCGAGAACAGAAACGGCCCAAACACAAACAAAACACGACAAACAAGAATAAAAATAGGCTTAAAAACAAATGGGGGCACCCCATAAGAAATGGAATCAAATGAAAACGAGGGGGGGAAAAACTCGAGGCCTTACCTCGGTTTCTGTGTAGAGCGAGGGATGCCGGAGGTGAGGGTGATGATCTGGGGATTATAAGCTCCTCGAATAACCGAGTGAATGGATGAGAAACGAAGAATCGCCCCGAGTCTCTTCTCTGTGCTCAATCGCTTGAGAGTGTGGAGGAGATGAAGAGACTGAGGAAGTGTACGCTGAAAGCCTCGGTTAAAATACAAATCTCGATCGATCGAGAAAGTTCGATCGATCTAACTTTAGATCGATTGAGAACTTTCAAGCGATCGAGGATAAGAAATCGTCGATCGATCGAGATATATTCGATCGATCGAACCTGGAAATTCCAAGATATCACAGAATGGATGAAATAAGTACCCCCAACAGATCTAAAGTATCTTGGACAAACAGCAGAAAGATAAAAACAGTGCAAAGACAGAGCCAGTAAGCCAAAAACGCATTCTCAAATAGAAAATTGGCAATTTGAATTAAATAAAACCTTTTAAAAACATCCAAACTACACAGTATTGCCTCCCAATTGGTATTTAAACCTTATTGAGCTAAAGAAAACTAAAATAAAACTAAAACCAAAAACATGTCTGTCAAAGATTACACTCCAATTGATAAACATAAAAGGGAATGAATGAAAACAACTGGAGTGTGGCACTATTCTTCGAGCGTGAAAAGATCCTCTTCCACAATTGCTTCATGCTGCACCAAATCTTCAAAAACGGAGTCCAGGCTCGATGATTCCCTTTCCCAGAACAGTCGGAAAGCAGCAAGGACATCATCGAACAAATCTGGA
Organism: Hydrangea macrophylla; assembly: GCA_033977485.1. Lineage (NCBI taxonomy): Eukaryota > Viridiplantae > Streptophyta > Magnoliopsida > Cornales > Hydrangeaceae > Hydrangea > Hydrangea macrophylla. The sequence goes on from CM066985.1 coordinate 98,813,811, forward strand.
GTCTCTAAGGAAGTGATAGCATTGGCAAGAGGTGATCCGCATGGAGATAGGGATAACGGAGTGATATTGCGCAATGGACATTCCTCTTGTGGCGGAGTCCGCGGCCGTTGAATGTATAAGCCATGAAAGAGCTGATGTGGAAGGAAAATAGGTGGGTATGGAAGATTCATAGTGACAATCCTGACAAAAGACAACAAACTGAAATTAAAACAACAAAACACAAGAAACACGAATTAACACAAAAAGAAAAAAACAAAGAATAGAAACAATAATACAAAGAAATGTGACAAGTCCCAACCTCACTATTGGCATTGGTTCCCAAAGTGCACTAGCTGGTAAGGGGCATTGGAGCCTGAAGAGCAAGTAGCTCAGGTGCACGTAGCGGTATGGGACCAACTCAAGTACGAGGAAATCGTCCATGAAAACAAAAACAGCATTGTGGCGTTCTGGGACGACATCCTGAAGGACATGATCCTCCCATGGCTCCCACATGTCATCGTTTTCCCACTGCGCCATGAGTGCGTCATCCACCATGCGTCCCATGTACAGGTCATCATCCTCCTCCACATCATCATCATCCTGAAATCCCATATTTTCGTATGGGTTGATATCCAGGAGGGCTGGTGGATATGGAATGTACCCTTGAGCAGCATCAATAAGAGAATGAGCTTCAGGGTCCTGATGAAGCAAGGGGCAGGGTATGAGTTCACCCTCAATCCAGGTGCCACAGCGACATTCTGAATCCGCCCAAGAACCGACAGAGTAAACATCATCACCTCGCATCTACGCACCTGCAACAGAGTGGTTTAAGGAATAATGGATTAGAACTAAATCACAAACACGAAAGAAAGCACAAGAACCAAAAAGAAACAAAAGAGAGAAAAACTAAAATGCAAGGAAAGAAAAGGAATACAACAACAATTTGAAATTCCACTTCGGATTTTTAAGCGTGAGAATAGCTGGGCTCATCCAGCTGGATGTGCTCAACCTCAGTTTGGAAATTCTCCAAAAACGGCTTCAATCTTTGGCCATTGACCTTGAAACAATCATCGTTCTTGGGATTAACAATCTCGACTGCCCCATGTGGAAAAACAGTTTTTACGATAAACGGGCCTGTCCACCGGGAACGGAGTTTTCCTGGGAAAAGATGGAGGCGAGAGTCATACAGCAACACTTTCTGTCCCGGCTCAAATGATTTACGAAAAATCGTACGATCGTGTCGAGCCTTCAACTTTTCCTTATGCAGCTTTGCAGAGTCATATGCATCTCGTCGTATTTCCTCTAGCTCTGCAAGTTGGAGCTTGCGTAGCTGACCTCCCTCTTGAATATCAAAGTTCAATGAGCGTGTCGCCCAATAAGCTTTATGTTCAATTTCAACAGGAAGGTGGCAAGCTTTCCCGTAAACTAATCTGTACGGGGACATACCAAGATTCGTCTTATAGGCAGTACGGTATGCCCATAACGCGTCAGTTAATTTGTATGCCCAGTCTTTTCGATTGGAACTAACCGTCTTCTCGAGAATATGCTTGATTTCTCGGTTAGCCAATTCTGCTTGCCCATTAGACTGTGGATGATAGGCAAGAGCGATTTTATGATGAACTCCGTATTTCTTGAGAAGTGACTCCAAAGGCCTATTGCAGAAATGCTTGCCTTGGTCACTTAGTAAAGCTTTCGGAGTACCAAAACGAGACAAAATATGCTCTCTTAGAAATGACATGACCGTTCTGTGGTCATTTCATCTCGTTGGTATCGCTTCTACCCATTTGGATACATACTCGACAGCAAGGAGTATGTACTCACAGTTATTCGACTTGGGAAATGGGCCCATAAAATCTATGCCCCAACAATCGAATATCTCAATTGTGATGATAGGGGTTAAAGGCATAGAATTCCTTTTAGAAATGGTTCCAAGCTTTTGACAGCGTTGGCATGTCTTGCAAAAGGAATAAGCATCTTTGAAGACTGTAGGCCAGTAAAAACCGCTTTGCAACACTTTTTGTGCGGTCTTCTGTGAAGCGAAGTGCCCACCACAAGCCTCAGAGTGGCAAGATGCTAAAATGACGGTTATATCCTCATTGGGGACGCAGCGCCTGATGACCTGATCAGCACAGTACTTGAAGAGGTATGGGTCATCAAAGAAGAAATGGCGCGCGAACGAGAGGAACCGTTTCCTATCTTGGTGCGACCAATGAGTCGGTGTCTCACCTGTGACCAGGTAGTTTACCACATCAGCATACCAAGGCAGACTACTTACTGCCAGTAGCTGTTCATCTGGGAACTCATCTTTAATGGATTGGGATTCAGTGTTATCGGTAAAAGTCAACCGGGATAAATGATCCGCAACCACATTCTCCACTCCTTTCTTGTCCTTGATTGTTAAATCAAACTCTTGGAGTAAGAGTATCCAGCGAATAAGCCGTTGTTTAGCGTCTTTCTTTGACAAAAGATATTTGAGGGCCGAATGATCTGTAAAACAGACGATTGGCGACCCTATCAGGTAAGACCTAAACTTATCCAGAGCGAATACTACGGCCAGCAGTTCCTTCTCAGTAGTAGTGTAATTCATTTGAGCTTCATTTAAAGTTCGACTGGCGTAGTATATCACATGTGGCTTATTGTCCTTCCTCTGGCCTAAGACTGCGCCAATGGCGTAATCACTAGCATCGCACATTAATTCGAAAGGCAAACTCCAGTCGGGTGCCTGTATTATTGGTGCGGAGGTAAGGAGATCTTTTAAATCCTCAAAGGACTTTTGGCAACTCTCTGACCACTCGAAAGGTGCATCTTTGACAAGAAGTTGACAAAGGGGTCGAGAGATTGCACTGAAATTCTGGATAAATCGACGATAAAAACCTGCGTGCCCTAGGAATGAACGAATGTCTCGCACTGTACGGGGGACAGGTAGATTTGAGATTATGTCGATCTTAGCCTTATCCACTTGGATTCCTTCATCGGATATTATGTGGCCTAGAACTATACCCTTGGTCACCATAAAGTGACACTTCTCCCAATTCAAGACTAGGTGTTTGTCTTCACACCTCATTAAAACCTGCTCGAGATTGCTAAGGCAATCCTCGAAGCTATGGCCGAAAACTGAAAAGTCATCCATGAATACTTCAAGGATGTTTTCGACCATGTCACTGAATATACTCAGCATGCACCGCTGAAAGGTAGCCGGTGCATTGCATAGGCCAAACGGCATTCGTCGGTAGGCAAAAGTACCGAATGGACACGTGAATGTGGTTTTCTCCTGATCTTCAGGAGCAATCTCAATTTGATTATATCCACTGTATCCATCCAAGAAGCAGTAATACTTGTGACCTGCCACGCGTTCTAGCATTTGATCCATAAATGGCAAAGGAAAATGGTCCTTTCGGGTCACAGTATTTAACTTCCTGTAATCAATACACATCCTCCAACCAGTGGGGACACGTGTAGGTACTAATTCACCCTCTTTATTTGGGATGACCGTTATGCCTGCTTTCTTTGGAACTACTTGGGTAGGACTAACCCAAGGACTATCAGATATAGGATATATCATCCCAACATCAAGTAGTTTAAGCACTTCCTTTTTAACTACTTCTTGCATATTGGGGTTCAGACGCCTTTGCATTTGCCTTGAGGGTTTGGCGTCTTCCTCCAGATATATCTTATGTGTGCATATGGATGGGCTTATGCCTTTGAGGTCAGCAATTGTCCATCCCATAGCGTCCTTATGCTTGGTAAGCATTTCCACTAGCTTACTTTCCTGTTCATGAGTTAAAACAGATGAAATGATCACAGGATAAGTTTTTCCAGTCCCAAGGAATGCGTATTTTAGCTCTTTGGGGAGCTCCTTCAATTCTAATTCCGGGAACTGGAAACTAGAGGGCATTACCAACTTGGTTTTCGGAGGCAGTTGTTCATATGGCTGTATCCACATGCAATCAGCTCTATCCTTCTCTTTCGTATCCATCATAAGACACGTCTGATTCAAGTCAGCATCCAATGGGGTGGACTCTGCAGGCTGATAAATATCGCCAAATTGAGTCATCACAACTTCCAAAGGATCTTTATAGTCGACCAAGTCAACTTCATCTTCAATGACCGTGTCTATATAATGGATTTCTTCCTCATCATCGTATTCTTCAGGTCGGGGATTAGAGAAGATCTTGATATTCAACGTCATGTTCCCGAATACGATAGTCATGATACCAGTTCTAATCTTGATTGTGGCATCAATGGTGTTGAGGAATGGACGTCCAAAAATAACCGGGATATGCGCACCAGGATTAGACACAGGTTCTGTGTCCAATATCACGAAATCAACCGGAAATACAAAAGTGTCTATTTGGACAAGGACGTCCTCCAATACCCCTCTAGGGTACTTTACAGATCTGTCTGCCAATTGCAAAGCAACTCGGGTGGGTTTGAGTTCACCCAACCCTAGCTGTTTATATACTGAGTATGGCAGCAGGTTCACGCTTGCTCCTAAATCGAGGAGTGCGTTGTCTATCTTTTGATTCCCGATTCTACATGAGACCGTAGGTGTACCGGGATCTTTGAGTTTTGGAGGCAACTCGTTTTGAATGATCGCGCTAGCTTGGCACGCGACATAAGCATGTTTCTTCACGCTTTGCCTCCTCTTGACCGTGCATAGATCTTTAAGATACTTAGCATAGGCCGGCACTTGCTTGATAGCATCTAGGAGTGGAAGGTTAATCTTAACTTGCTTAAACAGTTCCAAAAACTCCTGATTCTTCGCCTCATTCTTGGGTTTCTTCAACCGTTGAGGATAAGGTGCAGGGAAGGGGCATTTTGGTGATTCCTCCTTAACAGACTCCTTCCCAGGCCTTCGCTCAACTTCTTCCTCTACTCCAGGAGCTGCAATGTTTGCCTTGATAGGATCGTCATTGGTAGACTGCTCCTCCTCTTGAATCGATGGTAGCTCAACATCCTTATCCACCACTTCCTCCTCATCGTACACTTCGGGAGTGGATGGAGGCATGCCTTTCTCTATGATTTTTCCACTTCTCAGTGTGGTCACAGCTTTAGCATGTTCTTGATTGTTAGGACCATTGTTATGTCCCTTGGGGTTCTGAAGTGGTTGAGCAGGGAATGTTCCTCCTGAGCTCTCTTGCCGTGCATCTATCCTCTCTAGTGTAGCAGACATTCTACTCATCATTTGGATGAGTTGCTGCGTTAGATTGGCATTAGCAAGTGGCTCCTCCTCTTGTACCTTCTTGTGCGGGGGCACATAGGCATTGGTTTGTGGTGCATTGGAGGGTTGAGCTTGATTGTAATTATTAGTTCTGTTTTGATTGTAATGCTGGGCTGGCCTATTGTTTTGCCCTTGATATTGATTATTGTTGTAGGGCTGCTGTTGATATTGATTTTGGGCCCCAGCATTATTTCTCCAATCAAAACCGGGGTGATTCCATCTATTGTTATTTTGAAAATTATTGTTGGAATTCCCCGCCCCTCGAAAACCTTGCATGGCATTCATCTCTATAGGGGCTTGCTCTTGAAAATGTGGCACATTAGGACAATATTGAGTTGGATGTCCCAACATGTTGCATGTGCCACATGGTTCTTCAGGCAAGACTTGCCTAGAGCTCTCTCCTTTCATACTTAACTCCTCTACCTTCTTTGCCAGCTCTGCATACTTAGTCATGAGGTGATCTTCATTGGTTAGCTGGTATAAGCTTTTCTCTTCTACACAGGATATCTGTGAGCGTGAGATATTGTCAGAATTTGACCATTCATGAGCGTATTCAGCTAACCATTCGAAATGGGCTTCGGCCTCTTCAGTGTTTTTACGCAGAAATGGTCCCGAGCTCATCGTTTCCACCAACTTCTTTGTTTCACCATTCAATCCCCGATAAAAGAAGCTGATTGTTCGCCATTTCTCAAACCCATGATGTGGGCATGAGAGAAGCAAATCTTTGAACCGCTCCCACGCTTCTGTGAAGGTTTCATTGCTCTTTTGTTTATAGGAATTGATTTGACGCTGAAGGTCTGTGGTCATGCGAGTAGGATAGAATTTCTTTAAAAATGCGGTGCGCATCGCATGCCAGGTGAAAATTGAATTAGGTTTTAGGGAGTGGAGCCACGCCTTCGCTTTATCTTTCAAAGTGAAGGGGAATAGCATTAAATGCGCCACCTCCCTAGGACAAGTTTGCGAGAATGTTTTGCAAACATCCTCGAAATCGGTGACATGTAAATACGCCTTCTCGCTTTCCATCCCATGAAAAGTGGGAAGCAGTTGAATCATCCCATTGCGAAACTGAAATTCGCCAGTGTGCGGTGGGATTTGAATGCAAGAGGGCGTAGGTGCATGCTCTGGTTGCATGAGATCGCAAAGAGGACGGAGTGCCTCATCGATTGGTACCAAAACATTGTCACCGTTTTCACTCTGATGATCATCCATTGATGCAGTTGGAGTGGCTATGGGGTTGATGGAGCTTTCAGAGTCAGACAGATAGAAAGGATTTCCAAAAATTCCTTCAATGGAATTCTCGGACATGAACTGAGAGGGTCCCTAGGGTGAGAACTTACCCAAAAGAACTGAAAAGAAGAGAAAAATAAAAATAGAAAGAGATGAAGAGAGACTGAGGTAATCTAAGGAATTGATCGTCGCCTTCCCCGGCAACGGCGCCAAAAACTTGACACGAGAATTTTCTTGTGCGCTCTTGTGCAGTACCCAAGTGTAGGTAGACGTGCAAGTAATATCTGGTAAGACCAGGTCGATCCCACAGGGAAGGTGTTGACCTATCGAATTAGACTAACCTCTAAAGAAAACAAAATTAAATAACTAAGTTTGAATGAAGGTGCAGAACACGAAGTTCCACAAACTAGGATTACTAATGAAAGTAATTAAAATTAACTAAACAATCTAACTAGCTAATTAAACAGTACTTAGAATTAAGGAGTTTAACTTTAAAAAGAAAGTGTTGGGATTACACGAATCCACCGTGACCTAACCTTCTACCATGCAATTGCAATTAAACTCAAAGGAGTACACCTACTACAGTATTCTGTACTTCTCTAAAGATATAGAATCAATAGCCCTTTCATGACCGGGACTACATCATCTCAATTAAGTTTGAAATACATGAAAACGGTTTAATCCAATAGTTAAGACTCGCACCTACAATGGTGTTAGCATTGAGGGTGGTTTGCAAAATATATTGAAAGAAAATGCTTTAAGGCCTTAAGTTTAAAGACTGTTTTGACAAACTGAGCATTTGGGGACAGTTTGATAACAAATCCTTAAAACAGAAAGTCTTAGAATACTGTTTTGGGTGTTCTCAAGAATCAGAATCCTCGATCGATCGACGCGCTTTCGATCGATCGAATATCTTCATCTCTCGATCGATCGATATTTACTCGATCGCTCGACTAAGTCACTGTCTCGATCGATCGACATACTTTCGATCGATCGAACACAGGAATAAAAATACTGCATGGCAGAGGCCTAAAATCACGATTTCATCGCGATTTCCCAACCCTAGGACTACTCAGACATTATCTGGAGTACCACAGATTGATATTTAACGTAAAGGTTCATTAAAACTATGTTTGTTTGAAAGTTTTGCATTAAAACTATAAAACTAGTGATTGTAATCTAACTAACATAAAACACTACGAGATTAACAAGTAAACTACGATTAACTAAGTGCAGAAAACAGATAAACAATAAATCAAAAACCTGGAATGAAGATAAACTTGTATTAACTAAAGAAATCCGGTTCACAATGATAAATCCTCAATTGAAACCTACAAAAACCAAGGAAAAACTCTCTCTTCTCTATCTAAAACTGATAAAACAAAGTTGGGCGTCCCTTATGGACGTATACAATATGAATATATATAGTAAACCTAAGAGCTAGGGTTTAAAACCCGCAACTGCTGCATGCGCGTATAATCTGATAAAAGGTACTTTCGATCGATCGAAACTTTCTCGATCGATTGAACATCTTGAAATTTCGATCGCTTTAACTTCCTTCGATCGATCGAAACCTCGATCGCTCGAACTATGTCGATCGCTCGAACTCTGCAATTCTTCTTCAGTCTTCCTTCTTTGAAACAAAGCATCTCCTTTTTATCAAATCTTTCAGTCTTTTATACAGCAGCATTAACCTGCACAAATAGTAGCTAAAACAATACAACTTATCATAGATTAATCATATTGTCTAAAACTAGCATTGTAATGCAAATTGCAGATAAAACGGGAAGTTGTGATCAAAACTAATGCAATTCTTACTTTTAGCGCGGTTGTATTTTACAAATACCCCCGCTTTGCACCTAACATCATGGACACCACGTTATTCCATCCATAACTTTTAAGAACATATGCCCAGTTTATTGCACTTCAGGGATATAACACTTTAAGCAACAATACATCATTCTAATACCACGACTTAATATCATCTACTAGTAATCCCAGTTCACCGCTTTTAAGAACATATGCACAGTTCATTGCTTTTAAGAAAATATCAATAGATCACTAGTCTATCTTAGAGCTACTTGGTCTGGTCCACCGCTTTTAGGAATATATGCACAGTTCACCGCTCATTAGAATATATGAATGACCAAGGCCCGTCCACGCAAGATTCCCAAATCTTAACAAACCTACTTAAGTTCAACTCTAACATCAATACATGACAATCCCATGCGGCCTGACTACTTTGAATGAAATGAATGAAAACTCCAAATGACTCACGACCTACAAGTTATCTAACGTTATAAACATTATCTGTTATCCTTGACGTTACTACGATCTTATGTCGCATTATCACGTTCGTAAATCATGCGAAAAATTCAAATTAGTATATAAACAACTAAACAATTATAATATAAACTAAATAGGAATAACAATATTCTGTAACTATTAATCGATTAGGACAGAGGTCCAATCGATTGGTATAAAAGCAATAACAATCGATTAGGAAAAAGTCCAATCGATTGCAAACTTTGGCAATCGATTGGGGTATCTTTAATGGCAATCGATTGCATAAAATGGCAATCGATTGCAAAACCCAATCGATTGGGAAAAGTGCCAATCAATTGGGACTTCATCTTCTTCACAGAGATGGCAGTCCAGCAACATAAATACGGGAAATGATGTATTGGATATCTTTCCTTCATATAAACAAGTTCTAACATCAATATATGGATACCAAGTGAGTTTATGTCATGCCCCGGAGTGGCAAAGTAGGGAAAAAAAGAAATTTCCTAGCTTTAGACCCGTGGACGCGCGACTGGTTGGAGATGCTCTTGATTGTCCTCAACAAAATATACTAGCAAAAGTATAGTAATATTGGCGATGTATCTAATTTCAAAGCAGCATAATAATATTAAACATTTGCAGTCTTAAGACAATATTTATATTGCTGTCACGCCCTGACGTAGCATAAATAAGGAAAGCGTTTAATTTCCTGTATGGACCCGTAGGTCGTGACAGTTTGAAGGATCGATTCCGTCCCAAACGTCAACAAAAAAAACATAATAATTAGAGCAGAGCAATCAAGGTTTACAATATTTTTCTAACTTAATAAGTTATTACAGAACGGGGTCTCTAAAGGCACAAACCGCCTTAAATCAAAACAATAACTTAATATCTATTACAGTCATCCTTATTACAAAACAGTTATAAATTCAAGCATAGGATATTGATAACAGTTCTATCTTCCAAAAGCAGCCGTTCTCAGTTAGCGTAGTCATAATGTTCAGCTTGATCAAAACCTGAAAAGCCTAGACACGAATGTCCAGGACGCATCAACGTCGTCAGCTTCAAGAAGCTGGTGAGTATTAAAAACATAACTTTGAATGTAAGACATACTCATTTACCATTTTCAAAATCCCATTTAATTCAACAAGTTTACATTAGAGTAAAGAGTTCATTTTAGAAACAACCACAATATCATTTGAAAGCTATAATTCACATATATGTGACCGTGTATGAAAACAATGCACCATCTCATCTTACCGACTCTTTTCTCTCGACAAACACAACAACCCACCATCTCACACCAGTATCTCTGAAATACTCCGATAGCCACACTTTAGCACAGGGGTGCCAAGGAATGTCCAGTTTGCCTCACAGTTTAGCACGTGGTGCCAGGGAATGTCCAATGCCTCACAAATACATCACACAGTATCCAGACTCGGGTACCAGGGAATGTCCGTAGGCCATACTTTAGCACTACCATGGGTGCTAGGGAATGTCCAAGTTGGGCGTCAGACAGTTTGATGCTACCATGGGCATCAGAGAGTGTCCAGTTTTGCCACCGTTGCATTTCAAAGACACTCTAGCCGCAATCTCAACCACAACACACTTTGGTACTCACTTACCAGGGAGTGTCCACAACACAATCTCAACCACACACTCTATACCACACTGACCATTACTCTTTTCCACACTGACCAACACTCCCACTCACCATGCATGTACAACTGACACCACATGATGTCATGAAACTTTAAACATAAAGTAAAATGCTGAATTATAGGAACAACGTACATGCGGGGATTGTTAAGTCGCAATACATCATTTCATTCGTCCAAACATAACCAAATAGGTTTCTGTTTTAGTAAATTTCTCAAACAGAGCTTTAAAAGTCCATGAAACATCACCCAAACAGTTCCTTAACATAAAATAAGCAAATAACAGAAACTGTCCAAAGTCGCGTGCGCGGACCGCTCGCGCGATGGTCGCTCGCGCAGGCCGCTCGCGCGATATGCCTATTTTTCATTTTCTTTTTAAAATCTTTTCTTTCTACCTGAAAATACACAGCTCGCGCGCGCGGGCTACTCGCGCGATTTGCCATTTTTTTTTAATTTTCTTTTATAAAACTTTTCCTTCTTCCTAGAATCACCCACCTCCCGCGCGTGGGCCGCTCGCGCGATCGCGTGCGCGAGTTCAGGCAGAAGCTTCATCTTCTTCGCTGGTTTTCCCCTATTTCAGAAATTAAGGGGTCTTTTAACCCATTTTGCAATCTGGAAGTAAATAGGACATGTAATATATGATTTTCTTCGGTTTTTCACAAGGATTAAGAATCTATGATCAATTTTACTTGAATCGATCCGTAGCTCTAGGATTTTACGAAAAACCGAGAGTTGACGGAAACTTCGTTTTAATCATACGTCGCGATACGAACAAATTAAGCTCTAATACTACAACCGTATACTCTACATACCATAATCTTTCATATTTCATTCAGAAAACGAATTTTGGTTAAGTTTGGAAAATCCATGTTTTTCAAGTTTCAAGTTTCAAACGTAAGTCATCAATGGAGATTAACATACACATACATATAAACAGTAATTGAACACGAATTACATTTGGAGTGAGTTTTAAAATACTCACTGTGATAAAGATTGAAGTGGTGTGTTGAGAAAGAGAAGTAAATAAAGAATCCAATTGGGCTTGCAAGCTATGGATGATCAAGCTTCTACTCTCTTTCTCTAAAATCTGTAAAACCCACTGAGTAATTCTCTCTCAACCCTCTGTGTATCTAATGTTGTGCAGAAAGTGGATGAATAGAGAGAGTATGTGAGAGTTATATAGAATTCCCAAAATCAAGACTTGGCCTCCAAGTTCAACCTCAAGTACTCAACAAACTAATTTTGTTTTCTTAATATCAATTACACCAATATGTGTATACGAATATAGGATACACACCTACAGATTATACAATCTGGAGGAGATGGGATTATAGGGGTCATATAGAGTACTAGGGGTCAAGTGGGGTGTTTGGTAATTAGGCTTTTGGCATAAAAATTTCACATGCACTAATGTATTATCCAAACAAGGCACCATCAATCATTACTTTCCATAAATGGAATAAAGCATGTGTCACTTCATGATTGGTGGAGTATCCCATATTGTGGGAGATCATCGCAGCGCGGACAGTTTTGAAAGTAAATAGGTATTTTCGGGGCGCGGTGATCACCACAAAAATACAAAAAATTCATTTTAGTATAAGAATCGATTTTTCGATTTTATAAAAATACAGTTTGAGTTAAAAGATGAATATTTACACCGTTTTGAAATACATATTTAAAATCCAACATAGGTATTGATAAATTTACAGAAATTGCAGTTTGACCCCAATAAGAATTTCAATATGAATTTAGACAAGTAATAAGATTCCAAATATGAGAACTGTAATTAATAACAGCAGACAATACATATTGATTTTAAATGTGACAATGCAAATACAAATTAATTATGCAAATGTCAATTTAAGATTAAATGAAAATGCAGGTTGTTATAGTCTCACGAGTCTGATGACTCAAAGCATCAGCGACCACATTAGCTTTACCAGGGTGATACTCTAATGTGAAGTTGTAATCTTTGATCAGCTCCATCCATCTGCGTTGTCTCATGTTCAACTCTTTCTGTGTGAACAAATATTTCAGACTCTTGTGATCAGAGAATAAATCAAACTTCTCACCGTAGAGATAGTGTCTCCAAATCTTGAGTCCAAATACCACTGCTGCTAATTCCAAATTATGAATGGGGTCGTTTAACTCATTCGGCTTTAGCTGTCTGGATCCATAAGCAATAATTGTACCATCTTGCATAAGTACACACCCTAGTCCTTGATATGATGTGTCACTAAAAATAGTGAACTTCTCATCAGGCTTGGGTTTAGCTAGTACCGGTGCGGTAGTGAGTCTCTCTTTCAACTTTAGAAAGGCGCGCTCATGCTTCTCTGTCTAGTCAAACTATAAATTCTTCTTCGTCAATCTGGTTAATGGTGCAGCTATTTTAGAAAACCCTTCAACAAATCTCCAATAATAGCCTGCGATCCCAGAAAACTCCTAACCTCCGTAGGGTTACTTGGTCTGACCCAATTTGACACAGCATCTGTCTTGGATGAATCCACAGAAATTCCTTGAGATGACACCTTGTGTCCCAAAAATTTTACTTCTTGCAACCAGAACTCACACTTACTGAACTTAGCATACAAGTGATGGTCCTTAAGCGTCTGCATTACAATCCGTAGATGTTGCTGGTGTTCTTCCTCTAACTTAGAATAGATCAAAATATCATCAATGAAGACGATGTCAAACTGATCCAAATAAGGCTTGAACACTCTGTTCATCAGATCCATAAACACTGCCGGGGCATTCGTCATTCCAAACGGCATTACCAAAAACTCATAGTGACCATATCAAGTTCTGAATGCAGTCTTAGGTATGTCTTTCTTCCGTACCCTCAACTGATGATATCCCGACCTTAGGTCTATTTTGGAAAACGTTGTAGCTCCTTGTAGTTGATCAAACAAGTCGTCGATCCGAGGCAAGGGATACTTATTCTTGATAGTCACGCGATTCAGTTCTCTATAGTCGATACACAGCCTGAGCGTCCCATCCTTCTTCTTCACAAATAATACTGGTGCTCCCCAAGGCGATGTACTTGGACGTACAAAACCTAGGTTCTCGAGCTCTTGAACTTGTTCCTTCAACTCTAATAGTTCGATGGGGGCAATTCTGTAGGGAACCTTGGTGATTGGTACGGTACCTGGTATAAGCTCAATACAGAACTCTATATTTCTCTCAGGCAGCAGACCAGAAATATCTTGAAATACTTCTTCGAAGTTCTTGACTATAGGTATAGACGATGATGTCACCTCTATACTGACGACTTCAATGTTTGCTAAGCATCTTGTGAGGAACATATCTCCCGAAGGGTTACATTGAAAATCAAAGGGTTGATTCTCATTGTCGGGGAATGTAATTCTCTTCCTCGCACAATCCAACTTCGCTTGATTCTGAGAGAGCCAATCTATTCCTAGGATTATGTCAAACTCCTTCATCGATAGAACAATCAGCCTTGCAGGGATTTCACGGTTTCCTTGCCGTAAGAGACAATCCTTGGACACGTGTCCTAACTTGACTGCGGCTCCTAATGGTGAGGTAGCCCTCAAAGCTTTCTCTAAATGATGAGGTAAGATGCCCAATCTCTGAATAGTATTAATAGATATAAACGAAAGAGTAGCACCCATATCAAATAACACTTTAACATGGGAGTTAAACAGAGTTAATGTACCTTCCACTGCTTGTTGATCTGGTTGAGCTTCTTCATAACCTCCTTCTTCGTACACAGTCCTATCATATCCAGCGACATCAGGAATAACAGCATTCACGCGAGTCTAACTCTGTTTACCATAAGTCACCTGCTTAGGGGCAGTACAAAATTTGTTAATGTGACCTGGTTCACCACAGTTGTAGCAGACTATGCCTTGCTGAGCAGCACGCCTTGGTACCTTGCAATCTCGAGCCAGATGGCCGGGGTTGCTACAATTGAAACATTTCCCAACACTACTACCTTCTCCCACTCGGGGTTGAGTCGGATAGGTGATAGCTTGGGTTTTCTTGCTTCCATCAAAATTTCTCTTCTGCCCTTGGGTACGATTCATTGGTGGTCTATTTCCAAAATTACTCCTTTAAGGCAGCCGAAATTCGAATTGCTTTCGGTTCACTCGAGCGTCCTCTTCTAGATCAGTAGCCAAGCCAACTAGTCCCTCAAAAGACTTATCTAGGTGACAGAGGGTCATCCGGCGAATCTTCAGTGTCAGCCCTTGGATACACTTACGGATCCTCTTCTCCTCAGTATCAACCATATGAGGGGCGAATCGAGATAGTCTCTCAAACTGAGTAGTGTACTCTTGCACCGACTTGGTTCCTTGTATTAGATCCATGAACTCATTCTCTCTTCTGTGCCTTTCCGCAGTTGAAAAATACTTCTCCAAAAATCTCCCTTTGAACGCAGTCCACGTCATTCCCATCACAGCTCCATTCCCGATAGTAGCTACGACCGAATCCCACCAATCTGCGACGACATCGGTTAATTGAAAGGTAGCTAACCTCCTCTTGTCCATCTCATTGCACTGGATAGCTTCGAACATGCGATCCATATGTCTTAACCACTGTTCCGCCTTCCATGGTTCCGCGGTACCCACAAACTGCTCGAGCCTTAGCGCACAGAATCTCTCCAGCAGCTTATCTCCAATTTGGCGGCCTAGTCGATTTTCATTCTGATTACTAACCATTTCGAGACATCTGATGAAGGCTTCAAACATCCCGGTGGGGTCAGTACCTAAAGGTGCATCTTTGATCAAATTTCGATTCCTCCTTAGTCCTCCAACCATTCTATGCATGATAGTGATAGAAGAATGAGGAAAATGCATGCAACAGAAGTATAAAGCAGTTTACATGTCAACAACATCAAAAGAGTATTTCTATATATAACTTCTTATCAAGTTGATACAAAAAATGTGTGTGATCAGATCAGTGCCTACCCTATCTGTGTGGGTTAGGACTTACATTGTCCATACAAGAGTTAGAGTTACAAAAATGGGGTCATTGCCCTATACTCGAATGCATGTAAATATAGTTTGCAAAAAGAGAATAAAACTACTAGTCAAAAAAATAGTCAATATATACAAGGCGATATCTAAACGGTCAGTCATCGCCGTAGGTAGCCATCAAAAGGTCAAGCGAGTCGGCCTGATGAAGTCGCTGAACATGAGAGGGGCCTGCCCCAAAATTACAGCTATGTGAGGTCAACAATGAAGCAGGGGCTAGGGCATCTACCTCTGGCAAAGCTAGCTCGAGTGCTAGTGCCTTCTCAAGGTCAACTGCGAAGTCGTCCCAACCTAGGCCATCCTCTTCATCAACACCCTCCCCACCTATAGGAGCCAAATGAACCACCTCAGCATCGTCCTCATCAACGGGTGCAACTGGTGGAGGCACCTCCAGCTATGCAAGGTGAGCCTGTACAACCTGAACCTCAAGAGGTAAATAGATGGCATCACTGTTAACCAAGTGAACCATCTCTACGAGTACTAAGCGCTGAATTTCAACAAAGTACAGTCGAGGCGAGCACAGGATAAGTCAACCAACCCTAACACGTGGATCTGGTGCCAGAGATCTAACTTGACAATCATAGCTGCTCGCTGCTCGATAGCGGTGAAATAAAGTATCGTCGAAGCTGGTACTATCGCTCCCAAGGTAACCCAGTGCCCTCCAAAAGCATCGGGTACAAAAAAGGGCTGAGCTGGATCCATACCTGAAAAATGTACTAACTTAAATCAGGACAGAGATAATCTTAGGCATTTGGGTAACTGAGTCTACCCTCCCTGTCGTATCATCGGGGTGCAAAAGCTTAAGCTAGCAGAACTGTGGAATCGAGTCTATATTGGTAAACCCTAACCTGGCTAAACTATTCTGAGATAAAACCTGGCTATGATACCACTAAATCCTGTCATGCCCCGACGTAGCATAAATAAGAAAAACGTTTAATTCCCTTTATGGACCCGTAGGTCGTGACAGTTTGAAGGATCGATTATGTCCCAAACGTCAACAACAAAAACATAATAATCAGAGCAGAGCAATCAAGGTTTACAATATTTTTCTAACTTAATAGTTATTACAGCACGGGGTCTCTAAAGGCACAAACCGCCTTAAATCAAAACAGTAACTTAACATCTATTACAGTCATCCTTATTACAAAACAGTTCATAAATTAAAGCATAGGATATTGATAACAGTTCTATATTCCAAAAGCAGCCGTTCTCAGTTAGCGTAGTCATAATGTTCAGCTTGATCAAAACCTGAAAAGCTTAGACACGAATAGCCAAGACGCATCAACGTCGTCAGCTT
Organism: Hydrangea macrophylla; assembly: GCA_033977485.1. Taxonomy (NCBI): domain Eukaryota; kingdom Viridiplantae; phylum Streptophyta; class Magnoliopsida; order Cornales; family Hydrangeaceae; genus Hydrangea; species Hydrangea macrophylla. The sequence goes on from CM066985.1 coordinate 98,830,467, forward strand.
CAAGAAGCTGGTGAGTATTAAAAACATAACTTTGAATGTAAGACATACTCATTTACCATTTTCAAAATCCCATTTAATTCAACAAGTTTACATTAGAGTAAAGAGCTCATTTTAGAAAACAACCACAATATCATTTGAAAGCTATAATTCACATATATGTGACCGTGTATGAAAACAATGCACCATCTCATCTTACCGACTCTTTTCTCTCGACAAACACAACAACCCACCATCTCACACCAATATCTTTGAAATACTCCAATAGCCACACTTTAGCACATGGGTGCTAGGGAATGTCCAGTTTGCCTCACACTTTAGCATGGGGTGCTAGGGATGTCCAATGCCTCACACTTTAGTACCTAATCTGCCTCGCAAATACATCACACAGTATCCAAACTCGGGTACCAGGGAGTGTCCGTAGGCCACACTTTAGCACTACCATGGGTGCCAGGGAATGTACAAGTTTGGCGTCACACACTCTGATGCTACCATGGGCGTCAGGGAGTGTCTAGTTTTTCCACCGTCACATTTCAAAGACACTCTAGCCACAATCTCAACCACAAGACACTTTAGTACTCACTTACCAGGGAGTGTCCACAACACAATCTCAACTACACACTCTATACCACACTAACCATTACTCTTTTCCACACTTACCAACACTCCCACTCACCATGCATGTACAACTGACACCATATGAATGTCATGAAACTTTAAACATAAAGTAAAGTGCTGAATTATAGGAACAACGTACGTGCAGGGATTGTTAAGTCGTAATACATCATTTCATTCGTCCAAACATAACCAAATAGGTATCTATTTTAGTAAATTTCTTAAACAGTGCTTTAAAGTCCATAAAACATCACCCAAACAGTTCCTTAACATAAAACAAGCAAATAACATAAACTGTCCAAAGTCGCGTGACGGGTCACTCGTGCGATATGCCCCTTTTTCCTCTTTTATTATAAAAAATTTCCTTACTGCCTAGGAACGGAAAAATCACGTGCGTGGGCTGCTCGCGCGGGTCGCTCGCGTTATTTGCCCAATTTTCGTTTTTTCTTTTTAAAACCTTTTCTGTTTGCCTGAAACAAACCACCTCGTACATGCGAGTTTCAGCAGTGTCTTCATCTTCTTCGTGGAAAATGCCCTGTTTCAGAAATTAAGGGTCTTTTTGACCCATTTTGCAATCTGTGACTATATATATCATACAATATATGAATCTCTTCATTTTTCAATGAGGATTAAGAATCTACAACCAATTTTACACGAATCAATCCATATCTCTTAGATTTTACGAAAAATCGAGAGTTGATGAAAACTTCGTTTTCAATATACGTCATGCTACAAACGAATTAAGCTCTAATATTGTAACTACCACTTATATGAACTATAATCTTTCAAAACGAATTTTGGTTAGGTTTAGGAAAACTCATGTTTTTCAAATTCAAGCTCCCATGGAGGAATTAGCAATGGTGAATTATCAATACATATACACAATCAGCAACTAAGCATGAAATTACATTTGGAGTGAGTTTAAAATACTCACAGATATAAAAAGATGAAGAGTATGTTGAGAAAGATAAGCAAAGTAAGAATCCAATCCAAGTTTTGGCTATGGAGGATTTGAAGCTTCCTCTCTCTACAATTTCAGAAATTATGAACTCTCAAGCTCTGTCTTTTCTCTCTGTATTTGTGTATGCAGAATGTGTTTGTGTGAGAGTGTAAAGGGTGTATGTATAGAGCTCTTGTAAAAGAACTTGGTGCCCAAGTATTTTGTTGATCACTCAACAAAAAGGATTTATTTGCAAAATTCCTAAACACATAATATACATAGCATGTATATACATACGTATATGCACTCTCCAGATTGGAAGGGCCAAGTATAGGCTAATAGGGGTCAAATGATAGAGGTGTTTGGGAAATCAAGCTTATGGCATAAGAATACACACACACACACACACAAAGCATTCCCAAACTAGCCCAACCCAATGATTACTTGCCATAAATGGAAAAGTATGTGTCACATATTGATTGATGGAGTTTCCCAAATTGTGGGAGATCAACGCGGCGCGGACAGTTTCGCACATAAAATGGTATTTTCGCGTCGCGGTGTTCACCACAAAAATACAGAAATTTTATTTTAACGTAAGAAATGGTTTTCTGGTTTTATAAAAATACTGATTGAGTCAAAAGCAAACATTTACACCATTTTGAAATACAGTTTTAAAATCCAATACAAGTATTACTAAATTTGTAAACTTACAATTTGACCCCAATAAGAATTTCAATATGAAATCAAGCAAGTCACAAGATTTTAACACATGAGAATTGTAATTAAATAAAAGTAGACATTACAAATTGAATTTAAATATGCAATGTAATTATAAGAATTAAATGGAAATGCAGGTTGTTACAATTGCAGTCCCTGATCCAAAAGAAAATAAAAGAGAAATAGCCTTGTGATACCTATTGTCACGAAATCCAACAGCAAACTAATTTATTACACTATATAATAAAAGATAACAAAGGACTAAGAAAAATTCCATATTCAATTGGCAATTCCATAGAGATCCCCATAGTAGTCCTCTCTCGAATACCCATCATCATAGTGGCCCTCAACCATACTCCTGCAATTTCCATCGTTGCCTCCGGGCTGGGCCTCACTTGCTAAACTTGGCATCGTTGGACATAGAAGGTCCAGTGGCATAAAACGCTGTCAGCTTGCATACAAGCTGAGTGAGTATGTTTCTAACAAAGCACCATTAAAAATAGTTATGAAAACAATTAGGTCCATTATCCTTATGTCACGACCCATCCCACTACGTGTGGAAATAGGACACGTGGCACGCCATCAAGGCTTATCCAGTTCCATTAAAGTAAAATAGCAGCGGAAATTATAAGTGAAAAACTATTAAAGTCAAAGTTATAAAAAGTTTTGTCCAATTGGAATAGTTCTAAAAGAATTCATTTTGAGAAGCAGAGGTCTAGTCGACTGAATCGAGAGTCCAGTCGACTGAAGGCCCTAAGTAGTAAGTATAAAAAGTCCAAGGTTCATTCCAGTCGACTGTGTCAGGGACTCAGTCGGCTGGATCCTTAATTTATCAGTCGACTGGTGCCTTTTCCAGTCGACTGGACACTATGCATGCAGAACATGGTGTTTTCGTGCAGAAACCAGTCGACCGAAAACCCCTCCAGTCGACTGTTTCCTCACAAACCAGCCGACTGTTTCCTCACAAACCAGTCGACTGAAACATGGACCAGTCGACTGTTTTCTCTCAGAAAAGCCCAATTCTGCAGCCTTCAAAACCAAGGATCCCCAAACCAAGTTCCACAATAACACGATTATAATTCACGATTCAACATATATATATATATAATGTTTACTAAGGAATTACAAGTACTACAACTAACCCATGATTCCATTACGACATATTACAATAACCAAATCCTTATTACAAGTTTTGGAAAGAGACAAAAGTATGAACAAGTATGATTCCCCGGTGTTCTTCGACCTCACTCCTCACGCTTCTTCTTGTCTTTCTTGTTACCTACAATAGAGTAAATCTCCACTGCTCAGCTATATGCTGAGTGCACAAGTTCTAACATACGCAATATATGATAACACATGCTTTAATCTCACAATTCATACATATAGTCTCTAGGGAGAAAAATACGCATTCATCCGGTAGCGACAAGTCCAAGTCTTAAATCGCGATGCCAATGGCAAGTCCAAGTCTATCAACCATTGCATCCACAAGTGCCACGACAAGTCCAAGTCTATCAACCATGCACATTAGCCATCGCTACTAAATTCTTAAACATTGAGAAGCTTACTCCGGCATGAATTTGTATAAGACTCCCCTTTGACCCACATAGACAACTCAACGTGCTCGGGTAAAAGAAGACATGATTTTCACATTTAATCGCGTGCATAATTAACAGGCCTAAGATTAACACATGGATTTTTCCTGGTCACAATTTCGTCATCGAAATTTAAAACATGTATTTCCCTATATTTCACAAGTCAGAACTTCATACCTCGTGCGATTCTCTACAAACTTTGAAGGATCGATTAGGGGGCCAATTAAATGTCAGATTTCAAATTTAAGATGATTCCTACAAGTTTATACATGTTTTCCCCAATAGTCTAGAAATTAGATTTTTATAAAAATTTGCCAAACGTGACCAAAGTAGTATCAAAACGTAGGCCTTACCTTCACGATTTCAAATCTTGAATTTGGTGAAAATCTGACGAATAAAAGGTCACCGATCGTCGTCGCAACGCCCGTAGGATCAATCTCCTTTTCTCTCTCCTCTCTTAAGATATTTTGTAAAGTTTTTGACAAATGAATTCTCATCCTCATCTATTTATAGGCAAACTCTTCAGGAATTACATTTACCTCCCCGCGAGTTTCTCAAACATCTAATTAATTCCTGAAACTTCGCACATGTCCATTTTATGCCTTTACGAGTGAAAATTATAAATTACAAAAGTTTCCGACTAAGTCCGGTTTGGGTTCAAAATCACGTCTGAAAACTAAATTCTGTGGAATCTCTACACAACCTACCTTTTATTTAACGTGTCACTCACGTTCTCACCACAGTTCTCAAAATAATATTCAACGATATCAAAATTACCAGAAATTACACTACACAGGTATAATTTCACTATTCATAAAATACAAGATAAAGTCAAATAACATTTAAATCATATAAATGCCATTTACTCATGCTAATGGAAAATGAACCACCATGTTCCCATGTCCTCACTGACACCTCATCATTGACTCACAGTCAACTCCTTCTCAATCCAAATATCAATTAACATTGATATACTTACAAATTTTCATTTATGTATGATAAAACTATGAAATTTTGGAACGGGTATGACACCTTAATCGGCTTGTCAACGTCTTATAAGTTATCCAAGAATTATGACAAACTAGACCACAATATGAAAACCCAAACTCAAAACGTTTCACACCTTATAAACAAGAAGACCGATTGATAACTATTTCTCTGAACCCAAATTCATCTACCACAATTTTGGCATAAGCTATTGGTTTAGGACAATAGTGCTTTAACAACCGCTTGGTGAGTAACCATTTGAAGAAAAATAGGTTCAGAATTTAATTTAAACGTGCAGCGAAAAATCAAGTTCAAAACTTTATTGGTAGGAAGGATCTGCTACTTGTTAACTCTATAGATGCGTACAAAAGGGGACAAGAATTACATACCTCAATTCTTGAACCCAATTCTGAATTTCTTCTTTCTTGATGGTGCAGCAGCCTCCACTAGGTTGTCTTCACCCTTATGTCTCCTACGGATGCTTGCTAGAAAGATTAGGGTTGGTGGGAACCCTAATAGAGAGGATAGAGAAGGTTTAGGAAGCCTAAAATAGTTTCAGCAGCTTATGGTATATTAAAATGACGAACTTAAAAATCTGGATGTAGCTACCCTATTTATAGATTCCCAGAACTGATCTAACTTCCAATCGATCGAAGTGGCATTGATTGATTGAACCTTCGATCGATTGAACGTTCAATTGATCGAACCTTTGATCAATCAAAACAACTTCGATCGATCAAACCAATCTTGACAACATCCTCAAGTGTCTTTCAAAGCATCTTGGCAGAGCTAAGAGTGGGACCTCCTAGGCTCTTTATTGTTGGCTCAGACCAGTTGTTAATTTCCATGACCAAACTCTTTGATCAGCAAACTAACCAACTGATCAGTTAACGTTTTCTCCACGATAAAATGATACCTGAACTCTAACGCAAAAGAACATATTCGAAACGATAACTAGACTTATATGGTGTACTAATGTCCCTCTACCAATAGCATTCGTAATCATATTCAGGTAGTCGGTTAACTATTACTGTCAACCTGAATCATGACTACTTCTTGTATTCCTTGAGTCCCATTCACCACTCATGATTACCAAACATGTTGATAACTACTTATCAACAGGACTACAGTTCTCAATAATCAACTTGGTGACATTCTCAATGGAATGCTTACTCTTTAATAGAGGGTAGATTCTATCTTGATAATATATGTTCACAACCCTATGAACATGACATACCCACGATACCGAGGAGTTAATCTTTAAGACCTCACTGATTGGTAAGTCAAAGCAGCCAAATCCACAGTCTGTGTTCATAATCGTCTCAAGATTGAGAACACGTACCTTATATAAGTTACGAGTTCCTATCGACTGTTGACGGCCTTACGCGTCAATAGGAAAGCTCAGGTCCGTCAATGTACTACAAGCACTAGAATATTAACTAAGAGTTAAACTCTAGTGATTGAGATTCATCACTCCATCCAATGGTAGTTAATCATGGTACAGTGTAAACCTGATGAGATATCTAGTCTCATCATCCACTGTGACAAATTCTAAGTATCAAAGAATAGTCATTCGTATCTCGCTTGTATGCATCTCATATACACACCAATTACTTAGTATAATTCTTAAGGATTAAACAATCATCTCATGAAAGAAACATATATATTAAAATATAAAGCTGATATCCATGTATTAAAATATCAATGTCTCATACATAAAGTAGTGGTTTGAGGGCCCAAACCCAACAAACTCCCACTTGCACTCATAACCATTCAGGACTACATCTGAGACCTAGACTATCTAGATGACGATCAAAGAGCTTATGCGGCAAGGCCTTTGTAAACGGATCCACAAGATTGTCAGAGGTGGAAACCTTGGTGACAGTCACATTTCCCCGTTGAATAATATCTCGGATTAGATGATATTTCCATTCTACATATTTTCCCTTTCCGTGGTTCCTTGGACTGAGCCACTACCCCACTATTATCGCAGTCTAACGTAATAGGTGACAGCGACGCTAGTACCACCCCGAGTTCCATGAGGAACTTCTTGAGCCAAACAGCTTCCTTTGCGCCTTCACAAGCAGCCACATACTCAGTTTCTGTAGTTAAGTCTACAATGTATTTCTACTTAATGCTCCTCCAACTGATAGCACCACTTCCCAAGGTAAAGAGATGTCCTGACGTCGACTTTCTCGAATCTTTATATGACATAAAGTCTAAGTAAGTGTACCTTACTAGAATTAACTCATCGCTGTCGTACATAAGCATGTAATCTTTAGTCCTTCTTAAGTACTTAAGAATGTGCTTAACGGTTGTCTAGTGCTCTGGACTTGGATTCGATTGATACCTACTAACCATGCCAACAAAAAAGCATATATCTGGTCTAGTGCATAACATTGCATACATGAGACTTCCACTACCAAAGCATAGGGAACTCCTGCCATGCTATTCCTCTCCTCCTATGTCTTTGGACACTGGTCCTTGGAGAACGCTAAACCAAGCCTAAAAGGTAATAAACCTTTCTTCGAATTATCCATTGAAAACCTTGTTAGCGCCTTATCAATAAAACCAACTTGAGATAATCCCATCATCTTTCGCTTACGATACCAAAAGAGCTTTATCCCAAGATATAGCTCGCCTCTCCTAGATCCTTCATATCAAAAGTACTAGCTAGCCAAACCTTAACCGTTGACAACGCCGCTACATCATTCCCAATGAGTAGAATGTCGTCAATATAAAGAACAAAAAAAGCCACCACTTTTTCTTTACACTTCTTGTATACACAAGGTTCATCCATATTTTGTATGAAACCAAACGACTTGGCCGCTTGGTCAAAATGAATGTTCCAACTTTTGGATGCTTGGTTAAGCCCATAAATGGACTTTTGCAGCTTGTATACCAAGTTACCTCCCAACAGCTATGAATCATTCTGGTTGCTGCATATAGATGTCCTCCTCAAGATTGCCATTCAAGAATGTAGTCTTGACGTCCATCTGCCAGATCTCATAATCTAGGCATGCAGCAATGGATAAGAGTATTCTGATGGACTTGGGCATGGCTACTGGCGAGAAGGTTTCCTCATAGTCAATGCCCTCTTTTTGAGTATAACCTTTCGCTACAAGCCTGCCTTAAAGATCTCAACCTTTCCATCAAATCCTCTTTTCCTCTTGTAGACCCACTTTCAGCCAATGGGTTTAATATTGGCTGGAAATTCTACAAGATCCCAGACTTGATTAGAATCCATAGATTCCAATTCAACCTTCATAGCTTTAACCCAATGAGCTGAGTCTACATCATCCATTGCTTCTTCGTATGTGGTAGGATCAGATTCAGATTCTATGAAGACAGCTTCAAAAACTTCTCCTAAGAACATGTATCTATCAGGCTGGATGATTATCCTCCCACTACGATAAGGAACCAGTGCAGAAATGGGTGAAGAAATGGTATTTTCTTGTCTTACATCATTATCAACTGTTGGAGGAATAGAGGGCTCTCCATCTATTTCTCTCAGATCTATCCTTCCCTTAGATTTATGCTTCATGATATAATCATCTTCCAAGAAAATAGCATTTGTACTAACAAACACTTTCTATTATCTTGGATCATAAAGATACCATCCATAAGTACCCTTTGGATACCGTGAAAAAATAATTTAATTCTGATCTAGAATCCAATTTACTCATCTTTTCTTTTAGCACATCTGCCGGACACCCCCATATCCGAAGATGTTGCAAAGAAGGCTTATGCCCAATCCACATCTCCCGTGGTGTCCTAGGAATAGATTTGCTTGATACTAGATTTAGTATGTATGCAGTGGTTTCCAAGGCATAACCCCAAAGGAATAGTGGCAACTCCGAATAACTCATCATTAACCTAGTCATGTCTAAAAGAGTCCGATTCCTTCTCTCAGCTACACCGTTTTGCTAAGGCATACCAGATGCAGTTAACTGTGACAGAATCCCATTCTGTACGAGGTGATCAATAAACTCATTAGAGAGGTACTCGCCACCTTGATCAGATTAAATGGCATTGATATGTGTGCCCAATTGCGTCTCCACTTCAGCCCTAAACTCTTTCAACTTTTCATAGGCTTCAGACTTGTGCTGCATTAGGTAAATATATCCTTACCTAGAGTGGTCATCAGTAAATGTAATAAAATACTCATAACCACCCCATGCTCTAATATTTATTGGTCCACACACATCGATATGAGCTAATTCCAACAATGCATTGGTCCTATTGCCTTTTGCTGAAAATGGCCTTTTGGTCATCTTACCCTCTAAACAAGAATCGCTGACTTCCATTGATTCGAGAACCAAATCGCCTAAGACCTCTTCTTTGACTAGTCTGCCAATCCTATTTAGATTGATATGGCCAAGCCTCATGTGCCAAAGCCTTGTTGGATTAGTGGAAGGTTCATTTCTTTTAGATGGTATAGTTACCACTGAGTTATTAAGTTCCATGGAAGAGTCTTTAGAAATATTAGGAGTAATCACATACAATCCATTTGATTTGACACCAGAATACACAAAAGAACCATTTCTTTTGATCACAACTTCAGTTCCAAAATGAAAAGAATAACAATTAATCGATAAATTTGAAATGAAATTAAATTACGTCTCATTGAAGGGACATAAAGTACATCTGATAAAATCAAAATTTTATTGTCTAAAAATTCTAAAGCTACTACTATAGCAACCGTAAATATGGTTGCACTAGAACCTAGAGCAAGTGCGATCTCCCTATCATTATACCTCCTGGTTGTTCTGAACCCCTGCAATGAATTACAGATATGGTTAGTCACACCAGAATCAATGCACCAAGTATTTGAAGTATCCGTAATAAAACTTGCTTCAATCACATATGATTCAATCATCCCTTGAACTTTTATAGCTAAGAATTCTGGACAGTTCCTCTTTCAGTGGCCCTTCTCACTGCATTGGAAACATTTTCCTTTGCCTCGGTCACCCACCTTCCCCTTGCCCTTACCTTTTCCTTTAGATTTTGCAATTTTAGGGACTGGTCCAACACTTAGACCACCAGTGCCATCTCTTGTCTTTCTTTCCTTTCGGCATAGATCGCGAAGAGGAAGATCTTTTCTCAACGTTTAAAATGTTGCCTCCGGGCTTGATCACCCCTTTCGCTGCCAGAAGAGAACTCATCAATTCACTCATTGAAAAATTCATTTGATTCATATTATAGTGAAGTTTAAATTGAGTGAATGATGGCAACAGTGAATTGATGATCATATCAACTTGGGTTTGTATGTCGATGTTGGGTCCCAAGGTCTCAAGTTCATTCAAATAACCAATCATTTTTAAAACATGTTCTTTGACTGGAGTCCCTTCTGACATCTTCGCACTCATTATCTTCTGCATGGTAACCTGTCTGGCAGACCTGTCATGATCCCCAAACATCTCTTTTAGGGATTTGATAATGGCACTGGGAGAGTCATTCAACTGGTATTGGTGTTGCAACACATTAGCCATAGAGGTCAATATGTAACATCGAGCCATCCCATTCGATTTCTTCCACTTGTCAAACTCGCGTCTAGTAGCAACCATAGCATTTGCAGCAAGTTCTTCGGGGCAAGGGGTGGTGAGGACATATATGTGATCCTCCACAATTAAAACAATGTCAAGGTCACGTTTCCATTCTGTGTAGTTATTTCCAGTTGACTTGTTCTGAATGAGTATAGTGGCAAGTGGACTAAATGTAGATCTAAACATTATGATTTATTGAAAAATCAAAAGAAAAAATATAAATATGGATATCAGTATTTGACAGTTTGAAATAAAAGAATCCTTAAAAAACTCTTATTTTAAAATAAAGTCGCTGGAATATCAAAATAAAAGAGTAAAGCCTCTATGTGGCGGTCAATACTTGATCTTTTGATTAATCATGACTTGTCCGCTATGAAACTCTTGCAAAACAAGTTATAACTCCATAACCTATTTGATCTCTAAGTTTCTGAATAATGCCCCGTGTGGAATCCCTTATCCATAGCTTAGCTAGTGTATACCATTAACTAGGATCCAATCACAACCGCCTCAAGTAGTGCCTTCGTGTGGTGGTCACCCTCTAACACGTCTAATTTATCCTATCCATAGGAAGTTCACATCTAGTAACCAATGAGTAGTGTACCCTCCGTATGGAATGACCATCTCTGGCGAGGTGACATATAATGCTCTACTCATCTTATAGTGAACCGTTAATGGAAGATCGTGGGTGTTATAAATAAGACCCTCTTCCACTAGATTTAATAATTAAGGATTTTTCTTTTTGGAAAAATTGTTTCAACACATTACCCATAAACATCCAATGTTTACTATGCGTTAAAACGGGTTTTTGAATTTTATTTTAGAAAACTTGTTTTACGTGCATACAAGTAGTAGCAATATAATCAAACGGCAATCACATACCAAGCACATAAAACAAAAAACTAAAATGAAAATAAAAGCATTCAACAATGCCTCTATCTCCCATGGCTCTATCTCCATAGACCCTCCTTCTTTGTTGGATCGCCTTCGGCTCCATCTTCATGGACAACAGCTTCTCGCTCCATCTTCATGCGCTTCCTAATTCTATTACATTGGACCTATGATTCCTTCAAAGCTTACAATTTATCTGGAAATATAAATAGCAACAATAAAGTAAAAAGGCTAGGGAAACCGCTGCGACTTTCCTTTTCGTACGATTGACAAGGGTTAAACTCAAAAGTACAAAAGTACTTGGTGCCATGGGAGATAGTGGACTAATCTTGTTTCAAAAAGTTAGTCGTACGCATATCCACGCATATATAACAAATATATGTAACTATTGGAACCCCTAATTGATTCACACAGTATATAAACTCTTTATGTATTTCAGTTCTCTGTCACACTTCAATTGATCGACAATGGTTCGATCGATCGATTCTTCGATTGATTGAACATTGTCCAATCGATTGAACTTTCAGTTTCACAGATTGTTTTGAAAATTTTACAGAATAATGTAAAATTAAAGTATATAATTTTAAAATTATGAAAAGAAAATCTGGACAGAGAATCGGTCTTGATAGATCGAACCCAATTCAATCGATCGGACAAAACAAAGTTCGATTGATCGAAGCTAGTTCGATCGCTTGAGAACAGAGAGCTTCAATCGATCGAAATAACTTCGATTGATCGAAACTGCCATACATCCAATGCAATCACAGATTTGTATTCTGCTACGAAAATGCTGCAGAAATAGATCTGTGATGATGCAGTTTCGAAAATAGTTCTAAAATCAACATGCAAATCAAAACTAGTGTTCCAAAACGCATCTATAGATCCAAACAAGCATGGCTTTGATACTAATTGAAGGAAAAATAGGTTTAAATTTCAATTTAAACCTGTAGCAAAAAATCAAGTTCAAAACTTTATTGGTAGGTAGGATCTGCTACTAGTTAACTCTATAGATGCGTACAAAAGGGGACAAGAATTATATACCTCAGGTCTTGAACCCAATTCTGAATTTCTTCTTTCTTGATGGTGCAACTGAAGAAAAAATAGGTTTAAAATTATTTTAAATGCGCGGCGGAAATGTTGAGTTATAAAAACTTATTGGTAACCCAGGATCTACTACTCGTCAATTCCATAGATGCATGCAAAAGAGGGGACAAGAATTATACCTCAGGTCTTGAACCAAATTCTGAAATCTTCAAACTTCTTGATTATACAGCAGCTTCCACTAGGTTGTCTTGACCCTTATGACTCCTGTGGATGATGTCAGAGAGGCTAGAGTTGGTGGGAACTCCAACGGGGAGGATAAGGAGCCTTGGGAAAACCCTAAATAGTTTCTGCAGCTTTCGTATAGGAAAAACGATGAGCTCTTTTTTTCTGGATGCAGCTGCCCTATTTATAGATTCCCAGAACTGACCTAATGATCGAGCGATCGAAGTGGCTTCAATCGATCGAACCACCTTTGATCGATCGATCGAGCCACCTTTGAGCGAACGAACCCGCCAAGACTTCAATCAATCGAGACACCTTAGATCGATCGAACCCGCCTTGACAAGATCTTCATGTGCCTTTCCAAGCATCCTAGCAGAGCTAAGAGTGGGACATCGTAGGTTCTTTATTGTTGGCTCATACCAGTTATTAATTCCCATGACCAAACTCTTTGATCAGCAAACTAACCAACTGATCAGTTAACGTTTACTCCACTTATAAACGATAACTGAACTCCAACGCAAAAGAACATATCAGAAGCGATAACAAGACTTGTATGGTGTACTAATGTCCCTCTATCGTCAGCATTCATAATCATATTCAGGTAGTCGGATAACTGTTACTGTCAACCTGAATCATGAATACTTCTTGTATTCCTTGAGTCCCATTCACCTTTCATGATTACCAAACATGTTGATAACTACTTATCAACAAGACTGCAGTTCTCAGTAATTAACTTGGTGACATTCTCAAGGGAATGCTTACTCTAAATCAGAGGGTAGATTCTATCTTGACAATATATGTTCATAACCCTATGAACATGACATACCCAAGATACCCAGGTGTTGATCTTCTATAGACCTCACTGATTGGTAAGTTAAAGCAGCCATATCCACAGTCTGTGTTCATAATCGTCTCAAGATTGAGAACATGTACCTTATACAAGTTATGAGTTTCTATCGACTGTTTGACAGTCTTGAGTGTCAATAGGAAAGCTCAGGCCTGTCAATGCACTATAAGCACTAGCATATTAACTAAGAGTCATACTCCAGTGATTGAGATTCATCACTCCATCCAATGGTAGTTAATTATACTATAGTGTAAACCTGATGAGATATCCAGTCTGATCATCCACTATGACAAGTTCTAAGTATAAAAGAATAGTAATTCGTATCTCACTTGTATGTATCTCATACACACACGAATTACCTAATATGATACATAAGGATTAACAATCATCTCATGAAAGAAACATACACAATGAAATGTAAAGCTGATATCCATATATTAAAATGTCAATGTCTCATACATAAAGTAATGGTTTGAGGGCATAAACCCAACAGCAGCAGCCTCCACTAGGCTGTCTTCATCCTTAAGACTCTTACGGATGCTTTCCAGAAAGACTAGGGGTTGGTGGGAACACTAATAGAGAGGCTAGAGAAGGTTTGGGAAGACTAAAACAGTTTCTGCAGCTTTTATTATATTAAAACTATGAACTCCGAAATCTGGACGTAGCTGCCCTATTTATAGATTCCCAGAACCGACCTAACTTTCAATCAATCGAAGTGGTTGTTCTTCAATCGATCGAACCTGCCTAGACTTCAATCGATCAAACCAGTCTTGACAACATCCTCAAGTGTCTTTCTAAGTATCCTAGCGGAGCTAAGAGTAGGACCTCCTAGGCTCTTTACTGTTGGCTTAGACCAGTTGTTAATTCCCATGACCAAACTCTTTGATCAGCAAACTAACCAACTGATTAGTTAATGTTTACTCCACTACAAAACGATAGCTGAACTCCAACGCAAAAGAACATATTCGAAGCGATAACTAGACTTGTATGGTGTACTAATGTCCCTCTACCAGTAGCATTCGTAATCATATTCAAGTAGTCGGACAACTGTTACTGTCAACCTGAATCATGACTACTTCTTGTATTCCTTGAGTCCCATTCACCACTCATGATTACCAAACATGTTGATAACTACTTATCAACAAGACTGCAGTTCTCAGTAATCAACTTGGTGACATTCTTAAGGGTATGCTTACTCTTTAACAGAGGGTAGATTCTATCTTGACAATATATGTTCACAATCCTACGAACATGATATACCCAAGATACCCAGGTGTTGATCTTTAAGACCTCACTGATTGGTAAGTCAAAGCAGCCAATTCCATAGTCTGTGTTCATAATTGTCTCAAGATTGAGAACACGCACCTTATACAAGTTATGAGTTCCTATCGACTGTTGACAGCCTTAAGCGTCAATAGAAAATCTCAGGTCCGTCAATGCACTACAAGCACTAGCATATTAACTAAGAGTTAAACTCTAGTGATTGAGATTCCTCACTCCATCCAATGGTAGTTAATCACGCTACAGTGTAAACCTGATGAGATATCCAATCTCATCATCCACTGTGACAAATTCTAAGTACCAAAGAATAGTAATTCGTATCTCGCTTGTATGCATCTCATACACACACGAATTACTTACTATGATACTTATGGATTAAACAATCATCTCACGAAAGAAACATGCACAATAAAATGTAAAGCTGATATCCATATATTAAAATGTCAATGTCTCATATAGTATGTAATGGTTTGAGGGCACAAACCCAACACCATCGTGCCTTAACGGCCGCAAGATCATGGTAAAGTGCTTTAGCAGCTGACTCATCTAAGATATTCAAGGTCCATGACCTACTCACAACATGAATATAAAAGTGCCTTAAGGGCTGCTTGATGGGCAACCATCGTGCCATAACGGCCACAAGATCATGGTAACGTGCTTTAACAGCTGACTCAATCAAGATATATTCATTTACGGATACCAATCTCAGAATCATCAACCATCCTTCCTATCATAGACAGATGCCATAACCATATATCTCTGGCAAACCCCCAAACTGACATTTGATGCCGACATCAATGTCCAACAGGATTCCCATGATATGAAGGATATTCCAAAGACTCATAATGGATGATTAGATTAAAGTCAAGGAAGTTGATCAACGAATAACGTGCATAGCACAACGAAAGAGACGTAACGTTATTTATAAGTTTTAATTTTATTACGCGTAAATTATTCCCATTATCAGAGTTATCGCATCGCAGAAGATCGTCGTCGATTCAAAGATCAAGACTGAAGCTCAAATCAACACATATGCATAATTAACAGTTTAACAATTATCTTAAGTGCGTGTGTGTCCATGTGAACATGCAAAGTCTAAAATGAAGTCATCGCCTATATATATATATATATATAACAATAATTTAAAGAAACATAACGAAACCAGAAACGTAACAAAGCTGGCAGGCTCGAGCGCTCAAAGATCGAGTGCTCCCACTGAGGGCGAGCGCTCGGGTTTAGCAGTAAAATATATTCTAAGTTTAGTTCACATGCATGTACGATAACTAAGCTAGATCTTCTTGCACGTACATAAAACATTGTAAAAGCAGTTTCTGTAAGTATCTAAGTGAAAATCCATGTTCATACAAGCTTAGGACTTGTTTAGATGATCATAAAACTTACTAATTCGTGAGAAAAGAGCTAAATGCTTAGCTCTACTCCATAAACAAGAGTTACAACCATAATGGATCACATGCATGTGCAAGAAATTATTTAAGGACTGATTCTACGAGCTTCTAAGTGAGAATTGATACTCACAAATACTTAGATGATGATAGGTAATGAAAATTTATGTGTATTGTTGTGAAAGATTTAGCTATGAACTTCAATTACAACTTCAAGCAAGATTTCATGCTAATGATCTCTTTAACTCTTCAATCTCCCAGCTCCAGAACTTCATTGTGCAAGTAATATATGTGTGTGTAGATGTGTAGATGAAGCCATGCAAGTGTATATGAGAGTGTATATGGGTGTTTGTATGTATGATCTCTCAAAATCTCTCTCAAGGAACTCTCTATCTCTCTCTCTTTCTGTTTCTGGTTTTATAAAATGCATAAATGAACGGGTATTTATAGAACTTTCAGGACCCAAGGGTAAAATAATTATTTTATCTCTTTTAAGAGCTGAAGTGCTCGCGAGGCTCGAGCGCTCCAAAGGTCCAAGCACTCGGGTTAGCCTTTTCAACAAAGCTTCCCCAAGGTCTCAACATACAACTTAAACATACATATATCATATAGAACAAACAAAGAATAAGAAAACAGATCTTATATTATAAACATAACTGAGAGTATTACAAAGAGAAAAACAGAAATTCGAGAAATTAGATAGGAAAATACAAGTGCTATAGTTTAGAACTCACCTTAGGTGTCTAGGGTGTGTTTAGAAATGAGATTGAAGCTTCAATGGAGTCTCTCTCTCTCTCTCTCTCTCTCTCTCTCTCTCTCTCTCTCTCTCTCTCTCTCTTCACTTTTCTCCTTCTCTTCTTCTCAATCCATGGATGTGTGTGTGTGTGTGTGTGTGTGTGTGGATGTATAATGTGTATCTATATGTATGAGTGTGTGTATATATATATATATATAACACAAACACTCCCTCTCTCTCCCACTGATTTTCTGGAACAGAAAATCGCCCAAAATGGGCTTATGTATATAGGGGAAGAAGTGTCCACATGGCCAAACCCCAGCCAAAGTAAAAGAATCTGTTCAACTGCTGTCAATCGATTGGCAATTGTGACAATCGATTGGGGTATATAGTTAATGGTCTAATTGATTGGGAAAATGGTCCAATCGATTGATGGTTGGTATTAATGACTCCAATCAATTTAATGAAATCCAATGGATTGGGTCCATGTAGTAGGTACAAAAGTGGCAATCGATTGAGAATGATATCAATTGATTGGTATCCAAAATAAAGCAATCTATTGAAAAAACTGGGCAATTGATTGGGATACAAAATACACCAAAGGTAGAGTAAGAATCGTACAAGTATTTTAAAAGAAGAATACAAGGTTTTATTCATTCTAAATATAGCACAAAATACAGAGTATTATACCTATATAACCACTAAACTATAGAACCGATTCTTGAATACCCATATAACCTCTTAAGATTGATATTTAATTGGAGACAAGTTGAGATCATCCTAAACAAAATGTAGTCATAGATTTAAACTCGATTGAGCTCAAGACATGCTCAACAACGCTAAGTTTGTTCTAACCTCTGCGCATTATAAAGAAAGGAATCATTTAGTTCTAATTGCAATTTTGTTTTGCACTGAATTTCACGTTGGTCTTTGTTTTTCATTTTATTTTTTATAAATTGGCACATAAAGTCCCGAGATTCTGTTCACGTGTCATTCAGTTCAATCTTCACATATCATCCAAAAATTTGATAGAAAATGACATTCATCCTTCAATTTTTTGTATTTTTTTAACGGAATGTGAAGATTGAACTGAGTTAACCCTTAAACTAAACCTCAATGACCTATATGTCACATTTTTGAACATTAAAAATGACTTTCGGTGCAAAACACGAAGGTGTAAAATATAATCTACCCACAAATATTATTTCATTTGGTGCTAAATGCATCCTCGTAAAAAGGTTTGAACTTTATATGGAAAGTCAATGAAAGAAAAATTAATGAATTCTCATTGAAATGTCCATGAGTTAAATAAAAGTTTTATCAAAAGCATAAATTGCTAAACGGTCACTCTTTCTGCCTAATTTTTTAACCGGTTCCTATTTGTACATGTACTTTAGTCTTTTGTAGGCGGCAAGCTCTGTATTAGATTACAATATTCACACATTAAAATATGTTGAATCAAATAAAAATTCATGTGGACATGAGCATAATCTTTATTTTTTTTTTTTTTTGTTGCTAGAATGGACATGAGCATATGTAGTGTTGCTTTGTACTATCTACTAATAGAGAGGCTTTGAGTACACTGTAATCTACACACAACAACGAATTTGAGATACCTTTAGCAAAGATTCATAATATTTTAAAGGACGGTCATGAAAATGGGGATAAGTTATCCTTTATTTTTTAGGGTAAGTAGTCAATAAGTTAGCTTAGAATGATCAAACTTTTTACAACTTTCATTAAAGGTGATTTATTAACAAGTCATATTTGTAAATTTATTTGAAGGCGCTTTATTAATTATTTTTTTTTTTTTTCTAAAGATATGTTTGTGAATTCTCCTACAGAAAAAGGAAAAATGTAACAAGAATTTCCTTAATTTTGGTCCCATTATGTCAACACTCTACTTTTTGCTTCTCTTTTTGTTAAGCCTTTACTTAAAACACTTTTGAAAGACAAATAGCGTAGAGGCATATACTTAAAAAGTAGATAAGTAAAAAATGAAGATGAACTTGGAGAACACCAAGTTGGAGTGCAACAAAAAAAACCACTAATCTTTTTTAATATATATACATATAATATTTATTCTCTTTTACCATGGGACCCATTTACCAATTCATGCAAGGAACTCCAAGTCACTAGTCATCACAGTAGGCTTAATAAAGAAGTTAGTGCTCTGTTTGGTATGAATGTGACTTTTTTTTTCGCAGTTTAAGACTTTAAGTATAATTTATTATGTAAATTAATATATGGAGAGAAAAAAATTAAGATGAAAAACAAGGTAAAGATGAAAATGAAACTATTACAGAGTGACAGATCTTTGTAATAAAAACGAAGGAGTTTGGGATTCTATCAACCCCAACCTATGTCCCTATATGCTGAACACCTCCTCCAACTTAAAAGTAGCAACATGTAAAACTTGTTTTTTTAAGAAGTAAAAACTTCTTAAAAATAAAGATAATGATGTACTTGTAATTGACAAAAATACATTCGGTAAATGTTATTCCAAATGGACCATAAGTCCTATGGTTCCACTATAATCTTAGGGATTATATGGCAACTTTTTTAATTTTCAGTTTTTCAAACTAGAAACTAATTTATTTTTTCCTTTTATAAAAATTCAAAACTTAAAACTATTTCTTTCGTATTTATTTTGTGGGCCAATTTTTTTGTAGTTCTATATACAAAAAATAAAACTAAAACGGCTATCAAACACATATTTTTAAAAAAAAATGAAAAAGATAAACAACATCAATTACCAAAAATTTCAATTTGTTTTAGGGAAAAAAAAAAAGAAAGAAAAAAGAACCAAAACAAATCAAAAAACTCTCTGTAGCCCAAAGCTTTTTTTTTTTTTTTTTTTGTTGGAAAAACCCAAAGCTACCTTAATCACAAATTTTTACAATTGACTCACATAATGTTATAGTTATAACCTCCAACAATTAGTTTCAAGAGAGCCACGGATGTCCTATTTGGAAGTTATATACATTATTTTTGGCAATGAGAACAACCCTCGTGACTTCAAAATCTCCATCCCTATTATAGACAATTTACCTAGTACCGTTTTATTAGAATAAAAAAGGGATACCCCCATTATACATACACCAACCACGCATCACACATTCAGAAAGACAAGGCAAGGGCTATATGAATGGAAGCTATACAATCTTTCTTCAGAATTATACTAAACGGCTACCTGTTTGTTTTAGCAACATATCCTAAGGTCTCCTCGATCGCCAAGACTAAGCTCCCGGCGGAGGATGCAACCCGCCTACTTTGACAAGTGACTTTTCTCTTTAAGATCTACTCCCACACCAAGTTAAAAAATCTTATGACACACCAAGCTGAAAATCTTATGTCAATCGGTGGAGTTTGTTGGAATCATAGGGTTAGTTGTAGCATTATTCACTCGTGGAAGTTTGAAACCGACATTTCAGGTGCATTTCACATACATCACTCATTTACTCCCCCATTACATCAACTTTTTACCTACTAACATTTTCAGAGTAGAGATACCTTTTCATCAAAAACCTAGAAACATATAGGCAAAACAGAAATCAACCATCCTCCGAATTGACAGAATATAAAGATACTACAACAACTCTAATTCAACACTATACCTTATTATATTACTGTTTATATATAACCACCACCCCCCACCAAAAAAAAAAAAAAAAAAGAGTACAAGCCTTACAAAATTTTAAAGGTTTTGGCTACAGAGATTTTTCATAGTACTAAAAATCCCAAACATATAGAGCACATGTAGAGAGCAACAAATGGGCGACAAGGGTCATTTGCCATTCACAACCATTTTCTTCCCATTTTACCCCTAGCTTTCGTCACTTTTTACATCACAGAACAAGCATTGGGGTTCTCATCACTGAACATCTGTGGAGGGTAGTATGGGGCGCCGTAAGTTTCAGTGGTCACCCTCTGAATCTGACTCTGAGGATAGAATTCATAGTGTTGTTGAGGCCCTTGAGGGTCATAATAGTACACAAACTCATTCTTCTTCTGCTCCACCGCTGCCGCCGGTGGTGCCGCTGTGGCCTCCGGTTTCGCCGCCTCATCTCCGCCGCCGTCCTTCTTCACCTCGGCCTCCACTTTTTTATCTTCTTTTCCATCTTTGCCCTTCGCTTCCTCCTTTTTCTCTGGCTCTTGTTTCACTATCACTGCTTGCTTACCTGTTCTCTTGTATATATAATCAACCAACGCTGGAGGGTCAAAAACACCTTTAACGGTCACTTGTGAGCTCTTTAGATCTGGCTCAGCATTCTCAACCCCTAAAAAATAATAATAAATAAATAAAAACAAAATGGGTTAAATTAAAAGACTATGAGTAACGTGGCAATTAAAATTTACTTATAATGGAAAAAAATAATACCAACGAATTTAAAAGGATTGAATATTTTATTCCAATTAAAGAATGTACAGATTGTGAAAGATTTAGAATCTAACAATTATAAACTTCTTTATATTTAACAGATTCAGAAAAGGGTAAAGAAAAAAAAAAGAGAAAATTACTTTGCACAGCACACCTAAAAATGGTAATTGAAAGAGAAAAACATAACATGAATTATTAAATAATCAAAGAAATTACCTTTCATTCTCTGTATGCGTTTTTTGATTTCTTGAGCACAAGCTTCACAATGCATGTGAACCTTAAGAAGCACTGTAATTACCTGAGGCTACAAGAAAATAAAAAACCCATGGGTTCAAAATCCCACAAAAATTAAACTAACAAAAAAAAAAAAAAACCACCCTTTAATCTTAAAATCAATAAAAAATAAAAAATAAAAAAACGAAAACCTTTGCTCAAAATTCCACAAAAATCAACTAATCGAACAAAAGAAAAGTAAAGAAAAGAAACTCTTAAAATCAAGAAAAAAAAAACTTTGATCTCTTGAAATCAATAAAAAATATACATACACACACACACACACACACACACGTATATAAATACCTCTTCTTTTTTCACTTCTGGTTTTGGGGCTTCTTTCTGCTCCGGCTTCTTGGCCACGTCGGCCGGCGGTTTTGGGATCGGAGAGATGAGCTCGACCTGCCGGTGACTCTTCATCTGAACTCTCTCTAAAACCTTCACCGGATCGGCCTTCTCTCCCTTAACAACCACCTTCTGTGTCTTACAATCGGTCTGAACATCCTCAACTCCTAAAAACAAACCCAAAACCCATCAAACTTATAATCAAATCTAAGCTAAAAAAACGAAATCAATTAACCAAAAATTTTCTAACCTTCGAAGCCTTTGAGAGATCTTCGGACCTTTCTAGCACAACCCTCGCAATGCATATAGACTTTCAACACAATCTCTTGAGGCGGTGGTGGTTCTTTTGGTTCCTCTGTTTTTTTCTCTTCTTTCTTTTCCTCTGCTTTTGGTTGTTCTTTCACTTCCTCTGCTTTCTTTTCTTCCATTTTCTTTTCCTCCGGTTTCTTTTCCTCCTAACCAAACAAACAAACAAAACCCAGAACACCAAATCAGTTAAAACGCAAATTGATCTTAAAAAAAATGAGGAATCAAACAAGAAAAAAGTCAGATTTAAAACCTCCCCCATTTGATTACAAATGGTGTGGAAATGAGTGAGCTCTGTTTCTTATACTCTGCTCTGCTCTGTTCTGCTACACGCACTTTCTCTCAAAAAAAAAAAAATTTAGTTTTGAGGGATTCAAGCACTACGTGCACTCACTCTCTCTCTCTCTCGAGCTCATCCTTTCATTCAGATCTGTCGCATTCATTCATTATCGTCACCATAACTTCTGACGTGGCTTCTATATAGGTGGCACGTGCAACGGAGGCGGACCTCGTTCGGCCCAAAAAAAAAATTAGTCTACCGGACGTTTCGTGAGCTATATATGGCGTTTACTAGCATATATAGGCTTAGTTTGTCCCTATTTTGTTGTTTTTCTTTTTTTAAAGTACAATTTTATATTAATTTATTTAGTAATTAATTTATGAGTTTTACAAAAATTAAACTTAGGACTTTTTTAAGGGAGCTTTTAAAAATTTAAAGTTGTTTTTTAATTTCATGACGTCTTTTTGAAAAGTAGTGTGTCACTTGTATAAAATTATCAATCAACTTATTAATAAATTTCATAAGCTCCTTTTAAAAAGTCACTTGGGGGGCCAACCTAAACCTTTACGACTGTTTGGAGCAGCTTAAGCTTTTACGATTTGCGATAGCTTTGCGATTCCTTTATCAGAATAGATTAGGATCAAAATAGATTATGAAACTTTATAGTGTTTAGATGATGTATCATAAAAGTGGATATAGCGGTATAATAAATTATGTAAATGTTTGATTGCATAAATACAAAATTTATTTTGAATGTCCAAAAGACAATTGTGTCATTTGTGCTATGTTGTTATTCTAATAGTATTGAAAACAAAATTAATTTATTTTGTTGATGTATTATTAATTATAAATAAAATTTAATTAACTAAATAGCAGTTTAAAAAATATATATTAAATAAAGAATATTTATATTCATAAATAATACACAAAAAAATGGTGGTTAGTCGTATTTATATTTAATTTTTTTTACATTATATAATCATTACACATAGTTTAAAATTTTAGTTTGAAATGATGCTATTTGTAATGTAGTATATGATATGGCATATCCTAAACATATAGAATGTACCACAAAACTTTTCTTGGAGTCAAATTGAAAATTATGTAATAAGTACCAATAAGTAAATAATAAATGTTTCCTGCAAGAAAAAAAAAGTAAATAAATGTGATATCCCTTTAAGGAATATCATGGAAAATATTAGACTAATTGGAAAGAGTGAATAATTTTGGGATGAGCAAAATTACACTTAAAGAAAAAATCCAAACAGTTTTGTCCCTAGCATAGAAGTCATGGCAGAGCATGTGTAATTAGCTATTTTGTTCAGGGACAAATGGGACCATTTGCTTATCTAGTCAATGCCCAATTTTCTAATCGGACCAAAAAGCTAGTAAGGACTAGCTTTCAAGAATCACGATCAAAAAGCTGGAATTGGGTAGAAGAAGTTATCTCACTTTTGCTTTTAAAATCACCCAAACACTAATTAATAGATTATACTGGGGCAAAATAGATTTTGAGGCCCCAATTGGGTTTCCCAAACAGGCACTTACTAGCATTTGCTTCTGTGCACAGTACTAGGGGGCATTTTGGAAATTTTTAAAATAAGTTTTAGACTTAAATACACAAAATATATCCTTGATGTTCGGTCCGTGTCTCATTTTTGTCTTCGTAATCTCAATTGTATCAATTTGGTGTCTGAAGTTTTTAAATAGTAGCAGTATGGTCCAAATATCTCATTCTGTAAGAAAATATAATGGGATTCACCCACTACTATGTACAATTACACTGATAAGCAGTTAGGAGATTGGTAGTGTTCCATTTTTTGCTTCTAAAAACCGTGAGAGTGCATAGCAAGTAGGTTAATTCTGTCAAACTTTCTTGCAGAATGGAACATTCGGAACACATTATTTCTATTTAAAAATTCCGGAGACTAAATTGATGCAATTGAAACTACAATAGCTAAAATGAGAAAGAGAACATGTTTCACGAGTATATGTCATAAGTAAGACTAAGTTTTAGATTTTTACTTTATATGTGTGTGTAGTGCAGAGTTGAAGATGTGCTAATTTGATAAAGAATCAAATTTAAGAGAATCATGCACAAGAAAGAGACACTCATCAAGTAATTGAATTTATATAATCGGATCACTTATAAACAACATATAATCGACTATTTGCTTTTCCAAATAGTGTCTAAGGTTTGTTTGAAAAAATCTAAAACTAGATTAGGTTCAGTACAACTCTCACTTTTATCTATTTTTGTAAGAACTAAAGTAATATTGGTTTGATAAAGAACCAATTTATAAGACTGAGTAAAGACTATTATGTAAAATTTTGGCGCTAACAAAGACTTAAATTTGTGTAATCGGCCCACAAAAATTTAATTTTAAAGGAATTATTAGACCGAATAAAGACACATCGGCAAGAAATTGGCACTCATAGTTCACTTTGTTGAATCACAGCCGTTGATTTTGATGGGTCATGTCATTTGCATGAACCAAGATTTCGATTAACATGCCAAATCTGGCGTATGTTTTGAACCGTTGATTTTATCGTACGTCTAGAATATAATGTAGAGTCCACGGTTTGGATTCTTCTTTTATTAATTCAATACTTTTCACCATGTGATATGCTTTGATGTCTTTCTGGTTGCATATCAGACGGCTAAAATTGACACAAAGTTGTATGGAGTATTCAGTCACGGGCAGTGAGATGAGAGTATTTTTAATCGTCCAAATTTGCTCACTTCGATACTGTTTGGTGACATGTGTCTCATTTTATATTGAGATATTAGGTTATAGTTTGTTTTAATAAAAAAAAACCTCACGTTTTTTTGCAGTTTTATAAAAAGCTCTCGTTACTTTTCGTATTTGGTGAAAAGCCCCTCCACTCATAGATTATGTTATATTATCTGTGAACTTTAAATCATCATAACTCACTCGTTTTTTGGCCTTTTTGGGTGATTTTTTCTTTGATATCATGTATTTTTTCGAGATCTACGCATTCGACTTGAA
Source organism: Hydrangea macrophylla (assembly GCA_033977485.1). Classification (NCBI taxonomy): domain Eukaryota; kingdom Viridiplantae; phylum Streptophyta; class Magnoliopsida; order Cornales; family Hydrangeaceae; genus Hydrangea; species Hydrangea macrophylla. The sequence continues at coordinate 98,855,878 of CM066985.1, forward strand.
AGTTGTACAAAAAAAAAGTAATTTGGAACTTCATTTTTCATTTTTATCTTTCAGATATATAATATTATCTGTTTACATAAACAATTAATATCATTTGTCAACTTTAAACCACCACAACTTTATCAATTTTTGGGCTTTTTGGGCAATTTTTTTTTTTATTTCATGCATTTCTTTGAGAATTACACATTGGACTTGAAAGTTGTACAAAAAAAAGTAATTTGGAACTTCGTTTTTTTTTTTTCATTTTTATCTTTCAGAACACAAATATATAATATTATCTGTTTACACAAACAGTTAATATTATTTGTCAACTTTAAACCACCATAACTTTATCAATTCTTGGGCTTTTTGGGTGATTTTTTTTATTTTTTATTTTTTTTTATTTCATGTATTTATTTGAGATCTACGCATCGGACTTGAAAGTTGTACAAAAAAAAAGTAATTTGGAACTTCGTTTTTTTCATTTTTATCTTTCAGAACACAAACATATAATATTATCTGTTTACACAAACAGATAACATTATTTGTCAACTTTAAACCACCATAACTTTATCAATTCTTGGGCTTTTGGGTGATTTTTTTTTTTATTTTTTATTTCATGCATTTCTTTGAGATCTATACATTGGACTTGAAAGTTGTACAAAAAAAAGTAATTTGGAACTTCGTTTTTTCATTTTTATCTTTCAGAACACAAACAGATAATATTATCTATTTACACAAACAGATAACATTATTTGTCAACTTTAAACCACCATAACTTTATCAATTCTTGGGCTTTTTGGGTGATTTTTTTTTTTTCTTTTGATTTCATGCATTTCTTTGAGATCTACACATTGGACTTGAAAGTTGTACAAAAAAAAAGTAATTTGGAACTTCGTTTTTTCATTTTTATCTTTCAGAACACAAACAGATAATATTATCTGTTTACATAAACAAATAATATTATCTGTTTGTGCTAACAGATAATCTTATTTGTCAACTTTAAACCACCATAACTTTATCAATTCTTAGGCTTTTTGGGTAATTTTTTTTGATTTCATATATTTCTTTGAGATCTTCGCACTACGTGTGAAAATTTTAAGAAAAAAAGTTAAGTTGCAGCCTAATTTTGAGGCTTTACCTATCTTACAAATAATATTATCTGTTATCTGTGAGTCTAACAGATAAATATTATCCGTCAACTTTAAACTACCATAATTTTATCAATTCTTGGGTTTTTTGGGTATTTTTTTATTTCGTATATTTTTTTAAGATCTATGCATCTATGGTGCCAAGTGTACGAAAGAAATATATTTTTATTATATGTATGCGAAAAAAATGCAATTTTTTATATTTGTTTGATGTTTAGTTTTTTTTTGGTCCCAGTATATCATGGTCAACATTGAACTCGTTTGATAGATCTCATTTTCTTGATTTCAAAACAACAAATGTTACGAAAAACAGACTTGTATAACAAAAGTTATAGCAATTTGAATATAAAAAAGGCCTAATACAATAAAGAAAAGTAACATGTATTTTAACTTTGAAAAATTTTATTTGAGGGGCTATGCCTAAAGTTCCCTTTTATATTTATTTCAACTTTACCTGAGTGAGTGAAAATGGTCAACAGTGAGATAGCAAGTTCACAGAGGGAGCATGATTTGGACAATTCACCGAAAGCCATTTGGTGAGTTGTACTATTGGCAACTTTTGAGATTGGAAAGTTATTAATAAGAGTAATTAATTGTGCAATATGTATTGATGGCTTTGGTAAGTACATTAATTGTATAAATAGACGTTTCAAATTTAGTAAAGAACTTCAGAAATATCTATACTATAATGTAAAAGAGCTTAAAATAAAGGGTTTTTTAGATTTCAGTCCTTTATTATAGCATTTTTTAGAAATTGATCCATTCTATAAGTCAACTTAGAAATTAGTCCCTCGCCTATTTTGATGACTAAAATACCCTCACTCCCACAAATCAGGGTTTTTAAATTCAAACCCCATATAACTATATATAATTAGGATTCTGAAATTCAAAACCCATCAAATACACACACACACACACACACACACACACACACACACACACACACACACATATATATATATATATATATCTTAAAAAATCTAAAAATTGACCAAACCAGTGAGAGAGATAAATAAATAATTAAATTTCTCACTGACCTGAGAAATTAAACATATTACGGTGAGAAATTCTCACCAAATCAAGAAGAGAGAAATATGGGTTTGAAGGGAAAATTTCTCACACAAAAAAAAAAAAAAAAAAAAAACATTTCTCACTGATCATAAATGAGAAATTATAGTGTATGTTATGGTGAGAAATTCTCACCAAATCAAGGAGAGAGAAATATGGATTTGATGAGAAAATTTCTCACCAACAAAAAAAAAAAAAAAAAAAATTTCACTGACCATCGCTGGAAGAGTAATTAGAGCATTGGAAAAGGGAAAATTTGTCACCAAAAAAAAAAAAACCATTTCTCACTGATCATAAATGCGAAATTATAGTATATGTTATGGTGAGAAATTCTCATCAAATCAAGGAGAAAGAAATATGGATTTGATGAGAAAATTTCTCACCAAAAAATAAAAAAATTCTCACTGACCATCGCTGTAAGAGTAATTAGAGCAATGGAAACGCCGTCAATTTCTAACGGCGTTAGATCTGCTTCTATGGAGGAGTCTCTGTTTGAGTTATGATTTTTGGAACTCATTGCTGAATATATAGATGTATAATGACTGAAGTGTAATATATATTACAATACAAATGCATATAAACTGCGTGAGATATGAGTATGGGGTTGGTTTTTCTCCAAGAGAGGTGACCTACATCTAATATCTTTTCTAGATGTCTTCCTTTACATGGAGATAGAGATAATAGAGATAGAGATAATAGAGATAATAGATTACAGCCTGGAGATAGAGATAATAGAGAGATCAAAGATTTAAAGGGTAGTAAAGGAGAGTACAGAGAGAGAAATCGTGAGATAAGAGAGAGAGAGGTAACTGCCTTTAATTATTGCCCCTCATTAATTTGAAATGCCTAATTTTAAGCCGATGATATATATATATATATATGTATTTATCTAATGATGAGGACAATATTGTCCATAAAAAATACACAAATTTGAGGGAAAGGACTAATTCTTATATTTCTTAACAATTAAGGATGAATTTTAGAGTTTGAAAAGTCAAATACACTAAATCTTTTTTTGACCCATTATGAGGGACTAAATCTTATATTTCTATAAAATAAAATATTTTTTAAATGTTAAATTAATTTGATCTTAATGATCATTTTGCTAAAATGGAATATTTTTCAGATGCCAAATTATTAGGCCTTAATTAGTCATTTTGGATTTATAATTTAGTTATTTGTAAATTTCACATCACATATGTCTACCTCAAATTACTATAAATAGTAACTTGAGTCTTGTTTGACAAAGTTTGTTTGAGCCTTAAGAAATATTTCAAAGAACTTTTGTATTACCAAACAAGCCTCAAATTAATTTAGTAGATTAAGGCTTATTTGACCCTTAAAATATCTTTTAATAAATTTTAGAATTACCAGACAAGCCTTAAGTTACTTTTGTAAATTACCCTTTTGTGCATATGTATAAATATACATATGCATACATACATACATACATACATACATACATACATACATACATACATATTATAATTTACTATTATTATTAGAATTACCAAACAAGCCTTAGTTACTTTTTGTAAATTACCCGTTTGTATATATGTATACTAGCGTTGATTTTTTTATTTTTATTATTATTTTTTTAAAATTTACTCAAGAAGTCTGGAAAAAAAAAAATTTAAAAATGTGAAAAATGAGCTATACAATGAGAGAGAGGCGGTAACAGTGAGCGTGAGGGAATTTACTCTAAAATAAAAATGTAAGAGTGTAGCAGTTGTATATCTATACTATACTATTGTGTAGTGATGTCATGTGACATCCCAACAATACAAGCACCTACATTGCTATTTATAGATATATAGATCTATAGATATTATAATTTATTATTATCATTATTTATGTAATTAAAGTGTGTACAATTATAAATTGAATTATCATATTACAATTTTTCTTTTTTGTAAATTACCCTTGTGTGTATAAATATACATATATATTATTTTATTAAATATATATATAAATTGAATTACCAAATTTTAATTTATGTATTTAATGTGTGTACAATTATAATTGAATTATCAAATTACCCTTTTGTCTTTTTGTAATCTACCTTGTGTTTATAAATATGCATATATTATTTTATTATATCATTATTCTATATATATAAATGGAATATATTATATACATAAAATTCAATAAAAGTGTACAATTATAATTTGAATAACAAAATTACCCTTATGCTTCACGCAAATAACATTTTTGTTTTTATACCTTAAAGAAAAGAGTCTTAAAGTTTAAACATTTACAATTATGAATTCCCTTCTTCTATTAAATTGAATTATCAAAACCTCTTATGTGTGTGAATATATATATAAATATATAAATATATATTATTTTACTACATTATAATGTATATATATATGTATATATATAAATTGAATAACCAAATTACCTTATGCCATTTGCAAATTACTCTCTTGTTAAATTGAATTACTAACTTGCTCTTTCGTCTTTCGTAAATTACCCTTTTATATATTTGTGTGTGCATATATATATATATTTATTTATTTATTTATCTATACATTAAAGAAAAGAACCTAAAAGTTTAAAGTGTGTACAATTGTAAATTGAATAACCAAATTACTCTTATGTTTTTTTACAAATTACCCTTTTGTTAAGTTGAATTACAAAATTATCTTTTGTATTTTGTAAATTATCCCTTTTTTTATATGTATATATATGTTGTGTATGTGCGTGTACTAGCGTTGGCCCATGCTATGCACGGGTATCATTGATTTTTTTTTTAAAATCTATATACACACATATATATATATATATATATATCTACACAATCTGCAAAAAAAATAAAAAAATAAAATTTAAAATTAAAATTAAAATTAAAATAGAAATTAAAAACTAAAAAATGTGAAAAAATAGGATATATAGTGAGAGAGAGAGAGAGAGAGAGGGAGAGAGAGAGAGAGAGAGAGACGGTTACAGTGAGTGTGAGGGAAGTTACTGCAAAAATGTACGAGCGTTGGAATCATGCCTTTTTTTTTTTTTTTGAATATTATTTTATTTGAAATCTATATATACAATTGTATATCTATACTATAGTATTGTGTAGTAATACCATGTGGCAACCCAACTACATGGAGAGTGTCACATCACACCTACATTGCTATTTATATACATATCTATATTATATTATCTATACATTAAAAAATAACATTAAATTGTAGGCTGAACGTCAATTAATATAGCATTATAGCTATTAAAGCATATTTGTTTCTAACACCATTTTAATAATTAATAGAACACATTTCTCTTTTTTGTACACATAAAATAAAATACATTGCATTTTTTCTACCAAATCCAATACCCGTACCTTGCACGGGCCATCTTCCTAGTAATATTATAAAAGAAACAAAAGTAATGTTATTCTCCTCAAATGGTAATTACATGGTCCCACAATGATTGAATGTGGTTTCACTAATACATGTGATGTGAACTATATTTGTTACACAGATATCATCTTCCCCAAGGCCTTGTTTGGTGGTCAGGATAAGAGACAGGATATGATAACTTTTATCATATTCAGTGTTTGGTTGTGCCATTGGAAAGGATAAAATAGTCCTGAACTAGGTTTTTATCTCATAGAGAGTGGGGATGACTCTAACCCATGGGAGGGGGTGGTATTAGGTGGGATTAGCAGTTTGGATAACTTCTTGAGACAAAATTTTTTTCCTTTTAAGATTTTTTTTTTTTCATTTTTCAGTTTACTTATTTTTTTTTTTTTCAAATCTCTCCTTTTTTCAAAAAAAAAATTTCAGATCCATTTTTTGGTTTACCTTTTTCATTTTCAGATCTTTCTTTTTCTTTTTCTTTTTTTTTTCCCCACCCTTTTTTCAATTTTTAGATCTACTCTATTATTTCTTTTTCTTTCTTTCTTTTTCTTTTTCTTCCTTTAGACCCCATGTGTTTGGGTGTTAAAAAGTAATTATTAAGTTATTATCTGTAACTTATATCCGGGCACGACCAAACATAAAATTGAGATATAACAGCTTATCCGACAGTTTTATCCAGCACGTTCTAAACACAAGACATCATAACAGGTTATCCGACATGATTAATATCCTATCCTATCCAATCTTGCCTTATCCTATCCAATCTGATAGTTTTATCCGGCCTACCAAACGAGGTCTAAGAGTAGACCTAGGAAGCAAGGGAATATCCGATTAAGGTGGTCTCTACTCTCTAGCCCCCTAAATTATGGAAAATATTTTTTAATTATATATTTTGCTTAATTGTAACCCTGTCCATACATTTTCCCACTTATCTTTAACTTTAGCACCTCCAAAAGAGAAAAAAAAAAAAAGAAAAAAAGAAAAAAAGAAAGAAAAAAAGAAAAAATCAAGCTCCACCCATGAGTTTTTATTTATTTTTAAATAAATATCACTTTAGGACCACATAACAATAAACTTATATGTAGCAATCACATATTAGAATGCATACTATTAGAAATTGATCGACTGTCCAAACAAAAAAAAGATTGAGAAGAAAGGGTACCAGATTACATTTTTCTATCAGTTATATTTACTTTAAAACCAAAACATATTTCCTTTACATAACAATTAGAAGTAGGGGTGAATATCGGTCCGTTCGGTCGGTTTTCAATAGCCTCGGCTTGGTTAGTTCAGTCGGTTATTTTTGCCACTTTCGATTAGTCGGTTCGGTTTCCTTCTTTCAATATATTTTTGAAAACCGACCGATAATCTCCGTTTTCTTCAGTTCGGTCGGTCGGTTCGGGTGCGGTTTTTTATGAACCCTGATTAGAAGCATAGTACTAAAATGTGTTTAGCAAAAAAAAAAAAAATGAAAGAAAAGAGCATAGTGAAGTATCATTACAAAAAAAAAACCTGCCTCACCTTTTCACGTCCTTCATCTCTCTCTCTCTATCTCTCTCCCTTCGACTAACAAAAACCACAAATTTGTTACACACGCAACGTGTGTGTCTCCCCTCTAGTAGTATGAAATTGTGTGAAGAAGTGTAGCCTATTCTTTTCCATGTGATAAATAGTGAGCAACATAATCATTATTCATAACAAGTGATTGTACAACAGTCAAATAACACTATTACTAAGGTATCCCAAATATGCTAAATAGAGAATTTATGATAACAAGTACTACAATATATCTAAAGGTGTAATACCAGTAAGTGTGTTTTTTTTCATGTAAACATAATGCTATGAACCATAAGGCATGAGAAGTTAAAAAAGATTCTTTTCAGGCTATCAACCTAAACACAAAAGGTGTGTTTAGATGTCCACATAACTGCTAATTATGCTATTTTTGGAATGAACTCATTATGTATTTATCAATTTAATGGTATTTGGTTGTCAAAATTAATATATTAAAAAATTAATTAAATTTACATTATTTAAAAAAAAAAAACTCAAAAAGGAACTTCTTAAAAAGCTTGAAATATTTTAAGGTAGAGAAAATTAGCCTTGACACCTCTCGTAGCTAGATAAAATTCATTATACCTTTTAGGGTCAAATATATACATGTAAAATGTGTTGGGAATGGACCCACAGTCACAACATGAAAATCATATCCACAAAATGGAGATAAATAGAACAAGAACGAAATACAACCACGAAAGAAAAACAAGCAATCACATGACACCAAGATATATATATATATATATATGTGTGTGTGTGTGTGGTTCGACCCAACAATGCCTACGTCCACGTGCAAAGGCGATCACCTCGATTAATATGAAAATTACAAGCACTCACAACCTCACATGTATAACTCTCCAACCAAGTTATATGACACACAATTGCTAGAAGCTTCTCCCTCACTAGTTTGTAGCCCATTTTTGTGTATGTCGAAGATTTCCAACCATCTTCTCAATCTCTTGAGTAAATCCTGTATTTACAGATTGTAGAGTTCCAATCCTAGTTGTAGTAGGATTTACCCCTATGGTAAGTCTTGTACACCAAGGAATACTCTCATAAACATTCCTATAAAATAGGTAACGTCCACTATCAAAAGAAACCTTATTTGATAAAGAACACACCATATAAGGAACCAAATCAAAGATTAGAAAACAATTCCACTAACGAAATTTTAGCCACAATCCTAAGAAAATATTGAGTAAAGAACTTTGAAGTGCTAATGCTCAGCAAAATTAAAATATATACATGTAAAATGTTGAGTAAAGAACTTTGAAGTACTAATGCTCAGCAAACTTAAATTCTGCTTTTGCAATGTGTCATCGTATTTCTGTCTATTGGCATGACCACCCTTCCTCCTTGTGGGAGGATTTTCCTCTCGGGCTGTCTTATGGGAGGTAGATCCTTTGAAGTGGGCCTGTGGCCCCCTTGACTCTTGAAGATTGTGTGCGTGACGCATGTGGGTGCATTGTCATCAGAATAAGAAAAAAAAAAAAAAAAGATTACACAATCTTTAATGCCCATATTTTGAAATAACTATCAAGCAAAACTAGGGGTGTCATTTGGAACGGAATTTCCGATTCCGACCGATTCCGAGCTGAAAAATTCCGATTTTGGAAGCAAAATTTGTATTCCAAATTCCGAAATTCCGAATTCCAAAAATTCCGAAAAAAATTGGAACGGAATTGGAATTGTTTTTAGAATTCCGAAAATTTCGAATTTCCGATCCGAAAATTCCGAAAATATTCCGAAAGAATTCCGAATAGAATTTCCAAAAATATTCCGATAATGTTCTGAGTTCTTATATTATACAATGTAAATATGTAATACATATATACTATGTAACCATGTTTGATATTTTTTTAGGTGTTGATATTATGGACTTAATGTGTTTTAAGTGTTAGTTGTTGCTTTAAAAAAAATGTGTTGTATTTTATGTTGGAAATTTGTAATAGCTGTGTAGATTATTTTTATTGTGTAGGCAGTGGTTGGAATATTCCGAAAAATTATGAAAATATCCGAAAATTTCCGAAAATTCCGAAAATTCCGAAAATTCGGAATCGGAAATGCTTTTTAGAATTCCGAAATTTAGGAATGAAATTCGGAAAGCATAAGTAGATTCCGAAAATTTTGGAATTTTTTCCGAAATAACCTATTCCGTTCCGTTCCGTCCGAATGACACCCCTAAGCAAAACTGACATAGGTTAATTTCTCATTTATGGGTTATGTTCCCTTTAGACGAAGTTGATTGGGATTGATATGGTAATATTAAGGCCTCAAATTGCACAGCTTATAATTTATGGGGTAATGTTTATATGTACCCTTAGGGCACATATTAAGGAGTATAAAGTAGTAAATAAATACATAAGAAATCCACACTGATGAAAATGTAAGTGTGAAATTCACAAATTTATTTAAATTTCTGGCTATTTTTAACTTCTTGTTAATAGAACCCTAATTTGTAAACATAATGAAACAATGTGGTTTTTATTAACTTGTGCTTGTTTGAAAAGAAAATTAAAGTGCAGTAGAGGAAAAGGATTTCCCTTAACTAGATTAGCAAACATCACAATTCTGGACAAGTGGGTATAGTGTCATTCATAGCCATGATGAATTTGATTTTGAAAGGTTTGTTATGTCATGAATGTTGTTCAGCCGATTGACATGGACTTGAGCAAAAGTTGACAGTATGGAGGAGTATGCTATTCTCTATGGTTTTAAAAAAAAAAAAACAAAAAAATTGGTTAACTTCATTAATCCACTATTTCTATTTTTTTTATTTAATAATAGTGGGATTACATTATTTTTATTAAATTTTTTTATATGCTTTTGAATACCGCATACGTTGAAAACAAAAATTTAGGATATAACTCTGAAAACCATAACATTATAGCCCAAAGTATTTAAGTAATGTATGTCCTTTCTCGGGTTATCTATGCGCTGTTTGTTTTGTTTTTGTTTTTGCTGACATTATCTTTGCGCTGTTGTGCATATGAGACCTGTGGCATGTGAAGGTAGGTACAAGAAATTATTACATATTATTGGACTCTTTTTTAGCAACAGGCACTTTTTGAGCCCATTGATGGTTAAGTAATTTCATTCTGATTGGCATTTATTACCTGCCTTTTGAGAAAAAAAATTTTGGGGCAATGTTATAGTGAGTAGCTTTTTATATGAGAATGCGGGTTTTAACTGTTGGATGAGTATTTAGCCATAAGATTTCTAGGAATCTGGAAATGCATCTATTATTAGATACTCATCCAACGGTTAAAACATGTCTTCTCATATGAGAAGCTTCTCACAAAAGACTTTCCCTTTTTTTTTTTGTTGATAAAACACTCTTTAGAATCTGAATGGGCATATTCATATTTTGTTCATTGAAAAAGTAGGGAACTACCAAGTGCGTTTGCATTCGGTCGGTTCGGTTGATTTTGGCTAATTTGGTTCGATTTTGTTCTATTCAATTTGGGGACAAATGAACTGAAATATAATTCGGTTATTTTAGTTTGGTAAGCTAAAATTTCAGTTCGATTTGGTTAATCAAATTGTAAAAAAAAACTCAAAATTTATTTATTTATTTATTTATTATTAATTTTTTTTTTTTTTTTTTTTTTCATTTTTCATAACTTTTTTAATGATTTTTTTTTTCTTTTTCTTTCATATTGCAAAGAAAAAAATACTTTTCTTTGCATTCAATTGTAAAAAGCATTATATTTTTACTATATATAGTTATATATAAAGTATATTAATAATATAAAAAAATAAAAAAATGAAATTCGTTTTTTTGGTTTGGTTCTGTTTGATTTGCCTATAGGCTACTGAAAATCGAACAGAAATTTTTAATTCGGTACAGTTTTTAACCGAACTGAAAAATTTTTAACTGAAATTTCAAATTTAGTTAGGTTTTCGGTTAGCCGAACTATTTGCCCACCCCTAGTATGGCCTATTTCTCCCCAGTGAGGAGATTGAGGGTTCGATTCCCCTTAGGGGAGGGAGTTTTTTCTTATCTCTGTTTGTTTTTCAGTCGGAATGAGTGACCCTTATTAGACTTTGTTATAGACCATTATAGATATTTGAGGTTGTGTTGGGTTGGGTTAAGGGTGTTTTGTGTGTGGTGTGTGTGTCAAGCTATAACCAAGATAAGTATATATATATATAAACAAAAAAAAAAAATAGGAAACTTCATCATGATTTAACCATGACCGAACTGGCCAAATGATAAATCTTTAGGTGTTATATGTAGAGGTATAGTGATTTTTTATTTATTTATTTTTTGTCTTTTCCATGAAAACTTTATCTTCACATTAAAGAAAGAGTAATACTATGTTTTTCAAATTCAAATATCAAATTTTCATCTCAAATGATGTGGCATCAATTAAAATTCAGCCGTCTCGTTGACCATTGTGGGGTCACTTCAACGTCCTCCAATCAAAATTCAGTGAGCCCACTGTCACATTATTTAAGATGATAATTTGGAATTTGAACTTAGAAAGCATAGCATTACTCTTAAAGAAAAACATGATATCTAGAAAAAATAGAAAAACAAAATAAGGAAATGAAATAAACTCATGAAAACATTGCCTAGCCATTTCATATTATCAAACTCAATTTTGAACGGGTAATACTTGGGACATACCCATTCACACAATTTATAGGACACAACTTAAAAATGTGTCTATCTCTCTCCCGTGTTACTGTGGGATCCACTGACATCACAAGAGAGAGATAGACATACCTTTTGGATTGTGTCTCAAAAATTGTGTGAATGGGTGTCTCCCAAACTTTATTTATTTATTTTTTGGTTTTCCAAGGTATCCCCAGGACTTCCGCCCAGGACTAATCTTCCGAGGTACTGTCGGGCACCGAAGTGGGGACCTCTCTCAAGATAATTTTTTGCATACACAAAGACTCGAGAACTTGAGACCCTTACTTAAACAGCCAAAGCCCCATCCACTTAGGCTAATTGACACTTGGTAAATTCTCCCAAACTCTATCCATTTTGACTGAACACTTAAAAAATCATTAAGGCAAACAAACGTATAATTATACCAAAGATTTAATTGTACCTTTTATTATTAGTTCAAATACTTAATGTCCTTGATTTGTAATGTACGTAGTATCATTTACCGACAATTGTTAACAACGTTTAAGAAAAAAAGAAAAGACGTAATATACCACATTGAGGGCAAACTAAAAAATAAATAGAAAAAAAGAATGATTGAAAGTATTTTAGTACCCCTGTAACTACACCAAAGTTTCATTTTGTACCCTTCATGCATTATATTCTATCGTATTTTTTTGGACGTTAAAGATATTCCTTAAATGACATGCGTTCGTAATGGGAGGGGTGGTTTTTTTTTTTTTAATCATTTGGTGTAGTAGAATTGTGTGAGAACTTAAGTGCCGGAGTTCGGAGAAAGGGAAGGGGCGGGGTTCGAACCCTGATAATGAGCATATCATGGAATGCAATTTTCAACTCGTTGTTCGTTTATGATTTGAGAGTCTTAAATGTTACAATTAATGGTACACAGCTCAAAATGATGCGTGTAGTTATAGTTATATGGTACTAAAATACAGTACTCTCTCCATTTCAAAATTATTGTCACACTTAGGGATTCTAACTTTTTAAGAGAACATAATTATTGCATTTGCATGTCTTTAATTTTTATTTTTCAAAATTGCCCCTCATAATTATTGCATGTCTTTTTCTTTTTTTTATTTTTTATTTTTTAAATTGAATGTAATTTTTAAATTGAAAAGGGGTAAAAGATGAAGTTTACTACTCCCTCCGTCCCAATTTATGTATCCCTCTCTCTATTTTGGGTCGTCCCAAAACTATTGTCTACTTACAATATTAAATAATTAATTTTTAGTTATTTTAAAAAAACCTGCCCTTATTGAGTTAACAAACCAAACTACATTTTTAAGCAACTAAGGGCAATTTTAGAAAAAGTCACTTATTTATACTCCATGTGAAGTGCAATCATTATGTTCTTTTAAAATTTTGAATTCTCTAAAAGAGAGACATAAAATGGGACTAAGAGAGTAATATTTAATTTTGACTTTTCAAATATGACAACTATTATGCGGCATCTCAAAATAATAAGTGTGATAATAATTTTGGGTCACAAAGAATACTTTTTAACCAATCATTAACTCCTTTGTTGGCCATTTGGCCCATTTCCATTATTCTTGGTTTCCCAAAAAAAAAAAAAAAACCTGATTTACATGTCGTAGGTTGCCCAAAATTTTGGTCACAAAATTTGATACGCATCTAACCATGGGAATTGGGATCAATGTGAAAAGGTCATGAAAAAATCAATGTGAACATGCGATGCTATTGTGTGTGCAGCATTTATGTGGTAATGACTTGGTCACAATTTATTTTTTTTTTCTTATGTATTTTTTTAAAGGATACAAAAAAAAAAAAAAAAATAGAGAATATATGATCATATTTGTGCCATATAAATACTGTTCATCTAACAAGTTATTGTGTGTGCTCACTCATGTGGAATTGATTTGACCACAATTTATTAATTTTTTTTTTCTTAGGTGTTTTTAAAGGATGCAAAAAAAAAAATAATAATAATAATAATAATGTATAATACTGTCAGTGTCGTTCATCCAACAACACTCATGTTATTGACCGAGATCCTAGCCCGTGGATTGGTTGCACCAAATTTGATTGAAAAGGTTAAGTAGTCAGTAAGAATGATAACTACTTGATTAAATTGTTATTACTGTAGATTGAAAATAAGGTTAGGTGATAAACCTGAAAAATGCATTTGGGTCTTAAAGCATCATGATTAGCAGCAGGACATTTTTAGGACAAGTTACTGTTATACTGTCACTTCACCAAACTTTTTCACTGGATCTTTGCAAGGCCACGTCAGATAACCAAAAATGTTTTGGGTGGGCAAGAAAAAGCTAAAAATCTCAACTTCAAAGATAAATGGGATAAAACGCAGATTTGGCCACAAAAGTTGATCTTCATGTGTTTGGTTGCCAAAAAGTGGATTTCCAAACGCAGATTTGTGATGGAAAAATCGCGGATGAAAATAAGCAGAGGGTCCCCCCTTATCACGATCTCCAGCACTTGACCAATCAACCTAGTTAACTTCTGCCCCTTATCTTTTATGGTAATTACTTCTATGTCCCCTGATTTCATTAACTCCTCTCTCCGAGCATTGATTCCCACAAGATTAAATATTCAAAGAAAACGTTGGATGTGGGAGAAAGTTTCAAAAGCAGTAAACAAATAACAAGGGCATAATTGTATACGTTTCACTTGATTAAACCAAAACACATTCGTAAACTGTTCTGATAAGTTAATCAGTTGTGCAATATATCAACCAAACACTCACATCATAATAAGTAATTATTCTTTTAAGTAAATTTACCAATCACGATCAAAATCGCATAAACATAAACAGAGACAAACGGGCTAAAAGCCGATAAGACCACTGAAGGCAAATTTGCCCTATCCCCCATTGAATTTTTTTTGCTGGTCAAAGATATTAATTTTTACTAATGTAGAGATAACATAATGTATATTCGCACAATTAGTGGGATTAAAGATAAGTACGGGTGGGCACACTTTGGGTCAATCCGGCCACTACAATAAAAATGGCCTAGAGAGACATTTATTTTGAGACAAAAAAAAGTGTCATTAGAAGTTACTTGTAAGGATATGTAATTTTTGATCTCTACAAATGAAAATAATTGTCTTTAATAGTTACATGTAAAGACATATGATTTTTGGTATCTAAAAAAGAAAATACGTGTCTATCACAATCCATCCCGCTACGCGCGGAGATAGGACACGTGGCACGCCACCAAGACTCATCCAATTCCTTTAAAACATTATAACAGCGGAATAAACATAAGTAGGATCCATGAAATCATGATTACAAAAAGATTTTTTTTCCATTGAAAACACTTAAGAAAATAATTTATTTAGAAAGTATCGATCTAGTCGACTATGTCGGAGACCCAGTCGACTGAGGTGTCAATTATAGAGAGCATTACAGCTCCAGAGCCCAATCCAGTCGACTGAGGTTCGAGTCCAGTCGACTGTAGGTTCCCAAAGCCAGTCTACCGAGACTCGTCCAGTCGGCTGCTTGGAATCCTACAGAATGTCTAGTTTTTGTGTTGTTTCCAATCGATTGTGAAAGAAACCAGTCGACTGATTTACTGAAAATTGAAGGGAATTTTCGTCCAAAAAATGCGTCCAGTCGACTGGACCCAAGGTCAGTTGACTGTTTTGGCAAGTACTGCACATTTTGTCGAATTCTAAGACTTAGTTTAGCCCCCATTTTAGTGCTTCTCCTTTTTTAAAGCACAATTTTATGTTAATTCATTGGTAAACAGTTTATGAGCTTTGCAAAAATTGAACTTAGGGCTTTTTTAGGGCGAGCTTTTAAAAGCTCTAGAATGGAGCTCTCAAAAGCTCAAGGTTACTTTTTGATTTTATGATATTTTTTAAGAGTAATGTGTCACTTGTACAAAATTACAAAACAACTTAATAATAAATTTCATAAGCTGCTTTTAAAAAGCCACGTGGGGGCCAAAATAAGCCTAAGTTAAGGTTATCCAACTCATTCAGGGATTTACCATACCCCAAACATTTCGAAGGAGTACAAACTGTTTTACAACATCCCCAAAATATTATTTACAAGAGTTTTACTACAACTTACAACACAACAGATCTAAGTCGAAATTCAAGTTAACCATACTTCAAATTCTCAAAACTCATATTACAATGTTTGGAATAGAAACAAAACATAAACAAAAGTGATTTCCCACATTCCCACGGCTTCACTCGTCATGCTTCTTCTTTCCTTTCTTCTTATCACCAGCAATGGAGTAAGTCTCCACTGCTCAGCTATATGCTGAGTGTAGAATTCTAAACATATGCATATAAGGCAATTCATGCTTTAAACATCTAAACCACATCAATTAGTCTCTAGGGAGAGAGATACAAATTCATCCGGTACATCGGCATGCCCAAAGTCTATCAACCGTGATGCCAATGGCAAGCCCAAAGTCTATCAACCATTGCACCCAACTGCTCTGGCAGGGCCGGTTCCCAAACCAAGCAAGTAGCCGTCACTACTAAAACTCTCAAACATCGAGAGGCGTACCCCGGTATGAACTTGTACCAAACTCTCCTTTGACCCACATAGTCATTTAGCATGCTCACATAGTCATGCAAACATGCTTTTTATACATACTCACTAAATTTAACAGGCCTAAATTAACATATGAGTTTTTCCAGGATCACAATTTCATACATAATATCTAAAGCATCCAAATCCCTTATATGTCATAAGTTAGAATTCATACCTCGTACTATATCTCTTTGACTTCAGGGGAAGTACTAGGAGTCCGATTAAACGTCAAATCTCCGCAATTCCTATAAGTATTCATGTGTTTTCCCCAAATTCAAGAATTAGGATTTTCATTAAACTTAGCTAAATGAGGCCTAACATCTATCAAAATGAAACTCTTACCTTGAGGTGTTCAAAGATGAAATTTGGTTGAAAATAAACGGATAGAAGTCCATCGATTGGCATCAAGAAGCTCTAAGCCACAAATCCCCTCTCTTGATTTAGGTTAGAAACTTTTGTGAAATGAAAATATCTTGCCTCTTCTATATATAGGCACGAGTCTCGAAAATCATGTTTACCTCCCTACGAGTTCTCAAAACTTCTAATCATTCCCCCGAAATGTCTTACATATCTAATTCATTACTTCACAAGTGAAAACTATAAATTTTAAAAGTTTTCGTCTAAGTTCCGTTTGTCGCCATAATTACGTTCCAAAAACTAATTTCGTGAAATTTTTAGATAACCTACCTTTTATGCAACATATCACATTGGTTATCTCTAATTTATTCTAATTGATCTTTATCAGGATCAAACCCAACATAAATTACACTACACAAGTAAATTTACTATTCACAATTTACCATATAATTCAAATAACATTTAAATCATATGAATGTCATTTAACCACACGAATGCCTCAATGATTATCGAATCACCGCGTCCTCACCCGACACCTTCCATTGACCACCATTAACCACTCATCTCAAATTTTAAATAACGTTGAAAATCCTTGAAATTCAATTATGTAGTTTAAAACAAATGATTTTCCCAGGACGGGTGTGACAACTCTCCCCTCCAAAAAGCAAGTTTGTCCCTAAACTTATTCCTCATGAGTCGAAAAGGTGCGGATACTCATTCCCAATCTCTTCCTCATTCTCCCACGTAGCTTCCTCGAATGAATAACTATGCCATAACACTTCTACCATTGGAATCGTCTTCAATCTCAACACTTGTTCCTTTGATCCAAAATCTCTACTGGGTGCTTTATATATGCATATAAGTCAATTCATGCTTTAAACATCTAAACCACATCAATTAGTCTCTAGGGAGAGAGATACACATTCATCTAATATATCGACATGCCCAAAGTCTATCAACCATGATGCTAATGGAAAGCTCAAAGTCTATCAACCATGATGCTAATGGAAAGCCCAAAGTCTATCAACCATTACTCCCAACTGCTCTGGCAGAGCCGGTTCCCAAATCAAGCAAGTAGTCGTCGCTACTAAAACTCTCAAACATCGAGAGGCGCACCACATCATGAACTTAATCTAAACTCCCCTTTGACCCATATAGTCATTTAGCATACTCACATAGTCATACAAACATACTTTTCATACGTACTCGCTAAATTTAATGGGCCTAAATTAACACATGAGTTTTGCCCGGATCACAATTTCATACATTATATCTAAAACATCCAAAATCCAAGAGAAAGGTTTGGATCTTTCAATCTTATGTCGTGAGAGATATGAGACATGTGTCACAGCCCGGTCCCACAATAGCATAACCGGAGCCCGTGGCATGTCACCGAGGCTAAACCAATTCATTGACGTTCCCAAAAATTTGTTTTAAGAACATGTTGTCACGCCCCAGGAAAGCATTTAATTTCCTTTATGGACTCGTAAGTCGTGACAAGTGAGTATGACTAATTGTTCCTGCAACAAATAACTTAACAACATTTTTAAAGGAAAGGATACTAATAAACATAAGCTCCAAAATAAAACTTACTAAACTATTACATCAGTCAAGGTCTTAGGCATAAACGCCTTAGCAAATTCTAATAAAGTTTATTACAGCTCTGAAATGAGAGACATAAGTAAAGGTAAAACAATTCTCTTGGAAAGCCTCCTGCCTCTAACTAACATAGTCATCAAACTCTGGTTGATCCTTACCTAGAAAATCTGGACATAGAGTCCAGGACGCATCAACGCCGTCAGCTTATGAAAGCTGGTGAGCAAAATAAACGTATACTCGCAATGTATATGTAAGCATATAAACAATAATACAATTAAGCTTTAAAAGAAATAATTCAAGGTCTCAACTTCAACATAAGTTACGGGGGAGTATAGTAAGCAATAAATACGTAATCGTACATGAACCATATAATATCTCATCTTACCAATTCTTTCTTTCAATATCTCGGTTCAACCAACCCATTACCTCAGATACCAGGAGTAGTATCCGCTCAGTCATGTGGGTCGCGCACACATCATCGCCTTAGATACTAGGATTAATATCCGACCAGTATCCAAGCCACACACTACACAGTCGCATCCAATGCCAGGAATAATATCCGCTTGATATTTCGCACCCCATGTTATTGCCTCAGATACCAGGAGTAATATTCGTTCGATATCTGGGCCGATCACAACAAACCATCGCTCCGGATATCAGGAATAATATTCGCTCAATATCCGAAACAAGCGCCTTAGATACCAGTAATAATATCCGATCGATATCTAAGTCGTACACCACACTGTCGCCTCAGATACCAGGAATAATATCCGCTCAGTATCTAGGTTGATCATTACACCGCCACCTCCAACGCCAGGAATAATTTCCGATCGATATTGGGGTCGCACACCAGACAGCTACTCTTTACTCTTTTCGCACTTTCTCACTCACCATGCATGTCAATGTCATGAATCATAATATCATTTATCAATCTCAAGGCTGAATAATCGTTCAACGTAAATCTCATTCTTAATCGTTCTGATTAATTCATTCCTTAAACGTAAGTCTTTAAAACTTCCCAAAATCTTTTAAAACCGTGTATCTTTCAAAACAGTATTCTTAAAACTTCCCAAAATCATTTCCAAACAGACCCTTACACAGAAAGGGCAAACTGCTAAAAAATTCACCTCGCTCGAGCTGGCTGCGCGCGCGATCATGCCTTTTTCACGAAAACTGTTAAAAATCATTTTTCTGTTCAAAGTTGCACATGTCGCGCGAGTGGGGTGGGTCGCGTGAGCGATCCGCGCGCGCGATCAGGCCATTTCTGAAATCTCTTTCAAAATTTCATTTCTGCCCAAAACTGCCCGGGCCGCGCGCCCATGTTGTTGCAGAATCTTTTTCCCATTTTCCCTTGTTTTTAAAATTTTGGACTGTAATTTACCCATTTTCAGATTCTGTTCCAACTAAGACATGTCATATATGGTTTTTTTTTCAGTTTTTTGCGTAGGTTAAGAATATGCGATAAATTTAAACAAATACGGATGGTACTCTCAATTTTCGCGATTAAAGTAAAGATGTCAAAACTTTAAATCAACGATACGTCGCGATACGAATGAATTGCTACGTAGGATTTGAACCGCAGCTTATAAGAACTAAGTGTTAGAAAACTGCATTCCCAGAATCTGTTGACAGCGCGTATAAGTTGGTACTGCATAAATTACGTGAAAACTACAATAATCCTATAAGGGCGGAACTAGGGTTACCTTAAATTGCTAAAACGGATTATTGTAGTAGATGAATCGAGAACACGGGCTCGATAACAGCTCACGATCTTCTACCGTATTCCTTTGCTGCCAAAATATCGAACTGAGTGTGGGCTCCTTGAAATCATTTATGTTTCTGCTCTCTCTTTTTAGGCTCTCTTTTCTATTCCGAGTTATAATACTCTTGATGGAAAAACACAAACTAAGGTGAGAGCCAAAGCAGCATATATATATATATATATATGCTACGATAGAGACCATAAGAAGTCAATAAGGAATAGGCTTCCTTATGGAATTAGGAAACCCTAATTTGAACTGAATCAGATTCCTATTTCCATAAATTATAATTCATATCACTAAAGAATTATAATTGCACTCCTACCCTTATCTCAAAAATATATTTCGAGCTCCATGTTATTAAATGCTTATTATCTCCCCATATTAAGATTACATATATCCATTAATTAAATATAATTACTGACAATCATATTTAACTAATCTCTTAAAATTCCTTGAGATCCTCCGCTTAACTTATCTTATATGTCGGATACAAAATCCACCTGCAGGGTTTGACATAATCAAAACTTATAAGCTTTCTCAAGGGGATATCATCAATCCCAAAATTGATACATGGATTCCATCATTAATTAATATCCACCACACAATTAATATTGTCACTCAATCCAATGAGATATTGACCCATTCAAGGATCTCACCCTTTTAGAGATCAAAGTGTAAATATCAAATGTACGTGTCTATAAATTAACTTAAGATTTAGAGCATAAGCACTCATAATAGTCATGAGGTATTAATTATCTTATAAGTCAGTATAAAGATTATTACCCCAAGTCGGTCCCGTTTAATACACAAAGTGTACCAGCATGGTGAGTTTAAACTATACAATTTCTTGTAGTAAGACAAACCTACTACAACATCATGTTGTAGTCCTACCGATGGTGTGTCCAATCCATCTAAGACTGTAAACAAAAATCTTACATTCTACAAGATTCGATGGTCTAATCTTCCGTGTGTAAGCCGAACTCTACACACCAAACCACCTACTATGTAGAATGAAAGACACACATACATAATATTAAATAAATAATATAATACAAATATTGCCCACACAGATTCTCATAAAAATGAATTAACTAATTTTATTAAATGAATAATAAATCAACCACATAAAGTATGGCTTTTAGTATATATCCCTAACAAGCCCCCACTTAGACTCAAAGCTATGATGCGACACACCTCACTCCTATCCCTTCTACATGACTATCAAAAGTCTTCGCCGGTAAGCTCTTGGTGAAAGGATCTACCAGGTTATTTGCTGATGCTATCTTGGTCACTTCAACATCAACTCTTTGCATGATCTTTCGTATCAAGTGATACTTACGCTCAATGTGTTTTCTCTTCTTATGTGCCCTAGGTTCCTTTGAGTTAGCAACCGCTCCGCTTTTATCGCAATAAAGGGTAATAGCCGATTGTACCGCAAGTACTACTCTTAGATCCATAAGGAAGTTTCTGAGCCAAACGGCCTCCTTAGCGGCTTCCGAAGCAGCAACATACTCGGCTTCCATATTGGAATCAGCAATACACGACTGCTTGATACTCCTCCAACTAATGGCTCTACCTCCTAGGGTAAACACATATCCTGAGGTAGACTTTCTGGAATACCTATCTGACATGAAATAAGAATCTGTGTACCCAATGGGTACAAGACTCTCTGCTTGGTAAACTAACATATAGTCTCGAGTCCTTTTCAGGTACTTGAGAATTTTTTTTACCGCAGTCCAATGTTCTTGCCCTGGATTAGACTGATATCTACTAACCATGCCAACAGCAAAGCAGATGTCAGGTCTAGTACACAGAATAGCATACATTAGGCGTCCTATTATCGAGGCATAAGGAACTACCTTCATCTTCTCTATCTCATCAAGTGTCTTAGGACACTGATCCATAGATAGAGTAATTCCATGTCTAAAGGGAAGAAATCCCTTCTTGGAATCTTTCATGCTAAACCTTGTAAGAATATTGTCGATATAAGTGCCTTATGATAAGCCCAACATCCTGTTCTTACGATCTCGTATAAGCTTGATCCCTAGGATGTGATCGGCTTCTCCCAAGTCCTTCATATCGAATTGACTAGAAACCATACCCTTACAGATGATAATACCCCCACATCATTTCCGATTAGCAAGATATCATCCACATATAATACTAAGAACACCACCACGCTTCCATCATGTTTCTTGTACACACAAGATTCATCCACACATTGATCAAAACCAAAAGACTTGATTGCTTGATCAAAGTGGATATTCCAAGATCTAAATTCCTGCTTAAGTCCATAAATGGACTTCTTAAGCTTGCACAACATGTGTTCTTGGCCCTTCATAATAAACCTGTCTGGTTACATCATATAGATGCACTCGTCAAGATTCCCATTAAGAAATGCTGTCTTGACATCCATTTGCTAAATTTCATAATCGAAATGTGCAGTAATAGATAAGAGAATCCGGATAGACTTTAGCATGGCCACCGGCGAAAAGGTTTCCTCATAATTGATTCCCTCTTTTTGAATGAACCCTTTCGTAACAAGGCTTGCTTTAAAGGTTTCCACCTTACCGTCTGCTCCTCTCTTCTTCTTATATATCTACTTACATCTAATGGATTTTATTTCATTGAGTGGTTCTACAAGATCCCAGACTTGATTGGAGTACATGGACTCCATTTCAGACTTCATAGCCTTTTGCCAAAGATCTGCATCTTTATCTTGGAGTGCTTCATTGTAGTTACAGGGATCAGTACCTTGTTCATCAGGGACCCGGTCATAAGACTCTCCTAAGAACATATACCGGTCAGGTTAAATAATAACCCTCCCACTACGACGAGGCACAACCCCTGTCTGTGTATCACTTATATTTCGTTGTGAAGATTTTGAACCTAATACACCATTATCTACACGCAGTACTGGTTCATGAACCTACGTGTTAATGGTTGGTTCGGGATCTACACGAGTTTCGATAATCCTCCCATTACGACACGGTAATGGAGTATCGATAACTCTGTCTTATGATGTTTCTTCTCGTACCGATGGTATCGAAGAAGTATGTGACGGTGTCTCTCCTCTCATTTCCTCTAGAATAATACAGCTTCTGGGCTTGTGGTCCATAACATAGTCCTCTTCTAAGAATGTGGCATTATTGCTAACAATAACCTTCTGATCCTTAGGACTATAAAACAGACCACCTTTAGTTCCTCTTGGATACCCAGCAAAGAAACATACTTCTGTTCTTGATTCCAACTTTTCTGCGTTCTCTTTCAGCACATGTGTTGGACTACCCTAGATCCGAATATGCCGCAGACTAGGCTTTTTCCCAGTCCACAATTCCGTGGAAGTAATAGGTCCTGACTTAGATGGTACCAAGTTTAGAATGTATGCAGCTGTCTCTAATGCGTGTCCCCAAAAGGAAATTGGTAAATCCGAATAACTCATCATAGATCTTACCATGTCCATGAGAGTCTTATTCCTTCTTTCTGCTACACCGTTCTATTGAGGCATACGGGGTGCAGACAACTGGGATGTAATCCCTTGCTCCAATAAGTATTCCCTAAACTCTCTCAAGAGGTAGTCTCCACCACGATCAGATCGTAGTGTCTTGATATATTTACCTAGACGCTTCTCCGTTTCAGCCTTGAAGTCTTTGAATTTCTCAAAGCATTCAGACTTACGCCGCATCAAATAAATGTACCCATACCTTGAGTAATCATCGATGAAAGTGAAAAAGTACTCAAATCCCCCTCTTGCTTGGACAATCATAGGACGACACAAATCAGAGTGAACCAGTTCCAATGGCTCTTTTGCTCTATATCCCTTTGCCGAGAATGGCCTCTTGGTCATTTTACCTTCCAAGCAGGATTCACAGACTGGAAGTGCCTCCACTTCCAATGAGCTTAATGGCCCATTTTGAACTAGTCTTTGAATTCTTTTCAAATTAATATGACCAAGGCGTATGTGCCAAAGATGCGTTTGGTTCATCCTCGAAGGTTCTTTTCTCTTAAATGGCAAACTATTTGTGTTATTCAATTCATAAAGTTGCAGTATAGGAGAGACATGATTTATAATATAAAGATTATCCACAATTGACCAGAACAAATAAAATGTTTATTTTCTTTAATAACTACTACTTTATTAAAATGAACTGAATATCCATTCTTTACTAAACTAGAAACTGAAACTAAATTCCTTCTAATAGAAGGTACATAAAGGATTTCTTAATATTAAAATCCTATCTCTACCAAAACTAAGATGTAGATCTCCTACTGCAACTGCTGCTACTCTCGTAGCATTTCCCATATATAGATAAATCTCTCCATCACTGAGCTGCCTGGTTCCCTGGAACCCCTGCAAAGAATTGCATACATGATCAGTGGCTCCCGTATCTACACACCAGGTACCGGTAGATCAGACCGCTAAACACGATTCAACAACTAATAAATGAGATTTACCTTGATTGTTCTGTCTGGCGAGATAACAGGACATTGCTTCTTCCAGTGTCCTGGCTGCTTGCAAACAAAATATTTGCAATTAGGCTTTCCCAGTTGTCCTCTTGGCCTTTGGATTGGCAGAGGACCCGCGGCCTTCTTTTGAGCCTTTTTCATTTTATTCTTGCATTTTGGCTTTGAAGCAGAACCTTTCTCAAACACAAGAGCACTCCATAACTTTCTGTTGAGACCTTCAGCTACCTTGAGTTCTTTAAGCAGCTCCGCCAAGGTATATTTAAATTTATTCATGTTGTAATTGAGGCAGAATTGCTTAAAATACTCTGGCAGTGACTGGAGTACGATATCGACCTAGGTTTCCCCATCGATTTCAGCTCCAAGGATCTCTAGTTCATTAAGAAGAGATATCATCTTAAGAACATGATCCCTTACAGGCGTCCCCTCAGCCATAGTTGTGTTCATCAAGTCTTTCATGGCAACCTTCCTAGCAGCACGACTTTGATCCCCGAACATCTCTCAGAGGCTTTCTATCATGTCATAGGCGCTGACCATTGACTGATGCTAATGTTGCAGCACATTTGACATGGATGCCAAAATGTAACACCGCGCCATCTCATCAGCCTTGACCCATTTCTTGTAAGCCTGGGTTTCCTCAGTAGTTGCCCCCTCACCAGGTTGCTCAGGACATTCTTGAGTAAGCACAAACTTGTACTATTCAGCAGTTAACACATTATCCAAATTCCTTTTCTAGTCTATATAGTTTGGTCCAGTAAGTTTGTTTTCTTTAAGTATAACAGCGAGTGGATTGAAAGAACCCATTTAAAAGCCTGAGAATCACATAATATAAATAATTACATTTGGGCAAAAAATTACTATGGATTCGAGTTGAAAATATTGGTTCCCTCTACTATATTTGAAAAGAATCCGCCAGTAACCTGATACACCGTGATAGTATGACTCGATGGGAAGCCATATACTATCCATCATTTGTTTATATAGGCAATTGCCTTTTAATTTTACTATCCAGGCAATGTACCTTGCCTAGTAAAATTAAACTGCTGACTTGCTTTGATCCTATAAATAACAATATTGACTCAGATGGAGAGGATATTATTATTTATAGCTAAGTGTATACCATCACTTAATTCTAGGTCAAGAGTTCTGTGAGGAACACCTCTGATGGAGAGGTGACCCTTACTAACAATCACCCAAAACATTCTTTTAAAGAAGTTTGTACTGATGATTTCATGATCAACTACATCCGATGGGGAGGATGACACTAGAGCCATCACACAAAATTAATCATATTATCTACAAACCAGTGATGGAGACCATGGGATTTATACTTGATAAATTCCCTCTTCCACTTAGAATTTTAAAAAAAATTGAGGGTTATAATTTCTAGAAAAACTTTTAATTTAATTAATAAAAAAATGGAATACTGGACAAGGATTAATTCATCCTTACTTGTCAAACCCACATGCGTAGATAATAAAATTATTCTATTCTCATGATTTTAGAAAATAAGTACTTATGTTTTCAAATTATGGAATTAGTTTTATTTCTAAATACACATATAGTTGTCCATCATTTTAAATTAATATAAATTAAACATGCAGCTAGACATCTGAAATAGGTCTAGGAACAATTATCCATGTTGTCTTATTCATTAAACATTAAACAATAATAATCATTCAATCACACATAAATAAGGAAACTACAATAAAATAGGAATCCCACTATTATGGTCAAGCTACAACTCTTGTGAAAAAATCTTCATTGAACCCGATTAGCTTTATGTCGCCACTACGCACGGGGGTCGAGTTGCCCGGTCAGCTCGCGCGGATCGAGCTGCTCGATCAGCAACTGCAGGGGTCGAGAGGACAGCGCCCCTCGCGGGGTTTCCGGGGCAGCGCCCCGGAAGCTAAATCCGATTTACCATCAACAACTGCCTTTCAGAACTGTTTTCTGAAACAGTCTTCAGAAACTGCTTCCAGATTGCTTTCTGAAACTGCTTGTAAACTGTCTTCACGGATTTACTTGAAATATATTACATAAACCCTATGCCTCCATGAAGGAGTTCACATGTTATTTCTTTGCAGTAAACTAACCACACATCAATCAAGCGTGGGATCCAATCTATACAAATCCTATGCCTCCATAAAGGAGTTCACATGCTATATTAAAATAGCAAAATTATCCACGGATAAAACCATCGTGGGATCCAATCACACAAAATCAGTGACCATAATAGTTGAATAAGAACGCTGCGAAACAAGGGTTAGCACAGTTCTACGTTCTATCCATCCATCAAAACACGCATAAGATCTGTTTTATTGGACAACATGGTTGTGTCCAACCCATACGTAGAATCAACGTTGCTCTGATACCACTGTTAGGAAGCTGCGTTCCCAGAATCCGTTGGCAGTGCGTATAAGTTGGTACTGCATATATTACGTGAAAACTACAATAACCCTATAAGGGCGGAACCAAAGTATGGATATAGTTTTCAAACCCATAGAAAGTATTTTTTGTACTTATGAAAATTATGGTTTGACCCCAAATAGGAATATAAAAAATAGAAATAAAATGAAATAACCATTTATTAATGAAAAAAAATTACAAGGTGTTACACTCTACCTACCTTAACAGAGATTTCATCCCAAAATCTTAGCTAACTAGTCCTGAAACAACTCTAGGTATCTATTCCTCATGTCCGATTCTAACTCCCACGACGCTTCTCCCTCGTCATGATGTCTCCACTGAACCTTAACCAAAGGAATGTCTCTTCTCCTCAGCCTCTTGATATTCTGATCAAGAATCCTCACGGGTCTATCCTTATAAACAACATTCTGACTCGTCTCAATATCGTCAAAATTAACCACATATGAAGGATCCCGTATATATTTCCTTAATATGTTGACATGTAATACGTTATGAACGCCAGACATTTTTGGTGGTAACGCGAGTCAATATGCCACTTTCCCAACACGTTCCAGTATCTCAAACGGCCCGATGAAATGAGGTTCCAACTTTCCTCTTTTCTAACCAAAACGTACTACTCACCGAACAGGTGAAACCTTAAGGAGTACGTGATCTCCGATACTGAACTCCAAATTCTTTCGACACCGATCCGCATAACTCTTATATCTACTTCGTGAGGCTTTCATTCTTTCCTTGACCAGTGAAATCTTCTCATTGGTTTCTCTCACCAAATTTGGTCCCAAAAGTTCTGTGTCTCCCACTTCTGCCCAACGCAACGGAGATTGACATGGCCATCCATACAAGGCTTCGAATGGTGCCATCCCAATACTCGAGTGATAGATATTGTTATATGCAAATTCGACCAATGGCAAGTGTGTCTCACAAGATTCTTCAAAGTCGATTACATAAGCTCTTAGCATATCTTCCATAATCTGGTTAACACGCTCGATCTGTCCATCGGTCTGAGGATGGAAAGCAGTACTCATTTTAAGTGAAGTTCCCATAGCCTTTTTCAGACTTTCCCAAAAACCTGAAGTAAAGCGTGCATCGTGGTCTGGTACAATGGACACAGGTGCACCTGTCACACCACTTGCTGTAGATATATTCGACTCATCCTTTCTACTGAGTAAGTCATACTATACGCGATGAAATGTGCGGACTTCGTCAGACGATCCACAATTACCCAAATTATGTCATGGTTCTGTTGTGACTGAGGTTGTCTAACTATGAAATCCATAGTTATGTGTTCCCACTTCCATCCTGGAACAGACAAGGGCTGTAACAATCCCGAGGGTCTCTGATGTTCGGCCTTCACTTGTTGACAAGTCAAATATTTTGACACGACTAAAAAGTTGTGCGCTCTTGTACAACAACCAAGTATAGGTGATCGTGCAAGTAATACTGGATAAGTCGAGGTCAATCCCACAGGGAAGGAAAAAGAAGAATATATACTAAGTTACAACCTAAAGAAAAAAAAAAGAGAATGAATGATTGGAGGTGTACTAACAAATCCTAATTAATTAAATTAAACTAAATAATAAACTAAAGCTTATAGAAACATAACTAATGAAACAAATAATTTAAAGGTGTTGGAAATACGAGAATCCACATTGATCCTAACCATCTACCATGCATACTCATTTATGTTCTCAGTATTCCGTATTTTTCCAAAGATATAGAATCAATAGCCCTTTCATGACCGGGACTACATCCTTACAGTTGATTTAAAATACTTGGAAGACTGTTTAAAACAATAGTTATTACTTGCACTCTAAATGGTGTTAGCATTCAAAGTGGTTTTCAAAAGTCATTGAAGAAAATAGCCTTAAGGCTTTAAGTTCTAAAAACTGTTGTGACAAACTGAGCTTATAGGGACAATTTGACGACAGATTTTTAAAACAGAAAGTCATGGAATACATAAAAGAATCATCTCAAGAATCAACAGGTTCGATCGACCGAAGCGATCTCGATCGATCGGACTGCCTCATCCTTCAATCGATCGAAATATCTTCGATCGCTTGACTATGGCTCGGGTTCGATCGATCGAAATATCTTCGATCGATCGAGCCCAGGTATTCTATATCATGCATGGCAGAGGCTAAGAATCAATATTTCATCACATATTTCCAATGTCTAAACTACGGAAACATGATTAAACTAATACAGGAATAACAAACTAGAATAATCATAATAGCTAGATTAATAAACAATCAAATAGAGAAAAGGAAAAGAAACACCTAGAATAATCTGATATAACTTGTAATAAACATGAAACCAACTTGAATCTTCAATAATCTTCAATATAACAATGGAAAAGAGGAAGAAAAATAAGAATCTCACCTAATCTACTCCTAATCTAACCCTAAACTACCCTAAACTGTTGTTTTTTGCATTCTGGAGTGTCATCTCTTCGTCTGATGTCAAAATGACTTATTTATAGGGTTACTGCAGAGTTTACGCAACTTTTGGAAAAAAATAAAGTTCGATCAATGGAGCTTAGTTTGATCGATCGCAGGTTCGATCGATTGAACTCTTCTCAAGCCCTTGAACTCTCTGATTTTGACAACTCTGCGCACCGATGGGAGAATGGCCATAACTTTTAACTCAGACCTTGGATTGACCTCCCGTTTACAGCCATGCGATCGTAACTCAAAGATCTAAATTTTTTATTTCTAGGAAAATCTTCCAAATCTGAAGTCTTCATTGTCAAAAATGGCATTTTCTCAGCTATTTCTGTTGTTCTCTTCATCAGAATCACTTTCTTTAGCTCCACTTCATTGATTTGCATTCTAATACTTATAAAACACTACAAAAATAAACATTTTAGCATTAACACAATAAAAAGAACATTTTTATTAGAATGCACCTAAATGTAGGGACTTTGGAAATAAAAGTATGCATAAAAGACCATATAATACGCTATGAATATGCACTTTTCACCTCGAATCACACCTCCCAACTAGCTCGTTGCTAGTCCCTAGCAATAAAGCGAACTACAGCAATACTTATTTAAACTCTAAAAATTGAAAACAAAAGAAAGTATAAATTCTAACTCACTTTCGCAGGAATCGCGATTGCATTTAGCATATGCAACAAGCCTTTAAACCCATAGGTTCCCCCTAGTGAAAGAGTGTTGTCTCGTGAGGGTTTACAGTGAATCTACCCACAAAATTCATTTTTATGGTAATGGTTCTTATTTAAATGTTTTCAAGAAATTTTTTTCCTCTCAGTTAGCAATATAGTTAAGCTCAACAATCTGATGAAACTCTCTAGTAAGCCATAGCAATGCAACACACACACATTACAGTTAATCTACTATTAAAGTCATTAGAATGTTCCATACCTATTAATCTTCAAGTGTAGGTGTGAATGGACAACCAAAATACAAAACTTTAATTTCAAAGCTTGCATAACCTAAGATACTATCAAGACGTTCATTTTGACTCAACTCTCACCGGGATTACACTCTCAAGATGTAATCACTCCGAATTAGGTGTAATAATTATCACTCATGATATGGAAGCTATAAAGAGTAAATGGAATGGAATCTAATGCTTTTCATATCTAAATTGAAAAACGAAAATTTATAGTGCACAAAGTTTCATGAAAGGATACTTTTCACTAAGAGAGTGACATACCGCAGAGAACTCTTTCATTACCTTAACTTCAAATCCAATTTACTTAAAATCATCAGGACTTTGAAAAAGAGGTGTTTGGTTAAGAAGAAAGAGACTTGTGATTTTCAATTGGGTCCAAAAGATATTATTAGAATATCTACTATAACTTTTCAAACTTCCCACATCTCCAATGTGTCTTCTTCTTTTTTTTTCACACTCTTCTTTTTATTATCATTTTTTTTCTTTTGTAACAACCATTGACATTTTTTTTTCTTTTCATGCTTTTTTTTCCCTTTCTTTTCATCATTTTTTCTTTGCCAACTTTCCCTTATTCACACGACCAAACTTCTTGTCACGAAAGCACATTCCAATCACTCCTAGATAAAGAAAAGAAACTCAAACTCGTAATATGGAGTTAGGTTTGAACTTTAGGATTGTGAAGACAAGGCGAATATGGTAAGGCTCAAAGGGTGACATAAAGGAATATCATGGAGGTAGGCCAAAGTAGTATTATGTATGTATGGTCAAAAGATGGCCTACATCATCTTCTAAGTTAATAGGATTATTCATTTAAGCAATTCAAGAGCTCTAAATTTTGGTAAATCCTGAACATTCTCTTCTAGTGATCAGTCAAAATGAAGAAAATTGAGGCTTTCAACGAGTGAATACGCTTTTCAAAAAGTAAGAGTAAATTTATAAAACCCTCAAGCAAAAGGAATGGCTCAAAAACTCACTCAGGTTATTACTCTCCACTATAGTCTCTCAAGATAACTAAGTTATGCTTACTAATCCATTTTAGCTAAGTACAAGGTTGTCACAATGTGCTCAAAGTTGTTTGAAGATTAAAAAGCATTAAATATACTATAACTAAGATAGTAAACAAACTATCATAGTGTATCACATACTAATAACATACTGAAAATAACACTACTGCATCATAACTAATTACATTAACTAAGAGAGAAATACAAGAACCATTTTATTATCTTTAAAATAAAATTAAAAATTTTAAAATTTTTTATAATTTTAATTTACTAAAATTTTTGACAATTTTAATTCACTGAGTCATGTTGCTAAAGGTATATTGACATTAAATCATAAAATGAAAGAAACGAGGCATGACTCACTCCCCCCCAACTAAAACTAAACATTGTGCCCAATGTTCTAAACTAAGCAAATGGACATATAAATTAAAGCGAGAGAAGGAAGGATGTTACCTCGAGGCATTAATATCCAATTTTTTTTTTTTAAGTTACCTGCAAAATCATTAGTAGCAATAAGGAAAAATAGAGAATATAATAGAACTACTCAGTAAATAAATTCGGTTAATCAAGATTTTTATCATACAGTAATAACCGAAATTTTTGAGGATCCTCCCAATGAAATAATTTAGCAGTGAGAAGAGTGCGGGGATCCTCATAAAAATGCAACTTCCCCCAACTAATGTCAGGTTCAAGGTCAGAGGAGATGATGCAAAACCTATGACCTCTAATTTTTTTGTGGACAATTATAAAAGGTATACCACACTTGTTAGGAATTACATGCAAGAAGTGATTTTTGGTGTTGACATTTCCTATAACAGCCTCTATTGTAATACTAGGGGGTGGCCACGGTTCAATAAAAGGGGCAGGGTCTAGGTGATGTTCTAATAAAGTTCCATTACCCTCCTCTTGTTCTACAATAGAATCTATAGAAATATGATCATTGGAATTTAATTTCTGTTCTATGCGCATGGTTTTAGACTGGACTTGGATAAAGCTATCTATTTGGGCCTCTATGTCATTATCAGTCAAGAAGGCTAAGCAGTCTAGAAGATTACTAGCTTCTTGTTGAAGTTTAAGATCATCAAATGTGGGCCCAAAAGTTTCTAAGTCCTCTCTCAAAGAATTTTGAAAAATAAAATTTTGCGAAATACATGTGCTAGAATCCTTACCATCCTATTCCACAACACATTCTATTTGAACAATAATGGGAAACATGACTTTCAAACTCGGGATGAGAGCTTTGATTGATAGAGAGGATAGGTGATAGGCAACTTGGTGACACCACCTCTTCGGCCGAAAGAGGTGAGGGTTCATGAATATCACATGAATCTAAATCGAATTTTCAATAACGTCCTCCCTAGGGTCACTATCAAAGGTAGGGGTAGAGTCAACATGGGACTCATCATTTCCTGATTGCGTGTAATCACCTAAACTCTCATTATCTATAAAAATCTCATTCTCATTCGTGTAACTTTCCTCACTATATATGTCATCTATTGAGGTTCTCTGGACAAAGAAATTGTGCAACTTTATCCAGGCAGTGAAGGAGTTGATGTCTAGGGTTGTATATTGAGGAGAAGATGGTTCTACAACTTCATGCTCAATGGTTTGGTTTTGGAGTTCGTGTTGGGTTATCACTTTCTTGAATGAGTTGTTAACCTCATTCGGTATAAACCCGTCATTGCCCTCTAATTTTATTTCATTGTTAGTGTCTTAAAATTTAGGTTACAGTGTTGAAGGACTGGTATAGTCTTTTAAAGGTTGGCTAGCATATGCTTGTTGATATCTAGTTTCTAATTTATCTAGTGCACTATCTAACCTTTTCATTTCACTAAGCAACAATTTTAACATACCATTATCCTCAACTTGGTTATTCTCCTCATTATTACTATATGAAGTTTCGTCCCATTGTTGTTGATAATAGTCCCCTTCCCATTGAGTTTGTAGACAAGACTCGCCAAAGGGAAAGTCTTGGTACGTTTGGTAATCGTGGGAACTACTACTATATCCTATATTATTATTTAGGTTATAGTCCCATTGCGGTTGATAGAACTCATCATGTGGAGGTTCTTGATACGTTTGATAATACGGGGGACTACCACTATCATTTTCCCTTTGTGGTGGTTGGTAGCACTTAGGTTGATAATGCGCGTCATATGTGGGTACTTGCCAACTTGGAGGATAATTATATTGATTTTCAAGTGTGTTCCTATTGGTAGCGTTTGTGTTGTGTTGTATGGAGGGTAATATGGATAAGACATGTTTACCCAAAATCTTTAAACAATAAAATTTTTATTTCTTTATTTTTTTTGTACTTGTGAGAGAAAAAGTCCAAAGGTTCTTTTTTTTTTAATGTAAGAAAAATTAGGAATAACTTAGTAAAATCCTAACCTAGTTGCATTCCCCGGCAACGGCGCCAAAAACTTGACATGACTAAAAACTTGTGCGCTCTTGTCCAACACCCAAGTGTAGGTGATCGTGCAAGTAATACTCGATAAGTCCAGATCGATCCCACAGGGAAGGAAAAAAAAGAATATATACTAAGTTACAACCTAAAGAAAAAAAGAAAATGAGAATGAATGATTGGAGGTGTACTAACAAATCCTAATTAATTAAATTAAACTAAATAATGAACTAAAGCTTATAGAAACATACCTAATGAAACAAATAATTTAAAGGTGTTGGAAATACGAGAATCCATATTGATCCTAACCATCTACCATGCATACTCATTAATGTTCTATGGAGTTCATTTCTCTTCAGAATTCCGTATTTTTCTAAAGATATAGAATCAATAGCCCTTTCATGACCGGGACTACATCCTCACAGTTGATTTAAAATACTTGGAAGACGGTTTAAAATAATAGTTATTACTTGCACTCTAAATGGTGTTAGCATTCAAAATGGTTTTCAAAAGTCATTGAAGAAAATAGCCTTAAGGCTTTACGTTCTAAAAACTGTTGTGACAAACTGAGCTTATAGGGACAATTTGATGACAGATTTTTAAAACAGAAAGTCATGGAATACTTAAAAGAATCATCTCAAGAATCAACAGGTTCGATCGATCGAAGCGCTCTCGATCGATCGGACTGCCTCATCCTTCAATCGATCGAAATGTCTTCGATCGCTTGACTATGGCTCGGGTTCGATCGATCGAAATATTTTCGATCGATCGAGCCCAGGTTTTCTATATCATACATGGCAGAGGCTAAGAATCAATATTTCATCACATATTTCCAACGTCTAAACTATGGAAACATGATTAAACTAATATAGGAATAACAAACTAGAGTAATCATAATAGTTAGATTAATAAACAATCAAATAGAGAAAAGGAAAAGAAAAACCTAGAATAATCTGATATAACTTGTAATAAACATGAAACCAACTTGAATCTTCAATAATCTTCAATATAACAATGGAAAAGAGGAAGAAAAATAAGAATCTAACCTAATCTACTCCTAATCTAACCCTAAAACTACCCTAAACTGCTGTTTTTTTGCGTTCTGGAGCGTCCTTTCTTCGTCTGATGTCAAAACGACTTATTTATAGGGTTCTTGCAGAGTTTACGCAACTTTTGGAAGAAAATAAATGAGCTTAGTTTGATCGATCGCAGGTTCGATCGATTGAACTCTCCTCAAGCCCTTGAACTCTCTGATTTTGACA
The DNA here is from genome assembly GCA_033977485.1 of Hydrangea macrophylla. NCBI lineage: Eukaryota > Viridiplantae > Streptophyta > Magnoliopsida > Cornales > Hydrangeaceae > Hydrangea > Hydrangea macrophylla. The sequence continues at coordinate 98,890,858 of CM066985.1, forward strand.
GCTCTGCGCACCAATGGGAGAATGGCCATAACTTTTCACTTGGACCTCCGATTGACCTCCCGTTTGTGGCCACGCGACCGTAACTAAAAGATCTACATTTTTATGTTTTGGAAAATCTTCCAAATTTGAAGTCTTCATTGTCAAAAATGGCATTTTCTCAGCTATTTATGTTATTCTCTTCACCAGAATCACTTTCTTTAGCTTCACTTCATTGATTTGCATTCTAATACCTATAAAACACTGCAAAACATACATTTTAGCATTAAAACAATAAAAAAAATATTTTTATTAGAATGCACCTAAATGTAGGGACTTTGGGAATAAAAGTATGCATAAAAGACCATATAATACGCTATGAATATGCATTTTTCACCTCAAATCACATTTAGACACGAATTCAGCTACTTCTCGTTTCATCCCTTCCCACCAGAAGTTTTTCTTCAGATCTTTATACATCTTTTTTCCTCCTGGATGTACTGTCAGTCTCGATTTATGTGTTTCTTCAAGAATAACTTTTCTTTAGTTTTCTGAGTCTGACATACACAATCTATCTCGACATCTGTATCCTCCATTAGTCCTAACCTTCCTTTCTGTAGGGTCCTTTCCTGACATCTTGATGAACCATACTTGAAATTTTTTGTCTCCTTTTTGGGCCTAAAAAATTCGACTCAGAAGTGTTGGTTGTACCATAAGGCATCCAAAATGTTGCATGTCACTTCCCTAAGAAATCTGTATATCAAATTCTGCGATTGTCTCTAAAGGCCCCCACTCTCTTACTATTAACGAAGCAATCATTCCTCGAGGTTTTTGACTTAGAGCGTCAGCGACTACATTAGCCTTACCAGGGTAGTACTCTAATGTAAAGTCATAGTTCTTAATCAGTTCCATCCATCGACGTTGCCTCATGTTCAGCTCCTTCTGGGTAAACAAATACTTAAGGCTCTTGTGGTCCGAGAACAAATCAAACTTCTCCCCATAGAGGTAGTGTCTCTAGATCTTGAGCCCAAACACGACTACTGCCAATTCCAAATCATGAGTTGAGTAATTCAATTCATTTGGCTTCAACTGCCGTGAACCTTAGGCGATAACCTTACCGTCTTGCATAAGGACACATCACAGCCCTTGATAAGAGGCGTCACTAAAAATAGTGAACTTCTCACCATCTTTTGGTATTATAAGCACTGAACTGAAAAGCGCGATCATGCTTATCAGTCCATTCAAACTTCAAATCATTCTTAGTCAAACCGGTTAACGGGGCTACTATCTTTTAGAATCCTTCCATAAATCTCTGATAGTAACCAGCTAGTCCCAGAAAACTTCTAACTTTGTAGCATTGGTTGGCCGAGTCCAATTCGCAACTGCATCGGTTTTTGATGAGCCGACTGCGATTCCTTGTTGAGAGATCACATGCCCTAGGAACTTAACTTCCTACAGCCAGAATTCACACTTGCTAAATTTAGCATAAAGGCGGTGATCCTTGAGAGTCTACATCGCAATCTGTAGATGATGTTTATGCTCTTCCTCTGACTTGGAATAGATCAAAATATCGTCAATAAAGACAATGATGAACTGATCCAAGTAGGGCTTGAATACTTTGTTCATTAAATCCATAAATACAGTCGGGGCATTCGTCATCCCAAATGGCATCACTTCTCATGGTGTCCGTACCTCGTCCTGAAAGCAGTCATAGGGATGTCCTCTTTTTGTACCCTTAACTGATGATACCCCGACCGTAGATCAATCTTAGAAAAGGTCGTGGCTCCTTGCAATTGATCAAATAGGTCATCTATCCGAGGAAAGGGATACTTATTCTTGATGGTAACCTTATTCAGTTCCCGGTAGTCAATACACAATCGCACGGTTCCATCCTTCTTCTTCACGAATAATACTGGTGCTCCCCAGGGTGAAGTGCTTGGGCTAACAAACCCTAACTTCTCAAGTTCTTGAACTTGTTCCTTCAGCTCCAGTAGCTCGATAGGGGCCATCCTATAAGGAACTTTGGTTATAGGTCGAGTGCCTGGCACTAGTTCCACACATAATTCTATGTCCCTCTCCGGCGGTAGTCCAGAAATATCTCGAAACACTTCCTCGAATTCCTTGATCACCAGTATTGATAACACTGTCACTTCTGTACTGACAACTTTGATGTTTGCTAGGCATCTGGTGAGGAACATGTTACCCAAAGGGTTATATTGAAAATCAAAGGGTTGATTCCCATTGTCTGCAAATGTGATCCTCTTCCTAGCACAGTCCAATCTCGCGTGATTCTTTTTGAGTCAATCTATTCCTAGGATTATATCAAACTCCTTCATAAATAGAACCACCAATCTCGCCAAAAGTTTACGGTCTCAGAATCATAGAGGACACTCCTTACATATATGTAATAACTTGACAGTGGTCCCTAGGGGTGAGACAACACTCAAAGCTTCATCTAGACGTTACGGTACTATACCCAACTTCCGAACAATCTTAACAGATATAAAGGAATGTGTAGCACCCGTGTCAAATAAAACTTTAACATAAGAATAAACAAGCTTAAAGTAGCTTCCACTGTTCTCTGTTCGGGCGGTCCCTCCACATAAGTACCTTCTCCATACTCTGTTTCCATATAACCAGCAGCCTCAGGAATAACAACATTTAAACGGGCCTGTCCTTGCTGACCATAATTACCTTTCCTGGGGGCTCGGCAGTCCGTACTCATGTGATCCCGTATACCACATTTATAGCACACAATATTCAGATGATCCGTACGCCGAGGTGCTCTGTAATCTTTAGCTCGATGACCAAGAACACCACAATTGAAGCAATTATTGTTGTTGGTCCCTTCTATTGCTAGAGGCGGATACTGTTGCACTGCCTGTGTCTGTTGAGGTTTCTTCCCTCCTTCCCAAGTCCTTTTCTGTCCCTGAGGGTATACGGGTTTCTGTCCGGGACAACCTTTCTGCGGAGGTCAATTTCCAAATAGTTTCAGATTCTGACAACCATCATTCTCCAACCCCGTAGCCAACCTCACCAGAGCTTCAAATGACTGATTCAAGTGTCCCATAGTCAAATGTCAGAGAGACAAATTGAGACCCCAGTGATACTTCTTGATTTTCTTCTTAGTTATGTCCACCATATGCAGAGCAAAGCGGGAAAACCGTTCAAACCGAGTGGTATACTCACAGACATCTTTCTCTCTTATCCGAGTGGAAAACCGTTCAAACCGAGTGGAAAACCGTTCAAACCGAGTGGTATACCCATAGTTAAATCCATGAACTCTTTTTCTCTCTTATCCTTCTCTTCCTCATGGAAATACTTCTCGAGAAATATTTCTTTGAACACTACCCACAGCATTACTCTCGCAGCTTCTTCTCCAATAGTCGCCTTTTCAGCATCCCACCAATCAGCCAATGCATATGACAGCTGAAAGGTAGCCAGACGCTTCTTTTCCAGATCGGTGCACTCTATGGTCTCAAAGATACGCTCCATCTGGTGTAGCCACTATTCCGCTTGCTAGGGTTCATCAGTCCCAGCAAAATATTCAGGTTGCAGAGCACGAAATTCTTTGAGAAGCTTATCCCCAGTCTGGTGGGCTCACCTCTCATTCCCATTATGATACCCATTCTGATTATTGTTTCTTGTGTTATGATCACTGACCCTTTCCAATTGTCTCACAAAAGCCTTCAACATCCCGGTCGGATCTACTGCCGGGGGTGCAGCTTCAATAGCGTTGGAGGAGGCCTGAGATTCCTTCCACCATAAGTTTGAGAGAAAGGTACCTATTCATCGATCAACAAAAATTCGGTCAATCTCCCAATAAGAAGGTTCTTAACCAAAGAAAGCGACGAAACACGGAATGAAGTCAAACTATCTTATCTTAACAGAAGATCCTATGTGTCTTGGGTAATTGGTCGAGCCAAAACCTAGCTCTGATACCAAAAAGCCTATCACGCCCCGACATAGCATAATACAGGAAAGCATTTAATTTCCTTTATGGACTCGTAACTCGTGACAAATGAGTATGACCAATTGTCCCTACAATAAATAACTTAACAACATTTCTAAAGGAAAGAATACTAATAAACATAAGCTCCAAAATAAAACTTACTAAACTATTACATCAGTCAAGGTCTTAGGCACAAACGCCTTAACAAATTCTAATAAAGTTTATTACAACTCTAAAAAGAGAGACATAAGTAAAGGTAAAACAATTCTCTTAGAAAACCTCCTGCCTCTAACTAGCATAGTCATCAAACTCTGGTTGATCCTGACCTGGAAAATCTGGACATAGAGTCCAGGACGCATCAACGTCGTCAGCTTATGAAAGCTGGTGAGCAAAATAAACGTATACTCGCAATGTATATGTAAGCATATAAACAATAATACAATTAAACTTTAAAAGAAATAATTCAAGGTCCCAACTTCAGCGTAAGTCACGGGGGAGTATAGTAAGCAATAAATACGTAATCGTACATGAACCATGTAATATCTCATCTTACCAATTCTTTCTTTCAATATCTCGGTTCAACCAACCCATTACCTCAGATCCTAGGAGTAATATCCACTCATGTATCTAGGTCGTGCACACATCATCGCCTAAGATATTAGGATTAATATCCGATCAGTATCCAAGCCACACAATACACAGTCACATCCAATACCAGGAATAATATCCGCTCGATATTGAAGTCGCACCCCACGCTATTGCCTCAGATACCAGGAGTAATATCCGCTCGATATCTGGGCCGATCACAACAAACCATCGCTCCAGATATCAGGAATAATATCTGCTCAGTATCCGAAACGTGCGCCTTAGATACTAGGAATAATATCCGATCGATATCTAAGTCTACACCACACTGTCGCCTCAGATACCAGGAATAATATCCGCTTAGTATCTAGGCCGATCATTACTCTATCACCTCCAACACCAGGAATAATATCCGATCAATATTGGGGTCGCACACCAGACAGCTACTATATACTCTTTTCACACTTTCTCACTCACCATGCATGTCAATGTCATGAATCATTACATCATTTATTAATCTCAAGGCCGAATAGTCGATCAACGTAAATCTCATTCTTAATTGTTCTGATTAATTCATTCCTTAAACGTAAGTCTTTAAAACTTCCCAAAATCTTTTAAAACCATGTATCTTTCAAAACAGTTTTTTAAAATTTCCCAAAATCATTTCCAAACAGACCCTTACACAAAAAGGGGCAAATTGCCAAAAATATCACCTCGCGCGAGTGACGTGTTGCACTAGCGGGCCGCGTGCGCGATCATGCCCTTTTCACAAAAACTGTTAAAAATCATTTTTCTGTTCAAAGCTGCACTTGTCTCGCGAGTGGGTTGCGCGAGCGATCCGCGTGCGCGATTTTGACATTTTTGAAATCTCTTTTAAAATTTCATTTCTGCCCAGAAACTACCTGGGCCGCACAAGCAAGCCTCGCGAGAGCGGGCCGTGCGTGCGAGTTTTTGCAGAATCTTCTTCTTCTCCATTTTCCCCCTATTTTCAAAATTCTGAACTGTAATTGACCCATTTTCATATTCTGTTCCAACCAAGACATGTCATATATGGTTTTCTTCAATTTTTCGTGTAGATTAAGAATATGCGATAAATTTAAATAAATACGGATGGTAATTCTCAATTTTCGCGGTTAAAGTAAAGATGTTAAAACTTTAAATCAACGATACGTCGTGATAAGAATGAATTGCTACGTAGGATTTGAACCGCAGCTTATAAGAACTAAGGTCTTCTATTCCCAATTCACGGAATTGATTTTGGTTAACTTTTACAAAACTCCATTTTTCAAGCTTTAATGGTGAACACACACACACACACACACACACACACATATATATATATACGCATATATACATCTATATATATATATATTAAAATATACATATATATATGCTGAGAGTGAGTTTATAATACTCACAGAGGTTAATTGAACAATAATTTTGGCACCGAGAATTCCACCATCAATTCCGTTGTTAGAGAAATTTCTTTTTGTTCTCTTGATATATATATATATATCTATGTATGTGTATGTGACTATGTGTATGTATATATATATACTCTGTGTATGTGTGTGGTTATGTTCTTGAGGGAACAAAAGAGAATGAGATAGAGATTGAGAGAATTGAGACAGAAAAAATGAGAGTCTGTGAGAGTTTGCAAGCATATAAATAAACTGAATGTTTTGGGCTCCAAGAAACAAGTGGGTTTCGGTCGGTGTGGTTGAGCTCACGTGCTCCCACACCCCAAACAGGGTAAAGATGTAGTTTTAAATAAAAACTGGTATAATCAAGTAGAAATAAAAATACAGAAAGTTTATATTATCGTAGAAAAATAAATTCACGCGAAAGGGTAAGACTCACGATTCTTTTCTTCAATCGTGCGACCTTAATGCCTATATCGGCTCCACAAGATGGCTCAGTAACCACGTGCTCCTTTGACCCAAATAAGCAACTCAACATGCTCAAATACATATCACCATACTCTTGGTAAACAAAACATTTCACCATGCTGTTGGGCCTACTTATCAATATATTTTCCCAATATGAACTACACAATATATCTCTATAAGCTAACACATGCTTTTCATACAAAACATGAATACATATCAAGAAATCATTCCAAAATACATAGTTGAATCACTCAACTCCGAATAACGTTCTTATAATTCAATCCAAAGAAAACCCGTGCACAAAGAACATGCAGAAGTCCATCTAGTACAACTCCTAAGGATCAAAAGTCCAAATATCAACTTTTATGAAAAATTATAGAAAATAACTTTTCAAAAAACTTGGCCAAATAAGGCCTAGTATGTATCAAAACGACGGCCTTACCTCGAGGAGTTCAGATACGAAATTTGGTGAAAAACTAGTGGATGAACGGGCGTCGTTTGGCATTGAGAAGCTCTAAGCAACTATACCTCCCTTTGACCTCTTTTTGAAACTTAGTTTAAGACTTATAGAAATTATGAAAGTCATCTCTACTATATATAGGCAACACTTTCAAAAATTGTGTTTACCTCCCCGCAATTTTTCAAAACTCCTAATCAGTCTCTGAAGCTTTCTACACAGCTAATTCATAGCTTCACGAGTAAAAACTAAAAGTTATAAAAGTTTTCGCCTAAGTTCCGTTTGTTGCTAAAACGTGAAATTCTATATAACTTTTCCGAAGTTGCTAATTAGCCTACCAAATTAATAGCGTGTTAATTCGTCCTCACTAGGATACTAAATCTAACAACAAAATTATATTATAAACCAGAAATAATACAGATAGTGAAATACACAGGTAAACATTTATTTTCAGATAAACATTTAAGGTATTCCATAGTGACTGTCTCATACTCAGAGAGATGTCACAACCACAAAACACTCATCAATAAAGCCTGAGTAGGTTCTCTAACACAGACCCCCAAATCGACTCGTGAGTCAAAACTCATTCTCTCAGGTGTCATAAGACACAACACATCACATTATCATGCATGACAATATAATGAAATACAATAACACAAATGCGGGTGTTATAATACTCTCCCACTTAAAAGAAGTTTGTCTCCAAACTTGTACCTCATGTATTGAATAGGTGCGGGTACTCATCTCATCTTCTATTTCCCGTGTCATATCTTCCGTCGTTTAGCTACGCCACAATACTTTGACCTTCGATATCACTTTATTTTGTAAGGCTTGGTCCCTTCGATCCTAGATCTCTACCAGATATGCAACATACGTTAAATCACTCTGAATCTCATTCAGTGTCGGAGTCATCACTTGATTTCTTTCTTCCGCCAAATGTTTTCGTAATAACAATATATGGAATACGCTATGAACTTGGGCATACTCATTCGGCAAGTTTAAATGATACGCTACGGGTCCCACTCTCCCAATGATCTCAAAAGGTCCTACGTACCTCAGGTTGAGTTTCCCGTATCTCCTAAATCTAGTAATCCCCTGACACCTTCAAATACACTAAATCCCCCACATCAAATTCCAACGATCGTCTATGATTGTCGGCATAACTCTTATACCTACTCTGAGCTGTCAGTAACCATTGTCGAATCACCTTTATCTTGTCCATTGTCTCTTGCACAATTTTCGACCCTTCAATCATTCTTTCTCCGACTTCCATCCAACTAATCGGCAAACAACATACATGACCATACAAAGCTTCATAAGGAGCCATTCCAATACTCGATTGAAAACTGTTGTTGTATGTAAACTCAATCAACGGCAAATGGTCTTCCTAATCACCCTGGAAATCAAGTACACATAACCGAAGCATGTCTTCCAAAATCTGGATTACTCTTTCCGATTAACCATCGGTCTGAGGATGAAAAGCGGTACTGAAATGCAATTTAGTACCCATTGCTTCTTATAATGCTCACCAAAACTTTGATGTAAAACTACTATCTCTATCTGAAACAACGGTAATTGGAATACCGTGTAGTCTCACAATCTCGTAGATATATAACTTAGCTAACGTTATCGGCTTAGTTGTTCAAAGTGGTAGAAAGTGCGACGACTTTGTCAAATGGTTAACAATCACCTAAATGATAGTATTCAATTTCTTTGACCTCAGAAACCCACTAACAAAGTCCATGGTTATGTGTTCCCATTTCCACTCGGCTATTGGTAATGGTTGTAACAATCCCGAAGGCACTTGACGTTCCACCTTCACTTGTTGACAACTCGTATAATGTGAAACATAGCGTTCTATTTCTCTCTTCATTCCCAGCCACCAATAAACATGTCTCAAGTCTCTATACATCTTGGTGCTTCTCGGATGAACGGTATACTTTGTATTGTGTGCTTCCTCTAGAATGTTCCGTTTCAATTATTTATTGTTAGGTACACAAATTCTACCCTTCAATCTCAAAATATTATTTTCAAAAGTAAATCCCTGTTGCTTGCCCATTGGAATCTCATCACAAATTTTCTTCAAAGCCACATCTTGAAGTTGTTTCCTAGTGATCTAGTGAATCAAGAGCGGTTGAGCCACAAGTCAAGACACTTTCAATCCTCGGAATCACCTTAAGCTCTAGATTATCCATATCTTGAATCAAATTTTTTTTCTGAAAAGTCAAATCTGATGCAATAATAGTTGGTGCTTTACGACTGAGAGCATCGGCGACTATATTCGCTTTGCCCGGATGATACTGAATCGACAAATCATAGTCCTTCATCAACTCTAACAATCTCCTTTGCCTCATGTTTAAATCTCGTTGCGTGAATAAGTACTTTAAACTCTTATGATCCGTAAATATCTCACATTTCTCCCCGTATAGGTGATCGGCGACGAATAGTTGCCGTTTATAGTTCTAAAAATACGCTTTGTTAGCCCATTTCATGTAGTTATTAGTTATTTTTTAATAAGTATTATAAATTTTGTAGGATTTGGAGCTTTAACTTGATAATGCACAAAAATCCAATGATTAGTGGCTTTGGAAGTCATTCTGGGCTCAAACGGTGATTCCGGTGAAAGCTGAATGCAGGAGCAGTCTTGGAAATTGTATTTTTGATAAAGAATACTTTGAATTTGAGAAATTTCTCCAGATATATAAAATGTAGATCTTCGAGTTACGGACGCGTGGCTTCAAACGGCGAGTCAATCCGAGTTCCGAGCAAAAAGTTATCGCAATTCTACGAAAGTCGCGTAGTGCAGCGAAAACTACCTCGCGCGAGCGACCTTTGAAAAAACCAAAAACGCGTATTTTATTAAATTAAAGTGCCCAGCGAAGTTGGTTTGTGCATATGACGTCCAGAAACGTAAATATAGCTGTTTTAGTGCGATTTGGCTTAGGAAAGCTTCCTAAATCCTTCCAAACTCTATATAAATCCTATTCTAACTCAAATTTAAGGTTACACATCATTACACAACATTAGATACAATCATATACAACTAAAATTTTAGCCATTGAAGAGAGGAAAACAAGGAGAAGAAGAAGAAGACCAAGGATTCCCATGGCCTCCTCCATCAACCTCTTGCCGTTCATCAATTCTATGGCCAGCTAAACCTAGATCTAGGGTTTCAATGAAACCCTAGCCAAGTAATAGGGTTTTATTTATGTTTTTATTTTAGTTTTATTATGTATGGATGACAGTTACATGTTTAGAGGATTTTTATAAATAAATCGTACTTCTATTGATTAAATCATTACTTTCAAAGTTTATTCTTGTCTTAGATCTATTTTGACTGTGATGTGCTCAATGATCTATATTTGCTGTGCTTGTATAGATTGTTAACATGTAATGGTGCTTAAATTGAATTGTGCTATCAAGTATCCGAATAGTCCATGCCTAGATTAGACGGATTATACCACAACCCTAGTTTAGTGTGGGATAATTCGTGCTAACCGAAGACGGATTATGTTGGTGCTTGAACCATAGTTATTTTCTTGACGGAGGAATTGGGCTTGTAGCTACAATTCTCCATTATCATCCAACTTAATAGGCTATAGTAATTCATAAATATTCCTATTATGAAGCTAGTGGTGGATTTGCAATCCTAGGTTCCCTTAAACATATTCATAAAAACACTTTTAAATTGCTTTCATAATTTAGATTTAATTTCATTAGTTACATTAATTTAATTAAAAGTCAAATCAAAATCGTTTTCTTAATTAATTAGATTTAGGTTTTAAAATTAAAGCACTGTAGTATTTCAATCTCTGTGGGTTTGACCTTTACTTCCACACTACAAATCCCTAGAAAGTAAAGTATACTTTCATATCTTGATTTTGACAACATCAATAGGTAATGACGCCAAATCATCAATGCAAAAATCACAGCGACCAATTCTAAATCATGTGTCGGATAGTTCTTTTCATGCGTTGTCTCGATGCATATGCAATCACCTTGTCACTCTGTATAAGAACGCTACCTAAAACCTCTATACGAAGCATCACTGTAAATAATAAATCCTTCAGTCCCCGTCGAAAAGGCTAAGATTGGTGCCTTCACTAGTTGACCTTTCAATCCTTGAAAACTTTCTTCACATTTTGAACTCCATATAAAAGCAACATCTTTCCTCATCAAATGTGTCATCGGCATTGAAATGCGTAAAAAACCTTTTACAAACCTCCGGTAATAACTAGCCAATCCTAGAAAATTTTGGATCTCTGTCACATTCGTCGGCCTCACTCAATTGGTAACTGTTTCTATCTTTTGAGGATCTACTGAAATTCCTTTTGCTAATACTATATATCCAAGAAAAGCAATCTCTGTTAACCAAAAGTCACACTTCTTCAATTTCCCAAACAATCTCTTCTCACGTAAGCGTTGTAAGGCTAATCGCAACTGATGCTCGTGATCTTCAATACTCTTGGAATAGATTAGGATGTCATCAAAGAACACAATAACAAACTCATCTAGATAGTCCTTGAAAACACGATTCATTAAATCCATGAAAGCAGCTGGTGCGTTAGTCACTCCAAACGGCATAACCAAAAATTCAGAGTGACTATATCTAGTTCTGAAAGCTGTCTTCTCAACATTTTCTTCTTTGACTCAACTTGTGGCAACCGGATCTCAAGTCAATCTTTGAAAATACCTGAACCCCTTACAACTGATCAAACAAGTCATCTATTCACGGCAACGAATACTTGTTCTTAACGGTCAACTTTTTCAACTCTCGATAGTCGATGCACATACGCATTGTCCCATCCTTCTTCTTCACAAACAAGACTGGAGCTCTCCATGGCGAAACACTAGGTTGAATAAAACCCTTCTCAAGTAGCTTTTGTAACTGAACCTTCAATTCTCTCAACTCTATCGGTGGTATTCGGTACGGTGCTTTGGATACTGGTTGTGACCCTAGTACTACTTCCATTGTGAAGCTCTCTTTCAATCAATATGTCGGGTAACTCATCGGGAAAAACATCTGGGAATTCTCAAACTACTAGAATGTCTTTTACTAGTGGTCTAAGAACTCTTGTGTTGACAAACGAACATAAGAAACCTGAGCAACCTTTCTTCAACATCCTATTCGCTTGAATCGTCGATACCAAGTACGGTGGTACTGTCACACCCTTACCCTAAAAAGTAAACTCTTCTTGTCCTGATGGATAGAAACTAACCTTTTTCTGCTCATAATCAATTTTAGCTTGATTGACAAATAGCCAGTCCATACCCAAGATAACATTAAAGTAATTCACTATCAATAGAATCAAATCAACGCTCAAGACCTTATCGCCTATCTTGATTTCGCATGACTTGAATACCGAAGAAGTTACTAACGATTCACTACTAGGAAATGATACACACAAATCATATCCTAGCAGTTCAAACTTAACAGTTAAATGCTTAACAAATTTACGTGATACAAATGAATGCGTGGAGCCTGAATCCATGAGTATACGCGCAGGATACGAACAAATAGGAAGAATACCTAATACGACGGTATCATCTGTATTCCCCAGCCTGAGATGGAAGTATCGCCCTTGTTGTCGCTCGAACCCCTTTTCTTTATCCACTTGTTACCCAGCCTTTGATCCACTCGGCATACTCGATGTCCCGGTACTCATTCCAGGTTGTCTCTTACTCAGACAGTTCTTCGCTATATGTCCCGGTTGGCCACACTCAAAACAATTTCCTCTCATCTCTGGGTCATAGCTCTTTGTGTTCGAGGTGGTGTTCGGTGTAGTCACGTTTGTACTCATAGGACAATTACGGGATATGTGTCCCAGTTGCTTGCAAAGGTAGCAAGTGCTCAATTGATACCAGGTTCCTCTGTGTTGCAAGTTACATGTCGGGCATAACGATCTCGAGTCTCCTACGAATGTACTCCCACCTTGATTACCCATGTTCAATCTCGAATCTTGTGTAAACGGTTTCTTCGCATTACCTTGGCTTTTGGCCCTATTGTCATTTTCTCTCTTTCCTTGTTGTCCTTGTCGGTAGCGATCGATACTTTTCTTAGCAATACGGGCAGCTTCCTCAACTAGAGAAACAGTCGGGTGTTGCAATATGTCCACACGGCTACAGATATTCTCCCTAAGCCCTTCCTCAAACTTACGAGCCTTATCCCCATCAGTCGGAACGGTAGTTTTCCCAAAGCACAACAAGGCATTGTAACGGTATACATAATCACTCATAGTCATGTCTCTTTGACCTAAACTTGCAAACTCTTGGCGTTTCTGAGTATACACAGATTGTGAAAAGAAATGCTTGTTGAATTCATCCTTAAATGCCTCCCACGTAGTTGGCTTTCCTTGCTCTAGAACATTATTCCACCAATCCAATGCTTTGCCCATTAATGTATCGGATGTGCACATTATTTTCTTCTTGTTAGTACATATCACAGTACGGAAATGTTTTTCCATGTCCATAATCCAATGATCGGCCAAGTCTATGTCAACCTGTCCATGGTACAAAGTCGGTTTTCGCTTATGGAATTGCGCTACGATTGTATGTTGAACTCTCGGTACCGGTGGAGCATTGATATAACGAATTTCAACCGGTGAAGCCTGAACATTCATCTGATCTCTTTCACTTACAACTTGAATAAAATCTCCCACTATGTTCACTATTTGGTCCATTCGCGAATGCGGTGACAACTCTCTTACCGGGTCAGCCATAATGTTTCAAGTATTCACCCTGTTGAGTATAATGCATAATGACTATGCAGGCTATGCCACAAGATATAAATGTGCACAGTTTATCATAGTCAACAATAGATGCTAACATGTGAGCATTTCTATAATGATAACAATATTATCGTCACAGTTATACACTCCACATGACGTCACTCAATAGATATATCGTTACTCGTTTCCAAGGCTCTAACTTAATGCTCTGATACCACTAAATGTCACAGCTCTGTCCCACAATAGCAGAACTGGAGCCCTTGGCACACCACCGAGGCTAAACTAATTCATTAACGTTCCCAAAAATTTGTTTTAAGAACATACACAGCGGAGCAAAACAAATCATTTTTGAAACCAACAGTCCAGTTGACTGGGTCGAGGCTCCAATCGATTGACTTGGAAATGCAAAGAACAAGAAATCCACCACAGCTACCTTCAGTCGACTGACCATAGGTCCGGTCGACTGATGCCTCCATTTTTCAGTCGAATGGGCTGTCCAGTCGACTGAACCCATCCTAGTAGAATGACCTATTTTTGTGCTAAAGCCAGTCGATTGTTTCCTAGGTATCAGCCATCTGAAGTCCTGTAAACAAAGGATAAAAGTTATTGAAAACAAGGGTCCAGTCGACTGGGTCCTCGGTTCAGTCGGCTGTTTTATAGCAGCTGTTCCTTCTGCAGAAATTTCAAGTTTGAAAGCTTTTCGAAATCAACCAAGGACTAAACACACACTCCAAACTCATACCGAAACGATCTTAACTAGATTAAAACATTACTGGAACATAATTACAAACGATTACTGTCTATTACAACATCATTAATTCGTTCTAAGATGCTAAGTTAAACATAACTAGAAGTCATGAAATTCTTCTTACAACACCTCTATTACAAAACTATGAGATAAACATGTTGTCGTCTTCTAAGTGAACTCCTAAACCCACGTGCTCACTTCTGCGATTCCTCGTCGGCATTAATACTTGCAAAGGTTATTTGAATAACCACACATATTCGATTTGTTTAAGCTAACGCTTAGTGAATAAAATAACAAATGCACATGAATAATAAACATGCTCGCATTCACATCTCTACATTTCATACTAGTCTCTGGAGCCTCACGTCTACGTCCCATACTCCCAATCCGCAACTCCTCGCCAATAAGTTCACATGAAAGGGTAAGATCCACTATTCTTTTCTTCAATCGTGCGACCTTAATGCCTATATCGGCTCCACAAGATGGCTCAGTAACCACGTGCTCCTTTGACCCAAATAAGCAACTCAACATGCTCAAATACATATCACCATACTCTTGGTAAACAAAACATATCACCATGCTATTGGGCCTACTTATCAATATATTTGCCCAATATGAAGTACACAATATATCTCTACAAGCTAACACATGCTTTTCATATAAAACATGAATCCATGTCAAGAAATCATTTCAAAATACATAGTTGAATCACTCACCTCCGAATAATGTTCTTATAATTCAATCCAAAGAAAACCCACGCACAAAGAACGTGCAAAAGTCCGTCTAGTACAACTCCTATGGATCAAAAGTCCAAATATCAACTTTTATGAAAAATTATAGAAAATAACTTTTCGAAAAACTTGGCCAAATAAGGCCTAATAGGTATCAAAACGACGGCCTTACCTCGAGGAGTTCGAATACGAAATTTGGTGAAAAACCAGCGGACGAACGGGCGTCGTTTGGCGTCGAGAAGCTCTAAGCAACTATATCTCCCTTTGACCTCTTTTTTGAAACTTAGGTTAAGACTTATAGAAATTATAAAAGTCATCTCTAACTATATATAAGCAATACTTTCAAAAATTGAGTTTACTTCTCCGCGATTTTTCAAAACTCCTAATCAGTCTCTGAAACTTTCTACACAGCTAATTCATAGCTTCACGGGTAAAAACTATAAGTTATAAAAGTTTTTGCCTAAGTTCCGTTTGTTTGCTAAAATGTAAAATTCTACATGACTTTTTCGAAGTTGCTAATTAGGTTACCAAATTAATAGTGTGTTAATTCGTCCTCACCAGGATACTAAATCTAATAATAGAATTATGTTATAAACTAGAAAGAATATAGATAGTTAAATACACAGGTAAATGTTTATTTTCAGATAAACATTTAAGGTATTCCACAGTGACTGTCTCATACTCGAAGAGATGTCACAACCACAAAACACACATCAACAAAGTCTCAGAGGGTTCTCTAACACAGATACGCAAATCGACTCGTGAGTCAAAACTCATTCTCTTAGGTGTCATAATACACAACACATCACATTATCATGCATGACAATGTAATGAAATACAATAACACAAATGCGGGTGTTATACTATGTTAGGTCCATAAAATACCACAACTTTTGGTGTTCACCTCTGAATGATGAGTAAGTAGTTCGATCCTTTTTATTTTGCTCTTCATAGTAAACTGATAGGGGGTTGTAGAGCGATAGGTAGAATTACTACATAGAGAAGAATTGTAAACTATAGGACTTCTTGTTCGAGTAGGAATATTTAGGTTTTTCTCGTTCCTTCTCTTTGATAAGAATAGGGATTTGAAATGATACAAATTATAACCATTTTTAAAAAACAAGTGTTGTTACTTACCACAATTTTAAAGAGTGCTCGCGAATACTAGCACTTGATAGTTAAATTCCAATACTTAACAGTGTTTTCATATTAAATGCTGATAATTTAACGGTTGTAAACCAATGCTATTAAGTAACGACGTTTGAAATTTAAATGTTTGTCCTCTGTCCTACTTTAATAAAACGATGTCGGTAATTTTGTGTAATTTTTTTTAATCTATAATGTTTATTAAGCATGAAGAAAAATACAAGAGAAAATATACAACCCAATTTAAGGTAGTTTCTGTTTTGCGATGGCGATAGGTTTGAAATTGTTTTGTCATAATATATTATAATAGTTGTAGTGTTTGGGTAATGTATTGTAAAAGTGGTTATGGTGGAAGAATATATTATATAGGTGTTTGGTGACATAAATATAAGGTAATTTTAAATGTTCAAAAGTTGTATTGATATTCTATTAGTATTGGATACATATTTATTTTGTTAATGCTCCATAGTATTAAATGTAATAAAAATTAATTAATTAAATAATAAATTAAATAAATGTATTCGATAATAATAATTATAGTAATATATAATTTAAAAATAAGTAAATAAATTAGTAATATAAAATATATTATTAATGGTATTTAATACTTTAGATATATGTTAATAGTACATGATTTTATAATATACAAATAAATAATTTTTACACTTGTAATTGAAAGTTGGCTATTTGGTCAAGCGAATTCAAGATTGTTACACATTCAAGGAGGTTTTAAGTTCAAAACTTGATAGACTGTTGTTAGGGAAAAAAATTGGTGCAATCTCTAGTGACACTTATAGCGACACAAATATATGCGATAATCAAAGTAGCTTTTAGTGACAATTCTAATGACACTTTCGTTTGGTCATTACTTACAAATATATAACACTTCAAAAGTAACATTAGTGACACTTTTAATGACACTCTTTCTCTGTCGTTACAATGTAACATTTACTGACGGTTTTACCAACACTTGGGTAAGTGTCTCAACAAGGCTTAGCGACATCACATATTATGACACTTAGGTAAGTATTGGTATAACAACTAGTGACAAATTTTGTGATATGTTGTAACACTTTTTTCTGTCTTTAAAGACCTATTTTGATATTATCTCTACAAATTGTGAGGATTGATTTGACATTATCTCTACAAATAGGAGGAGATGAAAGTATGGTGAAAAACAAACTAAAAATTCTAAGTTTTGTGATTCACTTTACATCATTTTTTCGAAAATTTCAATTGTAGTATGAGAGTCTTCAACTTTTACTGGTATTTAAGTATTGAGAATAACACCAAAATAAAAACAATAGAAAAGTTATACTATTTTTTTACCCCGCAAACCAAACAGTGGCTAAGGAAAGGAAGTTGGAACAATTCCAGCCAAATGATAAAGAGAAATGCTAGACACACACTTTAAATCACACCCTTGTTTTAAATGGATGTACTTTGTGTTGTGTAAGTGGTGCACAGAAAAGTGTGAAAAGTTCAAACAGTATAGGATACATGCATTTAAAGCATAAGGTGTGATTTGAGGTGTGACTTGAGATGTGTGCCTAACATTTCTCAATGACAGAATCGCAGATTGGTACGTGCGAATTAGCAATCCATTATTTGAGATGATATCGTAAAAATTCAAGGGAGTGGGCAACATTGCTGGCTCCAAAGCCTTGAAATTGTTGAATGGGACCAGAGAGTCTATGGAGAGTGGTTGGCTCTGATTCATTCACATGATTACAAAAAAGATGTTTATGGTTGACATGACCGTGACCTGACATAGGTGAAAAATGGTTGACATTAGCATAGCATCCACACTTTAGCGGGTTAAATAGGTCGTTTAGATGAAAGGGAAAAAAACAGAAAAAAAAAAAAAAAAAAAAAAAAAAATTCTACATAATTTCATTTTTGTGTAGCTAGTTTTAAAATACCCTGCAAAATTTGTTTGTTCTCAAACCAACTTAGAGTATTTATAGTGGGGAAGTGAAACTTAAGACAAATTTAGGTTAAGTTATTGTATAATGTAAGAATTGCTCGCACACATTGAGCCATGTAGGAATGGGGCGGCACAAATTGTGCCGTGTATAATTGGGGCGGCACATGTTGTGCCGTTTGCTTCATGCGGCACATGTTGTGCCATGTGCTTCATGGGTGTGGAAGGCACATCATGTGCAGCGTGCTTGTGTGCGGCACATGTTGTGCCGTTTAGGGTGCTCATAGCTCACCATTTGCCGTTACTCCCTACATTAACTGAAACTTAGTAAAATTTAGTGGTACCACAAAGTTAAGTTTTGATAAGTTCACATATCCTATACATTAGCTGAAAGACCCCGTTGTTAATGACTTTAGCTTAAGTTATACTAAGTTGTCCTACCAAACAATCCCATTGTTGATGCTCTTACATTAGACTTTCAAGAACCAGTTAAATGTGAGAATAGAATTTAACATGATGTATTCCACCAAGGGTAATGCTATGTACACATAAAATGCGTACATAAAGTGTGCACACAAAGATTTGAGTCATTCATTTTGGTGGAGTCCATCCTTGCACACATAGAATCCATCAAAATGAATGACCTGAATCTTTATATGCACATTTTATGTGCACAAATCATTACTCTTTCACCAAATAAGATTAAGGATAAGTCTACTTCTAGGATGCTCTACTATTTGGTGAAAATGGATTCTAATTGTTCATGAAAGAAATAGTTGTTGAAAAAAACAAAGAAGATAAACTAGGACCCATCTGATGAACCAATTGCGTTTGGTGATAAGATTTCCTCTTGTACTAGGAGTTTAATGCAATAATGAGATGCAACCAATGTTTCAATTGTTGATATCTTAGATGGTTTTACCTTTTCAAATGGACATACCATCTAGCTTATGCAAATTATAAAAACAGGTTTGAGTTATCTCAGTTTTATATTTAGGGTTGACATTATGACTAGATTTTTTTTTGATCCAACATAATGTCTAGATTAAGATGCATGTGTTAATTTGTTGTATTTTAAAATCATCCTATAATTAAATTTTATTTTCTAAAATTTGCCCACTATGGTTAGATTTGATTATGGGTGTTAACAGTTTAGTTTGTTTCGGTTTGGTCCAGTTTTCAAACGAACTGATCGATTTTAGTTCGGTTCTGTTTAGTGAAATTTAGTGAAATTTCACAGTTCGATTTGCCTTTTACACTGGAGAAATTCGAATTGGAGTCGATTTGGTCGGTTTCTCTACACCCCTAAGTTTGTTCAAGAGTTTGAGTTCCTCCGCATATGCAACCCAATCTACACCTCACCTATCAGCTCCCAACGATTACGAGGTTGACCATGCCACACTTTATTTTATTTTTATTTTTATTTTTATAACTCTTTATTCTTACATTTTTGGCTCGTAGAAAAAAAGGAAATAAAAGCCAATAATTGAAAATAGGAGTAACCATAAATATTACTAACAAATTTTACCATTTTTCCTAATGCTCCATTTCAAATTTTTTTTTTCTTTTGTGTGTCATTTACAATAATTGCTTTTTGAGACTTTTATTGAAAGTAAGATTCTATCATTCTAGAAATCTTCACGTTTACTTTATTTGCTTTTCATTTCAGTCAGATTTATTAAATATTTAATGTGCATATACACATTCATTCTCCAAGCGAAAAAAAAAAATATATACACATTCATTCTAGTTCTTTCAATATTCATGTACTCAGTTTAACCTTGTTACTTTGACACTTAAATTTGCTTTAAGCTGCATTTACTACGTTGCGTTTGCCATCCTCCATTCCCTTCCTGCAGTATTTTACTACTACATCAATAGTTACAAGTTGTAGAGAAAGAAGGGTGTTAAACTGGAGAAATTTCTAGGTATTTCAAGGGTGCAATGTGACGGTTCTCGTGGAATTTTCTAGTCGAAGGGCAGAGCCACTAGTAGTGTCCGCTGGTACATGTAACATGTGATATTTTAGTCTAATTATAGTTTAGCCTCCCAAATTTGTAATAGAAAAAACAAAATTAGTACAACTGATATTTTAATCTAAATGTAGTCTAGTCCATCCCAAAAATTTGAGAATTTTTTTAGTACTTGTGTTATTTTAGCCCAAATGTAGTCTAGTACACCCTAATTAAGTGTTCCAAACTCAATATGACACCATACCTTGTTGATAAATAGACACCAAAATGTATAAATATTAACCCAAAAAATAAAATTGTTCTTAAATAAACCCAACTTAACATATATCTTATATCAAATATGCATAAATAGACCTCCTCCCCCCGCGGCACAAAAATATATATATATATATATATGCCTCCACCCTTGTTTCAAGCCAATCACAAATGGGTAATTTGGATGGATGACTGTCACGCCCCTAGAACCTCTCATATAATTCTAGAATATGTGGCACGCCATCAAGACTCATCTCAAGTCATTAGAGTTACAATTAAGAAGTTTAAAACACGTTTAGAAAGTAAAAACACATACTAGCAATGACCCTTTCAAAGGTCTGAACATAATCGCCTAGTATGACCCATAAAAAGGTCGGATCCCAAAAGTCTCTTTTTCGTGGATCAACGGATTCCCAAGAGACTCCATTTATATAAAAAAATTTGAATTTAAAATGTTAGGAAAGCATAGAAAAAGTAGTCTTCCAGAGGGCCGGGTTTCGACCGGTCCAAGGGGTCTACTACTTATCCATCATCTTTTCGAAAAGCATTAAATCATGCATAACGAAAAATAAGTTTCAAAAATTTATTGGTATGCCCGGATCTACTACTTATCAACTCTATAAATGTATAGGGATAAAGGACACGAATAATACCTTGTGGTCTTGAACCCAATTCTGAATTCTTCAACTTCCACCAATCTCCTCTAGATGATCCACACCCTTATGTCTCCTATAAATGCTCCCCGGAGTGGCTAGGTTTAGTGGGAACCCAAATAGCGAGGATATATAAGGTTTGGGAAATCCTAAAACAATTTCTACAGCTCTGGGAAAGTAAAAATGATGATTTTTAAACAATACTGTTCGCAGCTGCCCTATTTATAGATTTCCAAAACCGACTTTGAGCTTTCAATCGATCAAACCTTCAATCGATCGAATCAAGTACGATCGATCGAAGCAAGTTCGATCGATCTAAAATTCAATCAATTGAAACTCTTTCATTCAATTGGTTCATCATCCTCATATGCCTCTCTAAGCATCCTGTCGAAACTAAGAGTGGGACCTCCTAGGTTCTTTATTGTTGGCTTAGACCAGTTATTAATTCCCATGATCAAACTCTTGGATCAGCAAAACAGTTAACGTTTATACCACTATAAAACGATAACTACACTCCAACGCAAAAGAACAAATCCTGAAGTGATAACTAGACTTGTATGGAATACTGATGTCCCTCTACCGTCAGCATTCATAATCATTTCAGATAGTCGGATAACTGTTACTGTCAACCTGAATGATGATTACATCTTCCATTCCTTGAGTCCCATTCACCTCTCATGATTACCAAACATGAATTGATAACTACTTATCAACAAGACTGCAGTTCTCAGTAATCGACTTGGTGACATTCTCAAGGGAATACTTACTCTTTATCATAGGGTAGATTCTATCTTGACAATGTGTGTTCACACCCTATGTATATGACATACCCAAGATACCTAGCTGTTGATCTTGCAAGACTTCACTGATTGGTAAGTCAAAGTAGTCACATCCATAGTCTGTGTCCATAATCGTCTCAAGATTGAGAACACTTACCTTATTCAAGTTATGAGTTCCTATTGACTGTTGACTGTTTTATATGTTAATAGGAATCTTGATCGGGAGAGAACAAGTCCTAATTATACGCCTTAACTCACATTTGTTAGCAGTTTTATCCTATTTTTGTATAATTTTACTTCGTTTTCCACTTTTGTCAGGATTTAGAAAAAAGTAAGGATTCCAGGCTAAATGGGGGTAAAAAAGCAAGAAGAAAGAAGCAGAAAAAGCCACTTCGAGCGAGCGGCCCGCTCGCGCGACAGTCCAGCCATTCGCTCGCACGGCCCGCTCGCGCTACCTCCCAGAATTGCGCTCGCACAGCCCGCTCGCGCGATCCGTACAAAAAATATATAATGCGTATTTTGAAGTGCTGAAAATCCCTATTTGGATGAAATTGCCTAATTACGTCCAGAATGCAATTTACAGTAGTTTTAGTGGATTAGGTTTACAAAAACCTTCCTAATCTCTCTACAACTATATATATCTCATTCTAAATCAATTGAGGGGCTACACACATTAATTCATACATCACCTTTGAAGGCAAGAGGAAGGAGAAGATCTAGCTTGAAGGTCTCTAATGACAACCAACTCAATATTCATGCTTTCATCAACCATGTGCAACTAAACTTCTATTCTAGGGTTTCAATGAAACCCTAGCTATGTAAAGGGGGAATTTTATGCTTTCTGATTTTAGGATTTTATGTATTGGGTAGTAATTGTATGTTGGTGGAAAATTTATATAATTTAGATTTTTCCTTATGCTTATTGAACTTAGTAGTCCTTGATTTCTGTGATTGATAGGAGTATTTACATACAATATTGCTTATGTGATTACGATGTTTATGTCTTTTATAATTCATGCTTAGAAAAGATGAGTTATGCTACACCCTAGTTATAGGTAGATAATTCATGTGAACCGAAGATGAGTTATGCTTAGATTAAACTAGTGATATCTTCTTGTTGATACTATTGGGCTTGTAGCTACGATAGATCGTGACTATCCCATCATAGAACTTGAAATAGAAAGTATAGACCTCCGATGCATAATTAGTGGTGGATTTGCAATCCTAGATCTCATCCACTCATACATAAACAATCTTAAATTTTACAATAGTTTACTTAGAGTTAATCTTAATATTCTATTTCCATAATTCATAGTTCAATTTCATTTAATTTCATAGTTTAATTAATAATAGGATTTAAAACAACCAATCAAAACTCCGTTTTTCAATAGCTAATTAGATTTAGGTTTTATTAATTAAAGGATAAAAATAAACAATCTCTGTGGGTTCAACCTTTACTTCCACACTACAAATCTTAAGAAAGTAAAGCATACTTTTCATCTTGATTTTGACGAGATCAAATCTCATGGTCCGTCAATGCACTATAAGCACTAGCATATTAACTAAGAGTCATACTTTAGTGATTGAGATTCATCACTCCATCCAATGGTAGTTAATAATGCTATAGTGTATTCCTGATGAGATATCCAATCTCATCATCCACTGTGACAAGTTCTAAATATCAAATAATAGTAATTCATATCTCACTTGTATATATCTCATACATACACAAATTACCTACTATGATACTTAAGGATTACAAACAATCATCTTATGAAACATACACAATGAAATGTATAAATGATATCCATATATAAAATGCCAAATGTCACATACATATAGACCGGGCTTAAGGGCACAATCCCAATAGAAGATCCCTCTGCACAAGGACTTCCCAGCAGGGCTCCTTCGATCGGTCCATCAGACCATTTCGACCGGTCGAATACCCCTTTGGGAGACTACTCTTTCTATACTTTCCTAAGGTTTTAAATTTGAACTTTTTACATAAATGGGGTCACTTAGGACTCCTTTGATCCATGGAAAAGAGACTTTTGGGATCCGACCTTTTTACATATCATATTAGGCGATTGTGTTCGGACCTATGAAAGGGTCAGTGCTAGTATGTGTTGTTACTTTCTAAACTTGTTTTAAACTTGTTAATTGGAACTCTAATGACTTGAGATGAGCCTTGGTGACGTGACACGTGTCCTAGAATTATATGAGTGGTTCAAGGGTGTGACATTTATTGGTATCAGAGCAATAGGCTAGGAACTTACGTGCGAGAGATGATGACTTGAGGGTATGCGTTAATGATGAGAACAATGCATATAAGTAATTGTTTCTATGTTGCGATATTAGAACATAATTGTTGCATTTTATATTGGCATAGCACGCATAGTATTTATGCAAAATTGATTGACATGTAATATGTTGATTCGAACCGGGAATGCTCACCTCACTCCAGGATGGATCATTTGGAGAATGAGGTGAGTAGTTTTGTAAGGGCTGTTAGTGATCGTGTACCAACGGGTGAAACGAAACATGGAAACCCACAACCACAACCATGGGCATAGTGAGGGGTTATTGAGCAATTTTATGAAAGGAAACCGAATTAGTTTCACGGGGTCCCGGATCCATCACAAGCTGATAATTGGGTGATGGACATGAATCGGATCTTATAACACTCACATATGTGTTATTACATTTCATTACATTACCATGCATGATAATGTGATGTATTGTGCATTTTTGGCACATGTTTGGGTGAGTTTTAACTCACGAGTCGAATTGGGTGTCTGTGTTAAAGAACCCTCTGAGACAGTGTGAAGTGAATGTTTTGATGTTGTGACGTCTCTCCGAGTATGAGGCGGTCACAGTAGAATACCTTAAGTGTTTATCTGGAATTAAATGTTTACCTGCGTATTTCTATATCTGTATTTATTTCTGACTTAGAATTTATATCTGGTGTTAATTTTAGCATCCTGGTGAGGACGAGTTGACACGCTATTAATTTGGTAGGCTAATTAGCAACTTCGAAAAAGTCATATAAGAATTTGCATTTTAGCAACCAAACGGAACTTAGTCAGAAACTATTGAGGTTTCACTTGTAAAGTTATGAATTAGCTGTGTAGAAAGTTTTAGAGACTAATTAGGAGTTTTGAAAATTCGTGGGGAGGTAAACGTAATTCTCGAGAGTTTTTGCCTATATATAGATAAAGATGAGTTGAGATATTTCACAAAGTTTACAACCTAAGTTTCAAAAAGAGGCCAAAAGGAGATTTGATTGCTTAGAGCTTTGCGACGCCAATCCACAACTTTCTGTCCGTCTGTTTTCTTCTAGATTTCATATTCGAGCTCCCCGAGGTAAGAGCTTCGTTTTGATATCTATTAGGGCATGTTTGGCTAAGTTTTTCAAAAAGTCATTTTCTAGAAATTTTCATAAAAATTGATAATCGGATTTCTGATCGATAGGAATTGTACTAGACAGACTTCTGCACGTTCTTTGTGCACGGGTTTTCTTTGGATTGAATTATAGGAGCATTTTTCGGAGGTGAGTGATTCAACTATGTATTTTGGAATGATTCCTTGACATGTATTCATGTTTTATATGAAAAGCATGCGTTAGTTGTAGAGATATTTTATGCAGTTCATGTTGGGCATTTATATTGTTAAGTAGGCCCAATAGCATGGTGACATGCTTCGTTTACTGCGTGAATGGTGATATGTATTTGAGCATGTTGAGTTGCTTATTTGGGTCAGAAGGAGCATGTGGTCACTAAGCCATTTTGTGGAGCTGATATAGGCATTAATGTCGCACGATTGAAGAGAAAAATCATGGGTCTTACCCTTTTGCGTGGACTTATTGGCGAGGAGTCGCAGATTGGGAGTATGAAATGTGCATGCGAGTCTCCCGCGACTAGTATGAAATGTAGAGATGTGAATGCGGGCATGTTTATCATTCATGTGCATTTCTTGTTTTATTCACTAAACTTTAGCTTAAACAAATCGAATATGTGTGGTTATTCAAATAACCATTGCAGGTATTAATGCTGGCGAGGAATCTCAGAAGTAAGCATGTGGGTTTGGGAGTTACTTAGAAGGCAACTTGAATGTCGATCTTGTAGTTTTGGGACAATAGACATGTTGCAATAAGGATTTTATAACCTTTTTGCTATGTTTAGTTTGGGATCGTAGAACGGATTAGAAATGTTGTAATAGGTTGTAACCTCTTGTAATTATGTTTTAGTAATGTTTTATTACAGTTAAGATTACTTTAAAATGAGTTTGGTAGGTGTGTTTAATCCCTAGTTGTTTTAGAAAAGCTTTTGAACTTGAAATGCTGCAGAAAAGGAACTGCTGCCATAAAGCAGTCGACTGGAAGAGGGCCCAGTCGACTGGACCCCTATTTTAAAGGACTTTTCACTTTGGTTTTCAGGATTTCAGTCGATTGATCCCCAGGATCCAGTCGACTGGTTTCTGCACGAAAAACATACATTCTGCTGGATGAATTCAGTTAACCGGAAAATCCCCTAGTCGACTAAAAATTTTAGGCATCAGTCGATTGGACCGAGGGTCAGTCGATTGAAGGTGGCTGTTGGGAACTTCTGATTTCTCTGTGATTGATGGATCAGTCGACTGGATGTCCTACCCAGTCGACTGGATTGCTTGTTTTCAATGTGTTGTTTTATTCCGCTACATGTGTTCTTCAAACTAATTTTTGAGAACGTTAATGAAT
Organism: Hydrangea macrophylla; assembly: GCA_033977485.1. Taxonomy (NCBI): domain Eukaryota; kingdom Viridiplantae; phylum Streptophyta; class Magnoliopsida; order Cornales; family Hydrangeaceae; genus Hydrangea; species Hydrangea macrophylla. The sequence continues at coordinate 98,917,389 of CM066985.1, forward strand.
TGGTTTAGCCTCGGTGGCGTGTCACGGGCTTCGGTTATGCTATTGTGGGACCGGACTATGACAGATCTTTCGAGTGGTGGAGTGTATAGATGGTGAAAAGATAATGTGTGCTACCGATACTTTGATGGGTGAAACCCAAAATTGTTGGACAAATTTAATTGCACAAGGAACATCGAAGACGTGGGACGAGTTTAGGAAGGTTTTCTACAAGCTGTACTTTCCGGCATCGGCCAAGGTACAGTTGGGTTGAGAATTCACTAATCTCCAACAAGGGGATATGACTGTTAATGAATATGTTGCCAAGTATAACAGTTTGCTTCGATTCGGCCAATACACCTACTCAATTTCTCTCATCTGTTATATTATGTGATGAATTAGAGTACATTCCCATTGTACATGAGAATGTACAGAAAAATGTGGTAGATCTATTAAGGAACACCATAATCTAAAAGCATGAACGGTACTTTTACAAATCTTCACACGACCTCATTCAAGTGATAGCACCAAAGTAATTTTGCAAACAATAATGATAGGTGCACAACGAATTGCACAAACATGCAGTACAGGGTTGAACCTTGTGTTGAAAAGCATATACATACCTTTTTGTGTGTACATGCTTTTCAACACAAGGTCCAACTATGTGTTACACGTTTGTACAATTCATTATGCATTTCGTTGTGCACCTATCATTACTCTTTTGCAAAAGACCTTAAAAAAATACCTCAGTGCCCTCATTGCAAAATTACTTTAATCCATTTAGATTTTAGCAAAATTCTATTCTAATACCATCATAGAATAGGATAGCAAGCCCGTTAAGCAATTATTTGGAGAACAATTAAAAACCCGTTTGAGTCAACTGAAATATTAAGTGATTATTTATTAACTGATAAAATATTAAGCTACTTTTTTTAGTTTAATTTTTCAACTGATTTATTTAAGTGCTAAAATTTTTAAACTTACAATAATCACTGAAAATGTTACCTAAAGGAGTGACTTTGCTTTCCTATCAACACAACATTTTAGATTCAGCAAAAAAAAAAAAAAAAAAAAAAAAAAAAACACAACATTTTAGATTATAAAAAGACATTAGATTCAATTTTGGACCTTTCCGTACTTGTGATTTTAATACATTTTTGCTTTATTCTATTTCTAATGGAAAACCACGCCTTGAGTTATTAATGGGTGAAAATCGAAGAACTTCGAGGTTCATAAACCTATGCATTTAAAATAAAATAAAAATGCTACTACCGGTCTAGGGTAAGCTGTTTTGTTTTTCAAAATGTGTCTTTTTATCCTAACATTTGTAGATGTGGGCAAGTTATTATGCCCATCATAGGATACATGAACCCTAGTTGCTTATAGAGATCTATATTTTTATTGTAAATTTTTTTCTCTAATAATAATTTCCTCCTTTATTGAGTAGCTAAACCTAAATGAAAAGTCTCTTGTACGTATGTATAATAGAATTAAGTTCAGTTGCAATCTCGTTTTAACATGGTTTATAAAAATTAGCATTATGTTAGTATTATTTATTTAAGAAAATCTTCGTATTTTTACCTTCTCAAACGACCCCAAGAATTTGGACACTGGATCTATTGAGGGACAGAGGAAGGCCCCCCAGATTAAATTAAAAAAAAAAAAAGAAGAAAGAAGAAAAAATTCCTATCAGACCTAAAATTTTTTATTTTTTATTTTTACACTCAATCGGTCACCCTAGTGAAACTTCCTAATTACGCCCTACTAAGCCTCTCAATTTCATATTTTTGCATCCGGCCCTGCTAAGAAGGATTGCTTCTATCGTGTTTGATGGATTTGCATTGATCAAAGTGTTTAACCTATCACTCTAAATTAACATTGCCTACTTGAAAAGTAAAAATAGAAAAAATTGATTAAAGTGCAACTTGTAGTCACTTGACATTAATCCTATAATCCACAAGAACAAAAATTCATATAAAAGTTTATATAGATAGGGAAATAGATATATATATATATACATATGTGTGTGTGTGTATGTAGATATAACCCGTGCCTGAAAACACTATGGAACAACTCTAACTATGTGTTTAGAAAATGTTGTTCTAACTATGCCAAAATTAAGGGCACGAGTTCCTTTAATTTTACCAGCTCGGTTATATAATTTTCATTTATCTCATGATCTTTGTCCACCAATCTCTTTTCCACTTCATCCAAAGCTTAAATATTTCAAACCAATCTTGATTTCCTCCAACATTGATTTTAGGATTTTAAGTGCTTAAAATTGTTTGCTTCAACGATATTAGTGTGTATATGTTATGAACACTTAAAAAATATCTTGGAATAATATACATTAAGAATTAATTTGAAAACATACATGGAAAGTATTCTGAAAGGTGGCCACAGGTGATGACCGAAAGAGCTAAAGAGAATATTACTATGAATAATCAAGCAATTAGTTCGAGAAATAAGCAAAAGAGCAAGCGAGGGAGAGATGAAGAAGTCTAGGGGAAGAAGATATAATGAATTGAAAACAATAGGGACAGATTGGCGTGGATGATTAGGATATATTCGAATTTCTGAATTGATTATAGGAGTTTCCATTTATTGATTTAGAGTAATATATTTAAGATTTATTTCAGTAATTTATTTCAGATTTTCATTTTGTGAATGTCTATTTATTACATGAATAAACACATTTTTGGATAGAATCAATACACATATGCCTTCCACTTATTACTTGAGTAAACACCGATCGAATGTATACGTTGGCATAATAGATAGAAAAATGGCTCGCCTTGCCCGATTGGTGCCGGGCAAGCCTGGGCTTGGGGGTATTGGAAAAATTGTTGAAGTAACCAGGAGAGGGCTGGAGATGACTTGCCACCAGGCTGGGCTTGGAAATTGAGGAACCTAAAGTCCCCCCAAGGCCCTAGGAGTACTTCTGGCTTTTAGAGTGTTTAATTTTCATAAAATAAAATACATGATAAACATAGAAATTAATTTAATAGTTAACCATTTACTTGTTAGTTTCAATTGTCAAATGAAATAAAAACACATTTAGTGTACAAATATTTTATAAGGTTAATTGAATTGAGTGATTCTGAAAGTAAAAATATGCTATACATGTATTCCGTTAAATTGAATCATTTAAGTGACTTTATAAAGCAACACAAATTGAATTGAGTCACTAGGAAAGTAACTTAAATTGAATTAAGTAATTTGGAAAGTAACATAAATTGAAAGGGGGCCACTCGGGCTTTGGCGGGCTTGTTTAGTAGGCAGGGTGAGCCCAAGACTATTTTTGGGGCTTGGACATTGGGCTCGAGCTTTCGTACCAGGCTTTGAATGGAGGAGCCCATAGCTCGCCTAAAAGTTAATGAGCTTGGGCGGGCCTAGCCCGAGACACGGGCAGGGCTTTACGCTCATTTTTCGAAACGGGCTTTTTCAGGTCACTCACGATCCTGGACCATTTTTCCATACCTAATTAAAAATTTTATTACGTGAAATTCCATCTATGCAACTAACCACACGCACTAAAATACTTAATTCTATAATTTCTATCCTAGTCGACACACACCTAAATGATTTATACTATAGTCTATAGTTATATTTTATATATATACAGTCAGACTCTAAAGATGGCACCCTCTCTTTATTAAAGAGAGAGCCTCTGTTTTGGCCGTCGGATCGTATTTTCATTAATAAAAATTTTGTCATTTCATAGTTTTTAAATACGATCTGACGGCCAAAACAGAGCCATCTTTAGAAAATCTTTGTATATATATATATGTACACACATATTCACATGTCATTTTGGCTGGTTATGCCATATCTTATTTTGGTGCATCATTGGTAATGATCTAGTTAGATCTTAAAACATGTGGTGTTTTTTTTTTTTTTTTTTTTTCACTAAAGGAGGAACATGGATTGTGTTCTCATAATATGGAAGAATGACTAGTCTTACTCTATAGGACCTACCTTCCAAAAAGGACTCATGTCACAACTTCTGGCTCATAGAAAACATTGCATATCCATGTGAATTTGTTTAAAACTCTCCTAAAAAAGTGAAACTTGAGTTATTCCTTCTCTACTTAATTTTTTAGGCCTCCAATGAGACTAAACCAGCCTCTTCAATGTTTTGTCGGTATAATGTTATATTTTTTTAAATTTTAATCTTAAATTCTTAATCCAAATGATATGGTGATGGAGTTCATTGACAATAAAGATGGACCACTTCAACATCATCTAATTAAAATTCAATAAATCCACTGTCATATCATTTAGAATAAAGATTTGAGATTAAAATTTGATAAGAAATAACATTACTCGTTTTGTAAATATGCCAAATGGCAATAAAATGTCCTTTCCCGCACCTAAACTCATGACATGTGGGAAGAAAAATTTTACGAGGTCATTGTCACACGTGGCCCTAGCCAATTGGCATATCGAAGTTGATTAATCATCGATATGGATACTCATGGATTTCATGAAATACAATGGCGAGACAATAGGTTTCTCACTTAGGAGTGAAAGTGTAAAATCACCCATAGCTCCATAATACAAATTTACACGTGGCACATTCCAAAAGGCCCCAATGCATTGTCAAAATATTTTTCAAAATTCTAGTGTCTATAATCATCCCATTTCTTTTAAAAATTTACCCCCAAAAAAAAATATTCATTATAACGGTTATTTTGCTAATAGGGTATATCACAATTTAATCAAAACTCTTTATTTATCTACCTATATCTCTATTTTTAGGAAAAAATTCACCCACTTAAAAACAAATCTTAAATTTATTGCTACGGTATTTTTTATGACGTGATATTTACTCAGCCTAAAGAAGGTTTTTAATGAAAAATCGAGAGGAAAAAACAAAAAGGGAAAATGAAAATTGCATTTGTACATAACAAAGGTTGAGCCTCATTTTGGGCCCAAGACGCCAAGTGGATGATCATATACCCATTCATATCGCTTAGTGCGGTGACTAATATGGCCATGTGGCCCAATTACATGAGGCGCCCAAAAATATGATGGGGAAGGTAATGATATCCAAATACCACTACCAATAGTTTTTCCCTAAAAAAATAAACTTTTTTTTTTTTAATTATTTTCAGTGGGTTCAAATGACACAATTAGAAATTTCATGATCCACAAATGTTGGTTAAAATGACAGATCATGGAATTTTTTGTTATACTTAGATATTTTTAGAGTAATACTTGGGGCACAATCAAACACACAATTTTTAGGACACAACCTAATTAATGTGTCTATCTCTCTCCTGTGTCATTGTGGGGTCCAGTGACATCACAGGAGAGAGATAGACACATTAATTGAGTTGTGTCCCAAAAATTATGTATTTAGTTGTGCCCCAAGTTTTACTCATATTTTTAAGAATATACAGGAGCATATTTTTTTTCTTTTATTTTACTGAAAATTAAAAGCTTAATCCAAGGGCTACCAGGTTTTTTTTTTTTTTTTCCATACATAGTTATATTATTGGGTTACAAGTGCATATTAGCATGACCCACACAGCTGTTGGATTAATGACGAAAATATGCAATGTAGTCCACATTTGTGTGTGTGTGTGTGTGGGTGGGTGGGGGGAGAATACAATGTACAAAATTTTGATGAAAGTAGTCAATTTTCATTTAATGCCTTAGGCCATGGTAGCTTATTCATTACCCTATCTAAAGGTCATGTCATGTCTAACAGGTTCCACCTAGTTCAGTTGGGTTGTGACTTGGAAGCTCTTAGACTCTTAGGCTATGTTTGGAGAGCCGGATAAAGTTTGGGATTGGATAATTTTTATTTAATTCTGTGTTTGGTGGTGTTATAGGATAAGATTAAATAGTTTTAAAGAGGCTTTTTATCCAATAGAGTTTGGGATAAATTTATACCAAATAGGAGGCGGTATTAGGTGTGGAATAAGGGAGGGATAATTCTTGGGAATTTTTTTTTTCTTCTTTTTAGAAAAAAAATTTTCCCAGATTTGCTGCGTTTTTTTTTTCAGATCTATTTTTTCCAGGGTTGCTTTTTTATTTCTTTTTCTTTTTCTTTTTCTCAGAATTATTTGTTTTTTTTAGACTTTCTTTTTAAAAAGAAATCAGCAGGTTTTTTTTTTTTTTTTTTTCCAGATCTCATTTTTTTTTGTGCGTGTTAAAAAGCAATAATTTAATTATTATCCGGAACGATCAAACACAAGATTAGGACAAAAGAGCTTATCCAATAGTTTTATTCAGCAAGTTTCAAACACATGACAACATAACAGCTAACTCGACAGGATTACTAATCCAATCCAATCCTACTTTAATTATCCTGCCAAATCCGACAGTTTTATCCGGCCCGCCAAACGAGACCTTAGGCTTTATCTGGCTCGCGAAATTAAGGAAGAGAGAGAGAGAGAGAGAGAGAGAGAGAGAGAGAGAGAGAGAGAAACAAATTCTCTTGTGTTTTTCCCTTTGTTTTTCTTCATTCTTAAGTTATATTAAAAGTTCAAAAATTTTAAAATATTGTCTTAATATCTTAAGAAATAAAGGAGGAAAGTAACTCACAAAATCGATATACTTTGAATTTATTTTCTATTGTGTTTTTTTTCCTCACTATTTTCCTCAAAAACCAAACAAAGGAAAAGATCTTTTCTTTTCATTTCCCTCACAAACTTTATGATCCAAATAGAGACTTAGTCATGACAGTTCCCATTAAAATGTAGATCGCAAATACTCGAAGTGATATTTAATTTTAGTCACTTGATAAAAAAAAATACCACAATACTATTTGTCAAATTGTCTCATATATATATGAGAGCATCTTGGAGACATTTCTAATGATAATAACTGGATTGTGAAAATTTTAATTTACACATTAAAAAAAATTGTACTACTTACTCAAGAATTCCGCACATCTCTTTGCTTATGTTGATACCTTTTGAAAAAAAAAAAAAAAAGAAAGAAAGAGATTGTGTTCAAATGTCACACATGTCCAAGAAAAGCCCAGCATATCATGGTAAAATTATTTGATAAGCCATGCATGATGTCTTGTGGAGCCCATCTAAATTGAGAACATGGTTTGCATCCATGAGGGCACCTTAACAACCCATCACACAAGGCATTTTGAGAGGCCCATCATATATATATATATATATATATATTCATATATACATGTGTGTCTATTATCATTTCGTGTTATTCTTTGTTTGGCTTCAATATCTCAAGTACTCAATCACTAGAAACACCAAACAAAGAGAGCGACACATCCACGTATTTCCATTTGAAACCCTAGAAAAAAGAGGTTTGGATATAAAACACAAAGTGGCATTGTGAGCAAAGGATCACGGGGGACCCTTCAATTTATATGTTCCTTTGAACTATGTGCTATGATATATATCAAAACACAATTTTATAGTGCTTAGTACACGTGATTTGATTCCCTTAGTTTTAAGTGAAAATAATTTGGTAGGCCCCAAAGAAAATGTTGTCAAAAGTACGTAAATCAATTAATATCAACCATTCTAGTCATGCATGCAGTTTGACACTCTATTTCTTTTCGTTTTTGAGTAGTGGGTTTGTGTGATAACATAAGTGTCAAGTTTTTGTGTAGTGGTTTTGTGTGATAATATAAGTGTCAAAGATTGAAAAAAGCGAGAAGGATTCGAACTCCGATCATCAGCATGATATATATGGAGCGCCCTTCTACAGTTCTACCAACTTGCTAATCTGTTGCTCTTGATTCAATTTTGTATCCTTAATTATTACTCATTTCTCTTTTTTAAACTCATGCCCTTTAAATGAAAAGACACTAGAGCCCCTTTTTGGTTCACAATTTTTTAACAAAAAAAGTTGTAAAAATTCTAATTATTCAAATGACAAATGGTCACGGTTTTCTAAATAATTACTTTTCAGTGATTGTTACGCCCAAATGAGCAATTTCAAAAGACTTTTGATTAGCTTTGAACTCATGCGTTCGGAAGGCTAAAGCCATGTGTAGGTTGGGGTGGGGGTGGACATGAACAGAGCCGCTCAATAAGGGCTGGAAGTTTGGCTCGATTAAGACTAGGCTCGGCTCGCTCATTTGAGCTTGTGAACACAATCGACTAAAGCTCGCGAGCAAGCCTGAAAAACCTCGTTAATAGATTTGATAAAGAGCTTGTATAGTGAATTTTGTATATATATTTATTATAAAACTATATAATTTTAGAGAAAATGTGATAAATCTTGATAAATGACTGATTTATCATTAAACTATATAGTTTTAAAGGACGCGCAAAAAAGCTCGTTAAAAAGCTCGCGAGATAGCTCGCGATCACTTGAAAGCTCGGCTCATTTGAGCTCGCGAACTCGTGAAAAAGCTCGGTTCGGCTCGGCTCAACTCATGTCCACCCCCAATTGGGGTAGATTGTAGCACTTCAATAAACCAGATTTTTATCTTTTCACGTGTAATATTCTGACAAATTATAGTTCAATCCACACCTTTACTTCTCTCTCTCTCTCTCTCTCTATATATATATATATATATATAACAGTAAGGCTTTTAAGTGAACAGAATTGACTTAACGTATCCAGTGAACATGTTTTTTTTTTTTTACTAAAAAACCCGCGAGTCAGCGAGGCACGTGGGTCAGCAGGCCCGTCCGTGGGTATTTTTAGGCAATATATATATATATATATATATGTTCACTGGATAATTCACTCAACCCTGTTCACTTAAGAGTCTGACCGTATATATATATATATACGGTCAGACTCTTAAGTGAACAGTGATGAGTGAACTTACCCAGTGAACATGTTATGTATATATACGATCAGGTTCTTAAGTGAACAGAGTTGAGTGAACTTACCCAATGAACATGTTTTGTTTTTATCTAAGTTAGATGGTCCAATAGAAAAGGCATCGGTCCAAAGAATGAATCTCTAAGCAAAACCCATGTTCATTTCGCATGTGTCTTTGGGCCCTTGTGTGAGCCCCTATTACGGTCTCATTTGCCCATTTATGAGGCTTTTACCTCGTTTTTATTTTTATTTTTATTTGAATCATTTGGTATAATGATCTCGTGTAAAGATATATGCGTGAGAACCCGGAGGAGGAGCAAGATTCGAACATTGCTAAGACCGTGACATTGAGAGTTTTTTTTTTACTAAAGTTAGCTAAGCGTTTGTTTTGGTTTTAATGGCCCAATAAAACCGTGACTTTGAACACTACAACCGTGTAATTTGGTTCAGCGTTCAATGGGTCAAAAAGCTGGCTACTCTGTGGGGGTTTTCTTAGGAATAGCCCAAAAAAAGCCCATGATAGGAAACTTGGCCCTCTAACTTGTCACTCTGTATCCTCTATCAAAAAGTCCTCTGGGCCTTGAGGCCCTTGACTAGATATCATTGAGAAACTCGAACGTTGTCTAGGAAAACAGACAAGTCACCCCATCCAATATGTTGACTTTCCGTTGTTTATTAAAGAAGCTCGAAATTTAAATTTGAATTTGGTTTGTTTATTAGCTGAGTGGAGCTTTTATCGAACATTTTTGTGAGGGCTTGTTTATGTTTAGTTTGGCCCCTATGTGGGTTTTTAAAGTAGCTTATGAAATTTATTATTAAGTTGTTCAATAATTTTGTACAAGTGACACATTACTCTTCACAAAATATATCATGAAACCAAAAATCAACATTGAGCTTTTAAGAGCTCCATTCTAGAACTTTTAAAAGCTCCCCAAAAAAAGCCTTACGTTCAATTTTTGCAAAGCTCATAAACTAGTTATCAAATGAATTAACATAAAGTTGTGCTTTAAAAAAAGAAAAGCACCAAAATAGGGGTCAAACTAAGCCTTAGTGGTTCCGCTTGTATATTACATATTGTACTACGAATATTTTAGATGTGCAAGTAGGGTGTATACAACCTGAGTCATTCAATAACTCATTGCGAACATGATTGAAAAGGACTCGGCTCATATTCGTTGAGTAATAAATAAGTCATGCTCAAGTCAGGATTTCAGGCTCATTTATTAAACAAGCCAATGTCAAATATATAGGAGTTCAACTCGATAGTGTTATATGCTAAATATAAGAAATGAACAATATTACTGAATAAGTGCACTCGTCACAATTCTTTGGGTTACGTCGTGGACTCGGTAGGTCTCTTTAAGACATTTTGCGACTCTGCCAAAAGAGTGTAAGCAATTCCTCAATATTAAACAAGTCAAGCTCAAACATTCATGAGTTCGACTTGATAGTGTTGAATACTGAATATAAGAAAAGAACAGCATTACTGTATCAGTGCATTCGTCACAATTCTTTGAGTTGAGTCACAAACTCGGTCGCTCTCTTTAAGACGTTTTGCGGCTCTGTTCAAAGTATGCAAGCAGTTTCACAATATTGCCACGTTGTCTCCAAAATTAATTAATTCAGGATCACCTCTAACTCAGTCTCTCTTGCACATCAAGAGACTGGTTGGTATGCTAAACACATTTTCTGACTTGATGCTCAAAAACTTAGGAAACGAATTAACTCAATCTCTATTTTCTGAAAATCGAAACAAAAAACTACTCACTGTATTTAATTCTGCAGAACTATGTTGCTCTAATTCTTTATGTATCTCTTAAAAATGCTAGGACAAACATTAGTTTTTATATTAGAAATATACAAGTTAGTCTTTGAGTATAGGGTCAATATATATTTAGTACCTTTGACTTTCCTATGTTGTAAAATCATCCTTAATTCGTGTTCTAACTTAAAAATTGATCCTTTTCCCCAATTCATCATTATTCATGTTTTAATGACGAATATACCCTTAACAGTGTATATATAAAGATATTTATATATACACATATATATATATATATATGTAGTAATCAATTTACATTAATTAGGAGAGAAATGATTTCCTAAAATATGGTTGTGAACAGTGCATTCCCTAAATCATAGCAATTTTTCTATCTCTCTTTAGAGTTTGTTTACTGCAATACCCATTTCTCTGAGGCTGTGAGGATTTATTCGAACAATAAAATCAAACGATTGGGAGCCAGATCGTGTAATGGCGAGGCAACTATGAGGCTGTGCAAACAGGGGCGGAGCCAGGAATTTTGGCCAGGGGGGGCCTAGGCTATACGGGGGTTCGGGGGCAGCGCCCTCAAAAAAAAATTTTTGGGGTCTATTCATACATAATTGACAAGTTTTTTAGGGTCTACTTGTCTATAATTGTGATTTTTTTGGGGATATGCTTATAATATAAGTCTATTTTGTGACACGTAAATATTATATAGTGTCTTTCAAAATTTTAAGGGGGTCTAGTTCTAAAACGCATAAAATTATCACACTAAAAGTGTAATTTTTAAAATTTTAGGCGCATTTCTTTTGAGTTGTATATACCGGTATATCAATATATATGTAGTTGATAGCACTAAATTGGGCCTTGGACCCCTTTGAGGGCCTAAACATAATTTGAGGGGGGGCCTAAACATAGTTGAGGGGGGGCCTAAATGTAAAATACTAAAAAAATTTAGACTAAAATTTTAATTTTCAAAATCTCAGGGGGGGCCTGGGCCCCCCCCCTGGTCCTACACTGCCTCCGCCCCTGTGTGCAAAGGTTGCTTTTTGGGTCATGGGTTGCTTTCAACGGGTGAAGGCTGGGGTCTTTTTCTGGTTTGGGTGTTTGCTGCTCAAATTTGAATGGTGAGGAGTAATGGGGAGTTCATTGGGCTGATCGTAGTTTTTTTGCATCTCCTTCTCAGTGAGGCTGTGTTTCTCGGACCAGCATTGAGTGTGATTTTGGGTTACTTTTTTGTTCTTTTTCTGCGGGTTATTTTGTTTGGGCTGTGTTTTAATCGACTTAAAGGGGTGATCGGGCATTCATCAATCGCGCCATTAAAAATCAGGAAAGGGGCAATATTAATGTAAGGAGCCATTTGGGTGATGGGTTGTGGCTCATTTCGAGAGATTGATGTAGAATTTAAAGAAACAATCCTATCAAAAGTATTACTCCGTACCTTTTTTTGAAGTTACCAAAAAATGGTTATTAGTCTCAAATTGATTGTACATATTGTTCATCATCATCATCATCATCATCATCATTATCATATTGGTCTGATTCATATGGAGATTGGGGTTGAGATGGTAGTATGTAGTCATCGATATATTTGTTTTAATTTGGTTAGAAAAAAAAGCTGAGAAATTTCTCACTGCACTAGATAAAAAGGGTGAGAAATTTGTTTTTTTTTTTTTTTTTTTTGTGAAAAATTTCCTCATCAAATACGTTAAAAAATGCGAGAAATTTCTCACTGTAATAGATTAAAAGGGTGAGAAAATTCTTTTTATTTGGTGAGAAATTTCTCATCAAATATGTTTAAAAAGGTGAGAAATTTTTCACTGTAATAGATAAAATTTCTTTGTTAATTCTCTCTCTCTCTCTCTCTCTCTATATATATATATATATGTATAACAAATCAGGATTTTGAATTTAAAAACCCTGATTTATGGGAGTTGGATTATTTATTAATTTTCTCATTTAATTTTCTCTCTTTATATATATATATATATATCACAAATCTGGGTTTTGAAATTTATGGAAGTAGGGGTATTTGGGTCCTCAAAATAAGTGAGGGACTAATTTTTAAGTTGACTTATAAAATGGATCAATTTCTAGATACAGATGCAATAAAGGACTAAAATCTAAAAGACCCTTTTTATATATTATGTGCTTTGGGCTTTTAATGATCCATAAAGTTTGGCCTTTATTACAACATAAATGGGCTGACCGTTACTAAACGTTAATTGGGAAATAAAAATATGTGGAAAATTGAAAAAGTTTTCTGTTCAGGCTTTTTGTATCAAACAATTTATAGTAACTTTTCCTCTCTTTTTCCAATTACACATTCACTGCTGCAATAGGTAGTACTTGTGAGAATGTTTGAATAAAGTTGGTCAGCAGGCCGGTTTTGAGATGATAAAAATTATCCGAGGCCTCAAGTGAACTTTTAAAGGGGTTTTAAAAATGAGGCCTTTATACTAAATTTTATAGAAATTAGGTAGAAATTAGAAGAAAATATGCCTAAAATTGATAAGTTTCATAGAAATTAGGAAGAAATTAGGCCTGAAATGATAAGTTTAATAGAAATTATGAAAAAATTAGAAAAAACAAAAATTAGACCTAAAAATTATAAAATTTGAGGCCTAAAGTGGCCGATTGGCTCGCTTGTGCCAAGGGCCGACCCTGTTGGAAAGTACGATTGTGAAAAAATTAGTGAACAGGGCTTGTATACTAGTTTGTTTATGTAGATATGAAATAAATTACACAGTTGTAAAGGATAAATGAATTCGGCTAGTTTAAACGAATCAAGGTCAAGTCTAGATAAAATGCTATTGAGCAAACTATAGTTTATACAAGGCTCGTTTAATAAACAAGCGAAACTCTTTATCAAAACAAAAAAAAAAAAGCCAAGCTCAAGCATACCGGATCTCGGCTTATATTTGTTTGTTTAATAAACAAACAAAGCTCAAGCATGAATTTTAGACTCGTTTAACAAATAAACCAAACTCAAGCATACATGAGTTTGGTTTAGTTCGGTTCGTTTACCCTACACGACATTAAGCCATATCAGTTTCAAGTGCCAAACAAGGCTTTAACAAGCTTTTATTTCTGTTGAGTTAGTGAAAATTCAGATTTCGCTAGCTTTATTTCTCTCGCCTCTGATCTCTTTCGTATGCACGTAATGCTTATCCCTAATGTGGCAAAATGAGATTTCCATTGTGGTACAGGAAAGCAATTTTAACTATTTTGATACTTTATGTACTTGGGATGATGGAGGTCAACAGTGGAGGCTCACTTTTGTTTACGGATGCCCAACTTTCAATGAAAGACGCATCCTTTGGAACCATTTATGCTCCATTTCTGCCAACAATGACACTCCTTGGATGTGTTTAGGAGATGTTAATGATATCTTTAGCAATGAGGAAAAGGAAGGCAAGAGACAGAAAGCCCCCAAGAAAATCCAGTGCTTCAGAGAATTCCTTGACAACTGCAATTTCGTTGATCTTGATTCCAAAGGCTGTTAGTTTACTTGGTCAAACAATAGAGGAGGAACCAAAAATGTGAAAGAAATGCTTGATAGAGCAGTCGCCACCTCTCATTGGAGAATGCTTTACCCAGACGTTGTGGTAGAAGCTTTGCCTACCATAGGCTCTGATCACAGCCCCATTATGGTTAACATCAGCCCTAAAGCCCCAAGACTCAAGAGGCGATTTAAGTTTGAAACTTTCTGGACTGACAAAGATTCCTGTGAAGGGGTTGTCAGATATGGTTGGAGAACCTTTGAAGATGGATCTCCGATGTACAAATTCCAAAAAAAGCTTGGGAGTTGTAGACAGGCCTTGTGGGACTGGAACCAAGCTAAATTTCCAAATCCTAAGAAAGCTCTTTCAGAACTCAAGAGCACTCTTGTTCACATTCAAGCTCACGACACAGTGACAACTCTCAAGCTTTACAAAATGAAATTGTGCAGAAGATCAATGCCATTTGGGAACAAGAAGAAAAATATTGGGGCTTGAGATCTAGGGTGAATTGGATTCAATGGGGGGATAAAAACACTAAATTCTTTCATGCTTCTACGATCCAGCGTAGAGGAAGAAATAGGATCACTAGAATGAAAACCTCTGATAACACCTGGATGACTGACCCTGATATGCTTAAAACTATGATTATTGATCATTTTCGGGATATCTTCATGACTAACGGGTATAGAAATTTCTATCCGGTGGTGGATTGTATTCCTGTTAGAATTAATGATGCAATGAACTTGGAGCTTATCAAACCCATGGAAAAGATTGAGGTTAAGGAGGCTGCGTTTGAAATGGGAGCTCTTAAGGCTCCGGGTCCTGATGGTTTTTCTGGTTTATTCTTCCAACAATACTGGGCTATTATTAAGGACGATGTTTTTTTAGGCTGCTAATAATTTCTTCAACACTGACTATCTACTCAAAAGTCTTAACCAAACAAACATTGATCTTATCCCCAAGGTTAAAATTCCTGAGAATATGGCACAGTTCAGACCCATTAGTCTTTGTAATTTCTCATCTAAAATCATATCCAAGGTGATTGTTAACAGGTTGAAACCGATTATCAATGGGATTCTCTCTCCTAATCAAAGCGCGTTCATTAAGGGAAGGCAAATTCAAGACAATATTTTTATTGCTCAGAAAGTCTCCCACTATTTGAAAAGGAAAAAACATGGGAAAAAGTATGAAATGACTGTCAAACTCGATATGAACAAAGTGCACGACAGAGTTGAATGGATTTCTTGAAGGCTGTTCTTCTGAAAATGGGTTTTCATTGTCATTGGGTTTAATTAATTATGCAGTGTATCTCCATGGTTTCTTATAGCTTAATTGTTAATGGAGAGCATTTAGACTTCTTCAACCTTAGTCGTGGCCTCAAACAAGGGGATCCCCTTTCACCTTTTCTATTCATCATCCTTTCTGAAGCGCTCTCAGGTCTTATCTCTCAAAAAGGTTATGAAGGTTCACTTTCTGGAATCAAATTGTTCAATCACTGCCCCTCTTTAACCCATCTTCTTTTTGCTGATGACTCTCTCTTCTTTCTTTAAGCTACCAGATATGAGTGTTTTGTGCTCTCTAATGTCCTTAAACAGTTCTGTTTTGCTTCGGGCCAGCAAATTAATCTCAACAAATCCAATCTTTTGTTCAGTGCAAACGGCCCAACCCACCTTAAAAACCTTCTTTCTGACATCACCAAGATCCCTGTTGCTGAATCCTTAGGCAAATATTTAGGTCTTCCGTCGTCTTGGGGAAGATCTAAATCTCAAGCTTTAAATTCTATAGCTGAGAGAGTGGTAACCAAATTAGTTGGATGGAAAAGCATATTGCTTTCCAATGCTGGCAAAGAAATTCTGATGAAAGCGATTGTCCAATCTATTCCCATGTACGCAATGTCTATCTTCAAATTCCTGAGATCGTTATGCTCAGCCATTAATGGGAATATAGCCAAGTTCTGGTGGGCCAATTCTAAAGGGGTGAATAGTATTCACTGGCTTAATTGGAGAAAGATGGCCATGAAAAAAGGGATGGAGGCCTGGGTTTCAGAGATTTTTCTTCTATGAATAAAGCCTTGTTAGCTAAACAGGGTTGGAGACTTGAGAACGATCCAAATGCGCTTTGGGCCAAGATTCTTAAAGGTTTATATTTCCCTAATTAAGATTTTTGGAATGCAAAACGCCTCTAGCGACCATCCTAGAGCTGGAGCAGTTTATTAGAAGGGAGAGACTTGATCCTGAAAGAAGGCAGGTAGAAAGTGGGGACAGGACACCGTGTGAATATCTGGACAAACAATTGGATTCCTAATGTGAACTACAATGCCCTCTTGTGCAATCCTATTATTTCTAAAGTGGTGGACCTTATTCATCCTAGTAGTAAGAGATGGACCGCCCTCTAATTAACTATGTATTCCCCAATAGTGTTGCTAAAAAAATTCTTGTTATTCCCCTCTCAAACCAACTGAGAGATGACATGTTCGTTTGGCCTAACACTGAGAATGGTATTCTTACTGTTAAAAGTGCCTACCAAAATGTACACTTTGTTGTTAATTCTCAGCCAAACTTGTAAGGTTATTCATCATTCACTCCATCCAATGCTCTGTGGAGACAATTATGGAAAATTAAAGTAGCCCCTAAAGTGTTCATGTTCCTTTGGAAAGCCTGCCACAATGCTTTACCCACTAAACAGAATCTCTGGAGGCGTCGAATCCACTTGGACCCTTTGTGCCTCATCTATGGTGAAGCGAATGAATCTATTGAACATATTTTATTTCTTTGTCCTTGGACTAGGGGTGTGTGGTTTGGATCCATCCTGCAGTTCAAATTTCAGCCTGGTGATATCTCGCATTTTGATTTATGGATTTTTTCTACCTTGAGCAAGGTCAACCATCAATCTCCTGAACCAGACGCTCCCCTTGCTCCTATTGCTTACACTTCCTGGCTTATTTGGAAAAGCCGCAACAGGCTTGTTTATGACAATAAAAAGCTATCTGCCATCTCTTTGATTCATGAGGCCGCAAAGAATACCTTGGAATACTTGACTTCTTGTGTTTCTACCAAATCAGCGAAAGACACCCATCACTCTTCTACTACTTCCTGGAAGCCTCCTTTAAATGATGCTATAAAAATCAATTGTGATGTTGCCTTCTCCAAAGAGGATCTTAATGGATTCAGTGGTATCATTACGCGTGACAAGAAGGGTCGTATGATTGATGGGACCTCCTCATCTTTTCCTTGCCAAACTGATCTTGTGGGTGAGGCTCTCACTCTCTTGGAAGCTTATCGGTGGGCGAATCAGCGGGCGTTCCCAAATGTCATTTTTGAATCTGACTCTTTGATAGTCATTGCAACCTTAAACAATCCTTCTTCCCTTCGCCCTTGGAAAATTTATCTTATTTACTCGAATATCGAGGAATCTACTTGCAAGTTTCAGAAAAGCTCTTTTGCTTTCACTCCAAGAAAGGCTAACTCTGTTGGTCATTGGATTGCTGCTCATGCAAAACTCTCAGCCCTCCCAGCTTCGTAGACTTTGATTCTCCCTCAGCAGCTTAGTGTTATTCTTGCTGGTGATTTTCCTTCTTCAGGAATTGGCTAGTTTCTTTTTTTGTTTTTTAGTGTTTCCTTTGTTTTCTTCAACCAAAAAAAATATATATTATGTGAATTGATTTTTTAATTTTTTTAAAAGCAAAGCAAAATTTCATCTATACTATTGTATAAAGGGAGAGGGAGAGGGAGAGGGAGAGGGAGAGGGAGACTACCAAATTAATTATCATTATCTACCAATGATATTTACATGAAAACCTATCAAAATTACCCGGCTAAAATCATGTACAAGCAAACCGAAATGTCATTACTAAATTTCAGCATAACTGCCCCAAACCAAAAAAAAAACACTCTCAAACCCACATTACATATCTATAGTTACTATCTATGTATCTCGTCAAATTCCACCACTTCTCACCTTCCTCTTCCACTTCACACACATATCCATATCCGTCTCGAATTTACAACTCCAACCAATCAGAATTTCAGTTTTTTTAGACTATACGAATTAATAATCCCGGGTGAATAATGTCAAATTAAAGAAATGCATTTTCATTTTATTTGAGTTCTAAATTGTGATATTGGCTTCACTTATCTTTATGTCACTGTCAAAACTCATTGCTTTGTTTTAGTTTGAACACATATTTATGTACGTACATGCATATGTATGCATCCACCATCAAAATTCTATGGGTACACTTTGTTTTATTGCAACGCTTTTACACTTCTTATCTTTAATAAGAGTAAATTTAGGCACAAACGATCACAAACAAATTACACTAACACTAACACTAACACTAACACTAGTAGGAGACTACTATGTGACAGAGTTGTTTGTCACACGAGACAAAAATATATCAACTCTGTCACATGACAGTCTCCCACTAGTGTTAGTGTGATTTATTTGTGGAGTATTTGTGCCCAAATCTTTACTCCTTTTATGGTAATTTTGTATGCCCTTCTATATTGCCACTTACCAATTGTAGGTACAGCTTATTCCAAGTATTGTATAATTTTATGTAGTGTGTGTTATCTAATCTTATGTTGTGTTTTCTCTACATTCCTATACTTATCTCTTATAAGTACATGTTTGGTAGACAGAAATGAACCTTGCAATTGAATTGTCATTCTTAAGCTCATTACTTCATTTCATTAATGTTTTTGATATGATTAGATCCAGTGGAGTGTACATCCCTTTTGGAATGACCATTCTCACTTAAGAAATGAACATTCTTTCTCTAAAGGACCAAAACCCAAGAATTGTCATCCCATCCCACTAAAACAAATTAAAAAATTTTGGCTTAAAACATACTAGTTATTAATATGTTAATGTCCGGAGTGAACATTAATAGATACATGCAAAAGAAAGAAAAAACAAAAAACCAAAAAAACAAACATAAATGATGTAACTTTAATTTAATAAGATTATCCTCCACCCAACTATATATCAAAATACTCTTTATTGGCTAAGTTTATAAAAACATAACAAATACAACGTATTGCACACACAATGTGCATGCCCATCAACAAGTTAATATTAATCTACAATGGAAAAGTTACACCATACCTCAAGTCAAAGTATCCAAAAACACCCAGATATATATGGGCATGCACAAGACCTTCAAAATAACACCATAACTCTCTCAGGAAAATCCCTAAGTGCATAAACACCAAGTATCAGAAACAACCACCCAAACTCTTTAATTATCCACAATGTGAATTGTTCATGTCAAGAAGAGTGCCGACTACAAAATTAAGAATTAAAATGCACTAAAGTGCTGCCCAAAAAGCATCTCTTAATTTTAAAATGCTTCATTTTCAAATTAGCATGTTGAGCCTGGGTTTGGATAGCCTTGTGAAACAACATTTTCCAATGATTCATTGCATCCAATTTTTTTAGGTGATATGTGACCATCTCAGTGTTTGGAGTGAAGATGGAGAAACTACTCATTGTAAATGTTATTTTGCTAATATGGTATCACAATTCAATCAAAACTCTTTATTTATTCATTTGCATCCTGTATTTCAAGGAGAAATTCCATCCACATTAGCACAAAATATAGTACTTTATTTTTCATAACATTGTATCTCGTTGTATTCAATATTTACTCGTGAAGACAGCATTACCGTACATCTAGCACAACCAGGCGAACAACCCGTCCTTCAATCTAGCTAAAGAAGGAATACAAGGGAATTTATTGGCAAGAAGAGATAATATTAATCCCATTTTTCCAAGCAATATCACTCTCTCAAAAGAGTATTGCACAACTATGCAGGAATGTTACTGTAGGAAAATATTGTGGTCGGACCATACGAGCACCCACATTATATTGGACCGGGTCCAAAGAGGCATGGGTTATTGTAGCCCTAAATAAGTAGGGTTTGTGTGTGCCTATATATATAACACACAAACCCTCACAAATATAGAAGAGTTTCCTCTCTCTCTCTCTCTCTCTCTCTCTCTCTCTCTCTCTCTCTCATTCACGGTTTCTCTCTCTAAGCACATCACCAAAGGGCTTGGAATTTAGCTCGTGATACGTATGAGGACCGCTCTAGTAGTGATCTTCACGACCTATGCGAAGCATAAAAGAATACACAGAGGCTACAATGAGCAGCAGTTCGTGGGTGAAGACGTCGGGCTGGTAACAACACCATTCGGCGATCCGTCGGGTTATTCCGTTAGGTAACGAACCTATACCCGACTCGTATGCTTGCGTGCATATTTATTTACATTGGTATCAGAGCCAACATGTTATTTGTTCACCCTTACAAGCCCCAAACTGTTCTGCCATTAAAGCTTCAAGCAAGCTTTTAACATAAACCCTTTTTTTGGATTTTGAAGTGGGTCTACATCGCAACTCCAATAGGGGTCCAATTTTTTGGCATGGTTGTGTTCCTTATCATCCCTAGAGTCCCTCCTATCGGTCCCATGTCATGATTATCACAAACAAATTAGAAATCTGAAACCCTAAATTCTGGGTATTTTTTTAAAATTGAATTTTTTTCAAAACTTTGCACTCAATTTCAGGACGTTTTTGATGTCCAATGCCTCTGTTTTTTGGCTTAATCCTCATCTACGCCATGTAGGTTTTCCAACGGTATATTACACGAAGTTTTTGGATGAGAAATGAAGCCGCAATGGCCTTGCAAAGTGGCTGCCGCGCGTAGCCATGGCTGCTGGGTTTAGGGTTTCTTCACTGAAGAAGATGACCCGTCTAGACCAAGCCTCGAGCATCGGCGGCGCGTTTGGCGCATGCGGCGGCGCCGGTGACCGAGTGGTCGTTGCTTCAGCGTGTGTAGGTTCCCCTCCAGCCGTTGTTTTTTAATATATTTTTTATTAAAATATTTCAGAATATTATTTAATTATTTTCTAATTTAAACAGTTTTTGGTTATTACAAATTATTTTTTTAATTGATAAAACGTGTTTTAATCACTTTAAAATTCTGGAAATATGTGAAAAATTATTTTTTTTTCCTATATTATGGACACTGTGTGAGAGCAGAAATAATTTTATGGTAAATTGTTTCATTATTTTTGGTATTTTAGAGCATAAAAGATATGTTTTAAATGTGTTTTTAATTGCTTAAAATATCCAAAAATGCATATTAATTTTTGAAATTAATATGTAGTGTTTAGTACACTGTAAGGGACTCTAAGATAATTTTTGTGTAAATTATCATGTATTTATGGTATTTTAGAGTATATAATTAATGTTTATGGACGTGTATATAATTGCTTAAAATAGCCAAAATACACTATTAATTTTTGTAATTAATATGGGACATAAGGGACACTGTTTTAAGATCATGTAAAATTTTGTAGGACTGATAGATAATTGTTGGCAAATTATCTTAATCATATTAATATTTTAGAGCATATATGTACACGCATTAAATTGCTTTAAATATTTTTTTTATTGATTATTAGTTCAAGGAATTAACAAAATGTGTTTAGAACACTAGTGGTAGCTTGAGAAAATTATTTTAGTGGATTTTCTCACTCATTGGGACATATTTTAGAGCATATATATTGTGTTGAATACGCAATATTAATTGCTTAAAATATAACCAATTAAAGTTGTTAATTTTGAATTTAATATCTAGTGTTTTTGTACACTGATTGGAGACTTGAGAAAACTTTATGAATTATCTCATTTTTGTTTTAGTATTTTAGTGCATAAAATTTATGCATATGGGCATTTATTTAATTGCTTAAAATAGCCAAAATAGATTATTAGTTTTTGAAATTAATATGGCGTGTTTAGAACACCATATTAGACCACTGAAAATTCTTGGAGAACAAATTCCTTAAATTTTTTTTGTATTTTTTGGAAATTTAGTTGCTCATAGTTAATTTTGTTTAACTAAATCAATTTATTTTGTTAAATTGATTCAAAATGTTCTTTAGGCCTTGATAATTTTTTGGAAAATTCTTTATAATGAAAAATTAGTTTTTCAGTTATTTGAATTTTTTCTTGAGGTATGAAATTAATTTGTTAATTTAAAAGCCTTAATGAATTGGTTTTAAATTATGTTTTAAGACTTAAAATTGTGTTAAAATAAATGAAAAATCTAGGACTTTTCATTGATTTTACTTTAGCTTATGGGAGCTATTCGAACTATGCAATAATTTTTTTATTGCACATTTTATTATTTTAGAGGCTCGTTGCATTATAGATCACGTTTAATTACTGTTGTTTGTGATTGCATGACCCGAGACCTCTAATCCTCCTGCTTAAATGTAGTGATGGATTAGTCCATTCATTTTTTAAATAAACCGCATGAGTACTGTGATTAATACATTAATCTGGATAAAATGAATGGACGATTAATTGATAATTTATGGAGTTTGTGTCCTCACGATGTATGTTTAAGGTTATTTCTGTGTATGTATATGAACAAAGCATCCCTATTTTTTATAGGCTATAAATGTAAAGTGAGAATGAGTGTTATTTTTTCTTGTTTTGGAAAAGCCTACTTGTAAAGGGATGGTTTTCTTTGTTCATACATCATACACTTAAATTACCTTAGCATGAGCCCTAAGTTGTCAATTCGGACCCACGTGGGGGTCTATGCGCATTTTGTTGTATGGCACACTTTATATTATTGTGGATGATCTTAGATAGATATTTGTACCATCTAATTGATGTTTGTTTAGAAAAATTAATTATAAAAGATTTTTCTTGATTTACAAATTAAGATTTGATTAATGAGCGATAGCAAATTTTTTGGTCTCAAATTGTAAAGAAGGGAAAATTCATTTGTAATTGGATTTTAAACCAAACTTTATGTAATGTGCAAATAATAATGTCAATCTCTAGTGCATGTTCTCAAATATTATTCTTCAAATTTTCTGGATTCACAAAATCAAATGTTTTCCAAACCACACTTTGTCGATCTTTATAAAAGTAACAAGTTTAAAAGGGACTAATTTTTGTAATATGGCATTGTAAAGTAACACACCTACAGAGTAAGTAAGAGCTTATGGGTTTTAGACTTAATCTATAGTCCAACCCATTAAATTGAATAATGGGCCTCCAGCCCGATTTCATTATAAACCTTGAATGCCTATGACACTTGGCTCGAGAAGGATCATAACACGCGCTTTGTGATAAGCAGCATACACCATGATCTTGTTGGGAAGTATATGTACTACCCAAATAGCCAAAGAATTGTGAGATCAGCTCGAAATTTGTTTTCGATGGCACATTCACTGCTAGATTAAGTATCTAGTTATGAAGTTCGGGTAAGTAAAGGAAACATTCCAAGTACACGATGACTGGACATCTAAGGTCGATGACAGGTATGATTCGTGATTTCAGATTACTTAGAACATCTTTACTGGCGAACTGCAATTTCAGGCTATGATTAGTTCTTCGCCTGATTCGCGGGTCCATAGAAAACAAATCATGATCCACAATGGAAATATAAATTTTTGGTTTTTGACATTTTCTGTCATGTTGAGCTGAATACGGAGTGCCAAAAGGTAAGGCGAACCGTATAGCTACACTCTTGACCATGACTTCCATAAGTGGAAGTAAGCGCAAGGCCAGTGGGCCTAAACGCAATGGTAAGGGTAAACCAGCCTAGAGGCAGGGTGGGGCTAGCAAGTTTGCGCCCAAGACTAACAAGGTGGAAGAGCGCAGTCGAAGGCATTTTTTTCCAATTCGGTGGTAATAGGTGGATATTTTTGGGTGGTAGTGTTACTAGGACATGGTTATTTAGGGATAACTTATTAAGAATTATTTTAATAATTCTAGTTTCCTCTGTTATTCATTTATTCTAAGACCTGGCATGCTGGACTTGAACGCATAGGATGTGATAAGATGACTTGATTAGCTCGAGAAGCCCTTTTGGGCCCACTCGCTAAGGTTGACCTACCTATGTGTGAGTCTTACTTAGTTGGAAAAGCATGCTGAAAGCCTTTTAGAGAGGCTATTAGTGCTATTCAAGCATTAGAGCTAGTTCACTCAGAAATCTGTGGACCTATGGTTATAAAGGCATGTCATGGCGCCTCTTATTTTCTCACTTTTATAGATGATTTCACGCGATATGAGAATCGTGAGTACTTATCTAATCAGTTCAGGGAACTGTGTGAGGATAAAGGAGCAACGCAGACAACTTCCTATTCCGAAAACTCCGTAACAATATGGTGTTGCAAAAAGAAAGAATAGGATATTTCTAGATATGGCTAGAACTATGATGGCGCAAGTCAACCTCCCAATGTTGTTTTGGGGGGATGTACTCTCGTTTGCTGCCTACATACTAGAGTGCCTCTTCTCAGTCAGTTCTTTCTACCCCCTTATGAGCTATGGAAAGGCGAAAAGCTCATTTTGGAGCATTTACGCCCGTGGAGCTCAAGAGGTTATGCTCACTATACCTCGTATAAGTGCGAGAAACTACGCTCGAGAGCTAGAAAGCATAC
The DNA here is from genome assembly GCA_033977485.1 of Hydrangea macrophylla. Taxonomy (NCBI): domain Eukaryota; kingdom Viridiplantae; phylum Streptophyta; class Magnoliopsida; order Cornales; family Hydrangeaceae; genus Hydrangea; species Hydrangea macrophylla. Next base: position 98,941,863 of record CM066985.1, read on the forward strand.
CTTTATAAGGTATTCTAATAGCTCGACATCCTATGTTACGTATAATGAACAAACAGGTATAGGAATGACAGAAATAGTGCCACATGATATTGAGAATGACTTCACCAGATTTGTATTAATAAGAGATATCTTGATCTCTATGAGTTGGAGGATGTTGAAGACAGCATACCATCTTTAAGCGAGGGTGGGGAGATTGAGAAATTCCACATCCAGTGATCGCTGAAAAATGGTACTAGTCTCTAGCTGAGTGGGAGTACACCGCTAGACGCTAGTGGAAGTGTACCAGATAGTGGGAGTGCACCACTAGGCACTCAAGATTCTCAAGTAGTACACTGTATGGTGATGAGGAAAAAGTTCCCTATCGCTGTTTTGATATTGAGGAAGACATTTTCATATGTGTGCAAATGTGTGCACAAGTGGATGAGGCTGAGCCTGCTTCTTTTTTATGGGTGCAAATATGTGCACAAGTGGATGAGGCTGAGCCTGCTTCTTCTGTTTAAGCATTTTTCGTCTGCTGAAGCTGAGTGGATAGTTACTATGCCAGATGAGATGAGCTCTATAAGGTCTGGGAGTTAGTTGACAATCCGCATATGTGTAATATGATTGGACACAAGTGTGTTTTCAAAATCTAACGCAAGGCAGATGGTTCAATTGACAAGTATTAGGCGCGTCTTGTGGCGATATTTTGTACCCAGAGACGGTATAGACCATGAAACATGTTCTCACAAAGGGTGAGATTTGACTCCATTCGCCTTATCTTAGCAATTGTCGCATATTTAGTTTTGGAACCTTTTTAGTTGGATGTTTAAACTGTTCTTTTCTCAATGGAGAACAAGATGACGAGATAAATATGGATCATCTCTTTGGTGCTGTGACCAAAGGGAATGAGCGCAAAAGTATGCCGTCCCAAACATTCCATTTATTATCTCAAGCTAGCGATCGTCTAGGCAGTGGTACAATATGTGTACATTAAATGGTCCAAGAAAAGTATTCTAATTATTTGTATGTTGATGACATCCTGAAAGCTGGGAATGAGATGAGTTCCATTGTCGCCACTTGAGAATGGTTATCCTCTCAGTTTGAGATTGAGGATATGGATGATGCTAACTATGTGTTGGGAGTTTAGATTGTGAGAAATCGTTCTTAGAAGCTTCTCTCGAGGGTTCTTGAATGTTTTTTCACATGAAAAGCTGTAAATCCATTGACATCCCAATTTTAAAAAGGGACTCACCTTGACCTTAGATCAGTGTCTTAAGAATAATGAGAAGAGGAAACAAATGTCCAGTTTGCCATATGCATTTGCAATAGGGAATCTAAAGTATGCTAATGTGTGTACTCGATCAGATGTCTGCTATACGGTTGGTTTAATTAGTCGTTGATATAGCAACCCTGGTCCTATCACTAGAAAGTAATGAAGAGTATCTTGAGATATGTTCACGAGATTGTGGACCTTGCCTTATGTTGTCCGCAATGAAAGCATAATTTGTGGTGTGCTTACCAGCTGTTCGAGAAGCTGTTTTGGTTGAAGAGTTTTTGCAGTGACTAGGCTCTTCACCTCATAGTGATGAGTTGTGCTCATCTACGGTGATAGCATATAAGCCTAAGCATATGCAAAAGATCTCAAAACCATTCTAGCACGTAGACATTCTTTTTTGTCACATTTGAGATGTAGTTTGCGCAAAGGAAAGTTGTCTTGATGCATATCTCCACTTGGGGATATGATATGCTTAGACATTTTATTATGTTATTGACATTGTTATTCAAGTTTTTTCATTATCAGTTAATAATAAACTAGTTGGTTTTCATACATATATATATATATATATATATATTTGTTATATGCATGAAATGAATACACATTTCTAATATGTCACCGAGCTAGAATCGACCTGCTCATACGGGTGATTTACCTTGGTGCCGAGATAGTGAACTAGGACATGCGTGTCAGTGGCGCTTAGATGGCGAGCATGATGTGCCATTAGTGTTCATGGTGCTCAGATAGCCAGCTAGGATATGTGTATCCATAGTGCTTAGAAAGCAAGTTTGAACACTTATATCTACGCAGTGTAAGAACAGCGAGCTAGATATAAAACCTTATTATTCCTATATGTCGCCTTAGATGGAGCTAAGATGAGACCTTTATATTTGGTCGATCGTAGAGAGATCCCACGACTCTATGTAGCCTGTAATATAGCGGAATGTGAGTTTTCAGACGAGCGCCAAGAGGGGCTACTGTGCTGGAAAACTCAGGTTAGACGTTTTGTGTAACGTCTAGACTAAGATTCGTATGGCATTACTTGTTTTTCCAAATACAGAGTGACATGCCCATTTTTTATGGAAGAACACCATAGCATATATTTCATACTGTATGTGTTTTTGCGATCGACAGTGGAGCAATGAATGGATTCCTCTTCATTGCTGTGTGAACCACGTAGCATATCCAAGATATTGGTTGTCCTACAAACTGGTTGCCTTCACGACCTGAGACTACGCTTGATGACAGCTACTTTAGCATGCTATCCTAGGATGAATAGATAATTCCGTTCTATGGAGCGTGTCTGGGCAAGCGGTCAAGTTAGTCAGATTGACATGTGGGCTTAGTAAAGACCATTCAATAACACACCACGTGTTTGTGACTCATTAGCAGGCCTGCGACAGTCGTATTTTGTTACTGATATGTCATGCGTACATTACATTGAGGTAGTGCAGCAATTCTTTTCACCGAGTGATTGAGAATGCTGTGTCTGGTGTGGTTGAATCGTCTAAGGCATACACGATAAGCTTCCGAGTGATGTGTCTTGCTGGTTATGGTGATGATTTGGCATTACACTCCTGTCGCTGTACTTTCTTTTTGTAAGGTCGCACGTTCTATTTCCCTGTATGAAGAGTTGAGAAGTTCTATTGTGTTGAGAGATTGGTTTTAGTACTAACTCTATGTGGGTGAGTGGGATATGTAAGAAATATTGTGATCGGGCCATATGGGCACCCACATTATATTGGATCGGATCCAAAGAGGCATTGGTTATTGTTGCCCTAAATAAGTAGGGTTTGTGTGTGCCTATATATATAGCACACAAACCTCACAAATATAGAAGAGGGGCCTCTCTCTCTCTCTCTCTCATTTACGGTTTCTCTCTCTAAGCACATCACCAAAGGGTTTGGGATTTAGCACGTGATACGTACGAGGACCGCTCTAGCAGTGATCTTCACGACCTATGCGAAGCATAAGAGAGTATACGGAGGCTATAAGGAGCAGCAGTTCGTGGGTAAAGACGCTGGGCTCGTAACAATACCGTTCGACGATCCGTCGAATTATCCGCTAAGTAACGAACCTATACCCGACTCGTATGCTTACGTATATATTTATTTACAGTTACATTGATCAGCTCGCTCTCCAAACGGGTCAAGGACAAGCTTGGGCATGTTGACCCTCCTTCCTAGGAGCTCGGGGCCAGACGCCTCGGTGACTTCGATTTGGGATGAACTCAACCCACCTTATTCAAAGTCTGACACATCCCACGCACGTATATATACATTTTATTTATAAGAAGGGTGGCCGCCATTCGAGTTTCTTTCATTGTTTATAGCTGATGGCATTGTACACAGTTGTATCCCCAGTTTCTTGTTCTCTTAATTTGGTGATCAGCAAGTTGTCTCTAATGCCATTTTGTCTCTCCCTCTAGGTGACTGTGTACTAGACAGTGATCGATCATTTTATTTGTCTAGAGTGGAGATTGAGGTTCTTTCATTATGGAACTTTTAGTTTTCAAAGTATTAATTTTCATTTGAAGTATTAAATTTTTTAACTTTTGTGATTGGTTAGTGAGTAATTAAACATATTTGTTTCCATATAAAATACTAATCCCTCCCAAGTAAACCCCCTTGATAACATCACAAGTCACCACTACCGATCCGGTTAAGCGCTGAGCCAGCTCCATTCCAACTTGGCTAAATTGGGGTGTTTCGAAATAATGTGTTTTTTTATTTATTTATTATTATTACTTTTTTTTTTTTTTTTTGTTTAGTTCAATGGATCACAAGGATGGTGATTTTGAGAAGAGTGGGACTTGCTTGAGGCAAAATGTAGACAAAATATAAACTCAGACGGCCAGATGTCATGAGTTCAAATCGGTTCCATTGCATTTCATTCTAGACATACCCCTAATGATGCTTTTATGTTAACAAAATCATCTACTTTGTATCCTAATTCAAATTAGGCTGACAATGTTGGACCAGTCAGGTGACACGCATTTACACCTTTGTCATCAGCAATAAAATGCCTCCTAATTAGTTAAATCTTATTACACAATTAAACCCTTCATTTTAATCCTCAAAAGTCTATTGAGCGCAGGTTTGGTTTGGCACTCCTTAATTTGGAATTCAATCTCATAAAATTAAATTTGCTTTTGGTAAAATATTGTCTAAAGTAAATTTTTGTCAATTGCAAAATATTTGAATTGTGCAGAATTTAGTTTGCTAGACAGTTGTATTTCAACTCTTGAAGTTCCAAAATCTCTTATCAGTGCTATGACCCGCCTAGAGAAACTCTTTAGTCAATAGAGAAAGAAGAACAAACAATCCCTCAACTAGTGAAAACAATTAATCCATTGACATATATATATATATATCCAATACAAAAATCAATTAACAATTTTAAAAAATGACCCACAACACAACATGTAGAATTAATTGGCTTAAACATACACTTTTTAAGAAAGATGATATACATATATATCATCATGTGGGAACTAGAATAATTACCTCATCTTCATCCCCATAACCACCAATATTATTATTGCACCTCATTGAGATAATGACAAGTGTAAATACCATTAAAACAACAGCAATAAACCATCCCATAATTAGAAGCATCCACTTTCCACCATTAAATATTCCACCCCTCTTCTTCTCTTCCACCTTAAACTCCACTCTCTCTCTATCTCTATCTCTCTCCACCACCCCTTTTTCTCTCTCCACAATATTCTCATCAGACAGAGAAGAGCCTGAGCAAGAACAACAATGGCAACAATATTCTGCAGGAACAACCTTATCTTCCAAATTATATCCAAAACTGCCCTTGTCACCATATAAAGAACCACAAGAAGAGATCAGCAAATCTCTATAGTCATCATTGCTTATCTCTACTCTCTCCTCAGATTCCCCGAAAAGCCGCCGCCTTCCTTTCAGTTTGCCGCTCTCTATCGCCGCTTTTCTCTCTCTAACTGCCTCTGAAGAAGACGGCCTAGTGGTCCTGTGTTGGAGAGAAGACATGAGTTCTCTTGGAGAGTTTTCACGCAAAGTAAGAGACTTAACAATATTGGTGGTACTGTTGGAGTGATGATCATCTGTTGAATGTCGACTTCGAATATAATCAGTACTACTTGGGATTGATTGCTTTATGGTGTGCCAGTGTTGCTGGAGGTCTTTGTATTTTTGGTATAGTTCGTCTTTGCTTTCTTTAACTCCTACTCTCACTACTTGTGATGTTTCCATGGTGGGGTCTCTCTCTCTCTCTCTCTCTCTCTCTCTCTCTCTCTGGGGGTACGTATATACTATTTGAATATTGTGGTGTATTAGGATGAGATTGAACTGCCCACGTTCTCTGATCATGTCAACACTTTTTTTCGAATTTTGATTTTGTGATCTTTGAGATCAGAACGGTTCCCTCTTGTGATTTTCTCATTTGGGATATTCAACTTTTTTTTTTTTTCTTTTCATTTTTTTTTATTTTAAGGGTTAATTACACTTCAATCCGTGGTTTGCCTCGATGTCACCTTACTTTTCTGTGCTTTAAAAGTGATCACTTAACCTTTATGTGCTTTCGGGTAAAGTTTTACCGTTAAAATTAGTGTTAAGTTATTGACACTTTACCCCAAAAGCACAAGGAGTTAAAGTGTCATCAGGTCAAATCATAGGGGGTAAAGTGTAATTAACTCCCTTATTTAAATGAGTAGAACAGGAAAATGCAAGTCACTGTTTTTTATTTTTGTTAATTCTATATCGATATACATCATCTATACTAATATAGAAAGAGAAAGGGAGGGGTACCAGAAAGTATTTAGCCCACTTTAATAATTACAATAAAACCTACAAAATTTCTTAATTAAAATATTTTCACAATCACTACACCATTTAGCCAATTTTCTAACACAAAGGTTTTTGGTTTACTAACGGTAATTTACCGTTACAAATTTATAACGGTAAAACTCCGTTAGAAATATCAAAATCCGTTAGAAATTACCTCAAAAGTAAAAAGTTTTCAAACAAAATGAAAAAACGGTGGCAATTTCGTAAATAAAAGAAAAGGGTGAAAATGGTGCTGGCAAATTTGTATATAAATAACACAAAAATTTTGGCCTAAATTTTCCCACAAATATTTCCCTCTAAACATTCACAGACATCTCTCTCTCGTTCTCTCTCTCTCTCTCTCTCACATACCCAGAAAACCTAAGACATTCTATGACTCTCTCTCTCTCATCTCCACCTCCTCTCCCTTCCCCTCACCCTAAGACCTCACCCTCATGGCACTCACCTACACCCCATACCCTCCGGTCCACCACCACGATCGCCGACAACATGCCGCCGACACCATCGGTGAGCAACTTTGACTCCTTCTTCTTCTTCTTCTTCTTCTTCTTGTTCTTCCCTTACCCTTGCTCTGTAATGATTGATCTTTTTCTTTGTGTATTTAGGAATTTGAGTTTATGAGGGTTTTCTCTTTGTGTATTTAATTCTAATTGCTATATTTTTAAGCTTTGCTTTGGTTTGTATATATTTGATTTTAGGGTCTTGATTTCATTTGAAGTTTCCATTGATAAGGTCAGTTAATTGTATGTGACTACTTTCTTTTTCCTTCTATTTCTTCTATTTTAGTTCTATTTCTTCTCTCTCTTCCTCTCTCTATTTTTAGGCCTTCCACAGACTGCCTTCATTTGAATCCATCTTTAAGCACTTATTTAACTATTTGTATGTAGTTAATGTTCTGATTCAGTTAAGAAAAGGCTTCCTGGAGTTAAAAGGGCTTTCTTGGTTTCGAGATGCTTAAAAGTTGTCATCACTTATTTCCATCTGGTTTTTTTTTTTTTTACTCAATTGGTTGTTCACTTACTATGGATTTGTTTCTAATTTGCTTCTAGCTTATTTGCTGTCTATTTTTCTCCCCAAAAAGCTAAATACTAATTGTTACTGTTTTTTAAATTTGATTGCATAGATAGGAGTCTGTTTCTTTTTGGTTTCTTGATTGCTCCATCAATTGAAGGTTTTAACTTGAAGTGCCATCTATGTTGAAGGTTTATATAGGAAGTTGTAACATTTCTACAATATGTTGTAGCCAGTTAGATTCTATTTTTTTTAAAACAAAAGGTTTGTTGTAGTTGGCAACTCTCACCTACTCTCTCTTATTGTTTTGTTTCAATTTCAATGTTTTGGCCTTAGTTTCTACAAATTTACTACCATATAGAAAGTTTAAGATGTTCTTGGTTCCGGCTCGGCTCCCACACCCAGCTCAGGGAATGTTTGGGCCTACTGTTGACATCACCAAGCCAAAAGTGGGTTCGAAGTTGTCTCTTTGAGTTGATTAATCTTCTTTTTTTTTTAAGGAAAAGTTTATTGATCTTCTTGATTAGTAATTTATGTTTGCTATTAATTCTCTTTAGAAGTTTCATGACTTTGTTTGTGAACCAACATTGTGTGATTGCAATGTATGACCCGATTGAGACTTAGAGTAATGCTAAGGTTCCCAAATTTGTTTCCCAAATGGTTTGAAGTTGTACCACATTTAATTACGGTAGGAACTACTAAATTTTCAAGGGAAGTTGTTTTAGGTGGTACAACTATCAAAACATTTGGGGACTTGGACATCATGGCATTGTTTGGAGATTTCTATGTCTCATTTGTTATAGTTGCTTCATATTAGGATTTTTGAGGTTTGGGTTTGGTGGAATAAACATGGAAGTAAGACTTTGGCAATGGGTTTCAATTTGTCTTTCTCTAGACCTTGCCAAGTTAGTTCTTTTTTACTGCCAGTTGTTAGTTGCTGATATGAAATCGTGATTTTAGGAATTATTGAACAACATGGAAGTTGCTTAGAAATGGTGGTAACATATTTCCAATTAAACTTGCAGTAATTCCCATATTTTTTTGCATGCTTGCCTTGGAGTTATGGCCTTATTATTATTATTATTATTATTATTATTATTATTATTATTATTATTATTATTATTATTATTTTCCCACTTCATAATGGAAAATGACATGTTCTTGATATAAAGAAATCAGATTTAAGCGTATGGGTGAGCGTATGGGTGAGTGTAAGAGTAGGTTTGGAGGATGTGAGTCATTTTTTTTATACAAGTTTATTACCCGGGCTTGAAAACTTAAAAGCTCTAGGTTTATGTTAAACTGAGTGCTCACTGAGAAATCTCAAAACTTAGAAATTGAGAAACTCATTTGCCTTGCTTTTAGAAAACCCTTCTTGGACACGTGATGTTGGGCATTTGCTACCCTTTTTTTTTCTCTCTCTCTCTTTTCTCTGGTCCACTTATTGTTCCAGGTGTAGGACATTTTTCTCAGCTTTTTTTGTTCGTAAAGGCATGGTATATACTCTGTTTTGCACATATAGATTAAAGTGATCTATTGCATAGGAGATTTCCGAATAGATTTTCCAATAATTGGGCTGGGACTATAGATGTGATTGTGGCACTCTTTCGTCAAGGTATAATTACTGAATCTTCATATCAACAAACCAACAAGATTGCCATTTATGTATTGAATTGTACATAAATTTTCCAATTAGCACAACTATTAATATTAGCATTTCAGTGATTTAACTATTAATATTTTGTTCTCTGTTTTCATTTTTAGTTGGAAAAATGTAGTTTCTAATTCAATGGTTGGGTTCATTGCTTCTTATTTTCCCCCAATATATTTGATTTCTGTCTACCACCTTCTTAGATTTTTTCCCCCTTAAAACTAATGGTCAGCTCTAGGCACCACAGTGCTTTGAATTAGATTTTCTAATAACTTTTTTTTTTGGCTTTTCAGTGCTTTGACTATGTTTGCATTATGATTGACTTATGTGTTCTCGTGTTTTATAACTTACATGAATTGCAATGACATAACAGACAATTTAAACTTCTGAAAGAGGGAAGATGATTTAAAGAAATTAGTTAGTCTTTGCTGTTTGTTTTTCCTCTAAAGTAGGTGAACTTTAGTTAGTCTTTGCTGTTTGTTTTTCCTCTAAAGTAGGTGAACTTGGGTTGGTATTTTGACACATATTCTACCCCCATGTGTTTTAGATGTTTGAACAGTATGCTTACAGTTTGCTATGTAAATTTTTTTATGTTAGTTGTATCATTTGGTTGGATATGATCTTTGGATGAGTAACCAGCCATATAAAATATATGGAAAGAAAGTTATAGTCAAGTTTTATTTTGCACTGAGTCACCTCTTGAAATTGATTGCATTTGAAGCTAATATATATATATATATATATATTCATTTGGAAGTTTTTAGTTTTTCATCTTAGTGGAGTTATTTGGTTTTTTGACTTTTGTATGACATGTTTTGAATCTTGAATGTTGCAGCGATGTCTCTGATAATGATCTCTGTGGAACAACTTTAGTAGATGACGTTTCCAGTGGAAAGGTATCATTGCAAACTTGCAATCTCTCTTCTATTATGATTGTCTATTATTGAGTAAAACACATTACCCTTGAATCATTGGCTACGGCAAAAACGATTGGCATGGGAATGACCAACCGGTTACATGGTCTTTGCACCTTTTACATCAAATAGAAAAAGTGCCTATGTATGAGAAAGAGCCTATTATAGTATTATATGGTTAATCATAGTTATTTGGGATTGGATCTGCTGCCCGAGTGGTGAAATAAATGATTTTCATTCACATTTTGTTGATCATATTTGTTGGGAATAATGTGTAATTTTCTGGGAGTTAAAAAGAATTTGAGAATTTGCTCCCACGTAGAAGAAGTAGAAAGATTTTGTTCAAATAGGGATTAAAGAGTAATGGTGTCAGGAACTCTTGTCTTTTTTTTGTGTGAATATCTTGTGATTAGTGTGTATATGTAAGGGCAAAATAGTCACATACTTTATTGGTCAAAACTATAGTTAATAGCGTTTGGACAAAATCTGGTGGAGACAAGCTTAGGCGTGAACGCTATTTATCAAGATAAGCGATGGAAAAGCCAACACAGACATTTCATCCAAACAGTCCAGATTGGCATTAGGGGAGTCTAATATGCATTTTGCAAGTGCAAACGCGTTTGCCAAACAGGCTCTTAATCTCAGAAGTCATTATAGCAGAAAAATAAAAATAAAACCACAATTTGCAGAATCCTGTAAAATTTGATTGTTATTTGTGGATTCAAAACTCTTTATCTTCTTTTATATATAAATTGTAGAAATTATTCCAGTAGTTATTTGTTCGCAGCCTAGTTCAATTCATAGTTTTTTCTTGCTGCTACAGTTAAGAAATTTGAGAATGTTTGTCACAACATGGAAAGACGCATGCAAAGGGAACGATGTTGCTGAGGTAAATAGACGCTCTTAGTTACGACACAATATTAGGCACCACTCTGTTGATGTATCTGCTATTGTACTGATTTGCAGTTCTGGTGCTCCAGTTTTAAACCTTTCCTTTGTTTTGTTTTTAGCAGTTAGTAACCTTGAATTAGACCTATTAATCATGTGTTATGACGTGATCGTACTCACCCACCCAGAAAATGTTCTACAGTCTAAACGAAAATGTGTGTACTTAATGTGCATCTGCAATTAATCCTTCATAATAGATCTACTACTTCCAAACTTGTGAAGTAGCTGTTGATGGCCAGGCCAAGTGTCACGGTCCTCATGGTATAATGTGGGTTCTAAGTGTGTGATATATGCATTACTGGATCTAAGTGTATGTGCATTATGATTTGTAGGCTAGAATCAATGCATGAATACAACTTGACCCCACACTCTTTGTATGCTGCGGTATCAGTTGGTCTTGAAACTGAAACCATTTTCGCTGTTTTGAATAAGCTGTCAAAAACCAATGGGTATTTGATCTATTGTTTTTTTAAATAAATTTTTTTGCAATGCTCGAGCCAATGGGTATTGTAGGTGTTGAAGAAACTGCTCAAGGATGAGGTTATAGCTCGAGCTAGAATTTCCTCCGAGGTATAATCTTAATACCGAGTTTTGGTGGTTTTGGTTTCTATACTCTATTCATGGTCGTGCGACCGTGCTCATTCTTAGTACTTTCATATGCGTGCATGATTTTAGTACTAGTGGAAACTGATTCTTTTGTTTAAAATTGCCTTGAAGGTCTGATTGTTAAATGTTTAAGTCAGTAATGAAGATTGTATTTATGAGTTCTGCCTATATGTCCATGTAGTAGTTTAGATTAATAATACCATGTAGTTTAGATTAATAATACCATGTATCTCTTCAACCCCGGTAACAAATACTACTTCTGAACTCCTTTTTCCCCTCTTGATGCTCATTTTGTCATTAATAAATTGGAATTGTGTTTCAAGGATGGTGAAATGAAATTTCTTTTGGCTGCTTTTCTACCTCAAGATATTCATTGCTAAATAGATGTATTTTGGCTATTGCCTACTTGTCTTTTAATACAATTTCACCTCTTCCTCGTGTATATACTTTAATGTTTGCATCTATGTGTTCATCTTCATTTTGACTCTTAAACTTAGCAATTTCTATTCATTTTGCACATTAACTTGACTAATTTAATTGCTCACACCAACTTTGAAATTCTCTCATTTCCTTGCTCTATTTTAATATGGTTTTAACAAGGTATTGGAAGCATTGAAAAGCACAAAACCCATGGGTAAAGACCACAGTGACTCTCCACGCTTTGGAAAAGAGCAGAGCTACTTCACAAAGAAGCTGCAATTTACAAAGATCATAAATCACCCATTGCAGAGAGTTTGGCCAAGGAAATAGCAACACGATCCAAAGATGTAGCTACTGAGGTATAGGAACTGTTTTCACTTTCTTAATCCAACTTTTGACTTTTGAGTACTAATTTGGATCAGTTTGGCATTGATTGATTTGAAGTTCGGGCTTTTTTATGTGAAGCTTATGAGGTCTTCAGATTTGGTTTCTTACTCTGCTCTATGAATATGTTAAGGTGAATTAAAAGATTTCGGAATTGCACTTTTTTCGCTACACCTCTTTACTTAGGGCTGTGAATGGAATCCATGATTTAAACGACAATTGTGTAGCATTTTCATATGCAGCTAGCTCCAATACATGCATAACTTGGGAAAAGGCTTTGGAAAAAGATTGAATTGTTACCTACCCGGGAACAATGGCTTTTTCTTCTACTTTTCTTTCCCTAAAATTCGGTGTGGTTTCCAAGTTTTCCTAATATATCAATTAAATAGCTATGTTGCCTCTACTTGCTAGAAGTCTCACCAGTGTTTTGATGGCTCTACCTGCATTGGTGCACCCTAAGGCCATCTCCAAGGGAAGAGCTATCACCCTAGGCAAAACCTTCAACTACCAAAATGCCTAGCCAAAACCTAAAATTTGGTCTCCAATGCAAAGAGCCATCACATGAGCCAAAATGCCTTTTTCCCCAATTGGAGAACCAAAATGCCTCTTTCCCAATTGGAGAGCCAAAAAAAGGGTGCCAATGATCATGGTAGTTGGTCATTTGTGCTTCAATTTGATTGGGTTTGGGATGTAGGCCAAGTCATTGATTGAATTTTAAAATGGCAAAACAAAATAAATGGCTAGTCATTTGGCTAGTGTGGCTGGAGTGGCTTTAGTATATTGGCTAGGCATTTTCCTATTCAACTAGCCAAATTGGTATTTTACCTAGCCCATTTGCCTAATCCCATTGGAGTTGCTCTAAGTGCTTTAATAATGGGTCCCTCCACTTGTTTGATTCGGAGACTCCATATTTTTTTTTCCTAAGTGCAGGCACTGTTATGTTTTCCAAATTTTGAATTCCAAATTAGTAATTTCCAAATGCTTTGTTAGTTGGACCACTAACACAAATCATTTGGGTACCAACCTGGGATTCGTAGTTGGGAATGTACAAAGTGACAAAACCTTTGACTAACAATTTGGGATCCAAAATTAGAGAAGTAAAGCATTATTCTTTGTATTTGTCCTACAAATGAAAGCTGGTTATAGTATTAATTGTCATTTTATTTCATTTCTTTATTGACTACAGTGGGTTTTGTGAGAAATATCTATTTGAATGAAATCCCAATGTTTTGGCTTTTATGTTTAACTGTGGCTTTTTTGTTTGTGAGCTTGCTGATATTCGAGGAAGAGTCTGAGTCCGATGCTCGTTTGTGGGATCCTCAAGAGGGACAAGATACATTGACAGACTTTGTTCAAGGGGGATTGTGATTTGACTTGAGTGTTAGTTAAAGATTGGTTGACTATGTTTGTCTTTTTTTCTCTGACTTTAAATTTCAGATATGGTTTATTTGTCAGTTGGTTTAGTTTAGTTTTGGATGGATTTACTTTTTCAATTTCAGACATGGTTTGTTAGTTTTGGTTTGGATTTAGAAACAATTTGTATTTAAGGATAATTATGCTTATTTTAGATTATTTTTTTTGCATTTAATACAGATTGAGCTTGTATTTATTATGGTTTGGATTTGAGCTTATTATATATGTTTATAGTAAATGTGATTTGGCTGTGATGGAAATTAGGTGCAAATAAAATTTGGGAGCATATTTTAGTATTTATGTTTTTCATATTTAAAATAATTACTAACAGATAATTTCCGTTAGTATTCTTACACATGTGTTAGAAAACAAACCGTTAGTAATAAAATTACTAACGGTTTATATCCGTTAGTAATTGTCTCGAAAGTGTTAGAAACTGTCGGATTACATACCGTTAGTAAAAAAATTACTAACGGTAATTTACCGTTAGTAGTTTTGAATATAAAAGTGTTAGAAAATAAACCGTTAGAATAAATATTATTAACGGAATATTTCCGTTAGGAATAATAAATTATTAACGGTAAATTACCGTTAGTAAACATATTACTAACGGTAATTTACCGTTAGTTAAATAATTTTCCTAACGGAAAATTACCGTTAGAAATTCCGTTAGAATTATTAGCCACACTCTATTTCTAACGGTAAATTACCGTTAGAAATAATTTTACTAACGGTAAATTACCGTTAGTAATGTGCTCTTTTGGTGTAGTGAATAGTACTAAAATGTCATTTTACAAAAATTAAAATAAAATAACTTCTCCTAACTACACCCACCCCACTTTCATTTTTACTACTTACACTCACATAGTGAGTGTGGTACTCCACTAGTATAAAGGAAAAGGGAAAAGTATCCACTTTTTTGGTTTTATCATCAATAATTACCAGTAAACATATGCAGTTTTTCTTCCCACAAAACTATCACAAGGGTATTAAAATGCTCAATTGTAAAAGTTAAAAACTTCTTAACAGTTTGGCTTAACAGCTCAAAAAAATGGCTTGAGCAGTTAGGAAAAAAAAAAAAAAAAGAGACCTTCTAGTGTTTGATAATGTAAATGACATTATATATGTGGGTGTAGTATTGTACATACATATACGAGTAACGATATAAAAAGTAGTTTCTCATATGCAAAAACAGATTTTAACCATTGGATAAAGAATATATAATTATTTTTTGAGACCAAATCTTCATCCTGAAACAAACATGACCTAAATTTAATGGGCAATGTCAGGGGTACTAACAAAATCCACTAACACTTACTAACACACTCTATCTCTCTTCTAGTGGTACTGCGGGGTCCACTGCGGACCCCACAATGCCACTAGGAGAGAGATAAAGTGTGTTAGTAAGTGTTAGTGGATATTATTAGTGCCCCAAATATAACTCAAATTTAATTCACGCAACTACTCTTTCAACTTTCTATCTCGCACCGAAAATATGTATAATTAGATTTTAAAAAAATTACCTCAGAAACGTTGTTCCCAAACTCTTACATAAAACTTTTACTAACAAACTCAAATACATTTATTTTTATCCCTAACACAAAATTCTTGATCCGCTACCGAGTATCAATCAAGACCATAGTTTGTCTCTAAGAGAAAATCAACGTTACACTTTTGAACAAATGATGGCCCCTTCGGTGGAAATGTTGGAACCACGGTCATCAAACATATTATATATGTCCCTCACTTTTCCAATTGGTATCCTAGATTTTCATTCCTTCTTTTGCCTTTATTTTTCTTTTTTACTAGTAACTAGGCACATGATTACGAATTGCCCACTTGGTGCAATTGTGGTCTACATATGCTACCCTATTGGAAAGGTATCTATACTACTTTAGAAAGAGAAAGGTAGGGGTACCCTCCATCTTTTTTCCATCACCTATTTTTACAATCAAACCAACATACTAAAGTTTACAAAAAATAACTTTAGAAATACTAGATTGTCATTACACATTCTCAAAAAAAAAAAAAAAAAAAAAATCAACTCCACTCCCTCAATCTCTCCCCACCCAAAAACTGTTTCTCTATTTTTAACTTCCAATCCAAAAACTGTTTCTTTTGTTTAGTTTTTTTTTTTCGTCAGTTTCCCACAATTCTTATCCTCACAATCTCTTTCTCTAAATGGAGTTTGGTAATCATGCCCGATGCTCACCATGTTTTTCTCTTTCTGTGTTGGTGTCATTGTCTATTAAAAGGAGGGAGACTGTGTACCCAATTTGGGTTTCATGTTTTTCTTTATGGTTTGTTTCCATTGGGTTGTCAAAAGAGTGAGAAGAACAATGGAAGTTGCTGCTCTTTCTGGTGTACTCTCTCTCTCTCTCTCTCTCTCTCTCTCTCTCTCTCTCTCTCTCTCTCTCTCTCTCTCTCTCTCTCTCCGTTTCTATTTTGCACACATCCACGCACAACGTTTGCAAATATAGAAACTCTATAAAACTATACATTAGACATTAGTTGTATCCATATGTATTTGTTTAATGAGGTTTCCAATTGATTAATCGGACAAATCCATGTTTTGAAAATCGAAAATTTTAAAGGTTCCAGGAATTGCAGCGCTTTGATTGGGAACATATGGTACTCATGTGTATTAAATTCCCAATGTGTACAATATTTGGTTACCATAGTAGTACTGATGCTACAGTACTCATATGTAATTATATTTAGTTACGGGACTAATGCTATGGTACTCAAATATGGTTCTTAAATGTGTATTGTATTTAAGCACAAAGCAAAAAAAAAAAAAAAAACACACACAAAGAAGAGAAGAAAAAAGGGAAAAAAATGCAATACTTTAAAATTTTCAAATCTTTTGCGTAAAATTGTACAGTTCATTCAAACCCACATGTTATTTAGTACTAACCCGTGCCCGTGGGCACGAAGCGGGAAAAAAAAATTCAATACTTTAAAAGATATGAGATATGGTTGGAATTTTAAGTGAAGAAGACATTGGTTCCAATATTAAATATATCATTAACTCAATTTAGTTAAATATATTTAGTCCAACATTGGATGAATATTTTAAGTATAATTAATGTTTATTCGTAGAGATTTCCCCATGTCCGAGGGCACGAAGTGAAAACAAAAAAAACAAAAAAAAACAAAGGCTTTTTCTAAGCTTTTGGAAAGAAATAGAAAAGAAAAGCAAAACTTTTGTGATTATTTATAATTAGCCCATATATGGGAAGCAGCATCACTCATTTCACTAATTAGCCCTATAGACTATATCAAACTGATAGAACTAATCAAATGACCTATAAAAAGAGTGGAACTAATCAAACTGGTAGTAAAATTTACAATCATAGTACTGGAAAAACCCATTTTCTAGATAGACAATAGAATATAACAAATACGCTTCCTAGATTTAAAAAAAAAAAGTGCAAGTGAGAATACATTTCTTGAGACTTGAATTATGAAATTCATTGTTAAAACTCACTTCCTAAACTTCAACTTTATGTGATTTTTCACTCATATTATATCAGTTTGATTAATTTTATGAAAGTCATTTGATCAGAGTCACGGAAAGGAAAAAAAAAACCTATAAAAAAAATAAACTCTATGAATATATGTATGATATGGGAAGTTTATCTTCCAATATATCTATTTTGAAAAAAATCAGTCCACTGATTTAGGGTATGTTTGATAACCCAATTAAGTGCTAAAAATGAAAAGATTCAGCACTTATTCTTTTTCAGTGCATTTGATAACGTACCATTTAATTGAAAAAGCAGCCAAAAATCACTGAAAACTTTAAGTGAAAAATTTCTACTGAAAATAATCACTGAATGCATTCTATTTTAGTAGTTGATGCACTATTTTCAGTATTACAAATTCAATCACTTAAGATTTTCAGTACTTAAAATTCAGCACTTAATTTTCAGTACTTAATTTTCAGTTTTATCAAACGCACTCTTAGTTTATCTCCCAAGATTTGTGTTTTGTAGTTACTATTAGATATGTATATATTCAAATCAAATTAATTTAGGGAATTCCTTTTTTGCTAAAAAAAAAAAAATTGTCTAATGATTTAGTTTTACCCAAGATTTGTGTTTTGTATTTACTGAAGTTGACAATTTGGATATTGACATATATTTATTCAAATTCAAATTAATTTAGGGAATTCCTTTTTATTTAGAGTTTTAATAGGATGCAATGCAATATTTAATGGGATTAACTATTTTTGGTGGACAATCAATCCGACGGTCTGAAATATCTAAACTTGTCTCAATGGTCAAGATTAAAAGTTACTAACTTGAAAGGGACCCACACCGCTCTATCTTATTATATAGATTGTATTTACACAAAAGTAATGTTTTGACGATTGAACCATATGTTGTGACATAACACATACAATGTATTGCACACGCAGCACACGCAACGCGTGTGCCCCAGCCGCTAGTAGTACAGAAAAGAAGAACTAAAAGTAAAAAGAGAAATCTATAACTTCTCGCCCACTTGCTTAAAAGTGGGTCTTTGTCAAATCAATTTGTTAGAGGGTAATACTTGGGACACAACCTTCATACAACTTTCATACAACCTCCCCAAAAGATGTGTCTATCTCTTTCTTGTGTCACTGTGGGGGTCCAGTGACATCACAGGAGAGAGATAGACACATCTTTTGGGGAGGTTGTATGAAAGTTGTATGAAGGTTGTGTCCCAAATATTACTCTTTGTTAGATCACTCAATATATCCTTGACTGGGGCTAAATATATCTGATTTTAAGCATTTTCAAACTAGGGACAGAATTAAGATGTATAGTTAAGAGGAACAGACCTCAAAATGGACATACCAAATTTTTAATTTGGTGTAGATTTAATAGAAATATAAGATTTAGTCCCTCATAATGGGTCAAAGAAAAATTTATTGTATTTGACTTTTTAATAACTTAAATTCATCCCTAATCAATAAGATATACTTGAAATTAGTCCTTTCCCCAATTTGTATGCATAATAATTGGACCATTGTACCCTTTTTATGAATTACACACTATTTTATTTTATCCATTTTTAGGTAATGTACTGTGTAACTGCCGCCTTTATTCATGGGGGTAGTGATTTGGTAAATCATGCACTTTCCTATATTTGATCCACCTTCCTTCTAAATATTTTTAATTATTACACAATTGAAGGGATTGACCTACTTTATTCTATATTTAAAGTATACGTATCTTAATCTATCACCTTCCTGAAAGATTTTCAATGGTTCATCAACCTAAGATTCATGTTAATAACAATTAGTGAGAAATTTCATATTCTATAGGTGAGTAATTTCGAAGGCATATTTATACATATTTCCATTTATAAGCGTTGGTTTCTTATACGTATTTATACATATTTTTGCACATACTTTACATGTTTTGAACCAGTGGTGAGTAATTTCGTTCAATCTGTGAGAAATTCAAAGGTGAGAAATTTCAGTTGTCATTTTTATCGTTCTATGTGTGAGAAATTTGTCAAAAAAAAGGTGAGAATTTCTCACTTCGTGTCAACTGCATGTTAAGAAATTTCTCAGTCAAACGTTCAAGAAATTCTCACTTTGTGATTAAAAATCAATGAGAATTTCTCACTTCGTTTTCAGTCGAATGTTGAGAATTTTTCACTGTCATTAAAAATCAATGAGAATATCTCACTTTGTCGACTCCATATTCGGCCAATATCTCAATCAAATGTTGAGAATTTCTCACAAATTGGTGAATTTTTTTTTACACGGAGTGATCATCTTCTGTAGGTTAGCCGGCGAGCGAAAGGAGTGGTCGAAGGTGATGGTGCGGTGGAGAAGGTGGACGATGGTGGAGAGTGATCGACGGAGGAGCTGCCGGCGGCGGCAAGAGAGGGGAGTGGGGGGTGGGTAGGAGTGGTGGTGTGGTGGTGGTGTCAGCGGTGGGCGGATGGAGAGTCTATCTCTCTCTCTCATCTTTTTCTCTCTCTATCAGACTTCTCTCTATATGTGTGTGTATATATATAGGGTTTTGAATTTTGAAACCATAATTTTCCTCCTTGATGTGGGGAGTAATTAATGTGTGTGTGTGTGTGTCTCTCTCTCTCTCTATATGTATAATTACAAATAATTATATAGGGTATTTTGGTCCTCAAAATAGTTGAGGGACTAAATCATAAGTGGACTTATTCATTGTACCTATTTCTAAAAGCAGTACATGTAAAGGACTATTTATTATATAATTTGAATCTTACCGCTAACTTGTTTTACTCAGTTAACCAATGCATGCAAAGGCAGATCTATATATATGGGGGCAAGTACGTCTCAAGTTTTCAAAAAAAAAATTCTACTCGATGTATTAATTTTATATTAATGAACTTATGAGGCCCCTCTTGGAATTTTAATTTACCCCTTCAATACTCATAAATCTTATTTTAGTCCTTAATTTTTTACAATTTATACCCAAATAAACACCTTATTTACTCAATTAATCTAATTCATTTACGATCTTATACGTATCCCTTTTAAACGTATTAAGGATTCTTTGATTATAAGCAAAATTAGTGTAAAAAAAAAAAACTATGTATATGAGTACAATTTTTTTTTGAAAGAGTTAGAGAGATGAGTTGATCTTTGAATAATAATGTTTTAACCCTCAACCCACTATATGTGGAACTCACGAAAAAATCACACAATTTTTAAAACCATGGAAACCCAACCATAAATAAATAAATAAAAATAAAAAAATTTAACTGGCTCGGGGGCGCTATCCCTGAACCCGGCCCCCATATAAGTGTGTGCGTTCTCCCCCCCTCCCCCCCCCCCCCCCCCCCCCAACTTCCTGGATCCGCCCCTAGGTACGTGTGTTGTGGGAAGGTTCAACAGTATGTCAAATTAATGTACTCTCGAGTATTAAAAAGTAAAACCATATTTATGATGAGCAAACCAAAGGGAGTATAGCTCATTTGGTGTTGAGTTGGGTCCATCTTAAGCCCCTCCATACCATAGGTCGAGTAGTTGAAACCCCACCATTTCTCCTTGCATATAAATTAAAAATACTAATGATAAGCAAAAAAATAAAAACTAATTCTCCATTTTTCTAGATGTAAAAGGTTTGTTGCTAATAAAAATTTCGTGCAAATGTTCTACATGAAAAAAAAACCCTAAGATTTTCTTTCTTATTTCCCCTACTTGGTTGACATGTGAAAAAATATTCTTGGAGTAAGAAAACAATGAACTTTAAGCACACGAATATTGTGTTCTAACATCAATTTGTCTTAATATCTATAGATCAGGAAGATATAAAAGCAAGAAAAAAAGGGAGCATGATTAATTATATATATACGAAAATTCTATGGAGAGAGCGTCCTCTCTTTAATAAAGCGAGGACCTCTATTTTGGTCGTCGGATCGTGTTTAAACACTGTGAAGTAACAAAACTGTCCTTAATGAAAACACGATCTGACGGTCAAAACAGAGGTCATCTCTTTAATAAAGAGAGGGTGCACTCTCCATAGCCTGACTGTATATATATATATAGTCAGGCTCTCCAACACACTGGATAAGCGCACTGAGTGAGCATACTGGGCTTTTAAGCCTAAAAAAACTATTGGTCGCCCTATTGACCTGGGCACCATGCATCCTGCCGCCTAACTGTATATATATATATATATATGCATATTTATATGTGACATATGTATATACATGAATATTGGTTTCTATGTTTACATGTATATGCATATTGGGATTGGGGTAGTGCGTGTGTTTTCTTTTGTGGGTTTGTGTGTTTTAGTGTCTCCTCGACGGATGGGTGTGCCTTTTTTTTATCCTTCGAATTTCTATTTTCTTTTAGTGCGTGGTTCCATTTGGATGGGTAAGTGTGTGCGTCCCTTAATTTTGTGGGTCTGATTTTCCTTATTATACTATACCTTCTAGTTTGTTTTGAGCATAATCTCTCCGTTGCTTGGTGTTCTTATCTGATTGCGTTTTTGGAGTGGTTTCTTCACTATTTCGCTCTATTGATCATATCAGTTGGAGCTGGAGGTCCTCTCCCTCCCGTTCTTAGTTTTCTGGGAAGGCTATTTAGCTTACTCAGTTGCTTTGAAAACCTTGTTGGCTGATTTTGGGTTAGGTTTGGGTTGGGTTGGGTTGGGTTGGGTTGGGTTGCTGTCACATTTTACCTGGAATGTGGCTCAGTATATCTCTTTGGAATTGCGATTTCTTTTGAATTCTAGATTCTTTTGTTCGCAACATCAGTAATTTGTTTTTTTCAGCTGGATCTCATGGGCTGTGATCAAGGCTTGGTTCATGTTGCTCTTTGTACTTGTTTCCACTACTGTCGAGTCATGGATCGCAGGTGTTGGTCAACATGAGCTCAAATTTGGCAGGCCACTTGGATCCCATATAGTGTGGGCCTCTCCTGTATCGGGATTTTGAATATGCTATTTGGATTTTTGGGTGGTTAATTACAACTTAATGTCGCAGATTGTGGTGGGACGGCTGGTAGCTCCTCGGTTGTGATCATTGAAAAAGATCTTGTTTTCAATTTCTTAATGTTTCGCTGTGTCATTTTTAACTATTGTTGTTGCTTAGATCTCCTGGTACCTAGTTCCTAGTTCAGCCGGTTCACGTGTAGAGGAATGATGGTGTTTCTGTAATACCCGCAAATTTCCTACATATATAAAATGGATTCCCGGAATTATGTCAGTATTTATGAGTTTATTTCTGTAACCTATGCTAATATACGTATTATATATTTGACGGTGTTTAAGATTTTAATATTCATAGTATTCACATCACTTTATTTATGTGATTTTAATTGTTAAGCCCGATCTCGTATATTAATGTCGTATTTTAATATTTATTATCGTTAAATAATAATTATAGATTATTTTCAAATACTCGTAGTTACTTAAATTCTATAACCATGCGTTATAATATATATGTGTTATAATGTATATTCGTAGTTGCTAGATTATAATGATAAGTTACATTTTATATGCATCATTGTTTAATTTATAACTATAGGGCATATATATATATTCGCAGTCGTGTAATATTATAATAATAAGCTCTATCACATTTTTCTTTGTCCCTTAAATTATCTACTATAGGTTATATCGTATATTATGTTGATATTATTCGCTGTAGAGTAGTATTGTAATAGTCAGTTATATTACATTTTTCATGGTCTTTTAATTTATGATCATAAGTTATATTGGATACCCGATGTCATTTTAATTCTGTGACTACTACTGGAATTATATTATTACCAATATTTTTATTTTAAAACCAGGACTGTAAGTTTCAACTCGGACTGACCTTGCACACAAAACCGTAAAACCTGTGTAGAAATTAGACTACACAGCACGTGGTCCTAGGTGATGGCTAAGCTACACATTTATGGAAATAGGAATCTTACCCTAAATAGTTTTGTACTTATCCAACTAACCTAAAGCCATTGGGCATTAACCTTTAGCCAAACACCTCCCAAACCTTTGGACAACCACCCCACTACCCCTCTAACCGTCGGGTAAACCTCACCACCACAAACCGTCGGCTTCATTCCCGTCTCCCTAGGCACCCTCTCAATCAAACCCATCTCCCCTATCAGTCCAATAGATTAGTAAAAAAAAATTTGTATAGGTGAATGTGTATACTTAATGCATGTATATATGGGTGTGCAAGTTTAAGTATGCTTGTTGTATTTAGAGCATCACCGAGAGAGAGGATCAAACAGAGCACACACTCTCTGTCCATTCTCTACACCCTCACACTCACCTCTTCGTTCAGACTACGTGCACACAACAGAGGCAGGAAGAGGGACGCTGATCATCGGAGAGAGAGACCCGAGACTGGTATGACCTCCCTACGCCCCCCTATGTTTGTCTCTATATCATTTTACACATCACACACACACACTAACTTTCCTCCTCGAACTAAACAGAGCCTTAAACTCTGGTTGGCACCGAAACCTCCATTAGAGCTTCTCGCCGGAGCTCATTTTCCCAAACTCAACTAGAAACCCCTCAAAACCATACCAAACAGACCCTTAAGGACCCAGATAAACCCCCGAGAATTAGTTTTTGAAATGAGTAACGTTTGGGTATCCATGCCAGCCATCATCCTCATTATAACCCAAAAGAATAATCCGTTCGTGGGAACCCAAAACGAGTAGACCATTGCTCTAGCTCCTAGTATGTCATAGAGGGAACCAAACCGATCATTTTGGCGTTGGTTTGAAGCATTTATATGGAGAGATGACAAAGATATGACCGTTGGAAGTTTTCCGGCCAAATCGAGCGTCACCGGTGGCGGCTTGTCTCACCAGAGAAGATAAGGGAAGCGGGTTATATCGTTTACCTATATTAATTCACTCGGGTCGGATCATGGGTATTGGGTATGAGTTTATCTGTATGTATAAGTGGGTAGCAGTTTGGGTTATAATAAATTAAAACAAACTGGGTCAGATCTTTTAAGTTGGATCGGGATGAGTGTGATAATGGGCGACCCGTTGGTTTGGGTCGGATCTGGGTTGACCCGCGGGCCTGTTTATTATTATTATTATTATTATTATTATTATTATTATTATTATTATTATTATTATTATTATTATTATTATTATTATTGTTATTATTATTTGGGTTAATTTCAAAAACACCCCCTCAACTATGACCCGTTTTCAACTCGCTCCCCTGAACTTTTTTTTCTGACAAATTGACCCCCTCCGTTTGTTTTATTCGACAAGTTGACCCCCTCCGTTTGTTTGCAAATGAAAATGGGCATGTGCCCATCACGTGAGAGCAAAAATGGACACTTTTACCCTTTGTGTCCAAAATGAGTTTGATCTCTCTTTATAATAGTTGAGGGAGGGGAATGGGGTGAAGTTATTCACTTTTTTTAGATCAGGGGGTGTAGTCGAAAATGAGTCATAGTTGAGGGGGTGTTTTTGCAATTCAGACCAAGGGTATATGCGTTATTTCATTACTTCCGTTAACGACGTTTAAGACTAAATAATTTTTGATAGTTGAGGGGGTGAAGTTGTTCACTTTTTTAAATCAGGGGATGTACTTAAAAACGAGGTCATAGTTGAGGGGTGTTTTTGCAATTAACCCTTATTATTTAAGATTAATTATTGTAATATAGTTGTAACTGTTTTAATAACATGAGAAATTAGTTTAATATTATTATAAAATCTGGAATATTATAAATTAATATTTATAATACTCAGAAATTATTAATTTAATATATATAATGTTAGTCATATACCATTTCATACAAACAATAAATGCTAGAATATCTTAAATAAATAGTTATAAATGGTTTTAGTTAGTTTAAATTATCCCAAAAATGGTTTTAAGGTTAAAAATTATATTCTAAATAATCTGCAATATTATTTTTAGCAATAACCTTATGCTATGAAATTATAACGTATTTCTTATATAAGATACTTATTATTTATTTGGTTTCAATAAATAATGAGTGTGTGTTTCAAGTTAAATTAATTAGGTAATAAAAACCTAATGGCCATTTAAAAATACATGAAAATTATATTAAATTTTCCTAAGGTCTAATGCCTTAATTTTTATAAATTCTTGTTTATAAAACCCAAACTTTAGTATTTCTAAGAAATTATTAATTATTATTAAAAGCCCGGTTTGGTTGTATTTAAATTATTTAAATACCAAACGAACTCTGAAAATTTTAAGAAAAATACTACTAGCCTACTTTAAGGCCTAGTATTTAATAAAAATATTTATAAAGGCCAAATGTCTTCCTAAATTATATTTTGTAATTATCAGACCTCGCAGTCTATTATTAGACGTTTATAACTTCAGGAATTCATAATAAATAAACCGTAGCTCAGAAAAATACGCGGTTAGTTCCCAGAGTCTTAGAATAATGTCTAAAATATTCTCTTAAAATTTGGTGACCTTTCGACTCGGTCAAAAATACAGCTTATCTCTAGGACTCAAACTGGTATAGAAAACCCGACATTTTATGCGACGGACTCCGATTTGAGTCTAGTCAATGGCGTTGGACTCAGAATGATGTCTAGATCATCATGTTGAGGTTTAGAGAACCACCCGGCACAATTACCATTACGCCCTTGATTGTAGTACGCATATTAATCAACGTTCTATGGATTTATATGCTTTGTAGGAACCACCGCTACGCTCGTTTTTACGCACCCGCTTCGAGGTGAGTCGTCCTAACTTACTTGGTATATTATAGATTTACTCCATGTGTATTATGTAAATATTCAGTGTATCCTGTGTGGACATGACTGATGAGTATTATATATACGTACGTTCAGATTTACTGTTTATATGATGAACGCATGTGTAAACATCCAAACTCCATGCTCAGTTATTAATTGTCGTTATACATGATTATTATGCTTCACAAATATACAATCACATGGACAATCATATGAATGTAATCGAGTCATGATCTCAATGTTGACGTCTACATGGTTAGTCAAGGGGACTAACCCAGTCATGTTGTCATACATGTTGAGTGGATCGTGGAGGTCCGTATGGTGCAGTCAAGTCAATGGGTGCGGGGTGCAACGATAAAATGCGATAGGGCCATGCTAGGCGACGATAGCAAAGTATCCATTGAAGTGGAACATGAGTTAATGGTTGACACGCTATAGGGCCATGCTAGGTGACGATAGCAAAGTATCCATCCGAAGTGGAACATGGGTTGATGGTTGATACGCTATAGGGCCATGCTAGGCGACGATAGCAAAGTATCCATCGCCATGCTAGGCGACGATAGCAAAGTATCCATCTGAACTTTGAATACAATAGTTACCTTTCTAATGTTATAGGGCTATACTAGGCGACGATAGCGCTATAACTATTCTATTCTCCAGGCAAGGTCACGAGGACCTAAGAGTCCAATGATTACACTCTTTTTAAAACCAAAATTTTCTATAGGGCCATGCTAGGCGACGATAGCAACGTAATCATTCTACTCTGAGCTAACGGCGTTACACTGGTAATGTAACAAGTCACATGAGTCAGCTGTGGTGTCTGTGGTCGAGTCAAGTCGAACATATCGATGGTGCATCATGTCGTACCTCATTCATATTACAATGTCACAAATCATACGTATTGAGATAATGCTTATCAAATATTCAAGTTTGAGATATTTGTTGTACTTATATATTATTGTTTGTATTAGGAGTGATCGGTTAGGTCAACTCACTTAGCTTCAAAAGCTAACGGCTCTCCTTCCTGCCCTGGACATATCACGTCTAGATTTCATAGGTGACGACTATCAAGATGAGGCCTACCCAAAGGGACACGGCAGATGTACAAGTTGAAGCGAAGGACTCCGACATAGTCTTGTTTAGAATTACTTAATTTGCTTTATTATCTTCTATCGGAGGTAATGATTTAGAGATGTGTGTATAGATCGCTCTAGACTGCCTTATAGATCTTTTATTTATACTCATGATGTAATAACTAGATCCCAGGCATTTGAGTTCTATAAAAGAATACCAATAGGTGTTTTTATGCTTCCGCTTACTCTGTTAACCATGTGTAGAATGTTGAAAATGGCAATCAGTTAATGTAACTCGTCATTTCCTATGGGTCCAGAAAGGAAATTTTAAATTTTTCCTATTTTTGGCTACTCCGGGGCATGACAGTTTCAATGGCTTATTCATTTGGCAGGAGGCTTTGAAAGATCTCTTGATGTGTTTTGTTAGCTGGTTGTCTTTCAAGATTTTGTTCCATGGCTTACCATGATGAATATAAACTGTCTTTGTTGAGAAAAAAAATGGTGAAGGAATCGGATTTGCTGATGGTTTTGCTATAAAGGGTATCACCAGACTTTGGTCTTTCTAAAAGCATTGTGGTAAGCTCTTCTATCATGGGGGTTCTCTTGGGAGTGTGTGTGAATGCCCTGGGTAGTATGACTTTTTATCGTCAAGTTCGCTTCACGTGAGTTTTAGTGTGTGTTAGTGCAATGTGTTTTTGGAAAAACACAAATTCTTCTCTTTTTTTTTTTTACTTTTCTCTTCGTGGTCTGAGTTTTTGGTTGGTGTATTGACGTGGCGATTTGTGTTTTTCCAATTTGGGTGTTTCAATACCAAGGCTGTTGAGTTTTTCATTGACGGCTGAGGTTCAGAGTGGCTAACAATTTGTGAGCAGCACAAATATTTTTGAGTACGCAGGGAAGTTTCTGCACAATCACAGAATATCACTATTTCTCATGATTGGCATTTGTACCCTGAGACTACACATAGGTGGTACGATAATGGCTTCAGGATTTGATAGAAAGTGATGTATCTGACTTTGACGTTGTGGCTTACTTTATCCTTTTAGTCTTGAAGCTGATGACAGATGGTGCTGCATTTTTTAGCTTTTCTTCTGGTTTGGGTTGCTGCTTCCCATCGTTAAGAATCATTTAAATGGAAGATCCGTTTTCATTCATTTTTGTTGATTAATTCTCAGATTTTTCACATTGATAAGGGTGTAAGTCTTCTGAGTTAATGGAACTTTGGACAGGTTTTTGTTCTCAGATTGGGCATATCGATTGGGTGCTTGATGGGAGGCTTCCTTTTTGATCTTCAGGTACCGTTCTGAAGCGAATGATCATTGGATGTTTTTTTTTTTACAGTCTGGATGATGGTGTGATGCAGATTTCTTCAGATTTTGGGAACTTGGTGTGCATTTCCCTCCGAGACTGATCAAATTGATCTTTAAGTTTTTTTGGTTTGGTTTTAGAGGGGCAAAAGTGTAATATTCATAAAAGGGGGAGGTATCCAGGAAAACAGAAACTTTATTTGGGCGGCACGGTTTTCTCCAATAGCATAGGACATGCTTGGAATTTCTTAAATTATTGAGGATCACGAGCATCATTTCACAGCAGGCATTGAGCACGCTTTGACCGCATTGGCTTAGAAGTTAGGGTAGGCCTGCTTAGCCTAATCGGTATTCAAAAGTTACTTGCCCATGATCGCATTTTAAATCTTGCCCACCCAAACGGCCCGTGCATAATTATGGTGGGCTACCCATTGCCCGACTGGGCTACATGCCCATCGTGGCACTCACGCACAGGAATGGCAAAATTATCTGTCCCGCGAATTCTATGCTCCAACACACTTCTAATCAAAAGGTTTGTATTATAGGAGTAGAGGCAGGTTTTTCGTATTCTAAGATTAGCCCTCTGTCCTGATTAGCCCTCTAAACGGATCGGATGCGTGATAACTAAATCTACTTAAAGGAAATAAGTTTTGTCTTTTTGGATCCTGATTTGGATTAGATTCGCTTTTATGAAATCCAAATTTAGATTTGTTAGCTATCATATATTTGTTTTGATCCATAAGCAATCTACTACTTTTTTTAAAAATTAAAAAATGCAATTTTTATGTCAAATCATAAATTCATATTTATTGTGCAAATATCATTCTCTTCATATAACATGTTGTATAAGTAACATGTTTATTATGTAAATATCATTTTTAGTGTATAATATATTGTGTACATGATACATGTTGTGTACATAGTATGCTTATTGTATACATAATCTATTTATTGCTTTCATACTATATATAAAGCATATTTATTGTATGTTACATATAATCCAACTAACCGAATTCAAATCAGATTTTTTTTTCTTGTTTATTTGTTTGTTGAACAGTAGAGAATTCATATTCATTAGTAATCAATAACAAATTACATACTGATACATCACACTCCAAAAACATATCAACAAAATCCACCCCCTCCCCCCTAACAAAATATATATATATATATAAACTAGTTGGAATCCCGTGTGATGCGCGGAAAACTTAATTTTGCCGTTTCCTAGGGTTAAGTGGTGGCTAAAAGAGTACAATAAGATGTTAAAACGGTTAGATAGAAATTTGTAAATGCAGCTATTTTATCTACAACTCCTACAGAAGAAGTTGATAACTCTGACTACTCAGTAAATGAGCAGTAAAGGTACCCAATAAACGACCACTAAAGCTTATATCGAATCGTTTGCATAATTGCTGATATTTTAGCTTTACAGATGATAGAAATACATGACATTAAGTAAGAAATTTTACAAAAGTAGGACATGAATGTGTCTATTGAGCATTCTGCTCAATTTTCTTGTAACCCCAACGAATATGAGAATAGACAAGAGATGATATTTTACCATCTGTAAACTAACCAAATAAATGATGTGCAGAATATAAGTTATTACAATAGTCATATACAACTGAGGAAAATTGAAACTTCGATTGAAACTTATACACATGTACACAAGATGACTACAACAAATACAGGAAGACATATCAAGAACTGGTTTTTACAGTAGTCATCTCTACTGATATGTATATAAATGTTTAATACATATGATGAATTGGTTTTTACATATTCCTTGTATATACGGAGCGCCTATGTCCCATTTTTTATCACTCCAGATACATATATTCTCCTGATGGTCATCTGTCATTGACTGCTTGTCTGTATGCTTAAAGTCCAATCATACTGGAAAACTATCTGAAGCAACTATTCAATATTCTTGTCAAACTTTGTAATTAATCAACTCAAATCAATTTTCAATGCATATTGACTAAGTGGAGTGAATATGTCTCTATATCAAAAGTAAAATTAACATGGTCAGAGAACCCAGGCAACAAGCTTTGACTGTTACTTAGCAGTTTGGGAGCTAAATTGTGCAAGTGTAAGCAACCACAAGCAATCACCATGCTTTTAAAGGGTCTAGGAATGCACCTGATCACCTAGGCCTACCTGCAACCTAGTTTGGTATTGCCTTAAGTCCTACTGCCTCACTTAAAAAAGGGGTTCTTGAGAGTGGACTCGCCAGATAACAGGGAAGAATTATTGAATAATTTTTTTAAACATTGAAATTTCAAAATTACATTTTGCATGCTAACTATGTTGCTCGAAAATAACAATTTTGAATAATCTGCAGTTAGTCAAACATACTTGTAATGTATAACTGTATTATGTGCATCAAAGCTGATCAGCGTCCACCAATGGTTAAGTAACATTCACAAAATATGCAAGTTCATGTGGCTAAAGTTGCTTAGGCTTTGGCTACTTGAATTATGTGTCGTTCTAGTGCCATAAATCTTTAGCCTCATAAGTCATGCTAGAAATCAAGGGATATATTTATATGTGCTTCAAGAATGATCAATATCCAACCATGATATAATAACCTAGTTAAATGGAGTTACCTAGTTAAATGCAACTCCATACAGATGCAGGGGCTTATTCTCTGGCGACTCAAATTATGAAAATCTCATTCTTAATGAGTAATGATATGGTTTCAAAATTGGTATCCCAAATTTGGTTCCCAACACATGTGCAGCAGGACCACATATTGGCATTCAACTTTGGGAACCAGAGCATTACTCTTCTAAATTTCCAAGATCAGTAAACAAATGAACTCGATGACATAACCCGTTATTTCTCTTGTTCTAAACCTAGGCTCTTGTCTTTGTCCTTCCATCTTCTTTCCATTCATTTTTCTCTCTTTCTATTTCCTTATCAACATTAGATTAAATATGTGATATTCAACTTCAAGCCAAGTTGTGGATGGATAAGACAATGTCAGTAAATTAGCTTCTCTATGAAGAAATAAGTAGTATCTTCAAGGAAAAAATAGAACTTCAAAAGAGGGAATAATTTTAAATTACCAATATTCTCTTCTATCAGGAGAACAAAATATCTATAGGGAAAACAAAATGAAAAGTAAAGTTTAGACACGGTACAGACACCAGGTTTAACGAACTAAAACTAAAAGATCAAATAATATCAAATAATTAGGGGTAAATGATCCAAACCTACTCCTATCGATTACAGGCTCCACTGGATGTGGCTCACCATCTCGCAAAAATGCGCGAGCATATAGCTCACCTATTTTAACATCAAGTGATTAATAAAAACCATTTGTCACTAATGCTAAAGAATTTGCCACGCTATTCTTTACTAATAGTAGCTCAGTGAGGACTGAAGAATTCACCTATTGTCTTATCTTCGAGTCTGATAATGCATTCTTTTCCCTAGCTTACAACTTTGAGCATCCCCTCCCATGTCCATTTATTAACATTCCATTCATCAGCCCTACAACATTATAAGATAACTGTCACGACCCATCCCACTACGCGTGGAAATAGGACACGTGGCACGCCACCAAGGCTCATCCAAACATCATATAACTATACGCAGCAGAAAGAACTTTAAAACAACCTTGGGTATTTAAAACTTAGGGAACATTACCCTCTGAGTTTGTAAAATCCATTGAAATCGGAGTTATAAAAAGTTTTGTTCAATCAAAAGTGTTCACAAGAATCCATTTCAAAATACAGAGGTTCAGTCGACTGCCCAGTCGACTGTACTAGGGTGCAGTCGACTGTGCCTGGCAGAAACTAAAACCCTAAATCCTCAACAGTGGTCCAGTCGACTGCCCAGTCGACTGCTTTTCTATTATTAGAAGCAGTAGCCAAAATCAACAGTGGTTCAGTCGACTGATGAAGGGGTCCAGTCGACTGCTTTTCTATTATTCACTTACAGTGTCTCAAACACACGAGATCCAGTTGACTGGGTCCAGTCGACTGCTCCCCTGCTGGCAGCTCTGTGTTGAGAATTAACAACACATGCTTCTCAAAACCAACAACAACCACAACCATAACTGATTTCCAACATGCAAAACATAAATACAGACGTTCAATTACAAGATTCTGGTACTACGGAACTAATCCATAATTCTATTACAACATCTTACAATATTCAAATCCTTACACAAGTTTAGGATTTAAAACAAAACATATACAAGTGTGATATCCCCGGCGTTCATCGGCCTCACTCATCGCACTTCTTCTTATCCTTCTTCTTACCTGCAATGGAGTACATCTCCACTGCTCAGCTATATGCTGAGCGTACAAGTTCTAACATATGCAATATTTGATAAAACATGCTTTAATCTCATAAATCATACAATAGTCTCTAGGGAGAAAAATACGCATTCATCCGGTAGCGGCAAGTCCAAGCCTTAAACCGCGATACCAATGGCAAGTCCAAGTCTATCAACCATTGTATCCACAAGTGCCATGGCAAGTCCAAGTCTATCAACCATGCACAGTAGCCGTCCCTACTAAATTCTCAAATATCGAGAAGCTTACTCCGGCATGAATTTGTATAAGACTCCCCTTTGACCCACATAGACAACTTAACGTGCTCGCGTAAATTTAGACATGCTTTTCACAATTTAGCGCGTGCAAAATTAACGGGCCTACAATTAACACATGTATTTCGCCCGGATCACAATTTCGTCATCGAAAGCTAAAACATGTATTTCCCTATATTTCACAAGTTAGAACTTCATACCTCGTGCGATTTCCCCCAGACTTTGAAGGATCGACTAGGAGGCTAAATAAACGTCGGATTTCGAATTTGAGAAAATTCTTACAAGTTTATACCTATTTTTCCCAAAAGTCTAAAATTAAGATCTTTACAAAACTTGGCCAAACACGGCCTAAGTGGTATCAAAACGTAGATCTTACCTCCACGAGTTCAAATCTGAAATCTGGAGAAAATCTGACGGACGAACGGTCGTCGATCGGCGTCGCAAAGCCCGTTGGCTCCAAATCTCCATTCTCTCTCCTCTCTCTAGATATTTATAAAAGTTGTGGATGAGAATGAAATCTCATCCACTTCTATTTATAGGCAAACTTCTCAGAATTTGTGTTTACCTCCCCGCAAGTTTCTCAAAACTTCTCATTCACCCATGAAACTTCGCACACGTCCATTTTATAACTTTACGAGTGAAAACTATAAATTTCAAAAGTTTCCGACTAAGTTTCGTTTGGGTCCAAAATAACGTCCGAAAACTATATTCTGTGGAATCTCTACACAACCTACCTTTTCAATTAACGTACCACTCACGTTCTCACCACAGTTCTCAAAATGATATAATGATATCAAAGATTACTAGAATTCCCACAACACAGATAAAATTACTATTCAACAAATACCAGATAAAGTCAAATAACATTTAAATCATATAAATGTCATTTAGTCATGCCCATGCAATTTGAACTTCCATGTTCTCGTATCCTTACTGACACCTTACCAATGACTCACAGTCAACCTCTTCTCAATTCAATTATCAAATAACATTGATAATCCACAAAATCTGAATATGCATATTAAAACCATGAAATTTTTGGAACGGGTGTGACAATAACTACTTAGTTTCAAGCTGAAGGTCCTTTGCACCCCCCACAGCTCAATACGGCATTTTATACATGTCTTTCTAGAGGAAACTATGGCAATAGATCATTTTGGGCAGTTCAGTGCCACAAATGAACTTTTTATAGTAAGTGGTATTCATATGAAGAAAATTGGAAAGGAAAATAATCATTCTGATATTCAAAGATCGGAATCAAAAATTTTCCCTCGTGGTATGCAGAATAATGACATCGCCAACAATTAATATTTTTGAAACAGCGATCAAACTAAAGCACAGCCAAATCTCTATTGGTTTTTTCCATCATGAAATGATCATTCTCATATTATTAACTATCACTTATTATTTGCATTCACATATATAGACCTAACAATGGCCTTTGTTTGATGCTATGGTAAAAAAATTTGGACTTGTAAGCACTTGGTAATGGCCTTTTTTATACTCATCTAACAAAAACCTATCACCTATATTTTGCCTATTCTTCAAATCTTGGCGCTTTGCTTTTTATAAATCAGTTCATTACTTACCAAAACAAAACCCTCCTAGTATATTTAATCCTTTTTCCATCTTCGATTTCCCATGACTCAGGAATCATTTTCAATTTGAAGATTGGTAATAGGGGGAACATATCAAGTTCCGGACAGATTACTAAAAAATTAATGAACACGTCTCAGGTAAGAAATTAACCATTATAGCGACAAAAAAAATAAAGAAATCATCATAGTTTTCTGTTGAGCAGTGGAACAAAGAAGAAATCTGAACAATGAACCAAAATTTATTAGCACATCAGAAAGCATATTTGGATCAGAAGAGATGGGTGAAAACCTGTAGGAAGCTACACTTATCCTTGGTGGTATATGGAAAAACAATATTCAATAAGAAATTAGAATATGTGGGTTGTCAACATCATAACTACTAAAGCCATTCATCAAAAGAATGAAGAGAACATAAAAAAAATATATATACATTAAAAAAAATAAACGGAACTGGGAAATTTTAATTACACTAAACCTTGGCTTCCTCCAAAAAATATTTACTTGCTTCATGATGTAAATTAAAAGGGAAGTGATAATGCCACAAGCTCATAGTGGCCCATATTTCCTACATACAAGATTTGTACAATAAAAGGTTTGAGCAAGATAAGAACTTGATTCAATTATTCTATTTTAGATTTGGTTGTGGTAGGAGCAGGTTCCGACAAGCTTCTAAGTAAGAAGCGTGGAATCGAGAGTTTGAGGTGGGATCATGCAGTTGTGGCAAGGGCTAGATCCCGGTGACAATGGTGTGGCAAGGCTAGGCGACGAGTGTAAGAGGCAGATTGGTAGCTTTGAGAGGCAGATTGGTAATTAGGGTTTTTAATTTTGAGCTTTGGCATCTTCTCAGTAGAGATGATAAGTGGTGGGCTAGAAGACATCAAGACGAGGGTGAAAAGCCACCTCCTAATGAAAGCTATCACAATGCCTCCTAAGAACGAAACTACCGGATGTATAAACTTCCCAACCTGGTGGTCAAAGCAAAATTGATCAATTGATATTAAAGAATAAGTATCTTGGATTGTTGATATATACTTGGGGGAGTTCCATGTGTTGAATTAGCAGCAACTACCGACCTTTTCACCAATAGCATCTTGAATGAGAATGGGATCACCAGAAATCCTAATATCTCCAGTGTTAGCGTCCTTATCAAAGAATCCAATACCTTGCCTCAATATAATATTTAGATATAAACTTCTAATTCGTGTAGCCTGTCTCTCCCCTATTACTGTCCAGCAAACCACCTATCCACCATTAATAAACAAAAATGATAGGGATAACACACCGAACGACACACCAGCTTTAAATGCATGTACCCTGTGTTTGTGTAAGTGATGCACAGAAAAGTGTGAAAATTTCAAACAACACAGGGTACATGCATTTAAAGCACAGTGTGTTGTTTGGTGTGTATCCCTATTATTGTTGTTTAATAAAACATCTTTACTCAGTTTCACTTACACTACTACATAGTTTGAAAGCCAACTGCTTTTTTTGGGGGAAAAAGAAACAATATCAGAAAGAAGCCTAATAAACTTACAAAAAAATGCTGCAAACCAGATCCCAGAGCCAAGTACACATACTTGAGTGATACCTAAAGATAAAATTTGCATATTAGCTGGGAGCCTAGTGCACTAACTGATTTTACCAATTCATTAGTACTTTCAACAACATAAAACATGTGAAGTTGTCAAGTCATTGTGGAGAAAAGGAAAGGGAACTCAAACAAAAACGATCTTTCTTTCTGGAAGATAAATATCCTTGGCACCAAATGGTAAGAATTTTATCTCAATATTGTTGGCGATAGAGAGAAGTTCATCTCAACAAATTCATAAAGCACTTTGTCTTGATAGAGAGCTATGAGTATGGATGTTAGGGTGTAGGGTACCTTGGAAACATCATGAACCACATGTCCCTTATTTACATTTTGTCCAAAGGTATTAGTTAGTTCTTCGAATACAATAGGCATGAAGGTCATGCAGAGGTCATTTCCGATTGCAGTGATTGTGCCCAGAATCATTAACATGTAGTCGGTGGAGTTAGCAAAGGAAAAGAGCTTATAATATGGTACAGCATTGTTAGTGACTTCCTTTTTCTTGTGGCCCTGTTCATAGTGTTGGTTACCAAACTACTCTGTGGTCTTGTTTGTGTTTATATCTCCACCAAAACTTCGCTCTCTATCCATAGTGCCAACTGCAATACTTGTTTATTTCTACAGGTTTGGATCACCACAACCTTGGCTAATTTCCATCACAACTGCAGAAAAGGAAGAGGGAAAAAAAGTGTAGCCCCCATTTGAATCAGTAACCTGTAATTAAAGCTGGAAAGCTATACTTTGTTGAAAGATGTGAAGTATCGGTGAAATGAAGACTAAGATCTAATGAAAGTAATCAATTTGTGAGATGCCATTTAGTGCGTTGGAATGGATATGAAACTATGAGACACAGTTGCTCTTTCTCGGATTACTATACTTAAATTTTGTTGTTGAAATTTATATGCCAATGAAGAAAATAAAGGAGGGATGAAAACGAAATTAATCTTGATACTCAATTTGTGGCCACTGTTTTTATCTCACGCAACCAGCACACAAAGAAAACAACGATATAGCTACATCATTAAAATTTTACAAAGCAAACGAAAACAAAAACGGATTAAACAATAAAAACTTCCTACTATGAAAGAAAATCTGAAGAAAAATCCTACCCTGAACCACACGATTTGTTAAGAGGAATAACTTGGTATTCTAGAGCCACAAAATTGCTTGAAATTTATCACCCTTAGTTGATGTCCTCCAGGATATAAGTAAAAAACTAACTTGAGTTGTTAAAAATTAAGAAGTTTGATAAAATGCATGCTCAAAAGAAATGTTAGTAGTCTTCAATGAAGACTCTAAAGTGATGTTTCCCATGTTTGTAAAGCATGGCACATTAGTATATCTTGAAAAGATAACAAAGAAGATGGAAGGGAAAAGGGGAAAAAACTGGTGTAAGTCAGTCCTAAGTGAATGCCACTTTCAAAACTATGCTACTTCACTACAAGAAGTGCCTATCAAACTATCTTTTAGAAAAGATACGCTCAAAAACCTTACTGGAAAATAGAGTAGACCAAAGAAGAGAAGGCGAAATTTGTTAAGACTATAAGAAATAGATATTAGAAACACCATAAATACAAAAAGAACTCACCCAAAATAAAGAGAGCAACATTTTTTTATTTTCAAATGCAGTGATGACTTGTAGCATTAGCCAAGGGTTAAAAGGCACAATATTCATTTCTTTCAAATTGGTACCGTATAGTCACATGGACATTTTCAAATGCATCGCTGAATTCCTTCATAAATTCCAATGAAGAGTAAAATAAACAAATAAAATACAAAACAGGGTGAAATATCAAACCCATCCATCATCCTTGATGATTTTCTCTATCCTTATGCTAAAGATGATCAAAATATCAAACTTCAAATGACTCATTGCCACTGAGTTTGATACACAAGGGTGTAGGATATTTGAGGACCTCCAATCAAATGATAAACTCTCTCCATCATTCAGAAATAAACTTAGTGCGCATTCAAATCTTTTATCTTTCTTAAATCCTAGGACTCTTCTACAAGGTTGAGGTGTCAGCACGTGCGCACCCGCACCTACATTGGTGTGGATTCTTATCGGATGCGGTAGGGTGTTGGTTTTTAAATCACAAACACATAGAGTAAAATAAATTAAATACCAAAATAGAGCATTACACAACCAACCAATAAGATCAAGCTTTTCCAACTTCCAAGTGCATAGATTTCACATTCCTCTTGGTTTCTGGGAAATCATAGGAAAAATAAGAGAAAGATTCGAACTTTTATCTCTTCCCTGCAATTTTCTCAGCAACCAAACAAGCATTAGATTAAAGCTCACCTGCTCAGCAAAAGGCTGGAAGCAATTTCGTAGCTGGGAGAACTGGAGAAATTGGGACATAAGCAATGGGTTTGATCTGTCTCTAAGAGATTAGCACCACAAATCACCATCCAAGCTCATTTTCCCTTGTCTTTCTGTGTACTACGATAATATGCACAGAATATTATCTAGCCTTGAATTGAAATTTTCCCCAAATTGACAGATATGTAAAAAACCCCAATCACAAGAAGCAAGAGTAAACCCTAAAATGCATCTTCTTGAAGCAATGTGCGAATTTGAAGCATTTTACCTATGTGAAGTGGTGCTGACAAACCCAAATCTGATTGAGATTAAAGAAGAAACACACTCGTATGCAAATTTGAGCTGTAAATCATATGTGGGGGTGTTTGCGTAGATTATACCTGCTCCAACTCTAAGTTGAGTCCAACAAGGGCTTCTGAGGCAGCAACTACAGTGAAAATAGAACAATTATTAGCACTAAATGCTCATTTTGTAACCCAAAAATTCAGAACAATTGAAACATAAGAATGCCAAGGGAAAAAGAGGTGACATTTTCTAATTAGTACCTCAAACACCCCGTTGGAGATTTTGAGGTCTGGAAGTTTATGGAGTTTCTCAATAGCTTGATCAAACTCTTCACTGGGAAAAATCCGATATCAACAATTATAAATCCAACAGTGTGCAACAACTCAAATCAGAAACAAGGTTTACCACAATAAGTATCACATACCATCCCATCTTTTTATACTCATATTGAGCTTTAGAATCTAATGGATACCATAGCCAAAAATTAAACGGTGTTTTTTTTTTTTTTTTGGTAAATTCAAAACTATAGAGGGATGAGAAACCAGAAGAGGTGGTGTTGAAAACAAACATTGGAAACTAATAGGCAATTTCTATAGATTAGAAGTAAGTGGGAGTCATGTACATGAAAAATGAACGGAAATACTTACACACTAACTTGAAGTCCTCCCTATTTTCTGTAATAATAGTGGTTATGTCTTTAGCTTTAACAAAGTATGAGTTTGCGCTTCTATGAATATATACATAATTACACAGACATATGAAGCTTGTATTTGTTATCTAGGAACAACTACTTTTTGTTCTGAATACATATTCACGGAGTTAGTGCCACATATTTGGTAAGGAGTAATAGCTTATGGCCACCTTACTATTAGCCACCAAGAAGAACTATCCCAAATAAGCAATTGAAGTGACGGAAAGGAACCTAAAGAAGAATGGAGAAGAAGAACTCTACTTAGGACCCAAGCTTAAATAGATGTTAATCAGTAAAGTGAAAAATTGGGTACGAAATAAATTTGCAACAGAAATCCCCAAAAACCTAACCTGATAAGAGTGGTCAATCTCTTCAAGATATGAAAGAAGGGGGCAAAAGAAAGAAGCCAGAACAAAAAAAAAAAAAAAAAAAAAAAAAAAAAAAAAGAAAGAAAGAAACTCACCGTGTATTTGAAAACTCAGAAGTCTTCAAAATTTGCATAGGTAAACGTAAGGATCATTCCACAGAGAAGGAACTTTACCCGTAGTTTCTGCGAAAGGAAGTACTGAGGACGAAATTAGGGGCGGGCGCAGATGAAAATTAGGTGATGCTGGCACTGAGAGAGAAGAGTAAACAACACAATTATAGAGAGAAAGAGCGGTCCCTTTTTGATCCCTTTTGGATACTATATGTCAAAAGCAGACGGCACAGCGGAGAAGTAGCGAAGAAGAATCGAAAGGAAGAAGAACAAGTAAATAAACAAAGAGAGAGAGACCCAGTTGAAGTGGCGCAAAGAGTGAAAGAAGAACCGGTTGAAGGCCGCATTTTTTGGAGCGGTGCAAAGGGAGAGAGAGAAGACCCAGTGGAAAGACAACAACAAACGACGCAGAGGAGAACAATAAGAGTGATAAAAACCAAAGCAACGTGGAGTTATGAAAGCCTACTTAGTGTCTGTGCAACCGCAGGAGCTAAAATGACTTAAGTAAGTTGATTGACTCCTGTGTTTGTTTAGAAGGAAGGGAGAGAAGTCGGTGGTAGAGGAGTAATTTTAAAGACGAATAAGGGTAGAATAGGGAGTTCATATTTTTTGACGTGCTTGCTTATCTATTCTTATAGTATAATAAATATATATATATATATATATGTAATCAATGACAAATTACATACTGATACATCACACCCAAAAACATATCAACAAACACCTTCACCCCAACCCCCTCCCCCTCCCCCCCTCCCCCCCCCCCCCAAAAAAAAAAAAAGTACTAATAATAACCACCTAACTAATAGTAATATCTACAACACCCCAAACCCGTGCCTATACACCCCTTTTAAACCCACACTACAAACAATTACAATCTGCACAAAAGACCAAATAGTAAACACCATCTATTTGCTGCATTATTTGGTTAAACTAAATAATTTGATTCAGATTTGGATTACATAATTACATCAAAATCCGATTAAATGTAACTGATTTGAATTGATATTTGATCCATTAATAGGCCTAGTCCCATTATGAGTTTAAGTACTTATTAGTGTGTCCTTAATGTTATAACTTATTTACCAAAAAAAAATAAAAAAAATCTTGTCATGTAAATCACTAATGTGAATCTATCCTTCCCTTACGTAAATATTATGATCGATCATTCTAAAACTCAATTTGCGAGGATTTTAATATGGCCAGCACATGTTTTAGATATTATTTTCTCTTAGAAACACTGAAAATGTACCATTGTTCGGTGATAGTGTATGAAAGAGAGAATTTATTTAAAGCGGAGTGGGACAGAGTGGTTAATGTAAGTAGTATAGGATGTATGTCTCACTAGATGGAGGCCGAACGGAATCGGAGTAAGCATACATTTATGTGGGGTGGGGACTTGGTAAATAATAATTCCGAATCAAATCCGTCCCAATATCATTCCTATAATCCTACCAAAACGGCCTCTTAATTTAAAAAGAGTCACTGGTGGCCTCTTATAAGCCTGTGGATTAAAAAACAATTTATATAACATATAGAAAATGTAAATTTAGCTCTATTTAGTTCATGAATTTAGCGAGAGAAAAAATATTCTAAATATGGAGGAAAGCACTTTTATTTTTATTTTTTTACGTAATACAAAAGTACCTAAGGTAATGTACTGAAGTGTTGTCTTTGTACCACTTAAAACAACATCCAATGAAATATAGTGATTCCTATTATATCTAAACGTGATACAAGTATACAACTATCAAAGCATTTGAAAATATAAATTTTAGGATTCAAATTTGAGGAGTATGGCATTATTCTTATTTAGAGATGAGAAATATATATATATATATATATATATAAATGTGCACCCTTAGCTCATGATAACTTTCAACAAATCTCAGAAAATGTTACATTATAGAAACAATGCTTTCCAAATATTTTAACAGTTGTACAACACGTTTGTGGTAGTGGTCAGTGGTATTACATACCACAATATATGGTACAATTGGCAAAGCATTTAGAAAACATATTTGTGATTCAAATTTGATAATCATAGCATTTCTCTTATACAAGGGGACTTACAATTAAGTTTCAAATCCCAATCATGCAACTTCCAAACAAGATTTATCACATCTGAAGTAAATCAGGTGACAAGATTACACTATATTTGCCCTAACTTTGAAAATGCAACTCAAATTTACATAACATTTTGTCTTACCCTTGTCAATGACTTTAGGAATTTGGATCTTCTAATGCCGTCGGCTTTTACAAAATCTACAACCATCACTGTCCTCCCATCTTTACCTTATGATCATGTAAGATCAGAAATCCAACATTACTTTAATCATAAAAAATTTGGACCGTCCGTCTACCATAATCAATTCCATTTCGTGATAACCGCCAAAAAAATGGAGAAATAATTTGTGTTTCGGACCATTACCTCAGTGTTGGGATAATACATATATGAGTAATGTTATACCCACAATTTATTTTATAATTGTACATTTTGGCCATTGATTTCGATAGGTCTCATGAGAATTCCACATGGGTTCTGTACAGGACTCACCAAATTAATGGTCAAAATGTGCTGATTATGGAATAGGTTGTGAAATATGTTGTGTGTAGCATTTTTGTACATATGTATCACATATATTTTGCATGGATAATCATAACAAAGTCGTGACCCATTTAGTAATTGAAACAAAATTGGAATGTTGAATTGTGTAGCCTTAAAAGTACTTCTAGAAGTTGTGGTTGACAAGAATTGATTGATCCAACAAATCAATGGTGTTCAAATTGAAGAGAACTTCTTCACTTGTTCAAACGGCTGGGACTTGTTAGGTGGTGATGCATATGTATGCATATGTATATAAATATGTCATACATTGTAGAAGAGTTTTTGAATCACTAGGCCAGAGAGTGGTGACGAGAGAGGGTGTCCCTTTGGGGCATGAGACATTAATCATTGGGATTTTCTGTGAGGGGTGTTCACAGTGTTATAAGGATATGAGGTAGAGAATGTATTTTTTTGTCTCTATGATTTCTCTCTGTGTTTTACAGTGATTATGTCAGGTTCTTTCGGGGTATTGAGTGGGGGGTGTACAAGGGTCTTGTATTTGGGTTATGGTATTTAATCCATGTAACTTGTACCATGTTTTATTCAATAGTGAAATAATGGATCTCTCGGGTGTGGACGTAGGCAGGTATTTAGCCGAACCATGTAGAAATCTGTGTGTCTTTTTTTTGGTGTGCATGTTTAATTACTATTCATGTGTGTATATTTATTTGGGGGAATTTTATTCCGCGTGTTAAATTCTCAACAAGCACATTGGTGCTTCATTTGCAAACTAAAAAAAAAATTAAAAAAATAAAAATACAATAGCTTTTGATTTCGATTGTAGCGCTTTTTTCTTTTTCTTTTTCTTTTTTTCTTGAATTTTTGTATTAATGCGGGATGGCATCTACCAAAAAAGAGTAATGATAGATGCACAATAAAAATGCACAATCAAATGCACAACCAGCTTAAAATTGTTGGACATCGTGCTGAAAAAACTGTACACCCCTTTTTTTGTCTTTTTGTGTGTACAGACTTTTCAGCACGAAGTCCAACAATTTTAAGCAATTTGTGCATTTGGTTGTGCATATTTTTTGTGCACCTAGCATTTTCCACCAAAAAAAGTTATCATATTTTGTAGGTAAACAAGTTTGATAACCTTGATTTTCTGTTTTCTAAATTCTGAAAAAGTAAACAGGTTTACGATTTTCTAAATTTAAAAAAAAAAAAAACAAAAAAACAAAACTACAAACGAAAACAGAAAATCACACATTTTTAAGTCTTTTGAGAAAAATAAAATACAAATATGGAAAACTAAAAACCACAAGATTACTAAACATAACTTTTTGGCACATGCATATAGGACTTCAAATAATCCTATCACCATATATACTAAGATTATTCTATATAATCGTTACATGTCTTCATTATTGTAGATTTCACATAAGATTCACATAATATCAAATCACATGAGATAATTTCTCTCCACACATCCACACACAATTATTTTAAAATATAAATAAATAAAAATAAAAAACATGGCAATCCATGTGAGTCAACTTTCTCTCTCTACATCTTTTTCTCTCCACTTCCATTTCACCAGTACTATAAATACTAAACCCATAACCCCTCAGTCCCTCATCACCCTCTGCCACCCAGCTCCCTCTCAATATATATCACACACACAGAGAGATCGAGTCAATTTGCAATGGCTCAGGCAGCTGTAAAAGCGCCATTGATGAAGGTGGAGGAGGTGGACATAGTGATACCGACAATCAGGAGCCTTGGTTTCTTGGAGGTGTGGAGGCCATTCTTTGAGCCGTACCACCTTATCATCGTCCAAGACGGTGACCCGAGCAAGAAGATCCCAGTACCCGATGGGTTCGACTACGACCTCTACAATCGAAACGACATCGAACGGATCTTGGGTCCCAAGGCCACTTGTATCTCTTTCAAAGACGGCGCTTGTCGATGCTTCGGATTCTTGGTTTCCAAGAAGAAGTATATCTACACCCTTGACGACGACTGCTTTGTAAGTAGTAGGGGTGTCATTTGGAACGGAATTTCCGATTCCGACCGATTCCGAGTCGAAAAATTCCGATTTTGGAAGCAAAATTTGTATTCCGAATTCCGAAATTCCGAATTCCAAAAATTCCGAAAAAAATTGGAACGGAATTGGAATTGTTTTTAGAATTCCGAAAATTCCGAATTTCCGATCCGAAAATTCCGAAAATATTCCGAAAGAATTCCGAATAGAATTTCCAAAAATATTCCGATAATATTCTGAGTTCTTATATTATACAATGTAAATATGTAACACATATATACTATGTAACCATGTTTGATATTTTTTTAGGTGTTGATATTATGGACTTAATGTGTTTTAAGTGTTAGTTGTTGCTTTAAAAAAAAAAATGTGTTGTATTTT
The DNA here is from genome assembly GCA_033977485.1 of Hydrangea macrophylla. Classification (NCBI taxonomy): domain Eukaryota; kingdom Viridiplantae; phylum Streptophyta; class Magnoliopsida; order Cornales; family Hydrangeaceae; genus Hydrangea; species Hydrangea macrophylla. Next base: position 98,986,388 of record CM066985.1, read on the forward strand.
ATGTTGGAAATTTGTAATAGCTGTGTAGATTATTTTTATTGTGTAGGTAGTGGTTGGAAAATTCCAAAATATTCCGAAATATTCCGAAAATTTCCGATTCCGAAAATTTCCGAAAATTCTGAAAATTTGGAATCGGAAATGCTTTTTAGAATTCCGAAATTTTGGAATGGAATTTGGAAAGCATAAGTAGATTCCGAAAATTTTGGAATTTTTTCCGAAATAGCCTATTCCGTTCCGTTCCGTCCGAATGACACCCCTAGTAAGTAGAGTACTCTTACATACATACATATATATATAGGAGGAATGGTACGTAATTACTTTTTATTAATTAGGCCTCTTACAAGTTACAACTCTTAATTCGTGTGTATCATTATCTAAAGGTTTTTAATTGTTTTTAATAAATTTGAGTTCAAATTAACACCTCTCTTCTTTTTCTTTTTTTTTCTTTTTTCTTTTTTCTTTTTTTTTTTCACAGACGGACAATTTCTAGTGTGTATGTATGTCACACCCGTTCCAAAAATTTATAGTTTTATCATGCATAATTGTAAATTGAGAGGTTATCAATGTTAATTGATAATGGTGGATTGAGGTTGACTATGAGTCAACGGTGAGGTGTCTAGTGGAGACACGAGGAATTGGTAACACCTGTTGCATTGGCATGATTAAATGACATTTATATGACTTAAATGTTATTTGACTTTATCTAGTATTTTGTGAATAGTAAATTTTACCTGTGTTTGGTAAATTGTAGTAATCTTTGATATTGTTATATATCATTTTGAGAACTGTGGTGAGAACGTGAGTGATACGTTAATTAAAAAGGTAGGTTGTGTAGAGATTCCACAGAATATAGTTTTCGGACGTATTTTGGACCCAAACGAAACTTAGTTGGAAACTTTTGGAAATTTATAGTTTTCACTCGTAAAGGCATAAAATGGACGCGTGCGAAGTTTCGAGGGCTGATTAGAAGTTTTGAGAAACTTGCGGGGAGGTTAACGTAAATTCCCGAAAGATTTCCTATATATAGATTGAGATGAGAATTCATTCTCATCCAAATCCAAACAATATCTAGAGAGAGGAGAGAGAAAGGAGATTTGGTTGCTCCGGGCTTTGCGACGCCGTTTGACAACCTTCCGTCTGTCAGATTTTCTCCAGATTTCAGATTTGAACTCGTGGAGGTAAGACCTACGTTTTGGTACTACTTAGGTCATGTTTGGCCAAGTTTTTGTAAAATCTTAATTTTGGACTTTTGGGAAAAATCAGGTAAAACTTATAGGAATTGTACCAAATTCGAAATCCGACGTTTATTTAGCCCCCTAGACGATCCTTCAAAGTTTGAAGAGATTCGCACGAGGTATGAATTCTAGATCTATGAAATATATGGATTTTCATGTTTTGGACATCATTTTTGATATTCTTGGATCCGGGCAAAATTCATGTATTAGCTAGGCCCGTTAATTATGCACGTGAAATTATGATAAAAGCACGTATAACTGTTTATGTGAGCATGTTATGTGTCTACTTGGGTCAAAGGGGAGTTTGGTGCAAATTCATTCGGAGTAAGCTCCTCGAACCTTGAGGATTGTGATCTTGTTGAAATTGGAATTTGTGGTGGTGTCTGGTTTGGAGGTGGGCCCAACCAGTACACGGTACCTGGTATGGAGGAAGGCCCAACCAGTGTACGAGATGCGTGGGAGAGGTGGGCCTCCTACGGCATCGACCGGATGAATGCGTACCACTCACCCCAGAGACTATTTCTATGTGTTTTAGATGCTTAAACCATGAATTGTCATATAAGCATACATTTAGAATTGTACGCTCAGCATATAGCTGAGCAGTGGAGATGTACTCCATTGCAGGTAAAAAGAAAGACAAGAAGAAGTGTGCGGAGTGAGGCCGATGAACGCTGGGGAATCGCCTTTGTAAATGTTTTGTTTTTAAATCCTAAAACTTGTATAAGGATTTGAGTATTGTAGTATGTTGTACTAGAAACATGTATTAGCTTCTATAGTATTGTAACCGTGTAATTGAACATCTGTAGTTATGTTTTAATGCGTTAAATCAGTTATGAGTGTACCACGGTGGGTGTTGAGAGGTATGAGTTGTGAATATTTCAATACAGGGCTGGTAGCAGGGGAGCAGTCGACTGAACCCCTGGTCAGTCGACTGGACCTCGTGTATTTGGGATACTGTAAGTGTATATCAGAGAAGCAGTCGACTGAACACCTTGGGCAGTCGACTAAACACTGTAGAATTTTAGCTACTGATCCAAATAGTAACCAATGCAGTCGACTGGGTTCCCTGATCAGTCGACTGAACCCCTGATGAGCAATGTTTAATTTTAGTTCTGCATAACACAGTCGACTGGGGTTCCCTGAGCAGTCGACTGGACCTCTTTGTAATATGGTGTATTTTGGTTCTGCTTGACACAGTCGACGGAGCAGTCGACTGGACCTTTGTGCAGTCGACGGGGCAGTCGACTGAACCTCTGTTTTCAAAACTATTTCTTTTGAATGTGTTCTCAATGGCCAAAACTTTTTATAACTCAAATTTCAATGTATTTTACTACACGGAGGGGAACGTTTCCTAAGTTTTATTATACCCAGGGTTGGTTATAGAAGTTCTTTCCGCTGCGTATTATTAGATGATGTTTGGTTGAGCCTTGGTGGCGTGCCACGTGTCCTATTTCCACGCGTAGTGGGATGGGTCGTGACAATGTATACATACACACACATACATACATATATATAGCATTTGCTTTTTGGATTGGTAACTCAATGGTAAAAAGGAGAAGTTTTAATTAAGTTCAACTCATTTAATGAACAATTCAAACTCAAATACAAATGAACTCGACTTGCCTCCTATAAATTCCTAATTGCAGCAAACTAGAATAGCCTTTGGGTAGAATCCACTATTCAGAACCCACAAATAGTGGGACTCCTCTTGCATGTAAGAAGCTTCAACTCTGCACAATATTAATTTACTCTATTTGGCAGCAGATTATCACACAGAACTGCCACTTGGTAACCTCTTTACACAAAAAAAAAAAAAAAACTCCTCGGTCAAAGCGGGTAGAGTGTGGTTTCATTTCTTATTAGACATTGAGTAATATTACTATGCTTTCCTAATTTTGTATATCCCAAATATGGTTCTAACCTTACGTGGCAATGAGACCACTTCAACATCGTCTAATAAAAATCAATCACGTGGACTCAATCCCTTACGTGTTGAGAACCATATATATTTGAAATACAAATTTTGAGAGTCGATCATAGCATTATTTATTATTTGACATTTGTGGTTTAATGAATGAAAATGAATGGCAACTTAATTTCAATTAATCATGGTAGGTGGCAAAGGATCCGAGTGGGAAACAGATAAACGCTTTGGCACAGCACATACATAACTTGAGCACACCGTCCACTCCATTCTTCTTCAACACACTGTATGATCCATTCAGAGAAGGTGCAGACTTTGTGAGGGGATACCCATTTAGCTTGAGGGAAGGAGTGGCCACAGCAGTCTCTCATGGACTGTGGCTCAACATTCCTGACTATGATGCACCCACTCAGCTCGTCAAGCCTCTCGACCGCAACACTAGGTTGGCTTTCATTTCTTTATGTATATATATATATATATATATACTCACACAATTACACACACACACATTGATGTGTTTGATAATTAACCAATTAAGTTTAGAAAGTGAAAATTCAGCACTTAATTGTTTTCAAAGTGTTACATAGTGTACAAGGGCTCACCATTTAACTGAAAAAATGGACAATAAAATTAAGTAGAAAAAATTCCACAGAAAAGTTGAAGCAAGACACCATTTTTACTACTGCGAATTAAATAGCTTAAAAATTTTAACACTAAAAATTCACCACCTAATTTTTAGTATTTAATTTTGATTGTTATCAAATGGTTTTTTTATTTTTTATTTTATTTTTTTGGTTGTTTTGTTTGGTCAAAGGATTCTTAGGTGCTATTTGGGAAGGCTAAGGGAACTTATTATGTGTTTCATAAGAGAATTAGTTCTATCAGATTCAAATGTTTGTTAGATGCTCTCTTTTTTTTCTGTTTTTTTCCTAGATTTAAAAGATCTTTTAGCATAATGTTGGCAGGGTTTAAATGTGAAAATAATTATAGTTGTGACAGGTATGTTGATGCTGTAATGACAATCCCAAAAGGAACATTGTTCCCAATGTGTGCGATGAACTTAGCATTCAACAGGGAATTGGTAGGTCCAGCCATGTATTTTGGCCTAATGGGTGATGGCCAACCTATTGGCAGATACGACGATATGTGGGCTGGTTGGTGCGTTAAGGTATTTCCCTCTATCTCTATTCATTTGTCATGCAAATTTGGGTCAGAAACTCAAATCTCAGACTTCTCCGGACAGACAAGAATCTAATACCATGCTAAGTCACCAATAGAGATGAAAAACTGATGGGTCCGAATGGATTTAGGTGGGTCAGATCTGAGTTGGGTCAAAAATGGTTTGAACTTGTATCCAACCCGCATGTATTTGATCGGGTCGCTTTTGGGTTTTGACCCGGTTGGCCCATGTAACTCCTTACAGAAACGAAAGTTAAAGGTTTGACTTTGGAAGTGCGATTATGGGCTGTGCGTAGAAATGGGTCCAGCTTGGACCCGGTTCAACTCATTTAGCCAAACAGCTTTATGAAGTCAGCCCACGTCTAACTCGCTAGGAATTTTTTATCAGCCCAAACCCATTTATTTTGGGCGGATTTGAGAGGGGTAAAGTCGAGATTGTCAGGCTTGGTCACCAACTAACTCCAAAACGTTAAGTTATTTGAGAATGGGTCCAACAATGAAATATCAAGATGTATATGATCCAGTGTACCTAATTTTTCAGGTGATATGTGACCATCTGGGTCTCGGGGTGAAGACAGGGCTGCCGTACCTCTGGCACAGCAAGGCGAGCAACCCGTTCGTGAATCTAAAGAAGGAATACAAGGGGCTTTTTTGGCAAGAAGAGTTAATCCCATTCTTCCAAGCTATTACTCTCCCAAAAGAGTGCACAACTGCACAAGAATGTTACATTGAGCTCTCCAAACAGGTCAAGGACAAGCTTGTACATATTGATCCCTATTTCCAGAAGCTCGGGGAGGCTATGGTGACTTGGATTGAAGCTTGGGATGAACTCAACCCACCTGCTAAAGCGGCTGTGGTGGTTGATGGTCTTGGGGTTAAGAAGGATGGCCCCTCTTTCAAACCAAAGTGATCAGAAACACACATATTTTGCATACATATATCTATATAGAGATAGAGATATCGGTAAGGGTAATACTTGGGGCACAATCAAAGCCACAACCTTTTTTGCACAACCTTTATTTTTTGTATCTCTCTTGATGGGTCCCCCACAGTGCCCACTAGGAGAGAGATAGACACAAAATAAAGGTTGTGTAAAAAAGGTTGTGGCTTTGGTTGTGCCCCAAGTATTACTCTATCGGTAATAAGGATGGCTATTCCAGTTTCTTTTCCTTTCAGTAATTGTTAATGTTAGCCATAATCGGCTAGTCTACAAGATTTGAGGTTCTTTCATGTGGAACATTTGAGTTTTAGTTCAAGAATAAATAATTTTGTTATTGGTTAACAGAATTATAATTTTACTTCGTTGTGTGTACAAAATAGCGCATCTGTTTTCTTTTTACCTTTTTTTTTTCTCTCTTTTAATGTTGTGGTATATCTAGGATTAACGGTTAGGGAAGGCCGTATAAAAACCGTACAATTTTTTTTTTCCCTTTGGGAGGATAAAATTTCTAAAACTATATATATTGAAATTTATATCTTTCAAAATCTTTGGAAGGGTTTTGCCCCATATTTGTCCCCTAGATCTGCAATGGTGAAAGCCCTTCCAATCCCGATCAAGGGATCTAGGCAACCGCTCACAAGCCACTAGTACTGAATTAATTATGGAGCTACTACGACGAGTTAAAATCAGGACGCCTAACTTTTCAGTTTGTCCCAAACTCACTCTATTTCGACTGGACTTCTGCCGAATGTTAAGAGTCTCCTCGGCCATACAACCATTTTGGTTGTGGAAAAGAAATGATTCCCTTGTTGACTTACAAGTGAATTGACAATAATGGCAATTTCCATACATATGGCACATTGAAATACGTCTTCGTGGGTTAACGAATTCAGTAAGTAGGGTAAAATAAAAATAAAAAAAAACGAGCTGAGCTAAAACTCAAAAGTTGGGTACATTTCCTACTATTATGACACGTAATTGGTCCACATGCAAGTGAGTCTATGTGATATCTGCATGGTCCGATAGCATCGAACCGTAGAAAAAGAACATAAAGAAATGTACCGCAGAAAAAGAACATAAAGAAATGAACTCAAGTGTTGTTCTTCTGATAACAAGTACAAGGCTAGTAGCCAAAAACACCTATCAACTAATCTTCTTTTGTTTTCTTTTCTTTTTGTTATTTATTTTTACTTTTTCGATTTAGAATTGATCAAAACTAGGGAATTTTTGTCAAAAGTCCACCAGATTAGACTTTTTGGTCTTGGGTCAAACCCAGTAAAAAATCCCTCAACATAAACTTTGATCAAGTTTCACTAATAAGGAACTTTCGACCAAAATTAGAATGGGTTGTCCTTCAGACAAAATAAATCCAACATGAGGATTTTTTTACCAAAATTCTGAAACAACAGATAGCCAAATATTTTAGGATGGGAGACTAAACATACCAAAGAAACCAACGGGCAGATTTTGCTAAGCAAAAGCTTAATAGGATAACATAAGTTCAAGTTCAATATTACATGAACATAAATATTAGGGGTACAGACATTTTACCCTATTAAGTTGTACAAGTTTTAACATTCATTAGCAATGAATAAATCCTCCAATTCTAAAATTTTTCACAGTTTTAGTTCTATATTCCTCGAAATCTATTTCAAATGATACAAAAACCTCCCAGATTAGAACTGCCAAATGTCCAGTTCAAGCATTTGATATGTCCTCTATTACGCCCTTCCCATCCACAGCGTCAAAGAAAAAGAAATTTTTGAGGGGATCACCTTTGCCTGATATCGCTTTAATAACTTCCTATCAAATCAATGCACTCCACGTATTAATAAAGTAAAAACATGTTTATGACAATTGATTAGCAAAAATAAATGAATTTATGCTCCGCTTCTTTCAAAGTTACGAAGAAAAAAAAACATTTTCCTTCTTATTTGCGGTGTTAGACTGATACCGAGTAAATAAACAATGTACTTTTAAGCACTTAAACAGGGTCGAATAGCATTCTTTAATACTAATTTGAATTAATATCAGTATGTATGAGCATAACAAGCAAGAATATAGCACATGTATATAAGTTTGAGTCTATACATACATATATATATATATATATGTGGGTATGTATTATTTCATAAACTGTCGAACCGAAAAATTTCTTGCATATCATTTTCAGCTTTTCAAGCTACTACTATCATTTTCCTGAAAATTATAATAAAACAATTTACAGACAACCTAACACTGGGGCATTTTCCAGAAATCGTTTTACGTCGAAACAAATGGAGCATAACCGACATACCTGCCCAAGAATTCCCCCAAGTATTGCACAAACCGGAGGGAATTCTCTTGTACCCACCACCAATCTTTCTAGTAGGGAATCGGGAATCTGAGATTCACTAAATGACTGCACATGCAAAAGGTAGCACGGATAAGAAGATGCATGCATAATAGTACTATTGAATGAACAAAATCAATAGATACGAAGTACCATACATGTGCCTCACAAAGTTCTTTCCTCAACTTCAGAACATTAGGAAGGTCCACAAGTGAAGTTTCCCCAGGATTACGCCCCTCTGCCGCCTCAAATTTTCCTATGACTGTAAAACTAATCTAGTCAGAGAATTACTCATACAAGAATTAACAATTCTAATAAGAAACTATGCTTCCAACCAGAGAATGCAATTAGCCTAAGAAATAAGAGATTAGATGCACCCACCAACTTAAATGTCTACCCCCTGAATCTCTTCTTAATGCCACGTATAAGAAAGCTTTCCTTTTGAAGTTTCACGAGAAATCCAAGAATCTGGATCCTTTTAGCTTAGAAGAAGAATCAATTTTCTAAGGGAACACAATCATTATATGTGTATAATTTTGACTTTCCAAACAAATTACCAAATCAAATTTATGTGCAAGGGAAACCAAAACCCTCTACCACCGACAGAGAATTGTATCCAGTTTAGAGCATTAAGAAAGGAGAATACAGGTCCGAAACATTTTTTTTAAATATTAGGTCATTTCGTTAAGCTTCCATCTGAAACCAAAAACAAAACTACCATCCAGAGAGAATCAGTCATAGACTGCAGAATTAGTAAGTCTCGTGTAATACTGAAAAAGTGACGCAAATCGTAGAAGCCCTTCATATATCACAGGACATCAAAGCCTATTGGAACGTTTCACCATGAATAACCCATTCCAAGCCTATACTGACTGAGTATTTGGCAAGATAAAAACAAAAAGAAATAATCCCTGAAGTGGAATCAATTGTAAAGGCAGTGGATCTCGCACATCTAATCATCATCCTATTTATTGTCATATTACAATTAAGCCATCCTAACCACCCAATAAGAAGCACTGAAGTTTACAGGGATAAGGGTACACCATGAAACCTACTAATAATTTCATAGACTGCTGATGGATGGACCATCATATTCCATGCCTACACTTCATTCTGACATTCGTGGGACAAAGAAACAGCACTTATTGCCTTTTGGCGTGCATAAAGGAGGAGTGATATTGGATATCTTGGTTTTCAAAACCCTTTTATTGAGAGTAACCAAACCAATGCAATTAATTGGTGGCATCCCTGCAAGGCTAACTTGCAGTGAGTCCAAGTGCAAAGAAAAGATGACAGGGAGGCTAGTTTCCATAGTGGAAACTTGTCTATCAAAGAATCAGAGGGCAATGTGCCCAAATTGTTGAAGGCTTGGATGTGTTACACATCTTTGCCTACTGTCTACTATTTTCTAATTGTTTTTCACAATAGAAAGATAAAAGAGAAGGGTGCAGTGATTTGTTATACCTCTCATAGCGAAGTATAGCTTTGACACTCTCCTAGGAAGAGATCTCCAAGGTACAGTAATTGCTTCCTGCAATAGAGGGTGGCAACAAATGTAATGTCCAATTAATTTCATTAGAATTCAAAAACGGTGATCATATATTCATAGGCTCATTGCTATTCTACATCAGTTTATGCGCTGTTGGCATGTAGAGGAATGGGATAAAAATTTAGGCAGATGTTGATTATCTACAAGGGATGTACGTGTACATGTACCTGGTGTGCGCACTCATAGACACATGTATAAAAATAAATAAATAAATAAACAGAGAAACAATGCAAAGTTGAAATTGACTTCATTTGAACAAACTTTGACCAAGCCATACCTCAAAACTGGGATACTTTACTTGGCAGTCGATAGTCTCATCAAGTTTTTTCTGCAAATTACAGAAACGGAGGGAAAAAAAGGTAACCAATACAGATAATATGCTTGCTTGAAGTTTTCATCATTGATAGACCTGGTAAAACAAATTCCAAAGATAAATCATAGAAGAAACCATCAAAAAGCTGGTAGTCCAATCAGGATTACCCGCAGAATCAATGATTTAGCTAGGCATTAACCAGTAAGTTGAGAACCTGTGAAGGTTAGCTCTTAATGCTGCTATGTGCTAGGGTATTATTAGCACCTCTACCTCATGCTACGTTGGCAAAAAGGAAGGGAAGGGACGCGGGGGGGGGGGGGGAAGGATACCTATTCCAAAAAAGGAAGGGGACCTTCACTTCTTTTGTTTGGTTAAATAAAAGGAATAAGGGTGCCCTGTGTGTTTATATTATGATACTCGTTCAATGTTTTTTCAAGGGGAAAGAAGTCAAAAGAGGTAGTCAATGATAAATTGTCCCAATCTGTCTTTCTTTTGTCGTCGTTTTATCCTTCCATCAATGTTATCAAACCCACACATGGGTTTTTCTCCTCTTTCCTTCCTTCTGTCCTATCTTTTATCCTTCCATCAATGTTATCAATCTCCCAGTTTCGATACGCATACAACCACACTATAACTAAAATTCCTAGTAGTCAATGATGATTTATACACAGTCAAAATACAATGTACCTAGAAAAGCAATTACACAACTAGGTGTATAATACCAGAAGTAATATTTCAAAAATAGTCAAAACATAATAATAATAATTTATGTAAATAGTACAACATAAAAAATAAATCGAAGCCTAACATCCATGATCCATGCATATGTCCAAATCGTAATATTCTCCAATTTCAGTAATTGAACTCCATAAACAAAAGATGACCATTTGAGCATCACAAACATATGTAAATTAGTATACAAAGAATAGAAGCAGAAAAACTAAACCGTAGAAAAAATTTACCTTCGAGTATGTATAGTTCTGCAAATCAACAAATATTTCACCACAGGAGTCTCTACAGTCTACTGTATAAAATGCAACTCGCTTTGACGACTTGCGGCAGTTCTCATTAATCAATTTCTGAGGGACAAGGGTAAAGATCAAAGAAAGAGGACGGTAAACAAAATACTTCCCAAGGATTCATAGATAAATTGTGTATGTTATACTAAGGTACAATGAAACTACAAGAATCATACACGGAAATTAAGTAATGACCTTTCACTAATGAGTAAGAGTTAGAATATTACTTTTGTTGAATCTGAGCAACAATTGACAACTACAACATCAAATTTATCATAGAAATCGCAGCCAAAGCTTGATAAATCTCCTGTAACGATTAAACATTAATTATATCACATGCCCAAACAATGACAGATATTAAAATTCATAACCAAACTAATGAAATAAAAACGTATGTTACATATGTGCACGTAATTTTTATGCACTGAATTGTTTGTCAAATAGGTTCAATAGGTTTCTGCTGCTCTTCATTTTTTCCATTACTTTTTTCAAATATTTTTTCAAAGGGGATTTAATTTGACAGGTTGACATTAATAACAGAAAAGCACAAAGCATTGTGTCATTTCGTCAATATGAAGGCACAAGCAAATGATTCTAAAGGAACTATGTAAAACTACCAGTTAACAAAATTATCTCGAGATACTATGTATGGGACAGAAGGAGCCTACCTTTTTCAACAGACACACGAACCATTGGATTGAAATCTTTCAAAGAATCGCAACAAAGCTCCGCAATAGATCTCCCAGCAAACATATTCTCATCAGGAGCAATCAAGAAATTTGCTGACAGAGCTTCTTCAGTCACTGGGCGATCATCATTTAATGTTAAACTACCCACTCCTGCAAGAACAATGTTCTTGCAAAACTGCAACAACATGATTGCAATTTCAGAAGACCAACAAGCACCACATGAATTATAAAAAATTAAACTTGCCGAAAATGCATTAACTAAGGGATCGTTTGGCGAAACTGAAAATTAAGTGTTGAAAACTAACTACTGAAATCTTTAAGCTACTGAATTTAAAATACTGAAAACAGTGATTGGAATACTGATTCAGCAAGTTTTGGCTACTTTTTCAGGTAAGTGGTACATTATCAAACGCACCACGAAAAAAAAATTTAAGTGCCACCCCAAGTCCAAATATGTTTTAATCATGAAAAAACATCAATCACTAATAAAGTACACTAGAGGATAATATTTTTGCTTTGCAATGCACATAAAAATTTGAAAAGTTCATAAATTTACCTCAACCACAGTCCCTTTGAGCCCACTGACTAATATATGAGATTTGCTGAGTCTAAAATAAAAAATAAAAAACAAAATCAAAGCTCACATTTAAAAATAGAGATTGTAACCTGAATCAATACACTGAAATATAAAAATCAAACATTGTAAACCCGATGACAAACCTGATTGTTAACATTGATTAACTGAAGCGAAATCCAAAAATAGTATGATTACCTTCGTTGAGCATCAGCGCCCCATACCCTAATCTGGCGATCATACAACGCTGTTTCCTGCTCAGTCAGCTCCTCGCCGTCCATTCCCAACTTCAACCTGAGTTCCACAACAATTCTATATCGTCACAATAATCCTATAGGCACATATACATATATATATATATATATGTGTGTGTGTGTGTATGTGTGTGTGTACTATGATGTAGAGAGAGAAAGAAAGAGTAGCAAAAACCCTAGAGCGAGAAATCAGACTCAACGGAACGAGCTCACTGCGCGGTTCTGAAGAATATGAACGGAGTATTTCTAGGGCTAAGGATCTGTTTGGTAATTCTAAAATTAGACCAGTTTCAAATACAAGTCTCACTTGTTACTTATAAATTAATTATCATAAGCGAAATTTAAGCACACATGAACTCGACTCGATAAGTCTCGCGAACAGTTCGTTAATAGACTCGCGATTCCGTTAACAACTCGTGTGTGTATATATATATACAGTCACGTCTCTTTATTAAAGAAATGACCTCTGTATGGCCATCAGATCGTATTTTCATTAAGAGTAGTTTTGTCATTTTACAATTTTTAAACACGATTCGACGGCCAAAATAAAGGTCGGGTGCCACTCTGGAGATTTTTTGTATATATATATACACACATTAATTAACCTATGTTGTTAAAATTTGACTCCTATTAACTAAACCTATGTTGTTAAAATTTGACTCCTATTAACTAAAGAGTAATTGATAATACGATTTTTAATGTATCTCAGGCATATGTGATATATGTAATAGTACATTAGTCAACGGGAGAAGACGGTGAACAAATAGTGAGCAAGTTTTTTGGAACAAAAATGCACTTGTATTTAACTGATATCACTGCTAATGCAACGATGAAGACCAACCCAAGTTGCAATAGAAGTGACTGTTCAAGCCCAACCCAAACCCAACAAAAGATGGATCCAAACATATCAAATGCCCTTTTTCGCAACATCTTTTTTGAGTTTTGGTGTAATTTGATAACTATTTCGTTTTCTGTTTTCATTTTTCAAAAGGGCATTTGAGTTCATCTTTAAAAAATGAAAATAGAAAATGTGTTTGGTAACCATCCGTGTTTTCACTTTTTTTTTTTTTTTTCAAAATCGATTTTAAAATTTTGGAAGCTACCTTTTTTTTTTTTTTGCTTCCAGTTTGGCCTTTTTGAAAATCGATTTTGAAAAAAATAAATAAACAAAAAAAATTAACAAAACAAAAACTGTTTTACCAAAGAGTGTTATATTGCCATTTTTCAAAAAATTTGAAATCGAATACGAAAAACTAAAAACAAAATAATTATCAAACAGACAGTAAGTGATCAAGAAACTTCAAGATCTAAAATGAATAAGTTTGACAAATCACATTCTGCGATTCAATTGCAAAAATTTATTGCTTTTTGGCCATAAGTTGTTTTTGTTTTCGTAACTCAATCAAAAGGCAAAAGCTATGCCAAAAGGGCCCAAACCCTGATTAGCATTTGCTCTACTTAAATATAAGTAAAAATTAAGTTTAGATGAATTATTTTTATCAATTAATAGTAGGCTAGTACCCAAAAATGTTGAAATAAGTTTAGCTTGGGGTACCTAAGAGAACAGTTTTTGTGTTTCAAATATGGAGACGGTACAAAAAAGCGAAAGAAAGAAAAGGAGGGGGGGGCGAAGGTATATCTAGAAAAAGGAATGGAGTCTTTTCTTCTTTGTTTGATTAATTATGAAAGAAATAATCAAAGAAGAGAAAAATGTTAAGTGTATTTTACTATTATAAACATAGTGAAAAAAATGTTTCTTTTTTTTTGTTCTTTTTTGATAGGAAAAGGACATTCATAGAAAATCAAACAGGGGCCAGGAAACAAATCCTGACAAACAAAAAGGAACAAAAGCATCTGGAATTTCTTCGAGCCAAACCCGGAATCCTAGTATCAAAAAAATCACAAGTGGGTACATTCACTTCTTCATTCACACCAAATAAAATTAAAAAGGTGTGTAAAGTAATTCATGCCTGAGGAACATTTGAATAAGCATATCACTCCTTGATATGATATGTTGTGGTTTCACTTCTCCCACAATGCACAATAGTGACTTCAGTCCTGCAAAAATAAAATACAATAAATAAATAAAGCAAACAAACAATGGTGAGAGACTAGTATTTGTCTATTTGATGTTACTCAAAAAATTAAGTTACAAATGAATAAACTCACCTGGATTCTGAAATTTTTGTTGCTTCAGATTTCTTAACATGGTCACTACTTATGTAATGATCCTACTAATAAGCTTTGAAGATGTTTGTGAACTTCACATATTTGGTTTATATTCAGTTTCTTCATATGCCTAAACAAAGCATCACCATATATCCATTGGGCTTCCCTTAATTTGTTCTCTTCAAATGCATATGAATGGCTTTAATTTGCTTTAATTAAAGGACATAATAATGAGAATAAATAATGAAATCAGATACATCCATTTGTACCAAAATGATGGACAACTCAACGTTTATATATGAGAAGTGCAATAGACAAATGCCAATAAACTAAAGTTGTGGCTTAATTTGGCTTATGGATTTAGCAAAGGAAAGGGAAGAAGAAAAATATAAAAGGAAAATATTTCTATTTGATTGTAAAATATAAAATAGTGATGTTGAAGAAAAGAGATTTAAGACAAAATGAGAATCAAATGTCTTAAATAAATTGCAAAATGAATAAAAGACAATTTTAGACTTTGGCGGGATGAATTTTAAACAGATATTTTTGATTTGTATTTTTTATTATTATTTATATTTTAAAAATTAAATCTACACATATCCGGTACAACCAATTAACCCTACAATTAAATTAGTAACCCATCCATCCAATAACCTTGTCCGGTTGATAACTAAGGGTGTGTTTGATTGCAAGGTAGAAAATGAGTTGAAAAGAAATTTTTTCCATGGAATTATTTTACTTGGAAAATTTTTCCGTGGAAATAAAATTTAGGACTGTTTGATTGCAATTATTTTCTAGCTGGAAAATCCAACATTTTCCATAGAAAATCTAGTTTTGCTGTTTGATTGTCTTTATTTTCCAGTGAAAAATGGTCATTTTTCATGGAAAATAGCTTTTTTCCTGTTTGATTGTAATAATTTTCCATGAAAAATTAACATTTTCCATTGAAAACTTACATTTTTTCAAGCAATTAACCTATGAATCGCAAACAAATATTTTGAAAATGATACAAATTCAAGCAATTTGAGACAACTCCTCATATCAATAGTCAATTTCACAAATGATGGAAGTACAATATGAAAATTAGTACTTTTTTTTTGCTCCAAACTTCATTGAAACTTCATGGCCCAATGGAAAATTAAAAGTGCTCATAAAAGTTATATAAAAAAAAATAAAAAATAAAGGCTTGATCACGTGAAGTTGACGATTGTTGCTGGAGTAATTCTTGACATTAGTTGCGGCTATTTCACCAACTTAGGTGGCAAGTTCGAGGTAAACTACAGCATTCATAATCTCCCCTCCCTGTCCAAATAATAGCATCGGCCTCGTCAAATTTAAACAGTAAAATATATGATATAATACTGAAACAACAAACCAAATATTAATGATCCCTTTTCAAGTTAAAAAAAAAAAAAAAAAGGACTCGTGGGTATTAATTTACTCCCTGTTTCGTATTACCAATGCTATAGAAAAATTAAGCAACTTAGAACCAATTCAGAGAATTTCATGTTGAACATTAGTCAAATTAACATTAATCAATCAATTAACAGTATATGGTACAACTGTTAAATCATTTGGGAAACAAACATGAGATTCAAATTTAGGAAGCATAGAATTATTCTTAATTTAGTCAAATTCTACGTGTTTTCCATTCAAAATCAATAAAGAGATGTGATACTACTTTGGGAACCAAGTGGCTATCCCTTGGCTATCATTTGAACTACTTTGAACTAATTTGAAAATCAACTAAATCAAGACCTTACTAAGTATCTACACACTTGCCCTGATAGCTGGCTCGATACTCTGAAAATCGATAGCTTGAAGTTGCCCAAGCCTGCAACGTAGACAAGCCCAAAACGAAAATACAAAAATTACTATAAAAAAGACGACAATAGCCCCCAAAACCATGTGGTAAGGATTAAAACATTGGGAAATATAAAAACTAGTTACCAAAACTGTAATAGCAGCTGGACCAAAGGTCCAAAACAATTATAATAAGCACAACTTCATATGACAATACAAATCCATACGGTATTAATTACTTGTAAAATTAAGCACAACTTCAGACTGTCCTCGGTATTTTAGTTAACTAGGACTGAATTCAATTGAATAAAATTAACACCAAATAAAACAAATGTTAGCAGTAAGAATTACTCCACTAAAGCTAAGGAAAAGAAATACTTTACCAGTTAATATTAATGACAATATGGCTATATAATACGTTCTTAAACTCGTACTTGAACTCCTCATCAGAAGCTAGAAAATCAATCGCTAAACAAACTGGTATATATATATTTAGCAAATTCGCCTCCCCCATATAACGTTCTTCATAGTTACACAACTACCAAAGCTGATTTAAAGTTCTAAGAAGAGAATAAATCAGAATGGCTCAACTAAAAAAGCTCAAACACCTCATGTCCTATTAGTCAAACAGTCCTTCCAGTGATTTTTAAGAAAAAAAGGGTTATAAATTTCCATCTAATATGAACCTAATTGCCATCTAATAAATAATATGGTTCTGCCTACCAAAAGAGATGTATGGTTCCTAAATTCATTTATTTTTATTAATAAAACTAGGTACTACCAAATAAGTTTTCTCGGAAAAAGAAAAACAAAAGTATATGATAGTGTGCTAAATTGCTAATAGAGAAATTTTGACCCTGAAAATGAAATTTTGACTTCCCAAACAGAGCTGCTGTACAGAGTGTACATCTGGAAAAGAGATCAAATTCAATGGATATCTCTTCTTGACTTGGCTTGATAAGCCTGTATCCATGTGACCCCTCCAATTAACTTTTTTGGATGTAAGAGACTCATGATATACATCTCATTGAAGTGCCTCATACCCAAAAAAAAAAAAAAAAAACAAGAAACAACAATATAGAAGATCAAATTCAACACATAAGGAAAGGAAAAGCTAATCCAGCAAAATTTCACAGCCTCACTGCAGAATATATACATCGCTATGTATGGTCCATGTATAGTGTATTATTTTCGAAGTCATCAGCTCCTCCCCATCTGCAGAATTCTTGGGGATGTAATATATATGTATATATTAACGAATTTATATATGAATATATCCCCAAATTACTAAACCAATCAAAATCAAGCAATATCAAAGAAAACCCTAGAAAAACGAATTAATATATGTATATACAGATCTGGATATGTATATACGTATCGATATATACATATATACATGTACAGCTCTGTATCTGTATATATATGTATCGGTATATCTATATATCTATATATACATATCAGAATGAGAGAGAGAGAGAGTGATAGAGAGAGCGAGTACCGATTTGCGAGAGAGAGGAGCTCAGATCTGCATCGCTGAGAGAGAAAGGTGAGATCCGATCTGGAGCTCAGATCTGTCGCACAATCGAGAGAGAGAGAGAGAGAGCTAGGTTGTTGAAATGAAACCCGTAAGAATTTTCCATGGAATTCTTTTTTTCAGTGGGGAGGAGGAATTTGATTTCCACAAAAATAGTGAAAATGAGGGAAAATGATATCACGTGACTAATTTGGGGAAAATTTTTTCATGGAAATTTTAACCAATCAAACATCACACTCTGGTGGAAAATTGGTTAGTAAAATGTTTTCCATAGAAAATATGTGCAATCAAACACACCCTAAACGGCGGGGATTTCCCTACTTGGGATTATCCAAAGTAGCACCCGCCCTTATGAGGCTTAGTTTGACCCCACGTGATTTTTTAAAATGAGCTTAAGAAATTTATTACTAAATTCTGATGATAATTTTATACAAGTAAAATACTACTCTTCATAAAGATATCATGAAATCAAAAAGCAACCTAGAACTTTTAAAAGCTCCCTCCAAAATAGCTCTAAGTTCAATTTTTGCAAAACTCATAAACTAATTATCAAATGAATTAACGTGAAATTAGCTTTAAAAAATGATAAACACCACGTGGGGGCCAAACTAAAGCTGAGAATGAATGATACAAATGAATTAACATAAAATTAGCTTTAAAAAATGAGAAACACCACGTGGAGGCCAAACTAAGCCTGAGAATGAATGATACAAGGGGGCCTAAACGGGCTATGAAAGCAAGTCGGCAAGCACCCTCAAGTCGGCCATAACCTGATCCGATCACACTTACAAACCCAAGTCTGACCCGATCCCACTTGTATGAAATGGACACATAGGTCGTATGAGAACAATAGCAGGTGCTGCCCATTGCGGACTTCAATTCCAAGACATCAACTATATTATAGATACCAAACCATCTGGGAGTACACCAAACGACAAAAATAATATCAAGAAAAAAGTTTTTTCTATAATTTTCTCTAGTTTTTGCATCCCTCTTATTTCTAATTTTCTAGTTCCTTCACTAAATTGCAAAGCTAGTGGACAATAAGAGGGTGTTTGATAATCCAATTAAGTGTTGAAAATGAAATATTTCAGCATCTTTTCAATGCGTTTGATACACGTATCACTTAATTGAAAAAGTAGTAAAGAAACCACTGAAAACTTTAAATGAAAATTTTCTACTAAAAATAATCACTGAATGCAGTCTATTTAAGTACTTGATATACTATTTTCAGTATTGCAAATTCAATCACTTAAAATTTTCAGTACTTAAAATTCAACACTTAATTTTTAATACTTAATTTTCAATTTTATCAAACAGACCCTAAGTGATCATTGATAATTGGAAAAAAAGTTGTATTATGTTAATTTTTTTGGATCTTTAAAGGGTCACTTTCCAATTTTACCCTTAGATATGATGGGTGTTTGACTTTTTGCTAGTTTTGGGACCACAAATAAATGATACTTTGTCTTTATTATAAGGGTAATTTTGAAAAGTAAGTAAAAGCTATACGTCAATTTAGAAAAGTGGACACTTAATGTAGGATATCTAAAAAAAAAATATAAACACTTATTATGGGACGGAGGGAGTACCATTTTTAGTAGGTTGAAAGAATCATCTTATAATATTCCATTCATCTTCTACGTGAGATCATTCAGAACTAATTATTTAATTGTTGGTAACTTGGTAGTAAAGGTCCAATTAATATAATAAAAAAGTAAGTCACAGAACGAACTGTAAATCCAACCGCATCTGTTTGACTTACCGGTTTGAGATTAGTCACCAGCAGGACCTGCCCTGAAAGTTTGCGGGCCGAAATTGAACTTTAAAATGGGTCTATAAGCTATACAGAAGTTTGGGGGCTGCTCTTCTGAGGTAAATATTTTATTGTATCTACTTTACATAATTATATGTAAAATTGATTTTATGTGTAGAATTGGTTATATGTCAAATCTTCAAAATTATTTGAAACCAAGCCCTAAATAAATTGAAGGGAGCATATTTACTCACTAAAAAATGATCACACATTGCTCGATCATCCAGACCTTCACTAATCCTTTATCAGTGTGTCATCTATTGGTCTCTCTTAAAATATTAATTCCATAATAAAAGTTTTAAGAGTTAATTAGTATAATGTCCATCTTACTCTAAGTTTCTTTCAATAGGTTCAACTCATGAAACATTTTACTATGAAATCCATTCTACAAATTTGGACCAAACTACCCTTATCATTTCCCATTCAACACTGCAATAAATAACCCCAAGATTTTAGAGTTTTCAAAATTCAAAACTCAAATACCCAAATAAGAATGAATCACATTCTATATCCATTTACTCTATCTCTCTCTTTCTCTCTCTCTCTGTCTCACACACACACATACACACCGGTCGTGACTCTCTCTTGGCCACCACCACTTCTAACGTCCGCGTCCCTCTGTAAAGAATCGTCCTTGAGATTGACGACATCGGGACCCACAAGGCGGATGTGTGGGAGAGCGTTGACGCCGAACTGGGCGAACGTGGATTGCGATTCTTTGAACTCGATGTCGCAGAAGAAGAGTTTGGATTTGGAAGATGGGTTTTGTTTGTTGTTGGATATGAAAGAGGATGCGAGGAGAGAGAATTCGGATCGGAGGTCTTTGAGGCGGAGTTCGGACTTGTCGTGGAGTTGGGTGGCGTCCAAGAAGATGAGGAGAGAGAAAGTGCGGGGGGATTTGTTGGAGGTGATGAAGCGGCTGATGAGGTGGTCGTTGAGGTGGATGAGGCCGCCGGATTGGGATTGAGATTGGAGGGTTTCGAGGTCAGAGATTAGATCGGAATTGGAGTCGGCGGAAGTGGTGGGAGTAAAGAGAGTGATGAGAGAGAAGAGGGTTATGGAGATGAGGAATAGAAGGGTTGAAGACGATCTGGGTGTTGTTGCAGAGATCGCCATTTTGGAGGATGGGATGGGGTCTATGTCTGTGATTTGGGTTGTGAAACTAGTGAGCAAAGGCTTTTGATTTGGGAGATTTTGACTTGGAGAAGACCTGTTTGCTCCTTAGAATTGTATGTTCCAATTTTTTACCCAATTTCAAAGGTTGTGGAGTGAAATTGTATACGATATTGTGGTTCAAAAGGTTGTAGCGTAAAATTTAACACTCATATTCTTGCTTTAAAGGTTGTGATATGAAATTGTATACTATGTTGTATTTCAAAGGTTGTGGTTCAAAAGGTTATAGTGTAAAATTTAACTCTTATGGTTTTCGTTCACATGATGTGGTGCGAAATTGTATACAAGCCCTACAATCATAGCATTTAGTAACTTCCCAAAATATATGCAAGATTTATGAGATTTAGTTTGGTAACTTCCCAAAATATATGCAAGGGGCTTCAACCTTGGTGATGTTCGACGAAAAACATCTGCGGAAAGAACACACAGTGTTGTTACAGAAAACACCGTTCTAGTATTTGTTCAATGCTTTCATCGAAGACCGAGTCAAATTCATGAAAAAATATGATGAGATACTCAACAGGACACTAATGAACCAGTTGCAATGCAAAATTTCACACTAATGAACCAATTGCAAAGCAAAAACGAACCAGTTATAGTGTAAAAATTCACACTAATGAACCAATTGCAGTGTAAAATTTCATACTAATGAACTAGTTGCAATGTAATACTCGCATAAATGTATGGTGCATAGTAACAACTTCATATGTTATGTGATCAATGATTATTGGTAGAACATACAAAAGAGGGATACCCACATAAAAATGGCGTTAGAAATATTCAAAAGACTCATAATGTACAAGGCTAAAGTTGTGGGATTTTATTTCCATATATTTGATATGCAAATCATTGGAATCTTTAAAGCAAATTTATTTCCATATATATATATATGCATGTGCATATGTATGGGGGTAAAAAGGTCACTGAAACTATCTATAATTGGGGATTGTGGACTAATCTCTAAAAACATTTACAATTATAGGGTCTATCATTAGAAAGTACCAATTGGTGGGTCTATTATAACAAACATTGGTAGAATGGGATTTTCCACTAAAATTTTCAAGTTTTAATATTAAGAAAATGACTCGCTGTAATCTTAGTTGAAAAAACATTTACTGCAAGGAAAGTCACGGTTGAATGCAAATTTTCATTGTTAACATGTCAACTTTTACATTTCAATCACAACCATAATAAGGTTAAGTGTTTTACTACTTTGGAAGTATGTGCATAATGTGAAAGGGTGTCACGACTCATCCCGCTAACGTGCGGAAATAGGACCCGTGACACGCCACCAAGGCTCAACCAACTATTAGATAATTATACGCAGCGGAAAAGAACTTTAAACAACCTTGAGAATATAAAACTTTAGGAAACATTACCCTCCGAGTGGTAAAATCCATATAAAATTTAAAACGTAATTGTTTTTCGAGTCGGATGAATACATGTTAAAAGGGGTCCCAAAGGTACCCTAAGAACCAATCAAAACATCTAAAATAATTTCGAAAGGTATAGAAAAAGATTTCTTACAGGGGGTATTTCGACCGGTCGAGCGACCCCCTTCGACCGGTCGAATGACCCTCCAGCAGAACTCTGCCTAATGCTGCAGAATTGTGCTAAGGCATCAAACAACCCACACATAACACCTCAACCCCACATGCAAACCAATTCAAACTTCACAAGTCACAACTTACTATCAAAACCAATGTTTAGACTTACCGATCCATGAACAAGGACAATAAAGAAACAAGTTAAGGCTTGTTTGGATTAAAACATGAAAGTTCTATTACATTCCTCCCAAAACACGAAATTAACAAGTTAAGCATTTAACACATGAATCCATGAGTTCGGATTCATTACAACGTAGTTAAAAAAGAATTTTAAGACTTATTACAACATCATGAACACCGTACAACACCTTCCAAGTCAATTCCATAGTTCTAGTTATTTAAAGCGCTACATATTACAAGGCTTGGAGAAGAAAACAAAAACATATACAAGAGGAGAATCCCCGTCGCTCCTGCGGTCTCACTCCTCACGTTTCTTCTTTCCTTTCTTTCTTTCACCTGCAATGGAGTAAATCTCCACTGCTCAGCTATATGATGAGTGTACAATTCTAAACATATGCTTATATAACAATTCATGCATTAAACATCTCAACACATCAAATAGTCTCTAGGGAGAGAGACACACATTCATCCGGTATATCGGCAAGCCCAAAGTCTATCAACCGCGATGCCAATGGCAAGCCCAGAGTCTATCAACCATTGCACCCAACTGCTCTGGCAGGGCCGGTTCCCAAACCAAGCAAGTAGTCGTCGCTACTATAACTCTCAAACATCGAGAGGCGTACCCCGGCATGAATTTGTATCACACTCCCCTTTGACCCACATAGACACATAGCATGCTCATATAGCCATCTATACGTGCTTTCATGGCATTTTCATGTGCATAATTAACGGGCCTACTTAATATATGAATTTCGCCCGGATCCAAAATATTAGGTCCGATAATTAAAACATGAAATTTCCTATAATTGATAAGCTTAGAATTCATACCTCGTGCGATTTTCTTATAACTTTGAAGGATGAATCAAGAGACTAATTAAACGTCGGATCTCCGATTACAAGGGATTCCTACAAGTTTAGACATGTTTTCTCCAAAATTCAACATTAGGACTTTTATAAAAACTATGCCAAACAAAGCCTAAGTGGTATCAAAATGAAGCTCTTACCTTAAGGAGCTCAAATATGGAATTTGGAGAAAAACTGACGATCGGAAGGTCGTCGATTCGTGTCGGAAAGCTCGTAGCAATCAAATCCCCAAATCTCCCCTCTCTTGATTTCCAATTTAGGTTTGAACTAATGAAATTAATTCACGAGTTTCTATATATAGGCACGACTCTCGGGAATTACGTTTACCTCCCCATGAGTTCTCAAAACTCCTAATCATTCCCTGAAACGTCGCACACGTCCATTTTATAACTTTACGAGTGAAAATTATCAATTTCAACAGTTTTCGACTAAGTCTCGTTTGGTTCCAAAATTTCGTCCGAAAACTAAATTCTGTGAAATCTCTACACAACCTACCTTTTATATAACGTGACACTCACGTTCTCACCACAGTTCTCAAAAAGATATACAATAATACCAAAATTACCAGAATTTACACTACTCAGGTAAATTCACTATTCATCATAATACCAGAATGTCAAATAACATTTAAATCATATAAATGTCATTTAATCGTGCAAATGTAAAATGAACTACTAGGTTCCTGTGTCCTCACTGACACCTCACCGTTGACTCACAATCAACTCCAACCCCAATTATCAATTAACATTGATAAACTCACATATTCAAATACGCATGATAAAAACTTATGAAATTTTAGAACGGGCGTGACAACTCTCCCCTCCAAAAAGGAAGTTTGTCCCCAAACTTATACCTCATAGGTCGAACAGGTGCAGATACTCATTCATCATCTCTTCCTCATGTTCCCACGTAGCTTCCTCGATTGAATGACTATGTCATAAGACTTTCACCATCGCAATCGTCTTAGTTCTTAGTACTTGCTCTTTTCAATCCAAGATTGCTATTGGATGCTCTATATAAGATAAGTCCTCTTGGATTTGCAATGGTTCAGGTACTATGATTTTATTCGTATCCGTCATACACCGTCCCAACATCGACACGTGGAATACGTTGTGCACGAATGCTAACTCCGATGATAAGGCTAATCGATAAGCCACTGGTCCTACTCTCTCTAGGATCTCAAAAGGTCCTATAAATCTCAGGTTAAGTTTCCCCCGCCTTCCAAATCGAACAATGCCTTTCGAAGGCGATACTCTCAAGTATACGAAATCACCTACTTCAAAAACCATCGGTCGTCGTTTAGAGCCCGCATAGCTCTTATAGCGACTCTGAGCTACTTTAAGTCGCTCCTGAATTAACTTCACTTTCTCAGTAGTCACATGTATTAACTCAGGTCCTAGCAACTTCCTTTCCCCAACCTCGGTCCAACAAATTGGTGATCGACACTTGCGCCCATACAATGCTTCGTAAGGTGCCACGCCGATACTTGACTGGAACCCATTATTGTAAGCAAATTCAATCAAAGGCAGATGTTTCTCCCAATCACTCCCAAAATCCAAAACACAAAGTATCAACAGATCCTCCAGTGTCTGAATCATGCGTTCCGACTGTCCATCAGTCTGAGGATGAAATGCAGTACTGAAACTCAATTTCGTACCCATAGCTTTTTGTAAACTTCCCCAAAATCTCGATGTAAAACTACTATCTCGATCTGATATAATCACTGCTGGAACTCCGTGTAGTCTCACAATCTCTTTCACATATAGCTCGGCTAACTTCGAAGGTTTAGTCGTCTTGATCAGTAGGAAATGCGCTGACTTTGTTAATCGGTCAACTATCACCCAAATCTTATCATTCTTGTTGAACGAGCGTGGAAATCCAGAAACAAAGTCCATCGTAATCTCATCCCATTTCCACTCTGACACTGGTAACGGTTGCAATAAACCTGCAAGTACTTGTCTCTCTGCTTTCACTTGTTGACATGCCAAACATTCCGAAACATACTTAGCGACTTCACGCTTCATACCTTTCCACCAGAAGTTTTCTCTCAAGTTCCGGTACATCTTATTACTTCCCGGGTGCACTGAATATCTAGTACTATGTGCTTCTTCGAGGATTCTATCTTTCAAATTTTTCACATTCGGTACACATAATCGGTTTCCAAGCATCAATACTCCTTGTTGCAAGGTGAACCCCGATCGTTTTTCCAAAGGTATCTCGTCTCTCATTTTGCACAGATAGACATCGTCAAATTGTGCCCTCTTGATCTCATCAATAATATCAGGGTGTGCTATGATCGCCATCATTAAACCACCATTGGTTTCTGGAATTACATCCAACTCTAACTGTTCCATTTCCCTTACTAATTCTTTCTGTGGTGTTAGCTCGTCGACTAAGTTCCGTGTCGTCTTCCGGCTTAACGCATCGGCCACTACATTAGCCTTTCCCGGATGATACTCTATAGAAAGATCGTAATCCTTCATCAATTCCAACCATCTTCTTTGTCTCATATTCAGGTCTCGTTGAGTAAAAATATACTTCAAACTCTTGTGGTCGGTGAATATCTCACACTTTTCCCCGTATAGGTAGTGTCTCCAAATTTTCAAGGCATGAATTACGGCGGCTAATTCAAGATCGTGAGTCGGATAATTTACCTCATGAGTCTTCAACTGTCTTGAAGCATAAGCAATTACTTTGCCACCTTGTATGAGCACACATCCCAAACCTTGATGTGATGCATCGCTATAAATCACAAATCCTTCGGTCCCGGATGGTATTGTCAAGATAGTGCTCTTGTCAACCGTGATTTCAACTCTTGAAAACTTTCTTCGCATTCCGAACTCCATTCAAACGCAACATCCTTTTTCATCAACTTTGTCATAGGTAGCGAAATTCTCGAGAAGTTCTCAATAAAACGGCGGTAGTACCCTGCTAATCCCAAGAAACTTCGGATTTCCGATACAGATGTCGGTCTTTGCCAATTTGATATTGCTTCCACTTTGTGAGGATCAACTGAAATTCCATTCTTGTCAATCACGTGACCAAGAAAAGTAATGCTAGGTAACCAAAATTCGCATTTCTTGAATTTTCCAAACAGTTGCTTCTCTCGCAACCTCTGAAGTATAAGTCTCAGGTGGTTCTCATGTTCTATCTCACTCGCCGAGTAAATAAGGATATCATCGATAAACACTATCACAAAATCGTCCAAGTAGTCCTTGAAGACTCGGTTCATAAGATCCATGAACGCGGCTGGTGCATTTATAACTCCAAATGGCATGACTAAGAACTCGTAGTGTCCGTAGCGCGTTCTGAAAGCTGTCTTCTCTACATCCTCGGCCTTTACTCTCAACTGATGGTAGCCCGATCTCAAGTCTATCTTGGAGAAAACTTGTGCCCCACGAAGTTGATCAAATAAATCATCAATTCTTGGTAATGGGTACTTGTTCTTGATTGTCAGCTTGTTTAGTTCCCGATAGTCCACACACATTCTCATTGAACCATCCTTCTTTTTCACAAACAATACTGGAGCTCCCCACGGTGATATGCTAGGTCGAATGAAACATTTGTCAAGCAACTCTTGTAGTTGAATTTTCAATTCTTTCAACTCCACGGGTGCCATTCTATATGGTGCCTTTGATATGGGTCTTGAGTTTGGCATTACTTCAATGGTGAACTCAATTTCCCTCTCAATCAGAACATCTGGCAAGTCATCAGGAAATACGTCTGGATATTCTCGCACTATTGGAATATCTTCCACCTTCAGTTCGGCCGCTGCCGTGTCAGTCACTGAACACAAAAATCCCTGACTCCCTTTTCTCAACAACTTACCTGCTCGAATGGCTGAAATCAAATACGGTGGCGGTGAAACCCCACCCCCTTGGAAACAAAAATTCCCATGCACCGGCGATTGAAAGTTAACCTCTTTCCGTTCACAGTTTATCGTGGCTTGGTTAAGGGCTAACCAATCCATTCCTAGTATCACGTCAAAGTGGTTCACGACGATTGGTATAAGGTCTACGGTCATCAACTTCTCACCTAGTTGGATTTCACAGTTCTTGTATATCGTAGACGTCATGATCGACTTACTAAGTGGTACGACAATAGATAATTCATATCCTAACGGTGCCGATTTAACATTTAAATGTTCAACAAAGGGCATGCGATACAAACGAATGCGTAGATCCTGAGTCAACAAGTATGCTTGCTAAGTGCGAATATATAGGCACCATACCTGAGACCACTGTCTCCGAAGCAGCCATATCTCCTGGGTTCATCTGAAATGATCTCCCCTGGTGTTGCTCTGTCCTCTGTCCCCCATCGTTGGTCTGTCTAGGCTTTGAACCGCTAGAAGCCATAGAACTAGCTCCTTGTGGAGGACGTTTCCTCGGGCAATCCCTAGATCGATGTCCAAGCATCCCACAATCAAAACACTTACCCCTCATATCAGGTGTAGAATTGGTACTACCCGTTCCCTGGTTCTTATTCTAGAAGTTAGTCATGAAACAGCGGCCGGTGTGTGGTCGATTACAAAGTGGACAGATTGATATGTTGCTCGTTGTTTTTCCTTGTCCGCCGAATTGGAACTAGAACCAGGACCCCTCGCAAAAGGCCTCTTAAAATATCCGCCTTGGTTCTGATCGCTACCCTCATAATTTCTCTTCCCCTGTTGGCCTGGCTGATATTGCCTCGATCTCTCCGTCCCACTTTCAGCTACAAGTGCCGTTTGTTGTACTGCGGCAACTGTTGAATGTTCATAGGTTTCAACCCTTAAACGAATATTCTCTCTCAAGCCATCCTCGTACTTCCTTGCTCTATCTTCCTCTGTCAACACAGACCCCTTCCAAATCTTAATAAGGCGTTGTACCTCGAAGTGTACTCTGTGACTGTCATATCTCCCTGTCGAAGATTATCAAATTCTCTCTTCTTTGCATTGAGAGCAGCCCTTGGAAAGAATCGGCGATTGAACTCTGCCTTGAATCCCTCCCAAGTTATTGGTGCTCCCTGTTCTAGAACGTTCACCCACCAATTCTGGGCTTCACCTCTGAGTATATCACTAGCGTTCTCAATCTTCTCCCTATCAGTCATCGGGATCGATCGAAAAATCCTTTCCATGTCCATAACCCAATGTTCTGCCAGTGTCGTGTCAGAAGTCCCATGAAACTCTGTCGGCTTTTTCCTTGTAAATTGTTCTGACACAGATCTCATACCCCTATTCTCAGGCACATGTACCACAACTATTGGTTCTGGCTCCAATGGAGGTGTTGGGGGCAACCGCTCCGCTATATTCCTGATCATGTCTCCCATATTTCCCATCATTTCTGCCATTTGATTCATACGTCGAGTGTGTGGCGACAGATCTCGCTCTTCGTCACTCATGATTACAGTCCTGTCAATCTCAATGCATAAACACTATGCATGTACAACAATATTTATTTATAACATGTATGCACAACAATATACATATGCATCAAACATCTCTACCAGGTATGGATGCAATCTATAGTACGTGTTAATTCGCTCAACACTCCACTCGTCGTCGAACGTTCCCAAAGTTTTGTTACCTATAGCTCTGATACCAATAAATGTCACGACCCATCCTGCTAACGTGCGGAAATAGGACCCGTGGCACGCCACCAAGGCTCAACCAACTATTAGATAATTATACGCAGCGGAAAAGAACTTTAAACAACCTTGAGAATATAAAACTTTAGGAAACATTACCCTCCGAGTGGTAAAATCCATATAAAATTTAAAACGTAATTGTTTTTCGAGTCGGATGAATACATGTTAAAAGGGGTCCCAAAGGTACCCTAAGAACCAATCAAAACATCTAAAATAATTCCGGAAGGTATAGAAAAAGATTTCTTATAGGGGGTATTTCGATCGGTCGAGCGACCCCCTTCGACCGGTCGAATGACCCTCCAGCAGAACTCTGCCTAATGCTGCAGAATTGTGCTAAGGCATCAAACAACCCACACATAACACCTCAACCCCACATGCAAACCAATTCAAACTTCACAAGTTACAACTTACTATCAAAACCAACGTTTAGACTTACCGATCCATGAACAAGGACAATAAAGAAACAAGTTAAGTCTTGTTTGGATTAAAACATGAAAGTTCTATTACATTCCTCCCAAAACACGAAATTAACAAGTTAAGCATTTAACACATGAATCCATGAGTTCGGATTCATTACAACGTAGTTAAAAAAGAATTTTAAGACTTATTACAACATCATGAACACCGTACAACACCTTCCAAGTCAATTCCATAGTTCTAGTTATTTAAAGCGCTACATATTATAAGGCTTGGAGAAGAAAACAAAAACATATACAAGAGGAGAATCCCCGTCGCTCCTGCGGTCTCACTCCTCACGTTTCTTCTTTCCTTTCTTTCTTTCACCTGCAATGGAGTAAATCTCCATTGCTCAGCTATATGCTGAGTGTACAATTCTAAACATATGCTTATATAACAATTCATGCATTAAACATCTCAACACATCAAATAGTCTCTAGGGAGAGAGACACACATTCATCCGGTATATCGGCAAGCCCAAAGTCTATCAACCGCGATGCCAATGGCAAGCCCAGAGTCTATCAACCATTGCACCCAACTGCTCTGGCAGGGCCGATTCCCAAACCAAGCAAGTAGTCGTCGCTACTATAACTCTCAAACATTGAGAGGCGTACCCCGACATGAATTTGTATCACACTCCCTTTTGACCCACATAGACACATAGCATGCTCATATAACCATCTATACGTGCTTTCATGGCATTTTCATGTGCATAATTAACGGGCCTACTTAATACATGAATTTCGTTCGGATCCAAAATATTAGGTCCGATAATTAAAACATGAAATTTCCTATAATTCATAAGCTTAGACTTCATACCTCGTGCGATTTTCTTATAACTTTGAAGGATGAATCAAGAGACTAATTAAACGTCGGATCTCCGATTACAAGGGATTCCTACAAGTTTAGACATGTTTTCCCCAAAATTTCAACATTAGGACTTTTATAAAAACTATGCCAAACAAAGCCTAAGTGGTATCAAAATGAAGCTCTTACCTTAAGGAGCTCAAATATGGAATTTGGAGAAAAACTGACGATCGGAAGTTCGTCGATTCGTGTCGGAAAGCTCGTAGCAATCAAATCCCCAAATCTCCCCTCTCTTGATTTCCAATTTAGGTTTGAACTAATGAAATTAATTCATGAGTTTCTATATATAGGCACGACTCTCGGGAATTACGTTTACCTCCCCATGAGTTCTCAAAACTCCTAATCATTCCCTGAAACGTCGCACACGTCCATTTTATAACTTTACGAGTGAAAATTATCAATTTCAACAGTTTTCAACTAAGTCTCGTTTGTTTCCAAAATTTCGTCCGAAAACTAAATTCTGTGAAATCTCTACACAACCTACCTTTTATATAACGTGACACTCACGTTCTCACCACAGTTCTCAAAAAGATATACAATAATACCAAAATTACCAGAATTTACACTACTCAGGTAAATTCACTATTCATCATAATACCAGAATGTCAAATAACATTTAAATCATATAAATGTCATTTAATCGTGCCAATGTAAAATGAACTACTAGGTTCCTGTGTCCTCATTGACACCTCACCGTTGACTCACAATCAACTCCAACCCCAATTATCAATTAACGTTGATAAACTCACATATTCAAATACGCATGATAAAAACTTATGAAATTTTGGAACGGGCGTGACAAAGGGTGGGGGTTAAAAATACACTATTTTTTCTGCCAGATATAGAGGTGTCAAACGGGTCGGGCTGGGTCGGGCCCGGTCAAAGCGGGCCCCGAGCGGGCTTCAGGCCGGGTTTCACCAAACATCGGGTCGGGCCGGGCCGGGCTTGGGAGTGGAGGGGGTGTGTCCGCCCCGGACCGGTGGTCCGGGCCTAGCGGGCCAGACATCGGGCCGGGCCAGATGGGCTAGCGGGCTTTCTTCTATTTTTGAAGTGGGCCGTGGCGGGCTTCGGGCCAGGCCGGACTTTTTCACCATTTCGGGCCGGGCCATGGACGGAAGGATGGGTGTCCACCCCGGCCCGGGGTATGTGAACCGGGCCTAGCGGGTCGGGCCTTGTGGCGGGCCAGGCCGAGCTTTTACCCCGAAAAAACGGGCCGGGCTCGGGCCAGGCCGGGCCGGGTCAACCCGACCCGATTGGCACCACTAGCCAGATATACCACTATGTAAAAATGAAAAATTTGTAAGCGTATGTGGTATATATTTTTAGCCCCACCCATGTGAAAATAGATCAAATGAGACAAAGTACATTTAACTTCATTACCAAGATTTTGGATGCTAAAGTCTCAACAAAGCAAGAAACTGACTAGCAAAAAGAACCAATGTTAGTATGTTATGTGGCAATCTAGTCACTGTGCCGACAACAATATTGTGGGCTTGAAATGGGTGGGAGTCTCGTGCACTAGGCTGACTTTTTTTATATTATCCTTTGAGTATGAGAAGGAGATCATGGCTATGTGGTATTCTTGACTAATGGGGCCAGTGGCGGATCCAGGAGTTTTGTTGAGTGGGGCAGAAGCTTATATGGGGGGTTCGGGAGCAACGCCCCCGATTCAAATTTTTTTGGGTAGAAATAATATAATTCTTTGTGATTTTTTGTACAAACTAATCTCTCCCACAATTCTTTAACGAAAAATTTATGTTTTATGCTTTGTTAGTTATTTATATTTTTCACTTTCAGTACTTATGTTAATATTAATCCATATGTCAAATGCTAATAATATCTTATGCATAATGTGTGAAAATTTGGTACACTTGAAGCTTGACACATACTGCCACACAAATTTTAAATTAAAAGACAAAACAAAACAAAACAAATCACAAGTTAACTTGTTCATAGCAAACGAGTTTCATATAGAGGGTAAAACAAATGTGATGTATTCACTTGGTTTTTTTTTTTTTTTTTTTTTTAAATCCAAACAAGAGAAAGTAGGTATGAGGAGATACTGTCTGCTCTTTTTTTGGGAAAACGGACCCTGTCATTAGGTTAACGCAGCCTGAACAGGAGCAAAAGTCATACTAGTGATTGGCAAGGGCGGAGGTAAAAATTTTGGTCAGAGGAGCTGCCCCCTGAGGCGATTTTTTTTTGATCTACTTATATATAATTTGTGATTTTTTTAGAGTCTACTTATACATAATTGGCAATTTTTTTGGTATCTACTTATAATATGAGTCTATTTGGTGACACAAATATTATATGGTGTTTTTCAAAATTCTAGGGAGCCTATTTCTAAAGCTCATAAAATTCTTATACTAAAAAGTGTAATTTTTAAAGTTCTAGGGCCTTTACTTTTAAATTATAGGGGTAATTACACTGACCTCCCTCGAGGTTAGGTCTAATTACACTGACCTCCCTTGTGGTTTTCAAAATTACACAGACCTCCCCTGAGTTTAGTGTTTAGGTAACAATTTGCCCCCTCCGTTAACTTCCGTTAGTAAACCGTTAAATATAATTACACAGACCTCCCCTGAGGTTTTCAAAAGTACACAAACCTCCCCTGACTTTAGTATTTAGGTAACAATTTACCCCCTTTGCTAGTAAAAGACTATATCAAGACATGATTAGGCCAGCAAATATTTGTGTTAATTTTTTCAAAATACTCTTATAAGCTTCCAAAATACCCTTACCCTCGTTTTACGTTTTTTTTTTCTGCCAACCAACAAAAAAAAAATTGTCATCCACATGTCATGATCCCATGCAAATATGGGGTAAATGTATGGTTCAGATTATAGGGTCACACCACATCAGCATGCTAACATAGTGTGACGGACTCACTAAATTTGAAATTTTACAATTTAGTCATGACCCCTTTGGAAATAGGGGATATACGTCTTGCCTAGATTAGAGGGTCACACCACATCAACATACTAATGTGGTGTGACAAGCCTACCGAATAGTTTCTCCAAACAAAAGTTCACATCATCAATTTTTAAACAGAATTCACGTTAAGATGGAACTTTTGTTTGGAGAAATTATTCGATAGGCTTGTCACACCACATTAGAATGTTGATGTGGTGTGACCCTCTAATCTAGGCAAGACGTATATCTCCTATTTCCAAAGGGGTCATGACTAATTTGTAAAATTTCAAATTTAGTGAGCCCGTCACACTATGTTAGCATGCTGATGTGGTGTGACCCTATAATCTCAACCATACATTTACCCCATATTTGCATGGGATCATGACATGTGGA
Organism: Hydrangea macrophylla; assembly: GCA_033977485.1. NCBI lineage: Eukaryota > Viridiplantae > Streptophyta > Magnoliopsida > Cornales > Hydrangeaceae > Hydrangea > Hydrangea macrophylla. The sequence goes on from CM066985.1 coordinate 99,019,736, forward strand.
TGACAGTTTTTTTTTTGTTGGTTGGTAGGAAAAAAAATGTAAAACGAGGGTAATGGTATTTTGGAAAGCTTATAAGGGTATTTTGGAAAAATTAACACAAATATTTGTTGGCCTAAGCATATCTTGTTATGGTCTTTTATTAGCAAAGGGGGTAAATTGTTACCTAAATACTAAAGTCAGGGGAGGTTTGTGTACTTTTGAAAACCTCAGGGGAGGTCCGTGTAATTACATTTAACGGTTTACTAACGGAAGTTAACGGAGGGGGCAAATTGTTACCTAAACACTAAACTCAGGGAAGGTCTGTGTAATTTTGAAAACCACAAGAGAGGTCAGTGTAATTAGACCTAACCTCGAGGGAGGTCAGTGTAATTACCCCTAAATTATATATACATGTATATCAATATCTACGTAGTTGATGATCATACTTAATTGGGCTTTGGGCCCCCTTTGGGGGCCTAAACATGAGTTGAGCGAGGGAGGGGCCTGGACCCACCCTGGCCCCTCAATGGCTCCACCATTGGTGGTTGGGGATATGTTCGTGCTATGCCTATACTAGAAATTTAAAAACATTTGAGAGGGTTCACTAAATCCCAAATATTTTTTAAAAGAATACAGTTTTGCTCACTCTTCTCTCTGATTGGCTAATCATTGGCTAATGCAGTGACATTGCATTAGCCAATGAGAGAAAATGGTGAGCAAAGGGTAAACAATTTTGGAGTGAGCAAAAATATAATCTTTTTAAACTATCATATATAACCTTTTTTTTTAAAAAAAGCCGCCCTCGCTCGCCCCCAGTGTAATTAAGTCCTAAATAGGGAGACAACCGATAACTTAGTCACGTGACAATCTACTTTTAATCATACCATCATGTGACCATAACACCATGTGACCCATAGTTGAGGACCATGCAATAATTCTGGTGCTGTGGGATTTGGGCCAAACATGCATGGAGTTAGACAGAGAAAGCTGTTCCCACACAGGTTGCTCTCTTGGCAATTTACAGCTACCTCACTGAGATACTGACTCGGAGTAGTTGCACATTTAAGGGTTTTGTCCCTAGAATTGAAGAAGTATCAAGTGGTAGCACTTCCAAATTTATGAGGGTATTGAAAAAGTAAGAAATGGTAACACTTCCAAATTTATGGGTGGATGATTCAAGTACCCTTGTCAAAGAGAGTTGAATTCATAGACTTTATTTTGTTTTTTTAATTTGTGATTTTATGATTGTCTGTTATTAGAATTTGAATAGTCCCACTTATAAGGTATATAGTATATATTGCAGAATAAAATTGTTAGCATGAGTGTACTCGTTTAGATACGAGTAATGTTATGGTTCCCAAATTTAATTTTTGACAATGACCCATGTTATGCATAGGCTTTTCTTTTTGTGAAAAAAAAAGTAGAGTAAAAGACCAGAATTTCAACTTTGTGTACCTTTATATATTTTGTTTGGCACATATTTAGATGTGAAAAAGAAAAAGAAAGCGGGAAGGAAATTTTTTCTTTGTTTCACTACGATAAAAAATGAAGAGTAATTAAATTAAAATCATAAGGAGAAGAAGATAATTTTCTTTTTCTTATTCAAAAGTTAAAATTTAATTGAATTGAAAATGAAAGATGGAGAGAGAGAAGGTGTTGGGAACATTAGGGAATGGTCAAATTGTAGCTTTGTAAAATGGAAAGTTGAAGAAAGAGAAGAGGAGGTGTTGGGAAAATGAGGGGATGCTTTTGAAATGCATAAATGTAAAATCAATTATAAAGTAAAATTAAAAAATAAAAATTTAAAAAAATGCCACATGGCTTAAGATGGGAGAGTTTTTGCTGTAGCTTTTATATAGGGAATTGATATTCGTACTCCATGGAATGCATTAGTTGCATGGTACTGCAATAATACCATAGAGAGCTTTAGTTCAATTTTGGAGTGGGAATGACAATTCCCTTTATATATAGTTAATAGAAGTGGTTTTCAATTTTGGAAGTTGTTTTAAATAGTCGTATCGCCGCGAACAAATTTTGGAATAAAATTTTGACAATTATCATAGCTTTACTCCTAGATAACTAGGATAATTCATCTTGCTATAAAAAAAAAAACAAAAAACTAGGATAATTCATCCTATTTGTTGTTATATCTTTATGTTTCTTTGGAATGTCAAAATACATATGATTCTATTTCTATGCATTACTCTCGAAATAAAGCATGATTCTCTTAAATGAAACCATTTAAGATCAACATTTTATAGATAAATATAAATACAAAATAAAAGTTTGAATGCAATTATTACATTTAAGAATGCCCAACAATACATTTCGTTAGGTTCCTCTCGCATAGATGCACGATTTTAAAAAAAAAACTGTTAAAAAAAATGCAATATTAAAAAAATAATTTTAAAAATTGTGAGAAGAACCTAACGATATGTACTGAAGTAACTTTACTGCAGTCTTATCCCCAAACAAACCTTGAATTGTCTAAAACTTGTGGAATCTATAATTAGGATCTTATTCAAGTTGGCAAGTATCATATCCCCACATTCTTGGTGTAGTTTAGAATTCCCATCCCCTACCTATCAAAAAAAAAAAAAAAAGAGGAAGAAAACAAAACATTTATCATAGGAAAATCTTAGCATGTGTCCTAAGCGTACATGTTAACAAGTTTTAAAAGGCTTATATATATAAGAATATTTTAGAAAAATATGCATGTACAAGTTTTTTAAAATTTGTTAACATGTGTCCTTAGGGCACATGTTAAAAGAACCCTTCATTATATATGATATCTAAATTTATATCCTAAAACCACTAATAATAAATTCAGCTAGTCCCATTAACCTGCCATATTATTTGGTTTAGGAGTGGCCTACTTATGAAGAAACTAATCAAAGTGACACTCACAGTGTCTCATTTTATGCTAACATCGTGTGATGCTCCAATCACGTACTTATGTAGTTCGCAAAATAATTTTAAATTAAACATGATAGGTAAATTCCAACTTTAAGCATAGGGGTCAAAGAAGTTACTTACCATGTTTGCCATGAAACTGGTAACCACATAGGTGCGTACAGTGGCGGGGCTACTTGGAACTCAGTGGGTTCAATTGAACCCACTGAAATTTTGAGAACAAAAAATATATGTTTGGTTATATGATTTAAAACGTTTTTTTTTTTTAGATGAGCCTACTAAAATAAAAGACAAATAAAGAGAAGTGTGTCAATTTTATAACTTGACTTTGTTGAAAATTATTTAATGAGTATAAATATTTTTTGTTATTTTATTAAGTTACTGTTTGACACCATTGAAAACAATCCATGGTTATTCTACTAGATGCATGCAATTCATTCCTCATCAATATGATGACGCCGTATGATAGTCACATGGAATAATTTTTCAATTAATGAGAGACCAAATTTCTCATTACTACATGTAACATGTACACTATTTATTTATTATTTTATTTTTTTTGTTGCTCAATTTTAGGAAGAGTATGAACAAATAGTCCTAATATAATTATTTGTACACCCTCCCCTCCCTTCTACTCCTCTCTCTTAAAAATAATGATAAGTATACACACTTTTGCACACCACACAATTTTGACCATTGATTTTAGTAGATCCCATAATTCTGACTATTGATTTTCAGTGGATTCCATGTGTGAGGTCCACTGGAATCAATGATCAGGATTGTGTAGTGTGCAAAAATGTGTATGTTTATCATTATTGCTCTCTTAATTGAAATAGAAATCATCATCAAGTCTTTGGTAGGATTAGGTAAAAACTTTCTAAAATAGATTACAGTACATTAGGAGCAACCAATTTGAAACTACTTCTCTTTACTTAGATTTATTTTTTAGACATTATTTTATCTTTTATGAAGGAAAAAAAAAAAAAAGAAAAGAAAAAGAAGAAGTTATTAATTACTACTAAGTTCCAAACCCAGCATTTTAGCTGCATATGGGACATAATCATTGCAAGCACAACCACAGTCCACAAGAATAATGAACTATGACCAATATTCATGTGTATAATTAGGTTAAACTTGGAAATTATAAATTACATACAATAAATATAATTATTTTCAAATTCTATTCTTCACTTTTGCACATAATGAGAGTCTAAACAAGACTCTAAACATTCAAAGTAAAAGATGCCTAAATTGAAAACATGCCATGAAATGTGAAACACAATGACACATGCTTTGTCCTAAGCACCCCCATCTTTGTGTACTTCCTTTTTCTTGGCACTGTAAAGTCGAAAGGAACAAACAACCTGTCCCTATTGCCCTTTCTTTATCAAGTTTACAGCTTTCAATCAAACCCTAATAAAGAAAACCATATATACAATGATATATGTATATGTATATATGTTGATTTATGTATGCACTCATGAACTTCTTTAATCAATCAATAGTTGCTCTCTCTCTCTCTCTCTCTCTCTCTCTCTCTCTCCAATTGAATACATTATCAATTATTCCACCCGTTCTAAATTGTTGGACACTCTTTCTATTTTGAGATGATGTGTCTATATCTTTCCTGTATCTTTTTTTTTTAGTGATATCACTGGACCTCACAGTGATACATGAGAGAGATAGACACATCTCTTGGATTGTGTCCCAAAAATTGTGTCTTTTGGTGTGTCATAAATATTACCCTTAATGCATTTATGAGGAGACAAATTTGAAAAGTTGGAGTATAAAAGTTGAGAATTGCTATGTACATCTATATATTTGTTATGTACACTCAAATTCTTTTATTCTAATCATTTTTTTCTAAAAATTCTCACTTTTATAAAATTGCGCGGTGTACATAATAAAATTAGCAGTGTCCATAGCAATTTCCTAGAAGTTTGACAAAAGTGTAATTATTATGTTTCTTAAAAAATTAAATTTTCCAAAAGTACCAAACAATATACTACGTAGAATGGAGGGAGTATTTTTTTTTTTTTTTTCTTGAATCTGCACTATAAAACCCACAAATGTTGTACTGCTCTCTAAAAGACGCTGGGGAGTGACACTTCTTATCCTACACCGCACAGCTTTCTTGATGTTTTTTTTTTTCTCTTTAAGCTTAACCACCCTCTTTAATAATTTTTAAATGGAATCCATGTCAGGGAATGAATGGCTGGAAAGCCCATCTTCTTCTGCTGCACTTGTCTGTAAGCACTCTCTCTCTCTCTCTCTCTCTCTCTCTCTCTCTAAATGTAATTACTCATTTCCCCAGTGTTTTGGTACTCTTATTATATTAGCTTCCAAATATCTTGGGGTTATCTCTGCAGATTTACTGCTAAGTTGTTATATGATTCTACTTTGGGTAAATTAGTCTGGAAATTTCATATGCCCATTTGGGTTTGTAGCTTTTCTCTGCTTTTTTGGTTTCTTTATTAATGTGTGGTTTTATTTTCTTTTCCTTTACAGTTTTTTCAAAAATCTTCCAGTTTCAACCTACCCAAAACACATAACTATGAACTGGGTTTTTGTTTTTCCTCATTTAGCTTTTCTCTGCTTTCTTTCCTCATTTAGCTTTTCTCATTTAACTTGAAACTTTTTTTTTTTTTTTTTTTTGTGTGGTTAACTTGTGTTTCAATTTCTAGGTCCATTTGTACAAACTTTGGAAGTCCTTGACTGGCTTGTCTTAGTCTTGTTTTGATGCAATTTGGTAGTATGTTCTCAATGTAAGAATGATATAAGTTGTGGAAGTTGAAGATTAATTTCTTGGTAGGTAAGGTGTGAGATTGAAGAAGAGGGAAGAAGAAGAATTGAAGCTATACCTATATATATATATATATATATCATTATGGAGTGGAATTTGAAGACACCCACTTGGGATTTAACTGATTTTGAACAAGAAACCAATCTGGTTAGTGGGTCTAGTGGATTTTTTAGTCAGGGGATAAAAGAGGGCTTTTCTGTGGATTTGAAGCTGGGTCAAGTGGTTGATTTGGGGAATGAGTCCTCGGACAATTCAAAGGTCCAGAGTGTTCCGAAAATGGCGGTTTCGCCCTCCGGCTCGTCGAAGAGGGCTCGTGCGGTTAACAATGGGGTTCAAATAGCGTCTTGTTCGGTCGATGGATGCAATGCGGATTTGAGTAACTGCAGAGAGTACCATAGGCGTCATAAGGTCTGTGAGCTTCACTCTAAGACTCCTGAGGTTACTATTAATGGTGGCCGCAAACAACGGTTTTGCCAACAATGTAGCAGGTATTAATTGTGAATTGTGGTATTTTTGGTGCCACTTTTGAGCAATAATGCAATTTCATTGTGTTTTCTTTTGACCATTTATTGTGTTTTTTTTTTTTTTTTTGTATTAATATGTTGGTTAAGTACTTAGGAAGCTCTATTGTTTTGTCTTGTCTAATCTTTGTTAGGTTCTTCTCAGTTTATTCCTTTTGCACATTTTTTGAGAAGTTTGTGGTTTGTCGGTGCGTACTGCACTTCTTAGAAGCTAGCGAGTCATTTCGTGTTCGTGTCGGACATGAAACTATGCAGACACGCGAACACAACAATATGCAGACACTTTTCCTACACTGTTGCCGTGCAATTTTTTAAGGATTTGCTTTATCATCGTGTCCGTGCCTGTGTCTGTGCTTCATTGGTCGGTGCGGTCGGTGCTAGTGCTAGTCTTTGGAGATTTAGTGACGGAAAGGAAAGGAAAACACTGAAAAAAAAACACGTTCCATGTGTTTAATAAGGGAAACATGAAGAATGAAGAAAGTTCAAGATTAATGAATCCAAATTTTGAATTTGTGCGTGACTTCTCTTCCTATTTTCTTGAGTTGCTATTATGCTTTGACAACTTCAATTCTATATGTATATATATATATATCAGTCAGGCTATGGAGAGGGCGCCCTCTCTTTAATAAAGAGAGGACCTCTGTTTTGACCGTCAGATCGTGTTTTCATTAAGGGACAGTTTTGTCATTTCACAGTTTTTAAACACGATCCGACGGCCAAAACAGATGCCCTCTCTTTTTTAAAGAGAGGGTGCCCTCTCCATAGAATTTTCGTATATATATATATATATTTATATGGTGAGTGGGACACGAGGGAATACACTGAGGAATTAGTTTCTCTCTCATTTCCTTCCCTTCTCCTTTTCATTTTCCTTTTCCTTCTCGAAGTCCGCAAACCAAACAGACACCTATGCAACAAATCTGATAAAAAGCCGTGTGTGTGTGCAGTTATTTGAAACATCTGGTAGTGTGATATCAACAATTCAAACTTGAACGAAAACTCTCAGTTAGGCCTGCCTATTGTCACACTTCTATGTGTGTTGGAATTTTTTGTTCCACAATTAATATGTGATAGTTGCATACTTGCGTAGACATAGAGCTCTTATGGTTTTTCTTTTAACTACGTTTCGGGTTGTGTCAACTTTTATTAGATTAGAATGTGGATGAGGAGAATCATTCAGGGAAATATCTTTAGAAAAGGGTCACTACAAAAGCTGAAAGTTGTGCCAGAAAAGGGTAGCTGTTGTTAATTGGATGTGCATTTTGTGGTCCTCTTCCTATGATTTTCAAATCTTTTAGCACTTCACCGTGTCACCATGGAGGGTTAAATTTAGTGCCTTGAAGCTACTTTTTCTTGAACATTATGCTTCGTACAGAAGTAACTTTTTTTAAAAAAAATATTTTTCTTTTACATATTATATGCATCTATATTGATGTACTTTTGATACAAAGAAAGGGGGGGGGGGGGGGGGGGGGGGGGAGGTGGGGGGGGCAAAAAAAAAAAAGGAGTGGTAGAGATGGAAATAGAAACACACGGAGTGAAAGGTAGTTGCTCTAGAAGAGCTTTGGGTTCCGTCAACTCCAACTCATGTCCTCATATGCAAAATACCATCTCCAACTTAGAAGCGAGAACAAGACTTGCTTTTTTTTTTTTTAAATGTAGAAAAAATGGTATTATAACTCATCTTTAAAATTATAAGTTGAATGAAACTAGAAATTATGCTTAGAAAATTCGAAGTAACCATAAGTTTTTCTAAGCATAACTTGGACTAGTTGTTACCTTCAATGGGATCTCAGCTCAAAAAAAACTTCTGAAATGGGTTTGGCAAGTATATTAACCCCCGACTGAAATTTTAAGACTTGTTTTTTCTTCGTTGTCATTTTGACCAATTTTCCCCGTATCTAGTTTTAGTAATTTTGAAACTTTGAGACTATTTTAAAGTACTAAAAAGGTCATGCCAAAAACTAGGAAAATTTTTATGTGTAGACTAATATCCATCATCTGGTTTGTTTTATTATTGCTATGAATATGATTTTCTTCTAAACCTAAAGAGAAGAGATGGTGAAAGCTGAAATGACGGAGAAAATGGAATGCATGAATAGGCTCAAGGGTGGATGAACCTCACATCGTTCGTCTTCTCATCTACATGTAACGAGTGTATATCCAAAATTTAAGTGATCTCTATGTAATACTGGAGAGGATATTCATAGCAACGGTGACAGAGAGGACGAGGTATCACAGCCAATAAAATCTGGCTATTCATACACCTGTCCAATTTTACCGGAAACATGATACATATAAGCACCATATACACATTTATTATTATAGTGATATAGATGACATGGTATCACCGTCTTATTGAATATGAATATTGTCTCTGTTGTATTGAATTGTTGCCTCTCTGATGCATCGACCACTCATCTTCTTCCACAGTTCTTTTTGTTATAGGCGTAAAGCTCTTCAACTATTCCGTCATTCGTTTTTTGTAGGTTCCATTCACTAGAAGAATTTGATGATGGAAAGAGGAGCTGCAGGAAACGTCTGGATGGACACAACCGTCGGAGAAGGAAGCCTCAGCCAGAACACCCAACGCGTTCCGAAAGCTTCCTGTCCAATTACCAAGGTTTGGACCATCATTTAGGACCTGTTTGGACGTCTTTAGATGCAATAATTGAATGCGTACTGTTGTATGGTATTCCGACAAATGAACAAAAAGATGGTGATCTTCAAGGGTTCCATTCAGAAGAATGTGCTTATTTTAAAAAATGGCGCATGCAATCATGAATTTTGTCGACCAAGTTAAAGGCAATTTAAGCAATATATATATATAGGCAGTCTCCTATTCATCTAAATGTGTTCAATCATGAATTATGAATGAGGCTATTCAAATTCAAGTGACAGCCTAACATGCTGGAACGGATTTCTACATGAAGGCATATGTTATCATTATTCAATTCATATGCAACATGAGCACATACTTGATATGTAAATCTATTTAAATACAATCCTTCAGAAGTAATTGTGTTAGTTGCAGAACCCTAGTTAGAGTCTCTAGTTCACAAAGCTTAAACGCTTCAATTTTACATAAAGATTCTCTGTAGTATTTGAAGGTCCAATTCTTCTACTTCTTCTTCTTCTTCTTTCGTCCTTGTTTTGTAAGGCTATGTTTGGTTCTTGGATTTTGGTGAGGGAAAAGAAAGGAAAACTTAGAGAAAAACATTTTCGATTGGTTGGTTAATAAGGAAAATGACGAGGAAAATAGGAAAGAAAATATAGTCAGTTGAGAAATAATCAAAACATTTCAAATGTTGCAATTCATTTCCCTTCCTTTATCCATACTTTTCAATTATATGTTAGAAATGGTGGATTTTTAATGTTAGCTGAGTATGAAGGAAAACACAAGGGAACTAATTTTCCTTTCTCTTTTTTCCGTCATGAAATCCATGAACCAAGCAAAGCCTTAACCTATTGATCAGATGATTTGACTTACATGGACCCTACTGATCTCTAAAATTATTTTCAGTTGCCTATGTCATTTATCTTCTTCTTTTTTTTCCCTCTTTCCTGGTGATGAAAATGTGATGTTACAAATTATATGGCTGATTTTGTGGCTTCAATGAACTTCTCCCTTGGGAAGCACAGACACTCCTAGAGTATCACACGTCTGTGTCTGACACCATGTCGGAGACGACACACTCCGTGGCACGAATTGAATATACCAAATCTTTTTCCTACTTTTTTATAAATTCTTTTGTCCAGACACGCATAAGACACATGACTGGACACACCTAGATTCTTTAACTCCAAATTCACCGTTGAAATTTTTGAAAACAAAGCAATACTTGAAACTGGTTTGATCTTTTTAGTGATGGGAAGAATTAGACTCTTTGAACTTGCAATTTTGGTGTTTGAAAAAATGAATAAACATGGTTTATAGATGCATCATAGAAATTTAACATATTGAGAATACTTGAGAGTTAGGAAATCCGTATAAAACTTCCAAAATGGCAATAACTTGAACCTTTTGAAATCATAGAGAATTAGAAAGCTTAGTTCTACTGTAGATCATATTACTTTCCTTCAGTGGTTCTCTGTGTGGATAAAACAATTTTCTTATCACGTGTGATCATAAATCTGTATATATATGATTATCATTTTGGTGTGTGATCGTCTTGTCGTGTCGTGTCCTAAATTTTTAACATTTGTCGGATTAGCCGTATCATGTCCGTGTCCCTCCGTATGTGTGCTTTTTATCTCATCAATGGAGGGAAATTCTTGCTGCAATGGTAACACGTTGCTCCACTGTGAATTGTGTGTCACCGGTTCGGAATCCCAAACAGCCTCTCGATATACGGGGTACGGTTGCATATATCTAATTTTCTCCCGACCTCACAGTGGTGATAACCTCATGCACTGGGTTCTATTACTAATGAATATTAGCCTCTTTAGGACAGTACGTTTGGTAATCGAACTAGAGACTTATACTGGACTATGTAGTACAGACATTAAGTACCGTATCGTGTTAACGTGTCTTAATTTTTTCTAAACTGGACAGACGATCGACACGGCATTGTGGCATCTCATTGGAAACGTTTTTAAAGTTTTGAGGTAGAACTCTTGATATAATAAAATGGGAGAGAAGTAATTGGTATTTGAGAATTTAGGAAAGGGGAGTGGACAAAACAATATTGTATATGTTAGTGCGAAAATATATTCTTCTTTCACTTTGTCCTGCCCGTGTCCGTGTCCTACGTATTTATGACTTTTCATGTCACCGTGTCCGTATTTGTACTACATAGATACAGAAAACTTTAAATGATAGTGTCCTGTTTCACTTTCAACTTTCACTTATGCTGTGTGTTTTCCTTTCAGGTGGCAGATTGTTTCCATTCTCCGGTCCACAAGTATATCCAACCACTGCTGTGGCAAACCCCGTCTGGTCCGGAATCGTCAAAGCCGAGCAAAACAATGTTTATAACCAAAACCCAAATGTACCCCTGCTCGACAAACAAAACCCGTTTTCCGGATCCTCCTCCTCTAGCAGCTACAAAGGAGAAGAAAGACAATTCACTTTCCTTCATGGCACTACTCTAGCACTCGGCAACCAAACAGTTCCGGAAGCTTCCATTTGCCAGCCACTTCTCAAAACCATCGCTTCATCAGAAAGTGGTCGCGATATGTTCTGTGCTGGTTTATCAACTCAAGCCCTCAACTCAGATTGTGCTCTCTCTCTTCTGTCATCACCACCGTCACAGACCCCAGCCGGGATCGGTTTGAGCCACATGTTGGCAACCGATTCGATCCCCTTGGCTCATCCATTGGGCCTGAGCACACAGTATAGCAGTCTTGAGCCTATGGATACAGTTCTGGTTTCTAATGCTAACAGCAATGAAGTGCATTGCCCGGGAATGTTTCATGCGGGGCCCGAAGCTGCCTCTGATAATGAGTCCCCACAAACACTTCCCTTTTACTGGGAATAGTAGAGATAATCTTGGTTCTATTTGTAGCAGAATGACTGATTCTTGTTTATGAAACATTTTGGCTATTTCATCTTCTTCTTTTATGAATCTAATGTATTATTGTCCACATGTTTCTGGAGTATTATGTATCCTGTGGCTTTTAATTCCTTATGGTCATTCTTGTGTTGTTGCCATCTATGTATTGCAGTAGTGGAGCCTTTTTTACTATAGGTTATCCTATCCTACGACAGCGGTGCATATACATTTTTATCTCCCATTGCCGTTGTACATACACATTTCGATCTTCCATTGGAATGTCATTTTTTACATCAGAAAAGCCAAACGTGGTAATTATACCTCATTGATTTTTCTCAATTGGAACTGTAATACATGTAACTACTATTGGATTGAAGTTGAGTTTTGGTCAATTTTAGAGTCAAATAAAAGTGAGACTCACTTAGAGTTTAAGTGGAGTCATTGTGGATTTGTGTTCTCTATGAGGAGATGAAGTTTGGATATTCACATGTCCAAAACTATTGATGGGTGAATAAGAAATTAATGCTCCAAGGTTGCCCCTACAAGGAGTTGTTGAAATGAAAAAAAGGTTCACAACTTACCTTGTCCCACATAGGAAAAATAGAAGTAGCCTTTAATGTATTTATAAGGCTACTTCATGTTTTGAGTTTGGGCCCAAGGGGTACCTAGTTTTGTGGAAGGGAGAGGACCTAAGGCTCTTTGGGTTTACTCCACGCGTGCACCGCCGCCAACCGAGCCGGGTCATGGGTGTGAGTTCAGCCCACGCAGTATTTCTTTTTAGACTCCTCAAGTTTTGGCTTTTTCTTTTTCTGTATTGAGAGATCCTTGGAATTTCTGCGCATGTTTAACATTGTGGAATTTCTGCACAAGTTTAACATTGTAGAAACCTTTGGGATTTCTGAAAGAGTTACAGAGACTGAAAAGACTCTGTGATAAATCACAAATTAAATTCGTCCAATTAATCCCTATATACATGTATGTCTCTCCCTCAGTCTATACACAGTTGTTAAACAAACTATTCTTCATCCAGTTTATCAATTTCAATTTCCAAAGAGAGAGACACAAACGTAGTTGGTTCGCCAGAGCAGTTGTACACTGTGCAAGTACTACTGTTAGAAGCCGCTATATCCTGGGAGACAGACATTAACGATTTCCTCAAGCACATCCGGTGAGGCGGTGAATCTGTTTTAAGAAAACTGTGAACTATCACAGGCCTCGGTTTGATCAAGTTTTCAGTTTATGCTTTGTTTATATTTTTCCTGTAATTTTCCTGTTTTCTTAAATTGAAATTCAAAATCTGTTTATGTTTTTCCGATTATATCAATGTAATTTTCCAACAATCTTCAAGCAGATTTATTTTATATATTTTACAAACAAAACATATTCGGATTTGGAAAAACAGAATTAATTTTGAAAACAGTAAAACAGTTTGGAATACGAAAAACTGCTACTGTAATTCTCGTTTTTTGCCCAAACGATATAGAATCAGGGAAAATAGCATTAGACGAAAAGTGTGCAGAATCGCATTTTTCTTGGGACTAAGCGAGTAGAATCTTAAAATTCATTCATTTTCTTTATAATTCTTTGAAAAGAAATTCTGCCACTGTTAAAATTAAAAGGAAAAAATATATATATATTAGATTTAATTTCTTTTCTCCTTTGATAATTTTTTCAGAAATGGAAAATGAGACTGTGAACACTGCTGCAAACCCTACTACTACCGACAGTGCTAATGGCTCTAACACTGTAGTGATTGGTTCGATCTCTGTAAAGGTTCCCTCAATCCAAACGGTTCCTATGAACCACGGGGAGACACCCGAAAAATTTAATGGTGTGGATTTCAAGAGGTGGCAGCAAAAGATGATGTTCTACCTTACTACCTTGAACCTTACAAGATTCTTGAAGGAAGATGCTCATGTTCCTAATGACAATGAACAAGACCGAGAGGTTGTGCTAGCCATTGATGCTTGGAAGCACTCGGACTTTTTGTGCCGAAACTATGTGTTGAATGGCTTACACGATACACTCTATAATGTGTATAGTGTTAAGACCATTGCTAAAGAACCGTGGGAATCCTTAGACAGAAAGTACAAAACGGAGGAATCCGGGTCAAATAAATTTGTAGTGGGGAGATTCCTCGACTATAAGATGGTGGATTCAAAAACTGTGATCAGTCAAGTTCAAGAGTTGCAAGTGATCTTGCATGAAATCCATGCTGAAGGAGTGACCTTAAGCGAAACCTTTCAAGTTGTTGCTATAATTGAAAAGTTACCCCCTGCTTGGAACGACTTCAAGAACTATTTGAAGCACAAGCGAAAGGAGATGAAGATTGAAGATCTCATCGTAAGGCTTCGAATTGAAGAAGACAACAAAGGGGCTGACAGGAAATTGAGGGATTTTGGGGCCAAGGCTAATATGGTTAAGCATGGTCAAAGTTTACGTGGGAAGAAGAAAATTTCTTCTGGCAAAGGGTACAAAAGGGGGCCAAAAGGTGGTATCGCCAAGAAGCCTAAGTTTCAGTTTCAAGGAAAGTGCTACAACTGTGGCAAAACTGGACACCGTGTTTTTGAGTGTCGTTTGCCCCAAAAGAAAGTCAAGAATAATCAGGCTAATAAGACATAGTTAGATTCTATCTCAAGGGATGTCTCTGGCATTAATCTGTCTGCTGTGGTCTCTGAAGTGAACTTGGTGGATTCAAACCCAAGGGAGTGGTGGATAGACATTGGTGCTACTCGCCTCATATGCTCCGACAAAGCTATGTTCACTTACTTCGAACCAATTACAAGTAGTGAGAAGATGTATATGAGAAATTCTACTTTCTCGGATATTGAAGGCTAAGGAAAAATAATTCTGAAGATGACTTCAAGAAAGGAGTTGACTCTCAACAATGTCCTTCATGTATCGGAAATACCCAAGAATTTGGTATCTGGATCTCTCCTAAGCAAGCATGGCTTCCGAATGGTCTTTGAGTCAGACAAGGTAGTGCTGACCAAAGCAGGAATGTGTATGGGGAAGGGGTATATGTGTAATGGGATGTTCAAACTTAATGTAGCGACTATATTCCTAAAAAATTAATAAAATGAATACCTTTCTGTTTACTTGCTTGAGTCTTTCAATTTGTGGCGTGGTAGACTAGGACATGTTAATTTTAATTCTTTGCGAAGATTAATTAAATTAAACCACATACCAAACTTTCATATTGACACTAGCCAACAATGTGAAACTTGTGTTGAAGCAAAATTAACAAAGACTTCGTTTCAATCAGTTGAAAGAAGCACTGAACCATTGGAATTAATCCACACTGATGAATGTGATTTAAAATTGGTTCAATCTAGTGGTGGCAATAAGTATTTTATTACTTTTGTTGATGATTGCACTAAATACTGTTATGTGTATTTGCTAAAAAGTAAGGATGAAGCTTTGGATAAGTTCATTCAATACAAGACAGAGGTTGAGAATCAACTTGGAAAACAGATTAAGGTGTTAAGAAGTGATAGAGGTGGTGAATATGTAGCACTGTATGGTGACTATTGTGCACAAAATGGGATTATTCACCAAACCACTGCACCTTATTCACCTCCATCAAATGGAGTTGCTGAAAGGAAAAATCGTACCTTAAAAGAAATGATGAATCCTATGTGTCACACCCGTTCCAGAAATTTATGATTTTTTTTTAAAATGTATCATTTGAGATTTTTGAAATTATTAATGTTATTAATAATTTGAGTTGAGGTTGACTGTGAGTCAACGGTAAGGTGTCAGTGAGGACACGAGAACATGGCAGTTCATATTGCATGGGCATGAGTTAATGGCATTTATGTGACTTAAATGTTATTTGACTTATCTGGTATTTTTATGAATAGTAAATTTTACCTGGGTTTAGTGAATTCTGGTAATTTTGATATTGTTATATCATTTTGAAAAATGTGGTGAGAACATGAGTGATCGTGAAATAAAAAGGTAGGTTGTGTAGAGATTTCACATAACTTAGTTTTCGGACGTAAGTTTTGGACCCAAACGAGACTTTGTTGAAAACTTTTGAAATTTATAGTTTTCACTCGTAAGGGTATAAACTGGACGTGTGCGAAATTTCATAGGTTAGTTAGAAGTTTGAGAAACTTGCGGGAAGGTAAACGTAAATTTCCAGAAAGTTGTCTATATATAGAAGTGGATGAGATTTCATTCTCATCCACAACTTCTAAAAATATCTAGAGAGAGAGGAGAGAGAATGGAGATTGAGCCAACGGGCTTTGCGACGCCAATCGACGACCATTCGTCCGTCAGATTTTCTCCAGATTCAAGATTTGAACTCGTGGAGGTAAGACCTACGTTTTGATACTACTTAGGCCGTGTTTGGACAATTTTTGTAAAAATATTAATTCTAGACTTTTGGAGAAAACCCAGTAAAACTCGTAGGAATCGCGTATAATTTGAAATCCGACGTTTATCCAGGCCTCTAGTCGATCCTTCGAAGTTTCGGAGAAATCGCACGAGGTATGAATTCTAGATCTATGAAATATATGGATTTTCATGTTTTGAACATCATTTTTGATATTCTTGGATCCGGGCGAAATTCATGTATTAATTAGGCCCGTTAATTATGCACGTAAAATTATATGAAAAGCAACTATTTATGTGAGCATGATATGTGTCTACTTGGGTCAAAGGGGAGTTTGGTGCAAATTCATCCGGGGTAAGCTCCTCGAACCTTGAGGATTGTGATTTGATTGTAATTGTGATGAATTGGAATTTTGGTTGTGTCTGGATTGGAGGTGGGCCCAACCAGGACACGGTACCTGGTATGGAGGAAGGCCCAACCAGTGTACGAGATGCGTGGGAAAGGTGGGCCTCCTACGGCATCGACCGGATGAATGCATACCACTCACCCTAGAGACCATTTCTATGTGTTTTAGATGATTAGATCATGGACTGTCATATAAGCATACATTTAGAATTGTACGCTCAGCATATAGCTGAGCAGTGGAGATGTACTCCATTGCAGGTAAGAAGAAAGACAAGAAGAATCGTGAGGAGTGAGGCCGAGGAACGCCAGGGAACCACATTTGTATATGTTTTGTTTTAAATGCTAAAACCTTGTGGAAGGATTTGAAATTGTAATAGTATGTTGTAATAGATCTTTGGATTTGTTCTGTAATATGGTAATTCTATATTTGAACGTCTGTAGTTAAGTTTTAAATGTTGAAAATCAGTTGTGGTTGTTTTGGTGTTGTGTGGAGAAAGCATGAGTTGTTAATTATCAACACAGGGTTGCCCAGCAAGGGAGCAGTCGACTGAACCCAGGATCAGTCGACTGGATCTCGTAGGATGGAGATACTGAAAGTGAATAGTAAGAGAAGCAATCGACTGGACCCTTGATCAGTCGACTGAACCACTGTTGAATTTGGTCACTGCTTTGATTAATGATAAAACCAGTCGACTGGGTCTCCAGATCAGTCGACTGGACCCCTTTTGAAATGTTGCATTTAATTTGGTTCTGCTTAACACAGTCGACTGGGGACCTGGATCAGTCGACTGAGCAGTCGACTGGGTTCCCTGATCAGTCGACTGGACCTCTGTTGAGAATTTTAGGTTTTGGTTTCTGCTCAGCTCAATCGACTGGACCCTAGGAGCAGTCGACTGAACCCCTGTTTTCAAAAATGATTCTTTTGGACGTGTTTTCAATTGGACAAATCTTTTTACAACTCTGATTTTAATGGATTTTAATCATGTTTTCCGCTGCTATTGACTTTAATGGAACTGGATGAGCCTTGGTGGCGTGCCACGTGTCCTATTTCCACGCGTAGTGGGATGGGTCGTGACATTTAGTGGTATCAGAGCTGGAGGTAACAAAACTTTGGGAACGTTCGACGACGAGTGGAGTGTTGAGTGATTGCCACATGTTTTAAATTGCATCCATACATATTAGAGATGTTTGATGCATATGTATGATATTTTACATACATGCTATTGTTATTGTGGTACATGCATAGTGTTTATGCATTGAGAACTACAGGATTGTAATCATGGATGACCGAGAGTTATCACCCCATACCCGACGAATGAATGAAATGGCAGAGATGATGGGAAATATGGGGGAAATGATACGGAATATAGCGAAGCGATTGCCTCCCACACCCCACATCGAAGTGGAACCAATAACTGTAGTACATGCACCCGAAAATAGGGGTATGAGATCAATATCTGAACAGTTTACTCGAAAGAAATCGATGGAATTTCATGGAACACCCGATACGACGTTAGCAGAACATTGGATAATGGACATGGAGCGAATTTTCTGATCTATTCTGATGACAGATGGGGAGAAGATTGAAAATGCAAGTGATGTGCTGAGGGGAGAAGCTCAGAACTGGTGGGTAAACGTTTTAGATCAAGGAGCACCGATTACTTGGGAAGGGTTTAAGGCAGAATTCAATCGCCGATTCTTTCTGCGAGCTGCCTACAATGCAAAGAAGCGAGAGTTTGATAATCTCAAGCAAGGAGACATGACTGTAACGGAATATACTTCTAAATATAACGCGTTGTTGAGGTTTGGTAAGGGTTCAGTGCCCGAAGAGGAAGATAGTGCAAGAAAATTTGAAGAGGGTTTAAGGGATAATATCCGATTGAGAGTAGAGACCTACGAGCATTCGACTGTTGCAGCAGTACAGCAGATGGCGCTTGTAGCCGAAAGTAGAATAGAGAGATCGAGATAAAATGACCAAGGAAAGCAAAGTCATGAGGGTGGTGACCGAAGTCAAGGGAGATCTTTTAAGAAATCATTTTCACGAGGCTCTAGTTCTGGTTTTAATGATTCCAGGAGAGTACCAAGTGATATACCGTTGTGTTCGCTTTACAACCGACCACACACCGGTCGATGTTTTCTGACCAACTTTCAGAACAGATCTATAGGGGGAAACAGTGTGAGTTCTGCGACCTATCCGCAACTCAAGTGCTTTGATTGTGGTACCTTGGGACACCGAGCGAAGGATTGCCCAAAGAAGCGTTCTCAACAAGGGGCAAGTTCTATGGCTTCTAGTGGTTCGAAGCCTAAGCAGTCTAGTGACGGGGGACAAAGGACGGAGCAACGTCAGGGAAGATCATTCCAGATGAACCCTGGAGACGTGGCTGCTACTAATACAATGGTCTCAGGTATGGTGCTTGTATGTTCGCACTTAGCACGCATACTCGTTGATTCGGGATCTACGCATTCGTTTGTATCTTATAACTTTGTGGAACATTTAACTGTTAAGCCCGCGCCACTAGGATACGATTTATCCATTGCTGTGCCGCTTAGTAAATCGGTAGTTACGGTTACGATATATAAAAACTGTGAGATCAAACTAGGTGAGAAGTTGATGACCGTAGACCTTATACCGATTGCGGTGAACCATTTTGATGTGATACTGGGAATGGATTGGTTAGCCCTTAACCAAGCTACGATAGATTGTGAATGGAAAGAAGTTAATTTTCGATCACCGGTGCATGGGAACTTTTGCTTTCAAGGGAGTGGGGTTATACCTCCGCCGTACTTGGTTTCAGCTATCCGAGCGGGAAAGTTATTAAAAAAGGGATGTCAGGGATTTCTATGTTCAGTGACTGATGTCTCAGCGACCGAATCAATAGTAGAGGATATTCCAGTATTGCGAGAGTACCCGGATATATTTCCCGATGACTTACCAGACGTCCTGATTGAGAGGGAAATTGAATTCGCCATTGACGTAAAGCCAGACTCAAGACCAGTATCTAAAGCACCGTATAGGATGGCACCAGTGGAATTAAAGGAACTGAAAGTTCAACTACAAGAGTTACTTGACAAAGGTTTTATTTGACCAAGTTTATCACCGTGGGGAGCTCCAGTATTGTTTATAAAGAAGAAAGATGGCTCCATGCGTATGTGTGTTGATTACCGGGAACTGAACAAGTTAACGATTAAGAATAAGTACCCGTTACCCAGAATTGATGACTTATTTGATCAACTTCGTGGGGCACAAGTGTTCTCCAAGATAGACATGAGATCGGGTTACCATCAGTTGAAAATGAAGGCCGAAGATGTCGAGAAAACAGCTTTCAGAACGCGTTATGGACACTATAAGTTTTTAGTTATGCCATTTGGAGTTACCAATGCACCAGCTGCGTTCATGGATCTTATGAATCGAGTATTCAAGGATTATTTGGATGACTTTGTGATTGTATTCATTGACAATATCCTTGTTTATTCGCCAAGTGAGATAGAACACGAGAACCACTTGAGGTTGATACTTCAGAGATTGCGAGAGAAACAACTATTTGAAAAACTTAAGAAATGTGAATTTTGGTTACCTAGTATTACTTTTCTTGGTCACGTGATTGATAAGAATGGAGTTTCAGTTGATCCTCACAAAGTAGAAGCTGTATCTAATTGGCAAAGGCTGACTTCAGTATCCGAAATTCAAAATTTCTTGGGATTAGCGGGATACTACCGCCTTTTTATCGAACATTTCTCGAAGATTTCATTGCCAATGACAAGGTTAATGAGAAAGGGTGTTATTTTTTAATGGAGTCAGGAATGTGAAGACAGTTTCCAAGAGTTGAAGTCACGTTTGACGAGAGCACCTATAAGGCAAGACTTGTCATTAAAGGGTATTGACAAAAGGAGGGTCTAAACTACTTTGATACGTATTCTCCTATTACGAGAATAACATCCATTCGTATGATTATTGCGATCGCAGCTTTACGAGATCTCGAAATACATCAAATAGATGTTAAGACTGCCTTCCTTAATGGAGATTTGAATGAAGAAATTTACATGGAACAACCTAAAGGATTTTCTGCTCTAGGGAAAGAAAATAAAGTGTGTAAGCTTGTCAAATTATTGTACGGCTTAAAGCAAGCTCCAAAACAATGGCATGAAATTTTTTGACAAAGCCATACTCTCTAGTGGATTTAAAATCAATGAGTGTGATAAATGTGTTTATGTCAAAGACAAAATGAAGGCTATGTCATCTTATGTCTATATGTTGATGACATGCTCATAGTGGGTAGTAATGATAAGATCATTAAATCTTACTAAGAAAATGTTGAATTCTAAATTTGACATGAAAGATATGGGACTTGCTGATATTATATTAGGCATCAAGATCTCTAGAAATACTAATGGACTTGTTCTGTCACAGTCACATTATATAGACATGATTCTAGAGAAATTCAACAAGCTTGATACAAGTATAGCCAGGATGCCTGTGGACTTAAGTCTACACCTATCTAAGAATACTGGTGAGAGTGTTTCTCAACTAGAATATTCTCGAGTGATAGGAATTTTGATGTATCTAATGAGTTGTACAAGGCCTGACATTGCTTATTCAGTTAGTAGACTGAGTAGATATACTAGTAATCCTAGTGCTGAACACTGAAAAGGGATAGTAAGGGTACTATGGTACTTACGATATACACGTGATCAGATGTTGTACTATATGAGATATCCAACTATATTGGAAGGATACAGTGATGCAAACTGGATATCCGATATGAAAGATTCAAAATCTACAAGTGGATATATTTTCACACTTGGTGGTGTAGTTGTATCATGGAAATCTTCAAAACAAACTTGTATTGCTAGATCAACAATGGAATCTGAATTCATTGCGCTAGACAAGGCAGTTGAAGAGGCTGAATGGCTTTGCCATTTTGTAGAAGATATTCCTAGATGGTCAAAACCTGTGCCAACTATTTGTATACACTATGATAGCCAATCTGCTATTGGAAGGGCACAAAGTAATATGTATAATGGTAAGTCTATACATATTCGTCGTAGACACAATACCATTAAACAACTACTTTCAAGTGGAATTGTCTCGATTGACTATGTAAAGTCAAAGGAAAATATTACGGATCCGCTAACCAAAGGGTTAAATCGAGAGTTAGTTAATAAATCATCTAGAGGAATGGGACTAAAGCCTATGACATTACAAGGTACCGGAATGGAAACCCAACCTAGTTGACTGGAGATCCCAAGATCTAGGTTCAAAGGGACAACTTAATTCCATGTACTTTAGGAGAATCACTGAGGAGAAATGCTCTCCTGCCCATTTCTATGATACAACAGTGATACCTATATGGTTGAGGATAAGCTTAGCTTTTTAATGACTATGTGTCTTGGTATAACCAAGCAGAGTATAGCAGGATACTCTAAATAAGTCACCTATGTGAGTGTAAAGTGGGGCCGCTTCATAAAAGAATTTGAGAAAGGCAAAATTCTTTGATAAACATTCACTGAACCAGGCGAGTGTTCAAGGCCAAAATGAACACAAGTGTAAGAAGTAAGAACCAAACTATGTTTGGAAAGCTCCTGTGTGAGGTTTGTCAGTTGTTTACACTAACGACAATCATTTAAAGACTACACGTTCACTGGTCAACCAGTAAATCTGATAGACTATCACAAGGAAAGGTTCAAAGCCAAAAGCTACCTATCCTTTAGCAGGAGTGATCCGTAGTGCTCTCTCTCTCTCTCTCTCTCTCTCTCTCTCTCTCTCGTATTCATTGTCTCACATCGTTTCGATTAATTTCATTTATGTGGGGGATTATTAGATTAAAGTTGAATTTTGGCCAATTTTAGGGTCAAATAAAAGTAGGACTCACTTAGAGTTTAAGTGGGGTCCTTGTGGATTTGTGTTCTCATCCATGAGGAGATGAAGTTTGGATATTCACATGTCCGAAACTATTGATGGGTGAATAAGAAGTTAATGCTCAAAGGTTGCCCCCTACAAGGAGTTGTTGAAATGAAAAAAGGTTCACAACTTGCCTTGTCCCACATAGGAAAAATAGAAGTAGTCTTTAGTGTATTTACAAGGCTACTTCATGTTTTGGGTTTGGGCCCCAAGGGGTACCTAGTTTTGTGGAAGGGGTAAGACCTAAGGCCCTTTGGGTTTACTCCACACAAGCGCACACGCGCGTGCGCCGCCCGCCGCCGTCTGGCCGACCGACCGGCCAGCAGTGCAAAGCTGGGTCGTGGGTGTGGGTGTGGGTGTAGGTGTGGGTTCGAGATCAGCCCACACAGTATTTCTTTTTAGACCCCTCAAGTTTTGGCTTTTTCTATTTCTGTATTTAGAGACCCTTGGAATTTCTGCACATGTTTAACATTGTAGTTTAACATTACAGAAACCTTTAGGATTTCTGAAAGAGTTACAGAGACTGAAAAGACTGTTGTTAAACAGACTGTTCTTCCTCCTTCCAGTTTACTAATTTCAATTTCCAGAGAAAGAGACATAGACGTAGTTGGTTCGCCAGATCAGTTGTACACTGTGCAAGTACTACTGTTAGAAGCCGTTGTATCCTGGGAGACAGATGCCGACGATTTTCTCAAGCACATCCGGTGAGGCCGCGAATCTGTTTTAAGGAAACTGTGAACTATCACAGACCTCGGTTTGATCAAGTTTTTAGTTTATGCTTTGTTTATATTTTTATGTAATTTTCCTGTTTTCTTAAATTGTAATTCAGAATCTGTTTATGTTTTTCCGATTATATTAATATAATTTTCCAACAACTACTATTATCAATTGAAACATGAAGTAAATTAAAAGATAGTTTTAGACCATCTTTAAAGGATATATATTAGATTTGATACAAAAAATGTGTCCTTTGATGTACCAACATAAAATTTTGTTTTGGTTAATTGCATTTTAGGTGTATAGTATGGGTACCTCTAAAGAGATGATTTATGGTTAATTATCTTTATAGTTATATCTAAGGGAAGGAATTCGTAATGCGCATGGTCATGGCATTTCTTGGTGCACTAAACTTTTAGTTTTTGTATTAAAAAGAGTAATGGAAAAGATGTTATAAGTTACAACTATAATTAGATATAACTTTAAATTTGAAAAATCTTTATAAGAGCTCACGATTATTAATCAGTCTATGTACGAACCTGGACGGCCTCCTTTATGCAACTCACGTGCAAGGCACATGCCCGTTGAAGGGTTTTTTTTCCCCTCTTGAGAACTATATTTATACTTGTTATAAAAGGAATTAAATGCTTTAAACTAGTGCTATAGGAAATACATTTAAATAGTAATCAATCAAACACATTAACCTTCAACGAGTTATTAAACAAATAGTGATACAATTATGTCAAAATAGAATTAGGCATTTTTTGAAAGAATATTATTTTTATTGAACGACATTCGATGATGACAATTGTAACAATAAATTATATCACCTACACAGACATCGTCATTGTGAGGATAGTGGATCCTTGATTTTTGATATGCTAGTTCATCCTACATTTTGTGTATGTATCTAAGACTTTCAATACCATTCTAGTGATATAAAAATAATAATAATAAAATAGAGAAGAGAAAAAAAAAGTGTTTTCTAATTTATCATTGTGCGCATGTTTGTACACATATACATATGGATGTATGTGTATACAAATATAATCATAATCACTTTAACATGACTAATATAAAGTGAGATCCCTTCACATTATTGGCTTTAATAATTATTTTTCTTTTCTTGGTGTTTTCTTTTATTTCATTTTCTCTTCTTTTTTCTTTTTTTCTTTTTTGTGTGTGTTTCAGGATCTCTCCTTCATATTTTCACTTCTTGTTGTGGAATTTTTTACCAAACTCATCAACTTTTTAACTTATTTCCCAAATTCATGAACTTTTTGAAAACATGGGTTTTCTGCCAAAAGATTTTTCGCTAGAGTCGAAAGTTTAACTTACGCCTTCTTTTAAGTTGTCTATTTTTTGCTAAAGTCGAAAGTTTTTTGGTTTCCCACACATGGCTTTGATACCAAAATAGAAAGGATCAAAATATAATACAGAAATTTATTACTTGTGGGAAACCACTATTACAGAGAGAGGGAGATGAGATTTATAATATAAGAGAGGAGAGGAATGAGAGAGAGAGAGAACTGAGATGCCTATCCACAAACCGGAAGGTCGTCTTAAATAAGAAAATAAAAAGTCTACAGTTCTAGATAGGTTACTGTAGATGAATAGTAAAAAGATAAAAAGCAATACACGTGTCCTTGATTGGTGGAGTCAAACCGATTGCTCTTTATCTTGACACTGAAGCAAAACCATTGGTTTTCCAAAACGGTGGATGAAACCTGTGGGTAGAGGGACGTCATTGCATGCGTCACTGGAAGAGTGATTTCATCCCTTGTGTCAGCAAAAATATGACGTCATTGCTTACTCCAGCTTGTCAGTGGGTTTGCTGGATTGAGAAGTCGTGGCAATGATGGCATCAAAGAAGTCTTCCATAATTAGAACCTGTCTGGAAATGGAAGTTGTATCCATTTCTTCTTCATCTTCATATGGATCTTGGACTTCTCCGGCAAGACAGCCAAAGGTGTTTGGCTGTGACAATGTGGGCTGATCCTTGTCCTTGGTCTGGCTAGAAGAAGCCTGGTTATTACCTTGGGAGACTTGAGAGGCCAAAAATTGTTCTTTGAGGGCTTCCATGACCTTAACTTGTGTCTCTTTCCATGAAAGATGAGGATATTTTCCCCTAATTGAATTAAAAAGGAGGTTAAACATATTCAATTTAGAGGAGTGTTGAGATGCTTCAAGAAGAAATTTGTCATCTCTTTTTTTCTCTTCCTAAAAAATTCTAATATATTCTTTAGTGGCGGCCTGAATTTTGGTAAGAGAAGAAGGGATGTCAAAACCATTCCACCATTTGCACCAAAATGTTTGTTGGAGTAGTGATATTTAAAGTTATCATTACCATGCTATAAACCCATTTCCAAATCCATACTACTCCGAATTCAGCGAAGAAAAACAATGTGTTTCTTCCAAAAGGGATATTTTCTAAGGATTTTCCCCTAAGAACTGGATGGAAATCATACCATAAAGTGAAGTAATCAAGTAGTTCTCTAGGAATAATGTTAATCTCTAGACCCATCTTTTCCCACCAGTGGTAGAACCAAGTAAGAAAATTTTCAAAACCAGCTTTAATAATTTGATCATTAATAACGAAAAGCCAAGTGTGTTTTCGCAAAGGATTCATATAGAGAAATGCATAATTCCAGGCATTAATATAATCCCAGTAATTAAAAGTAGCACCAGACCCCCACTGGTTAGCATGAAGAATTTTAACAATATAACACTTTGAATGTGTTATAGGACTCTTTTTATCATTTGGATTGTGATGGAAATGTTCAATTTCAACAAATCATGTCTCAATCAGAATTGCTTCATATGCAAATCTAGGTTTAGATTCTTGGGTCATGAAGTTATGGTTGTTCAAATAACGTTCTTTAAGACCCCAAGCATCTAGCTCTAATTTATTATCAATAGTATTGTTTAAAACAAGAAAATTTTCCAAAAACTATTTTTGATGGAAAACAGAATCTTGAATGAGAATGTCCTTAGCAAATGGCTTTGTAGGACCAGCCTTTGGTGACTATTCAGACCCTTTGTTGGTCTGTGAACCCTTTGTTGGGACGCCGCTAAGGGAACTGAAACCCTCCTTTATTAGGAAGTTGCATCCGGTTTTTCCTACAAAAATTCCCTGGTTAGAAAATCAGGTAAAGAATTTTGATTTCCTTTAATATATTCAAGTTGGAAATCAAAAGCAGATAAATCAAATTGCCATCTAGCAAAAATTTGCTTAGAAACAAGATTTTTAACATCTTGTTTAAGGATGTGTTTGGCAACACTGCAATCTATTCTAA
Source organism: Hydrangea macrophylla (assembly GCA_033977485.1). Classification (NCBI taxonomy): domain Eukaryota; kingdom Viridiplantae; phylum Streptophyta; class Magnoliopsida; order Cornales; family Hydrangeaceae; genus Hydrangea; species Hydrangea macrophylla. The sequence continues at coordinate 99,046,103 of CM066985.1, forward strand.
TAAGAAATGCTTGATTTAAAAGTTATTTTGAAACTTAGTGACACATTTAACAATAGAAAACATTTCTTTTTTAATTGTAGTATAATTCTTTGAAGAACCTTTCCAAACACCAGAATTGAAACAAAGAAGTTCTTCTTTATTGGTATTGGGATTCTTTTGTTTCAGAATTCCCCCATACTCGATATCTGAAGCATCAGTTTTAACAATTTTGTCCCATTGAGGATTAGTTAATTCGAGACATGGTAATTGTTTAACTCTAAGTTTAATCCTCTGAACAACTTTAGTATGTTCAGAAGTCCATGGTAGAGGATTCTTTTGAAGCCTCTGGTGCAGAAGTGCACAATCATGGGCTAATTTATTATAATGATTCCCTATGTAATTAAGACTTCCCAAAAACATTTGTAATTGGGTTTTATCTTTTAATTCATTAGGGAATTTAGATGTAAATTCAATACTTCTAGCAATGGGAATAATTTTTCTTTTATGGATATTAAAATCTAAGAATCTTATCTGGGTTTTGAAAAGATCCATTTTCTGGGCAGATAATACAAGACCATTATGAATAATGATCTCTTGTAAAGTTTTAAGATGTTTAAAATGCTGAGCTATAGATGATGAGAAAACCAGAATGTCATCTATATAAACTAAGCAGAATTCCGAGAAGGGAGTGGAAATATCATTCATAATATTTTGAAATTCCGAAGGAGCATTTTTAAAACCAAATGGTACGACATTCCATTCATAGTGTCCAAAAGGAACAATGAATGTTGTCATGTATCTATCTTCTTCCTTAATCTGGATTTGCTAATAGCCAGATTTTAAATCAAATTTTGAGAAAATAGATGCTTTATATAATCTATCCAATAAATCCTTTTTATTAGGAATTGGATATCTAATTCATTGTAAGGTATCATTTAGTGGTTTGTAATTAACCACTAATCTAGGTTTATCTCATACTTTTTTAGCATTTTTATTAACATAAAAAGATGTAAAACTCCAAGGGGAATAACTTTTCTGTGAGATCCACTAGCCCAACAACTTGATGAGCCTACCACATTAGCCCTTAAAATGCTTAAGCCCGAGTTGTTAGTAGTAGCCCTCTTGGTTCTACATATACCAGATTAACTTTTTATATTTATCTGATGTGGGACGGGATCTCACAATCTCCCCCACTCAGAGACACGGCGCCCTCGTCGCGTTGGCCCAGTTCTTCCCCTGGCTGGTCGATGTGGAAGCAGATCATTGGTGACCACAGAGCAGCCCATAAGCGTGCACAAGGTATACTACCTCGGGGCCTCTACCCCTTTCCGATTGACCGTCTGTCTGCAGATGAAATGTAGTGCTGAAAGTCAACCTTGTACCCATAGCTGAATGTAAACTTTTCCAGAATTGAGACACAAACGTAGTATCTCGATCAGACACTATCGTCACTGGTACTCCATGAAGCCTTACAATTTCCCGTCCCACATCGGATAAATATAAAAAGTTAATCTGGTATATGTAGAACCAAGAGGGCTACTACTAACAACTTGGGCTTAAGCATTTTAAGGGCCAATGTGGTAGACTCGTCAAGTTGTTGGGCTAGTGGATGTCTTGGAGCGTTACATTTTCCTTATGAGCTTTTTATTCAGGTGACTTTGAATTTCTTTTTTACAAAGTTCTAAATATTCAGAATTCATTTGGGTGGGTCTAGCCTTGGTATGAATCTAAGATCTTTCATCAAAATCAGGCTTATAGGGGAGAGAAACAATATGTTGCTTCCTTGTCCAAAAAGAACTGGGAATCTCACTACAAACTTTATTTGGAAATTCCTTTTTTAGATTATCAATTTTTCTAGAAACATTTGGCATCTTTAATTGATACTCAATTTGCATGAATCTAGCTTCTTCTTAAAGAAATTCAAGGTGTCTTTCTTTTAAATCTACAAGATTTAATTCATTGACAATTCTTGTTTCTGGTTCTCTTAAAAAGGTAAAAATCAGGTTACTATTTTTATAAGTATAGTAAATACCAGTCTGATCAATTTTTGTCAGAGGCATTAAAAGATTTAGAAAAGGGGTACCCAAAATTACTTGCTTTTGTAAATCTTTAACAAGTAAAAATGTAGAAGGTATGCAAACTTCTTCATTACATTGTCACACCCGTTTCAAAATTTCATGGTTTTTAAAATGCATGATTTGGATTTTTGTGGAATTATTAATGATATTAATAAGGGGTAATTACACTGACCTCCCTCGAGGTTAGGTCTAATTACACTGACCCTCCTTGTGGTTTTCAAAATTACACAGACCTCTCCTGAGTTTAGTGTTTAGGTAACAATTTGCCCCCTCCGTTAACTTCCGTTAGTAAACCGTTAAATGTAATTACATGGACCTCCCCTGAGGTTTTCAAAAGTACACAAACCTCCCCTGACTTTAGTATTTAGGTAACAATTTACCCCCTTTGCTAATAAAAGGCCATAACAAGATATGCTTAGGCCAGCAAATATTTGTGTTAATTTTTTCAAAATACCCTTATAAGCTTTCCAAAATACCATTACCCTCGTTTTACATTTTTTTTTCTACCAACCAACAAAAAAAAAAAAAAACTGTCATCCACATGTCATGATCGCATGCAAATATGGGGTAAATGTATGGTTGAGATTATAGGGTCACACCACATCAGCATGCTAACATAGTGTGACGGGCTTACTAAATTTGAAATTTTACAAATTAGTCATGACCCCTTTGGAAATAGGAGATATACGTCTTGCCTAGATTAGAGGGTCACACCACATCAACATACTAATGTGGTGTGACAAGCCTATCGAATAATTTCTCCAAACAAAAGTTCCATCTTAACGTGAATTCTGTTTAAAAATTGATGATGTGAACTTTTGTTTGGAGAAACTATTCAGTAGGCTTGTCACACCACATTAGTATGTTGATGTGGTGTGACCCTCTAATCTAGGCAAGACGTATATCCCTTATTTCCAAAGGGGTCATGACTAAATTGTAAAATTTCAAATTTAGTGAGTCCGTCACACTATGTTAGCATGCTGATGTGGTGTGACCCTATAATCTGAACCATACATTTACCCCATATTTGCATGGGATCATGACATGTGGATGACAAATTTTTTTTTTGTTGGTTGGCAAAAAAAAACGTAAAACGAGGGTAAGGGTATTTTAGAAGCTTATAAGAGTATTTTGGAAAAATTAACACAAATATTTGTTGGCCTAATCATGTCTTGTTATAGTCTTTTACTAGCAAAGGGGGTAAATTGTTACCTAAATACTAAAGTCAGGGGAGGTTTGTGTACTTTTGAAAATCTCAGGGGAGGTCCGTGTAATTATATTTAACGATTTACTAACGGAAGTTAACGGAGGGGGCAAATTGTTACCTAAACACTAAACTCAGGGGAGGTTTGTGTAATTTTGAAAACCACAAGGGAGGTCAGTGTAATTAGACCTAACCTCGAGGGAGGTCAGTGTAATTACCCCTATTAATAATTAAGATGAGGTTGACTGTGGGTCAACGGTAAGGTGTCAATGAGGACACGTGAACATGGTATCATGTTGCATTGGCATAGTGACGACATCCTATTGACGCGTTTTCTTATCACACCCAAGTGTAGGTGATCGTACAAGTAATAAAGTTCTGGAAGTCCAGGTCGAACCCACAGGGAACGGAATAAAATTTTATAAAGTTAAGTATATAACTATTTTGTCACTAAAAAGAAAATAAAAGATGATGGGTTTTTGTGGGGTTTTACTTAACTACTAATTTTTATATGTTTGCAATAAAAGTAATTAAAGCTATTTTTTTCTTAACAGTTTATGGTAGAGATTTTAACAGTGCAAAATAAATTAACTAACATACTAGTAAGAAAAGGAAGAAAAATATATATAAGCTAAATTTTTGTAAGATAAACTTTTTAGATTTAATAATAGCGAAAGATGGAAATAATACAGATATTTAAGTAAAACTATTATAAAACAGGAAATATTAATTAACTAGGGGAAATGATTTAAAGGAATTGGGAATATGCAAACCAACACTAGATCCCACAACTTTTGTGCATTTGAAAAGCATTTGACATTTAAGACCGCAGAGTCATACTTTATTTAAAAATAAACTTTCACTAGTCAGGGTCATATCAAGTGTGTCAGGTTTGATATGAAACGACATCGTTTGGTTTAAAGAAAAATAAAAAGGCAATTGGGCAGTAGCCAGGTTCGAACCGTGCCCCGCCGCGGACATGGGTTATTTGGCGTCCGGTCCCCACCACTCTGCCACTACACAATTGCCTATCCATTATTGGATAGAAATACATATAAACACATATTTGAAATATTAACTTTGTCATATGAGTTGTTTGAGTATGCTAGGTGTTTTTTATGACAAAAGGCATAGTTTGACAATCCACATAATTAGGCTTTTTATTTCAAATATGTACTCTTTTGAGCCCAATATAGCCATAGTATATAAACATGTTAAATGGTCATAAACTATAGATACATAGATATTTTTGGCCATAAATGGAAAAACAACCCATCTAGATAAATTTGCCAATTTAAGTTTAGTGCACAGAAGCTGTGGTTTCTAAGTTTTTATTACATATCCCCAATTAAAGTTTTAGCCTACCATTTTGGAATTGAAACTGTCTTCCAAATAAAATTTAAAAGATAAATTAAATAGGTGTAAACAGTGACTGCTCAATTAAAACTAAAGTTGTAAAACTAAGGTAAGAGTGAAATATAATATTATTATATTATTTTCCTACTTAACATGAGCTGGGGTTGAATTTGTGGAATCTGCAAAATAGCAAAGTTTAGTACAACTAGGCTAATAAAATATACATAAATGAAAATACGGAACCAAAAATAAAATACTAAACCTTTGACTTTGGATTCTTGTAGGGTCACAGTGGTTGAACTCCAAGAACACAAATAAGGCCAAACCAAATCCAAATATACTTTTGGAGTGAGATATGAATATGGTGTGCTTGGGGCTTTAGTAGGTGATTATAACAACTACGTGGCTAAGAAATCTGGCATTTAATCGCAAAATTTGTCTTTTAGTGAATGAAAATATTGCTATAAAAACTTGAAAATTTGGAGTTTCTAACTATTTTAGGGGGCAACTATAAGTACTACTAGGCTAGAAATATTAAATCTAAATTTAAATAGGACTATTTTTACTACTACAAAGTGACAAAGGTCATACAAGAAAACAAATATTTTAAATTTAAGAAATACAGTACACAAAGTTTTGCTACATATTTTTGAACATAAAATCATCAATTACATAAAAGTAAAATTTTACAACTACTAGAACTAGAAAAGGCAAAGAAAAACTAAAGTTTCCTATTTCTAGGGACAATATAAAGTGCTCACATAATAACCTCCCCTTAAACTATTTTCTCCCTAACAGTGATTGTGTTGTGATTTCAGTTGTGTCTTCTGAATTGTATTGCTTCCTCTGCCTCCTCTTTTATAGACGAATTCAGTTTGTGAATTCGTCATTAAGCAATAGGATTAAAAAAATAAATATAGTATATGTATATAAATATAGTATATGTATATAGTATATGTATATAGACGAATTCAGTTTGTGAATTGTATTGCTTCCTCTGCCTCCTCTTTGGATGTTACTTTCGTTTCACTTTTCTTTTTCTTTTTTTTCTTTTTTTTTTTTTCTTACCAAACAGTGATTGTCACTGTTTGGTTACTATTCACTACTATTCATTACTATTCATATTGGAGATACTACAGTGTGGTTGCTACGTCTTTCCTTCCCTTTATTTCACTTCATTTTTACCTAAAGATATAAAATATGTAAAAACACATTTTTACATGCATTTGAGTAACATCACTATTCAATTCTATTAATTCAAATACGCATGTAAAACTAGGAATTTGAGGGATTAAATGAGCACTATGTCTATTATATTGGCACATAAATGTGCAATATTTAATGTTTGTCACATAGCTAAATGACATTTATATGACTTAAATGTTATTTGACTTATTTGGTATTTTATGAATAGTAAACTTACCTGAGTAGAGTAAATTCTGGTAATTTCGATATTGTCATATATCATTTTGAGAACTATGGTGAGAACGTGAGTGACACGTTAAATAAACAGTAGGTTGTATCGAGATTCCATAGAATTTAGTTTTCGGACGTAATTTCAGACCCAAACGAGACTTAGTCGAAAACTTTTGTAAATTTTAAATTTCACTCGTAAATGCATAAAATGAACGTGTGCGACGATTCGTGGATTAATTAGAAGTTTGAGAAACTCGCGGGGAGGTAAATGCGATTCCCGAAGAGTTTGTCTATATATAGTGAGGGGTGAGAATTTCATTAGTTATAAACTTTATAAAATATCTTGGGAGAGGAGAGAGAAAGGGGGATTGGATCCAACGGGCTTTGCGACGACAAACGGCGACCGTTTGTCCATCAGTTTTCAACCAAATTCAAGATTTGAACTCGTGAAGGTAAGACCTAAGTTTTGATACTACTTAGGCCATGTTTGGTTAATTTTTCTAAAAATCTAATTTCTAGACTTTTGGGGAAAACCTAGTAAAATTTATAGGAATCATCTCAAATTCAAAATTCGACGATTAATTGGCCCTCTAGTCGATCCTTCGAAGTTTGAGAGGAATCGCACGAGGTATGAAGTTCTAACTTGTGAAATATAGGAAAATACATGTTTTAAATTTCGATGACGAAATTGTGATCCGGGCAAAATCCATGTGTTAATCTTAGGACCGTTAATTATGCACGCGATTAAATGTGAAAAGCATGTCTACTTTACGCGAGCACGTTGAGTTGTCTATGTGGGTCAAAGGGGAGTCTTATACAAATTCATGCCGGAATAAGCTTCTCGATATTTGAGAATTTAGTAGCGACGGCTACTGTACATGGTTGATAGACTTGGACTTGTCATGGCACTTAGGGAAGCAATGGTTGATAGACTTGGACTTGCCATTGGCATCGTGGTTTAAGACTTGGACTTGCCGCTACTGGATGAATGCGTATCTTTCTCCCTAGAGACTATTTGTTATGAATTGTGAGATTAAAGCATGTTTTGTCATATATTGCATATGCTAGAACTTGTGCACTCAGCATATAGCTTAGTAGTGGAGATTTACTCCATTGCAGGTTAGAAGAAAGACAAGAAGAAGCATGAGGAGTGAGACCGTTGAGGAACGCCGAGGAAACACCTTGTTTATATTTTTGTTCCTTTTTCCTAAACTTGTATAAGAATTTGGAAAATTGTAAAATGTTGTAATGGAATCAGGGGTTAGTTAAATTACTTGTAATCCTTAGTAAACATTTTGTATATATATGTTGAATCGTGAATTAAAGTCGTGTTGTTTTTGGAATTTGGTTTGGAGACCCTTGGTTTTGAGTGCTATAAAATTGGGCTTTTCTGAGAGAAAACGGTCAACTGGTCCGTGTTTCAGTCGACTGGTTTAGTAGATTTCAATCGACTGGGTGGGTTTTCAGTCGAATGGTTTCTGCACGAAAATACCATGTTCTGCATGCATAGTGTCCAGTCGACTGGACAAGGCACCAATCGACTGATAAATTAAGGCTCCAGTCGACTGGGTTCTCGACACAGTAAACTGGAATGGGCCCTTGAACTTTTTACACTTTCTGCTTCAGGTCTTCAGTCGACTGAACCCCCGATTAGTCAACTGGACCTTTGTTTTCAAAACTGAATTCTTTTGGAACTAGTTCAATTGGACAAAACTTTTTTTATAACTCTGATTTTAAAGGATTGTACTTATATTTTCCGCCGCTATTTTACTTTAAAGGAACTGAATAAGTCTTAATGGCGTGCCACGTGTCCTATTTCCACGCGTAGTGGGATGGGTCGTAACATACATATATAAACATCAGATAAATTATACTAGATAGACATTCGACTACTGACGACATCCTATTGACGCGTTTTCTTATCACACCCAAGTGTAGGTGATCGTACAAGTAATAAAGTTCTGAAAGTTCAGATCGAACCCACAGGGAACGGGAAACAAAGATAGACAATAACTATTTTGTCACTAAAAAGAAAATAAAAGATGATGGATTTTTGTGGGGTTTTACTAAACTACTATTTTTTTTTTTGCAATAAAACAAATTAAAAGCTATTTTCTTAATAACAGTTTATAGTAAAGATTTTAACAGTGCAAAATAAATTAACTAAGATACTAGTAAGAAAAGAAAGAAAAAGAAATAAAAGCTAAATGTACATTAAATGACTTTATGGATATTATTATAGCGAAAGATGGAAATAATACAAATATTTAAGCAAAGCTATTAAAAATAGGAAATATTAATTAACTTGAGAGAAATGATTTAAAGGAATTGGGAATATGCAAACCAACACTAGATTCCACAACTTTTGTGCATATGAAAAGGATTTGGCATTTAAGACCGCAGAGTCACTTTTATTTGAAAATAAATTTTCACTAGTCAGGGTCATATCAAGTGTGTCAGGTTTGATATGAAACGACGTCGTTTGGTTTAAAGAAAAATAAAAAAGCAATTGGGCAGTAGTCAGGTTCGAACCGTGACCCGCCGCAGACATGGGTTATTCGGCGCCCAATCCCCACCACTCTGCCACTACACAATTGCCTATCCATTAGTGGATAGAAATATATAAACACATATTTGAAATATAAATTTTGTTATATGAATTGTTTGAATATGCTAGGTGTTTTTTTTATGACAAAAGGCATATTTTAACAATCCACATAATTATATTCTTATTTCAAATATATAATTTCTTGAGCCCAATATAGCCATTGTATATAAACATGTTAAATGGTCATAAAGTATAGACACATAGATATTTTTTGCCATAAATAAAAAAACAACCCATCTAAATAAATTTGCCCATTTGAGATTAGTGCACAGAAGCTGTGATTTCTAAGTTTTTATTACATATCCCAAATTAAAGTTTTACCCTACCATTTTGGAATTGAATCTATCTTCCAAATAACATTTTAAAGAAAGATTAAATAGATACACACAGTAACTGCCCAATTAAAATTTAAGTTATAAAACTAAGGTAAGGGTGAAATATAATATTAATATATTTTTTTCCTTCACTTAACATAAGTTGGGGTTGAATTTGTGGAACCTGCAAAATAACAAAGTTTAGTACAACTAGGCTAATAAAAAAATAAATAAATGGAAATACTGAATTAATAATAAAATACTAAACCTTTTACTTTGGATTCTTGTGGGGTCACAGTGGTTAAACTTCAAGAACACAAGTAAGGCCAAACCAAATCCTAATCTAATTTTGGAGTGAGATATGGATATGGTGTGCTTAGGACTTTAGTAGGTGATTATAACAACTACGTGGCTAAGAAATCTGGCATTTACTTGCAAAATCTATCTTCTAGTGAATGAAAATATTGCTATAAAAACTAGAAATTTGGGGTTTAAAAACTATTTTAGGGGACAACTATAAGTACTACTAGACTAAAAATATTAAATCTAAATTTTACTAGGAATATTTTACTACTACAAAGTGACAAATGTTTTACAAGAAAATAAATATTTTATTTTGAGAAATACAGTACACAAAGTTTTGCTACATATTTTTTAACATGAAATCATCAATTACATAAAAGTAAATTTTTACAACTATTAGAACTAGAAAAGGCAAAGAAAAACTAAAGTTTCCTACTTCTAGGGACAATATGAAGTGCTCACATGATAACCTCCCTAAACTATTCTCTCCCTAACAGTGTGTGTTGTTGTGATTGTCGAGTTTTTCTTGTTGTCTCCCTGCTCTTGGCTTTATAGACGAATTTTGAGATGCATTCGTCACTGCGTTCATCATGTGCCCATTTTTTTCTCCGCGCTTTGTTCCATTTTCTTCAGCTCTCTGACATACTTTGAAAAATGCAGTTGAGAGAGAGAGAGAGAGAGAGAGAGAGGGAGAGAGAAATGTAATGCATATAACATGCGTTATTGTCAATGCTCTAGGATAGTTTATATTTTATTTTATTTATATTTATTTTTATTTTTATTTGTTTTGTCTTTTTGTTTGTTTGTTGAATGGTTTACAGGAGTTTACTATTCATATTTTGACTAAGAAATATACTATGGTGTGGTTGCTACTTCTTCCTTTCCCTTTATTTCACTTCATTTTTACCTAAAGATATAAAATATGTAAAAAAAAAATAATAATTACACGCATTTGAGTGGCATCACCATTAAATTATATTACTTTAAATATGCATGTAAAACTAGGAATTTGGAGGATAAAATGAGCACTATGTCTATTATATTGGCACATAAATGTGCAATATTCAGTGTTTGTCACACTCCTCAACTAACTTATTGCTAGTCTCTAGCAATGAAGTGAAAGAGAAATTGTTCTAAAAGTTTTATTAAAAAGTAAGAGTAGACTAAGGAAAATAAAACCTAACTCACTGTCGCAGGAATCGCGATTGCATTTAGCGTATGCAACAAACCGTTAAACCCCTAGGTTACCCCTAGTGGACGAGTGTTGTCTCGTGAGGGTTTGCAGTGAATATTCCCACCAATTTTTTTTTTTTAAATGTAAAAATAAAGTAAAATAAAAATCAAGGTACATTTTCTCCTTTTACAACAGATAAGATTAAATTTGGCAATAAAATGAAATTTTCAACTATATAATAGTAATGCAACACATATACTCACAGTTTGTCAATGGTAGTATTTTTATACTCTTTAAACTTACAGTGTGTACTTGCAAAGTAAAACAACTGATCTTAATTTCAAAGTTTACGTAACTATTAACAGTCATAAAACTTGTAATTTTAACTCAAATCTCACTAGGATTTCACTCTTTTAAGGAGAAACTCTCAAAAACCGGTGTAGAGAACATCTCACTTGGTAGGGAAGCAAAGATAGATGAATTGCTTCCATTTTGATGACTCAATATATTGGCATTTGGAGTACAATAGGTCTCATGAAAGAATACTTAGCATTAGAAGAGCGATCTACCGTGGAGAACATCCTTATCACTTAAATTTAAAAATCAATTTCTTTTAAATTATTAGGGCTGACTGGTAGGTTAGATTTTAAGATGAGTAGGAGATTTGGGGTGTATTTATTCTAAGCATGTGATTGGAGTGTTTGCGCAGTTCATTCCAAACTCTTCTTTTTCTTCTCCTTTTTATCATTTGTATAGTTGATTTTTTTTTTTTTTTTTAGTTTCTCATTTTTTTTTTCTTTTTTCCTTTTTTCATTTTTGAAATCAACTCCTTTCTTTCTTTACCACTTCTTGCAATATCATTACAGTCCAATCACATACATGGATATAAAAGTGAGGTTTGTACTCCCAGGTGGAGCAATGCATGATTTGGAGAGAACTCAGAATAAGGCAATATTAGGTGAAGGGGGGTGCATTTGAAATAAAAGATGGCCTAAATCTTTTTTTTAAAATAGATTGACTTTGTTCATTCAAGCAATTTAAAAGTTCTAATGGTAAATCCTGAACGTTCTCTTCTAATGATCAGTCAAAGAAAAAGAAAAATAATGAGACTTTCAACGAGTGATATGATAAAGGGAATAAAATATGACTGAAAAGAATAGTAACCCTCATAAAGGAAGTGTCACGCCCCAGCGTAGCAAAATAAGAAAAAAAATTCATTTCCATTTTGGACCCGTAGGTCATGACAGGTGAGGGATCGCTTGTCCTGTACTTAGCTTAACATATACCAGAAAACAGAGTATATAAAGTAGCAAGGAAGGAAATATAGATCAACATTACAAATTTAGTTAATATTACATTGTCTCAAATAAAAGTATTTCTTAAGGCACAAGCCGCCTTATTCAAATTAAAACATTATTCATATCTTTTATTACAACTTTAATAAATTATAAAAGCAGCTCTGCAGACTTCTCTAGCTGGCATAATCATATAATCCTGCATAGCCATCTCCTGGACATTTTGGGTGTCCAGGACAAAATAAAGTCATCAGCTAATGAAAGCCGAGTGAGCATAACGAACATACAAGCAATGTATATAAAAGCACATTAACTGTCTTTGCATTTAGTATTTTACAGTACTGTTAGTCCATTATTCTAGTCGTCACATATAAACAATAAATGAATAATTAAATCGATTATATAAGACCGTGCATGAACAATGTAACCACCTCGTCTTACTGACTCTTTTATCTCGACCACAACCTCTCGACTCATTCGGTTCGCCAGAACCATCCGGCACGAGGCTGTTGTTTTAGATCGGTCTACCGTATCCGAGTCGACCTGGACACGACCTGATTGGCCTGCCGTATCCGAATCGGCCTGGGCTCAATCCTCCTAATTAACCTACCATATCCGAGTCGGCCTGGAATAATTAAGGTGACACAAGACTCTGACTGACCTACCGTATCCGAGTCGGCCTGGGCTCAATCCTTCCTAATTAATCTGCCGTATCCGAATCGGCCTAGAATAATTAAGGTAACACAACTCAAGACACCCTTTCTTTACTTATTTCTCACAAGATGTATATGTTAACCCAAACGACCCCTTTCCAACATGCCAACTCGACTATGCACGTGTATGACTTATTCCATTTACGATTTTCTTTAACATGACAGTGGTTGTTTTAAACATGTGATTATTATCAAATGAACCAATTTAGCTTAATTTGATTTTAGGAAACTGACGGCGTAATTTTCGGTGTCATAGAATTTTTATTACAATTTTTAGAAGATAAAATAATATATAAATTTAGTCACAAGGCCCTTCTTAATGACATAAATATATAAAAGTAGAGGGTACATGCTTTGACATTATTTTTAATAAAAACAAGGCATTAAAATACAATTCTGCTATTTTTCCATAAATTTAGAAGTACCAAATGTATTTTGAAATAATTAAAATATTATTTAAACGACCACTAATTTATTCATTAGCAACATCAAGTCCTAGTTTTATAATTTGATAAATTACAAAACTATATAAAAAATGACCTCTAATATGTTAACAATAATACAGAATTTGATAGAGTCAATAAGTACTTTTAACACTTATTTTATACTAATATATTTACTATTTATTTTTATGATAAAAAAATAATAATTTACAAACTTATATGTAAGTAACAAGTATTAAACTCCCAACCTTGGGGTCAAGTAACTAAGCAATCAACAAACTATTTCAAGGAGGACTAATTGGGATCCTAATATTTCATTGTTAATTTACAGAATGAGTTTTCGTTAACATTTTTTGTACCACTAATTTTGTACCTCCATGGCTATATATACATATCTATACATATTCACTTATTTTCGAAACCTACGGATAGCGCGTAATGACTTAAAGTACATTAAGAGTGGGTTCAAGAGACTCACCTGTTACTAAATTAGGCGACGTAAGAGACCGAAGAATTCCGTAAATATCCGCAATAATGGTTTGAGCTATATCAATGGCTTCTGTGATGCTTTGGAAGCTTACTGCACTACTTTTCTTTCTATATTTCCATAACTGTAAGCACTTGTGTGTATATGTGGTGATTGAATGGAGAGAGCAATTGAGAGTGAATGAGAGAGGTAGGAGTTTGTGTGTGAAATGCTCAGCTCGTGTGTGGTGTTTTATAGGCAAAATCAACATGTTGTGGTAAGTTTGGTTCATGGTTAAAATTGTAGACACATATCACATATGAATTAACCACACAATTCACTTGGCTTAAACATAAGCACACCTCTCCTTCTCAGCCATGTTAAAATAATGATGGAACTTCAGTAGTTGTAAAACTTACGCGGCTGATTGACGTCCGTCAATCAGTCATTTGATTAGTTATGTTAGTTAATTCAGTCTAGTTAGTCCGGTTTGGTCAGTTAGCTAATTAAAATGTCACAAATAAAATAATTAGGGACAAAAATGTAGACGACGTGATATAATATTTTATTAATGGTTCTTATCCCAAATCAAAAGGGTAACTTAGGGGTTCAGTCTTAAGTAACAATACAATTAAAACTACTAAGGGTTGTAAAAATTAAAGGCATTGTCTTTATAAATGTTCACCCAAATATTATTTATTTATTCAGATAATATTACTACTAACTTTAATACGTAGTAATAAAATAAAATGACATTGAGTTATCAAATTAATAATACTAGTACCAATAATTTATGGAAAGATTATCACAACTAAAAGAATAATACACATTGATGAAATAAAATTGACATTTTATTTATTATTAGGGACGCGAAAATACAGGTTGCTATAGGAAGATTGGCACAAAAGCTCACATGAGTTAATTAGTTTCCACTATTTGTCTTTAAACTGTATAGTTTATGCTTACTAATCCATTTAGATTCAGTAAATATTTTCATACTGTTTCAAAATGATTTAAAGTTTAAAGAGTTTCTAGCATTTGCAAATAATTAAACATGTGACAATGTGTTGTATGCTATTAATATACTCAAAATAACATTATTGTGTCAAATTTATCTTATATAGAGTAAAAGAAAAAAATTCTGAAAAATCCTAAGCCCATTGTAATAATTCAAAATTTTATTAAAGGGTAATTGGGTAATTTTACCTTTTCTATTCTGGACTCTAAATTTATTTGACTGTATTTAAATTTTTGGAGCATGACTATATTAATTATTTTCCCCTTCATATGCTTTAAAAAAAATTAAATAAATAAATAAATAAATTTTCTGTTAATGTGGGTGTATTTATTTAATTTTGGGTTCACACCATTGGGTCAGACTGTCCATTGGGATAGCAAACATTTCATTTTGAACAAACTAGCAAAGCGGGACCCACACCAAACCCATATGGTCGGCCGAATGCTCCCATTTGGGAGTCATTCACGTTACTTCTTCCTTTTCTCTCATTCTTCATCTCTTCTTCTCCTCCTTCAAGTTCAAGAGCCAAAGAAACCCAAAAATCTCTACTTCTACTCCATCTCCTTCTACAAGATTTGAAGAGGTGGTCAAGAACAACATTCTCTAGCATCTCTAACCTTCCTAGAGTGGGAAATCATCTCTTGGGTAAGTATTTTGGAAAACCCCAATTTCTAGGGTTTCATTAGTTTTCAAATTTTTGAGTTGTATTGAACTTATCTTCTCTTTTATAGCTTCCTTGGAGTGTTTAGAGCATGCCTTAACAATCCTAACCATTTTCTTGGAGTTTCTAGTGTAGGTAAGTTTTCTAGTTTCCTAACAATTTCTAGGATTTGCTAGTTTAAGCTTTTCTATCCTAACTATGAATTTTTCTTGCTTAGAGTGGCCTTCTTGAAGCATCCTTCAAGATCCTAGCACAAGCATTGGAAGCTTTTGGGATTTACTTAACTCTCTTGAATTTTTTTTCCATTGTTGGAATTTAAAGCTTTGTGAGGTAGATTTTTTTGTTGTACCATTTTTTTTATATGTTGTTTGTGGTTAAAATGTAATGAGAAACCTTTATGTGAGAATTTAGACACATGTTTAGGATTTTCCCCAAATGTGAAAAATTAGGGCTTTAAGCCTAAATGTGATTTTTATGTGCTAAGTGCTCTATGTGTTGATTATGTGATGCTAGTGGTGCTTACGATGCTCCCTTTATGTGAAAAAGCATGTTAGGACGTTAGTTTTAGAAATCCTTGTTAGGAATGCTATATTATGAATTTTAATACAACTCTTGATGTCTTTGATACATGTTCAACATGCAAGAATTATTGTGTTCACAAATTTGTTGGAGCACCTATAATGTCATTTTAAACATTTCATGCATTGAGGCCAAATCGGCAAGCATTCACGTATCACGACATAAAGGTTTTATTTGAAAAAGAGAGAGAAACCCCATGTGTGGGAATTTCGATTAAAGAAATCCGGACGTGGGTTGTGATGTGAGACAGGGAGAATGACCCTTAGAAACATTCAAACTCCAAACTATATTCGGGTAGCTCCCGGAAGTTGGTATGCTACACTCCATGCGTGGGTGGCTCATAGTCCAGTACTGAGAGAGATGTGCATATGTCACGCATGGCCTTGCGGCTTTAAACATTTCATTGTAGCCATGGTGGCGATCCATTGCACCTCATTTCATTTTAATCATGGATAGCATATAGACTTGTTATAACACTGTCTACTTAGCCGTCGTGCTAAGGTACTACGCTACCAACCATTTTGCAGGTGATGTCGATAAGGGCACGAGTGACCCTGGTGTTGTTGCTTTGAAATCCTTTGGTTCTACTTTGAGGACTTATGATTGCTTGAGAAATTGTACAACTCTCTATGTTCATTTTGACATCATAAAGTTTGTAAAAATCTTATACTTTGAAATTTGTTGTTTTTAAGTTTTTATTAAAACTTCTTGAGCTTAAGTGCTTACTTTGTTAAGCTTCAATGAGTTAGCTTCTTTGAGAATCGTTGGTCACGTGTTAGTCCGTGTTTTACTATCATTATTGTTAAACTTGTTGAAGGATTTTTGAATCGTATAATTAAGTCTCAAGTTCGTTAGATCTCTTTTGTTTGAACCCTTGCCGGGTTCACTTTAGCTAAATATGTGGTATGTTTGAGGATGTTGTGAAACTTTGTTGGATTTGTTTTAGCTCAACTCATTTTGTGTTTCAATCCTTATCGGATGAAGCTTCAATTGTTTTAGAGAGTTAACTTTTTCAAATATCTCAAATGTTTTCAAATCTCTCTCCCTCCTTTTTTGTGAAATCTCTTTCGTTGCCTCGTGTTTGTAAATTGTAATCGTTGGATGTTCCGGATAGTTTGTACACGTGTATTATACTATTTTAGACTTGCCTGTATCAATTTGGAAGGTTTAAAAGCTTTTAGAACACTTTCTCCCTAAATCTCTCTCCTAATCTCTCCCAATTTCTCCCTCTCCCCTTATTCCTCTCTTTACCTCTTTCACTCCTCGTTTTTAATAAATTTCGAGTACATGAAGTTCCGTTTGGTCTAAACTCGTGTTGTATATTGTTTAGTACTTGTTTAGACATGTATTGATGTTTAAACTTGAGGATTTAGCATAGTTGGGAACATTTCGGAATGCTGTCAAAGTGCTGTCAAACTTGCTGTCAAAAAAAAAAAAACTGCTACTGTTATTTAAGTTTTCTGCCCAAACAGTGAGGATTTGGAAAAAATGTCATTTGACAAAAGTTGTGCAGAATCGAATTTTACATGGACTTGTGCGGACAGAATGTAAAAATTTCAAAGATACAGTGACTTACGGGAGTTTTAAAATTCAGCAGCTGTAAAAAATGACCTTTTATCAAGTTCATTGTAATTTTTCTCTCTTTGATCTAGTGCTTGTCCGGATAGTCTCTTAATTAAATTTTCAAGTGTTTCCACCCTTGTTGGACTCGTTAACATGTAAGTCCATTTTGGATTTACGTATTAGTGAGTCATCCTTGTAGGAAACCCCGTGGGTTTCCAAAGTCGCTTCCGCATTTGAGATTGAGTTTTACTTCTTTTCTCTCTACCTTTCCTCTCTCCTCGCGCTTCGGTTTTCGGAGCGTGACACCCATCCACTAGGTTGGATACATATATGGTGCGACTAGTATCTTCTGCACCTATACAAAAGAGGCTACGCAATCCGGAGTGTCCAAGTTGTCATGATAGCCCATCCACCTCTAGTGAAAGAGATGGGTCTAGAATCATTAGCAAGCTAAAAATATCAGTAAGAGGCTAGGAGATAACTCTGGCTTTATCTAGTTTTTTGCTACATCTAGAGCCATTCACCGCACTAGACATATCTAGTGATGTTGGGATCATGCAAATTACTCTTATCGAACCAGCTAATGAAAGCCAGATGTACACGTAGGATCATTTTAAAGTCTGACCTGACTGAAATTTATTGAATGTACTGAAAATAAACAAAAACAAATAATAAAAATAAAAAGAAATGAGGGATGGAAAAACAAAATTTATTTGAGTATCAAATGATCCAGTCCTCTTTCTCAACCAAAATTTTCTTTTGTTTCGATTTGAATTGTCTTTTGTAACAGTAGTAAACTTTAAAAGATGTGTCATTGTGAGCAATTAAACCAGGATATTTTTCTCTATAACAATTCAAACACCATCCAAACCTTTTAGCTTTCCTTTTGATGGCATAAAGGCTAGTGCCAGCAAAGGGTTTCTTTTGTTCAGAAACAAGTGAGCGACTCATTAACGTCTGGTCATCGACTATTGGATCAATTTTTTATACTCTCAGCCAACAAGAGAGGCTAGACTCAACCCTCCACTCCTTCCAACTATCAACTAAGATCTAATTAAAGAGAACTTAGAGGGGGTGGGTGTGAATTTTATTTAAAAACTAAAAATATTTATATTAAGAAATATATACATTCAGAAACTAAAAAGAAAATTTTCTTTTTTCTTTTTTCTTTTTTTAGAACAGAAAACTTAGAAAGAAAAACGACAAATTTTTTTTTAAACAAAAAAAACTAGAACACACAAAAAGAAAAACTACATTTTTCAACTCTCTCTCTCTCTCTCTCTCTCTCTCTCTCTCTCTCTCTCTCTCTCTCTCTTCTAACAAAGTTTAAGACAATGCATCATTACAACAATAGTAATAAGAAGAATTATAATAAACTTCAAAAATTATAAGAGTTTTGACTTCTGAGTCATCCTTTTTTTTTTTCAAATTATATTTTTCTTTTTCTTTTTTTATTCATTATTTTTTTTAACAAGGGCAACGCAGCACTAAAATAGCAAGAAGTAGGAGAATAACACGATAAAGTTCAAAATTCATAAGACCAATAGCTAGCGCGTCATCCATATTTTTTTCATTTTTTTTATTTTTATTTATAAGAAAAGAAAAAATATCATCTGTCTCTTGGAAATCTGAGAACCTGGTAGGACCGTGGATCGAGTGGTATTTCCAAGCTTCTTTGGTGAGTGGGTACCTACAACTTATGTATTATATTTTTGTTAAATAATGGAAAAGAGAGAAAATAAAAATCTAAAATAAAAACTAAAAATTTAAGATTTAAACCAAAATCGGAAAAATAGAGACTAAAATTAAAATCAAGCTTTTTTCTGGACCATAGATCTTACCTTTAGTGATCGCTAGAGTGGATCTTGATTTTAGATTGTAGAAAACAAAAAAAAATGGAAAATAAATGAGAGAATGAGAGATCGGGGCGAGATAGTTGCATAGAAGAGAGAGAGAGAGAGAGAGAGAGAGAGAGATCGCGGTGGTGGGAGAGGGAAAAGAAGAAGAAAAAGAAGAAAAAGAAAGAAAAAGAGAGATGGGAGAAGTTTTTAGGGTTCAAAGCCCTATTTAAAGTCATTTTCTCTTTTTCAGTGTATCTCTCTCTAAAAAGAAACTAATTTTTTTTTAAAGAAATAAAGATAAAACAAACAAATAGGTGTTAATCGTGAAACCGTCCCCCCTAACTGAGTATGACATTGTCCTCAATAAGTGAGATGAGAAAAAGAAACCAAGGATAACACCTGTAATAAAAAGAAATAAACAAAGAAAAGACAGAATAATAATAACAAAATTAATTTATATATATATATTAAAAAATAAATGTACTATCTCTGTGTTGAGAAAAAGTTATCAAGAACTACTGTACAATTGATCTTTTGAACTGCAGTTTCAAATGATCGATCTTGTATTCAAATTTTGCTATCTGGCAGTTTTAGCAACATAGTTTTTAAACCAGCAATACTTATGGTGTGCCTTTTTATTTTGGACTGTAATGGGATAGTTTAAACATACAATTTAGTACATTTATTAGATAGCAATATTTGATATTTGTAAGACTTGATAAAAAAATCAAAACTCATAAAATAGTAAGTGCAAGTGGATCTGATACTTAAAACACAGTGATGATTTTTTTTTTCATTTATATATAAAAAGAAAAGTACAATTACAATAAAAATAAAGACAGGAATTTTTTTGAGCATATCTAGATGTTGCTTGAGTTATTACCCATGAAAGATGAACATTTCGAGGTCTAGGACAGTAGACTCGAAACCTCAAGTAGGTGTCATAATCACATATGTCTGGATCATCATACAGGGTTACTTCCATGAATATAACATATATGACAATGATTCTTTGATGAATGAATTGTTCAATGAAGACAGGGACTAGAGGAGATGTCCCCCATTTGAGTAGGAAAAAGAACTAATCTCTCTGAAAGGCGTACCTTAACATTTCTCCATTAACAACTCTAGTTAACAAACGCCCCCATCCAAATATAATGTCATTGTCATCATAAATGGAGAATTGTTCTAAGGATGTTAGGTATCCCTCCCATTCATTGTCTTCATATTCATGATATAATTCTTGGAACACCTCATATTGAGCTTGTTCCCATTCATCGTAGTTTGTACTAATATTCTGCCAGTCATCTAATCCATCAAATACTGGTTCAACATTTCACTCCCTAGGTTGGTCAGGTTCCACTAAATAATCAATTTCTTCATCAGTGTCATCATAAATTTTATCGACACACCTAGCGTAGAACATTTCATCCTCGTCAGAGTCCATGAGATATTCGAAATGTGGGCGTGTATCATCATCTGACGAAGTTCTATCCTCTGAAGGATAGTTGTTATTTGTAACACCTGTACCCGGGAAAAGGGTTAATTATTAACTTAACATGCATTAATTAATATAATTAATGTATAAAATGGATTAATGGGAGGCTTGGACTCGCCCATAGAAAAGTCCCAATGAGGAGGGACAAGTTTGAAGTGGGACCTGGTGAAGGTCCCGGGTTATGAAATTTACATCTAAATTATTACATGCATTTTAAATAACTAATTGACATATGTTTAGTTGATTTCATATCAAATGGTTAATATGTTTGATATATACTAATTAACCCAATAAGGATATTTTTGCAAAAAGGTGCATAATTAATAGGTACGTTAGCAATTTCACAAATATTTGGGACCACGTGTGGGACCCATACGGGACATCGGCAAACACTCATTTAGGTTTAGGATAGTTTTAATAAGTTTCATAACTAGCAGGGGTATAAACACAAAACTAATAAAATTTGGGAAGGCTATTCCTAAAATACAATAGATGTGGCTTGCATGATAAAGGACACATGTCCTAGTGACTCGTCAAGGGTCATCCATCATCTTCAAGTTTAGGAGATCATTTACAGAGAATTCGTTCGGAATATCTCGAGGTGAGTGACTCTAATCCATGGGCTGAATGTAAATTTATAACCCGGGCCCTTCACTTAACATAAGTTGGGGTTGAATTTGTGGAATCTGTAAAATAACAAAGTTTAGTACAACTAGGCTAATAAAAAAATAAATAAATGGAAATACTGAATTAATAATAAAATACTAAACATTTTACTTTGGATTCTTGTGGGGTCACAGTGGTTAAATTTCAAGAACACAAGTAAGGCCAAACCAAATCCTAATCTAATTTTGGAGTGAGATATGGATATGGTGTGCTTAGGACTTTAGTAGGTGATTATAACAACTACGTGGCTAAGAAATCTGGCATTTACTTACAAAATCTGTCTTCTAGTGAATGAAAATATTGCTATAAAAACTGAAAATTTGGGATTTCAAACTATTTTAGGGGACAACTATAAGTACTACTAGACTAAAAATATTAAATCTAAATTTTACTAGGAATATTTTACTACTACAAAGTGACAAATGTTGTACAAGAAAACAAATATTTTATTTTGAGAAATACAGTACACAAAGTTTTGTTATATATTTTTTAACATGAAATCATCAATTACATAAAAGTAAATTAATTTTTACAACTATTAGAACTAGAAAAGGCAAAGAAAAACTAACGTTTCCTACTTCTTGGGACAATATGAAGTGCTCACATGATAACCTCCCTAAACTATTCTCTCCCTAACAGTGTGTGTTAATGTGATTGTTGAGTTTTTCTTGTTGTCTCCCTGCTCTTGGCTTTATATAGACGAATTTTGAGACGCATTCGTCACTGCGTTCATCATGTGCCCATTTTTTCCTCCGCGCTTTGTCCCATTTTCTTCAGCTCTCTGACATATTTTGAAAAATACAGCTGAGAGAGAGAGAGAGAGAGAGAGAGAGAGAGAGAGAGAGAGAGAGAGAGAGAGAGAAACGTAATGCATATAACATGCATTACTGTCAATGCTTTAGGATAGTTTATATTTTATTTTTTATTTTTTTTATTTGTTATTTTTGTCTCTTTGTTTGTTTGTTGAATGGTTTGTTGTTTGTACCATAAAATATAATTTTAATGTGTTATTATACTACTATATAATAGTAATAATAATAATAATATTATTATTATTTTGAGCTCTTTTGGCTTGCCATAGAAGCCATTTGAAAGCTTTCTTGCAGGACACTTGTCATCATATGAGGACACCAAATGTGGTTACTTGAAGATCAATGGTGGCTAGAAGGAAGTTAATTTGGAGGGAGCTTTTTTGGGAAGAAACACATGTGTAATTGAATTTGAATTGGTAGTTAATGTAGTAGGAGGGAATATTCAAATTCAAATATGTAGTTTTAAGGTTTCTTCTATAAATATGTTGTAATGTATTCATTGTAAGGGGTCCTTGACTAAACAAACACTCATTCACTATGTTGTAATTTTCTCCTTTAATTATTCGGCCACCATGGCCTTACATTCATGTCTTCAAATTTTATCATCAGTCCCTTAGTGATTTAGTTATTTTTTATTTTCTTTACTTTTCTCCTTTACATACAATCATTAGGAGCAACTAGTTTAGATTCAATTATTCTTTAGTTCGAAGTAGATTAAGGTAGTTTCTATACTTTCAGTTTAGTTCGAAGCATGTCAAAGTAGATATATAGACAGTTCGAGATTGCATTTCCTTTTCTTTTAATTATAATCATATGTTTATCAAATCACTTTATTTCATCTCACACGATAAAAGTCATTATTAAGGCATCGAATGTTACCACAATCTGTCTGGTGAGGCGCAGTTTGTATATCAATCACATCACACACAATGGCAACTTGCTTGCCTGGCATGTCTGCACATATATAATTTTCCAACCAAATAATTTTGGCACGCCCGGTGGTACCCAAGTTTCAAGATGAATTTTGAAGGGTTGTATGTGCCCTTACTAACACCAAACTTCGGTGATTATGAGTTCAAAGGGTTATATGTACCCTCATCCACACCAAATTTTGGTGATAATAATTTCAAATGGTTGTGTACTTCACCACCAAATTATGGTGGTGAAAAATGGATCAATGATTTAGTTCCATTATTAGAAGAATTAAAGGATCAAGTACTTACTTTGGAAATTAAAATTCATGAAATGGCTCAAGGGGTGTCAACTCTTATTCAAAACTGTGAGCCAAGTGATGAAAATAAATTGATTGTGAGAAATATTCAAGATCCTTTATTAGTGGAAATAAAAAATTCACAATCACCCTCATCACCCATATTGGTTAATCAACCAAGTAATTATGATGAAAATATGCCCGAGGGGTGTATTTTTCAACCAAGTATGATTGAGAATCATGGACAAATTTTTGTTCATAAATTTGAGTTTTTTGACATTATACAAAGTGTTGAAACATATAAATTATTTAAGCCAATCATGGCTTTAGTTGGTCAATACCCACTTTGGCTTTGTGGGGCTCATCAAAATTAGATTTTGACAATGTGGATTATCCTATATATGGCAGGATTATTATCAAATAAAAAAGATTATTGACCGAAATACAAATACTATTTCAGTCATCGAATTAATTGATCATTGTTTTAATTGGTCTAATAGGACCAAGGTTGTTGTTCATGCATGGCAGTTATTCACAGAAGACATGGCTACTGACCATCCACTATTCATTGGTCACACGATCTATGTGATTGTTCATTTGGTGCTTTAGTTTTCGAAGTTGGTCTTTATCATCTCAACCATGTGGATCCAAGATTTAGAATATATATATATATATATATATATATTGTCCAATGTAAAGCCAAACACTAGTAAGTTAATTTATTTGATGTACCAATATTGATCAGTAAAATGGTGGTATGTTCGAAGCTCTTACATTGGCCTCAAAGCCGATTTAATGCCATTATTTTGGTGTTCAAATCATTTGTATTGGCTTCGAAGCAATGTTCAAAGCCAATTTTTGTGATTTAAAGTTATAGTATTGACTTTGAAGCAAGTTTAAAATAATTTATTTCTTGTTCAAACGTTTTGCATTGGCTTCGAAGCAAGTTTAAAGCCACTCATTTTGTGTTCGAAGCTACTACATTGACTTCGAAGCAAGTTTACAGTCATTTATTTTATGTTCGAAATTATGAGACTGGCTTCGAGGCAAATTTAAAGCCATTTACTTTGTGATTGAAGTTACTATATTGGCCACAAATGCTACTTTAAAGCCATTTTCGTGTTTGAAGTTGTTGTACTGGCTTCAAAGCAAGTTATGTTATTTTATCGAAATCAAGAAATTGGTTCTTCAAAAACTATGTATGCTTCATTTTCAAAGAACCGGTGGGCTATGTTTGTACCATAAAATATAATTTTAATGTGTTATTATACTACAATATAATAATAATAATAATATTATGAGCTTTTTTGGCTTGCCATGGAAGCCATTTGGAAGCATTTTTGCAGGACACTTGTCATCATATGAGGACATCAAATGTGGTTACTTGAAGATCAATGGTGGCTAGAAGGAAGTTAATTTGGAGGGAGCTTCTTTGGGAAGAAACACATGTGTAATTGAATTTGAATTGGTAGTTAATGTAATAGGAGGGAATATTCAAATTCAAATAGGTAGTTATAAGGTTTCTTCTATAAATATGTTGTAATGTATTCATTGTAAGGGGTCCTTGACCAAACAAACACTCATTCACTATGTTGTAATTTTCTCCTTTAATTATTCGGCCACCATGGCCTTACATTCATGTCTTCAAATTTTATCATCAGTCCCTTAGTGATTTAGTTATTTTTTATTTTCTTTACTTTTCTCCTTTACATGCAATTATTAGGAGCAACTAGTTTAGATTCAATTATTCTTTAGTTCGAAGTAGTTTAAGGTAGTTTCTATACTTTCAGTTTAGTTCGAAGCATGTCGAAGTAGATATATAGGCAGTTCGAGATTGCATTTCCTTTTCTTTTAATTACAATCACATGTTTATCAAATCACTTTATTTCATCTCACACGATAAAAGTCCTTGTTAAGGCATCGAATGTTACCACAATCTGTCTGGTGAGGCGCAGTTTGGATATCAATTACATTTCACACATTGGCAACTTGCTTGCCTGGCACGTCCGCACATATATAATTTCCAACCAAACATTTACAGGAGCTTACTATTCATGTTTTGACTATGAAATATACTATGGTGTGATTGCTACTTCTTTCCTTTCCTTTATTTCACTTCATTTTTACCTAAAGATATAAAAAATGTAAAAATAAATAATTATACGCATTTGAGTGACATCACCATTAAATTAAATTAATTTAAATATGCATGTAAAACTAGGGATTTGGGGGATAAAATGAGCACAATGTCTATTGTATTGGCACATAAATGTGCAATATTCAGTGTTTGCCAACTACCACTGGCTGATGTTAAAGATTGTATAGTTTTCTCAAAATATTTAGTAGGAACTATGCCTTCTTGAATGCAGTTTAAATCTGCTCCACTATCAACTAATGCAATAGCATTAGTAATGGGATATTCTTCTTGGATAACCAAATCAATTTTTATATACCATTTTTGATAAGTAATTTTATTTAGGAGATGTAAGTATTGATCTTCTGTCAAATCTATAGGTGTTTCCTCAATATTTGAAATATCATCACCTATAATAATGAAAGAACTAGGAATATTTATATTACCAATTTTTTCTTCCATTTTGGAAAATGCAATTCGGAGATCCTTTATATCAACTTTAACCAAATTGATTTCTTGCTTTAAATCTTGAATAGTAATGGGTTTTTCAACTTTTTCCATCCTATTAAAGACTTCCTGAATACTGTACGGAGGAACCTTGTATGTATTTTTCTCAGGAATATCTTTTTTAGTATGATTGATGCATAATTGGATTATGTCACGACCCATCCCGCTACACGCAGGAAAAGGACACGTGGCACGCCACCAAGGCTCAACCAATTCCATTAAAGTAAAGACAGCAGCGGAAAACAGAAGTACAATCCTTTAAAAACAGAGTTACAAAAGTTTTGCCCAGTTGAAAAGTTATAAAAAGAATTCAGTTTTTTTTTTTAACAGAGGTCCAGTCGACTGATTGGGGGTCCAGTCGACTGATTGGGGGTCCGGTCGACTAGATACCTGAAGTAGAAAGTTTAAAAAATTCAAAAGCCCTGTCCAGTCGACTGTCTGGGACTCAGTCGACTGGGGCCCCAATTTTTCAGTCGACTGGTGCCTTGTCCAGTCGACTGGTGCCTTGTCCAGTCGGCTAGGCACTATGCATGTAGAATGTGGCGTTTTCGTGCAGAAACTATTCGACTGATAACCCGTCCAGTCGACTGGAGCCCTCGAAAACTGAAAGAAATTACTCGAGAACAGAGAGGTCCAATCGACTGAAATATGGACCAGTCGACTGATTTCTCTCAGAAATGCCCAATTCTGCAGCTTTCTAAACCAAGGGTCTCCAAACCAATTCCCAATAACAACACGATTATAATCCACGATTCAAAACATATATGTAAACGTGATTATTAAGGATTATAAGTACTAATCCAACCCATAACAAGATTCGATTACAACATACTACCAATTCTAATTCTTATTACAAGTTAGAAAGAAAACAAAAGTATAAACAAGAGCGTTCCTCGACATTCCTCGGCCTCACTCCTCACGCTTTTTCTTTCCTCGCTTCTTATCACTTGGAATGGCGTAAATCTCCACTGCTCAACTATATGTTGAGTGTACAATTCTACATGTATGCTTATATGACAATTCATGGTATCAACATCCAAAACACATAGAAATAGAACGCTAGGGTGAGTGGTACGCATTCATTAGGTAAATGAAACCGATGTCGTGCAAGGCACACATCTCCCACGCATCCTGTACACTGGTTAGGCCTTCCTCCATACCAGGTACCGTGTCTTGGTTGGGACTTCCTCCATACCAGACACCACCACAATCAATATCACAATCCTCAAGGTTCCAGGAATTTACCCCCGGATGAATTTGCACCAAACTCCCCTTTGACCCAAGTAGACAAATAACATGCTCGCATAAACAGTTATACATGCTTTTAACATAATTTCACGTGCATAATTAATGGGCCTAATTAACACATGAATTTCGCCCCGATCTAAAATATCAAAGTCGATATTTAAAACATGAAATTTTGATATATTTCATAGATCTAGAATTCATACCTCGCGTGATCTTTTCGAAACTTTGAAGGATCGACAGGCTCGAATAAACGTCGGGTCTCAGATTATACGCGATTCCTACAAGTTTACAGGTGTTTTTCCCAAATTCTTAAAATTAGATTTTTTAGAAAAGTAAGCCAAACACAGCCTAAAAGGCACCAAAACGTAGGTCTTACCTCGAGGAGTTTAAATCTAAAATATGGAGAAAATCTGACAGACGAACGGTCGTCGATCGGCGTCGTGAAGCTAGTGGCAATGAAATCTCCCTTTTCTCTCTCCTCAGATATTTTAGCAAGTTATGGCAAAATGAAATCCAAGCTTATCTATTTATAGGCACGATTTTTGGAAATTCTGTTTACCTCCTCGCGAGTTTCCAAAACTTCTAATTAGCTCCTGAAATGTCGCACACATCCATTTTATGCATTTACGAGTGAAAACTATAAATTACAAAAGTTTTCAACTAAGTCTCGTTTGGGTCCAAAATAAGGATCCAAAATTAAATTCCGTGGAATCTCTATACCACCTACCTTTTATACAACGTATCACTTATGTTCTCACCACAGTGTTCAAAATAATTTATAACAATATCAAAACTATCATAAATTATACTACACAGGTATAATTCACTATTCATGAAAATCAGGTAAAGTCAAATAACATTTAAAATTATATAAATGTCATTTACTCATGCCAATGCAATCTCGCTTACCAAATTCCTATGTCCTTACTGACACCTCACCGTTGACTCACAATAAACCTCATTCACCATTATCAAATAACATTGATAATTCACAAAATTCTAAATATGCATGCTAAAACCATGAAATTTTAAAACAGGTGTGACAGATTACTTTTACCTTAAGTTCAGGATCAGTAATTTTATCAATTATGTTTAACATATCATTATGTTCTGTAGTAAGAACATTAATGGTAAGACCATTCATAGAAGCAATAGCCTTCCAGTAATCTGCATAAGGGCATCCTTTAAAACAAGATGGTTGTTCCTCTTCTTCTTGAGAATAGAAACCATCATCTTCTTCTTCAGAAAGATCATCTTCTTTAGATATCTCTGGAGAAGTATTTAATAAAATTTTATAGAGTTGTGCTTTTAAACCTTCATCAATTTTCAACTTTGCTAATTTCTTTTTAGTGGTATATTTGTTGGCTAAATGTCCTACTTTACCACACTTCCAACAAACCCTTGTTTCTTTTAAACTAGGACCTTTGGTAGGTTTTTTCCTCGATGGGTTGATTTTTCTGGGAGGTGGTTTGGGTCTTGTATTTCTAGGATTAGGATTAGTAGTCCTTCTCCTGCTAGTTATATTCTGATTACCTTGTCTCTTCATTTTTCTTTTTGTTTGGATGACAGGCATATCATAACCAAATTGTCTGCAAAAATCCCCTAGTTCTTGTTTACCGGTAAGATTTTGCTTTTTCATTTGGTATTGCAATTTCATGTCATTGCAAATACTCAACCCAACTTGGGTGCAAACACTTATGATCTGTCCATAGTTTAGACTAGCACAAGGAATATTATTTCCATCATGATGATCACAAAGTTTTTGTCTGACCTTTTCAGCAAATAGATGTGGAAGACTATCAATAAAACGAGCTTTTCAATATTCATTATTTGCATCAGTTCTTTGCATGACTTTGCAGATAAAAACATCTTTACACCATCTAAACTGATCAAAGATGGACATCTAAGATTCATTAGAAGTTCTCTACTTCTTTCAGACCTTTGAGGAAAAGTTCCAATAAAATGAGAAATAATGGTTCGAGTGTTTGCTGGTAGTTTTGTGGGCATGCCAGAGCCAAACGAACTCGGTGTGTGCAAACTAATTTCCTATATGCTTGAGTTAGTGATACTCAAGGCTTTACAATCTGACTTCTAAACAGAGTGATTGTGTGTGATGAGTAGGAAAGTACCCTTACCAAAAATCCCTTGGCAGTACTAAAGCGCACATGCCAAATAGTGTAGAGTTTACCAGGTAAACAATCATAAACGTTTAATAAAATACAGATTTTATTAAGTGTTTGGAAAATATAACATATCATCAAAGAACAAAATCAGAATAGGCTCTGATTGTTGGTGAGAACGAAAACAATCAGAAAACAAAATAACACAGAGGGTAGACCTACTAATGCTATGGATATAGAATGACAAGAACACAAAGGTTTGAATGCTTTGAATGCTGTATTGAGTGTTGTATGAGTGCTGTTTTCGAGGATGACGCGGAGTCCTTTACACGGCTAGCCTTCTTCTCGATTTATAGTGGCCTCTGGCAATTCTGATAAGGCAAGGACTCCTTAGCTTGCGCCCTAAATAGCTGATTGATTTGTAAAATCCTTCCTATTCTCAAACTCTTGCCTTATCCGGAGTCTTGATTAACTCAATCCCAATATTTTAGGGATTAGCCTTCTATATCCAGCCGGATGTGATTTGATTGCATTCCCAAACGGACTCGGATTCCCCAAATCTAGGATGGCGTCTCAAACGACAGCTAAGAGTAGAACCACCTTCTTGATATACCCATCGGCCTTACGACCGTTATTCTTAGCTTCATCGGGCTCGTGCACGCTCCGCTCGTCATGCTTTCTGACTTTTATGTCCGATAATACTATCTTGAATGCTCATGGCCGATCGGGCTCACTCCTCCAGCCTTTACCACTTATCTCAAGTACGGTGTCTGATTAGCAAGTTTGTTCACCTAATTATCCATCGGGCTTCGGTTTTGATACCGGTTCAGAGCTCGGATGCCTGATTGCTGTTGTAAGTATTTATCATTCCACTCGGGCTTCAAACCTCATTGTTCACTTACTTTAATGACAAAGCCCGATAGGACAGAACATGAACCACAGTAAGCATCGGGCTCCATTAAACTATGTAGCAACTTCTATCTCTCCAAGTCATACGACATTCCCCGATGGGCTATAACAACTTCTGGGCCCACCACTCCTGGACTCGTTGTGGGTCACGTATCCTCAGGCCCATTTCAGTCGGGCTCAAAAACCTTTGGCAGTTTTTGGGTGCAAACAATTGCCCCCCAAAAGGTCATATCAAACGTCCCGCCCTTGGTTGATGTGACGTTTTGAATTTAAACATGCCACGTGTCATCCATGCAGAGAATGTCAGATCCTAGGGAATCCCACCAGTCACTCCGCATTCAATGTTGATGCGTATAAAGTAAAAGGATTTTAAAAAAATTTCTTTTCACCTCCTTATCCGCGTCTTCTTCTTCTTATTCTTCTCTCTCTTTCTCTCTAGAACCAACATCACGCAAAGCTTCTATCTCTAACCTCCATTCTTTCCAGGGAAGAAAACTTCCACCTCTGCTCAGAAATGGCTTCTAAAACAACTCCGACGACATCATCCAAAGGTAAAAAGACATTCGTAGATGATCCCCCTCCACAAAACCGCTATCGAAAAGTAAGACAACTTATTAAAGCACATGTCTCAAGCATCTCTACTGACTGCTTTACTAATTACTGCTCCGCAGAGGGAACACCGGCAGCGCCTGGGTTTGGAATGGTGTTTCGCGATGATCCTCCAGCGTCCTTCAATCCCTATTTTTGCGTCGGTAAGCAACGAATCCTCCCTTCAACTTCTATTAAACTGGGGTAAGGTTTGGATGGCCACCCACCCAATCAGAGGTTGGCCTGTACTTGCAGCATACTAGGACAGTTGGTTAACCAGGGTTTTGGCCTCCAAAGTCTCTATATGGAAGCAAACGGGCATATATAATGCCATCATGCTCAGTCAATCCAAACTTGAAATAAATCAGCATCACCTATTTTCTGCCCTCCTCTTCTGGTCTTCCTCCAGCAATGGGCTTCTCTTTCGCTATGGCCCGATAGGACCCACCATCAAAGATATCAGTTATTTACTCGGCCTCCACCCCCACGGACAAGAGATTGTGCCCGGTCTTGACATTAGAACGGCCAGTTTCTCCTACCCCCAACAAGAATCTGACAGAGATGGAGCCATTTCCTTCAAACCGATTACTGCTTTCGGGCCTTTCCTCACGGCCTCCAAGGGTGAAAAAAGAATGGAGGTGTCTGACGCTGAACACACCGCCTTCCTTATCTACTGGCTGAACAGATACCTCTTTTGTTCGGCCAGTTAAGCCATCACAAAGGAATACACAACTCTGGCTCTTGCCTTGGTGACAAGAGGGGGTATTTGTAAAATACAACCGTGCTAAAAGAGGAAAATACACTAGAAAAGTTTACAATTCCCCTGTTTATCTGCAATTTGAATTACAATATCAGTTTTTGCACAAATTGATTAAACTATGATAAGTGGTATTGTTTTAGTGATTATTTGTGCAGATTACTGCTGGTGTGCACAAGATTGAAGACTGTTGATAAAAGGAAGTGCTTAGTCTAGATGAAGACAACTCAAAGCTGAAATACAGGGTTCGAGCGATCGAACACGGTTCGAGCGATCGATGTTTCGATCGATCGAGTGGAGTTCAAGCGCTCGCAGTTTCTGGAAGTTCAATCGATCGAGAGTTTCTCGAGCGATCGAACATGCCTTTTATCAGATTATACGCGCACGCAGCGAAAACGGGTTTTTAACCCTAGCATTAGGTTTAGGCTATATATAATCGTTTTGTGTACGTCCCAAGGGGACGCAGATACTTTGTTTCATCAGTTTTCCATAGAGAGTAGAGAGTTTTATCTTATTTTGTAGGTTTTTATCAAGGATTTCATTGTAGCTTGGATTTCGTAATCTTCCATATCGTAGTATTACATGCTAGATGAGTTAAAATCATTGATTTTCATAGTTTTCATGAAAAACTCGCAAACAAACATGACTTTAATGAACCTTTACGTTAAAAATAAATCTGAGACTTCCCAGATCATGTCTGAGTAGTCCGAGGTTGGGAAATCGCGATGAAACCGTGATTTCAGGCCTCTGCCATGCAGTATTTTTATTCTTGTGTTCGATCGATCGAATGTAGTTCGATCGATCGGACCAGAGACACATTCGAGCGATCGAATATATTTCGATCGATTGAGAGATGAAGAAGTTCGATCGATCGAAAGAGCGTCGATCGATCGAGACCTCTGATTCTTGAGGACATCTAATACAGTATTCCAAGACTTTCTGCTTTACAGATTCGTTATCAAATTGTCCCTAAATGCTCAGTTTGTCAAAACAGTCTTTAAACGTTAAGCCTTAAGGCATTTTCTTTTAATATATTTTGCAAACCACCCTCAATGCTAACACCATTGTAGGTGCGAGTCTTAACTATTGAATTAAACCACCTTTGTGTATTTCGAACTTAATTGTGATGATATAGTCCCGGTCATGAAAGGACTATTGATTCTATATCCTTAGAGAAGTACGAGATACTGTAGAAGTTGCCCTCCATTGAGCTTAATTGCATTTGCATGGTAGATGGCCGAGTCATAGTGGATTTGCGTGATCCCAACACTTTCTTTTATCAAGAAAAACCATTTTCAAATCTCCTTTAGTTAAATAGTTAATCAATAGTTAATTTAATTTAGTTGTTTTTAAGTTTAGTAGTTGTTAATTGTAGAACTTTGTGTTCTACATTTCTCTTAAAATATTGAATTTTCTTTTCTTTTAGAGTCTAATATAAGTAATTTAATTCTCATCCTTCCCTGTGGGATCGACCTGGTCTTACCAGTTACTACTTGCACGTCTACCTACACTTGGGTATAGCACACAAGCGCACACAAAAAAATATTCGTGTCACTTGGCATTTGGCAAGCCATTAGCTCTGGCCACTCTTGTCTAGGCACACTTGGTTCGAAGTGTGACCGACTTCGTGTAGTCGGGCTTCAGCACCGGTGGAAGCCCGATGTGGATCCTGCAGCTCTGGCTATACTCCTACTTTCCTGAGTTCTGCCCAGCTGCTCGCCAAATGACCGACATCCCCATCTTCTCAGTCCACTTTATGGACGTAGCTCCTTCCTCCTACTCCTTTGAGGATTGCTTTACATTTTTTTACGAGGGGTGTTCCCTTCGGGCTCCTCCTCTCTTCAGACCCTTATCTTTTCTCTAATTCCCTTCGTTCCTTCAACTTTCCCACAATCCTGCCAACTGGGGACCAGGCACTCAGACCACCTACAATAAAATTTTCTCCAGCTACTTGGTGGCCAGGGACATAATCTTCAACCCGAGCATCTCTTTTGCCAATAACAAATGTGGGGCAGAGTACTATTTTGCCCCCCTCTTTGCCTGTCAATTTGGGCTCTCATAGCTAGTTCTCGTACCTCCCACCACCACTGTAAATGTGGACTGGGTAGAATAGGGTCTAATTGTCAATGACGAGGGTATGAAAAAAATCAAAGAACGATCAGCCAGATTGAAAACAGTTTTTACTTTCAAGCCGTTCACAGCCCGACCAGTAGCTTCTGAGGAATTCTCAAAGTGGTGGTCTGATCGGGTGTCTCAGAACTTTAGAAGTACCACCGCTGAGGCCCTTTTGCAATTTGCCACATCACCGGCCACTAAGGCAGAGGCACTTACGGCTGCTCCTGAGGCGACCTGGAAGAAACAAGCAACAAAGAAGTGGCCTACCAAGAAAGCACCGGACCAAGGCTCATCTAAGGAAAAGAAAACCACGGCCTCCTCCACTTAGGTAATATTTCTTGCGCTGCTATTAGATTGTCTGATCTCATTTAATCTACCTCTTAATCCATTTTCTGCTCTGTTTCAACTTATGGATGAAGACTCTGGCGAGGACGTGGTATTGACTGGGCAAAGATACTCAACATTAGCCGGCACACTCCTCACCTGGCCGATCTCAGACTCTACCCACCAATCTTTCTATTTCTCCACAATGGGCAACCGCTCTATTAGAACGCATCGCAGAGAGAGTAGTCCTTATTAGATCATACCTCCTCTAAGCCCCTCAGACAGAGATGACGATGCTGACCCCGCTGGAGGATCAGGGCCCGAACAAGTTGTACTTTCCTCTAGCAGCGACGATTTACCAGGAGGTGATGTTACTCTGGAGACAGTTGGAGAAAAAGTGGAGTAGTCAGCTTCTCTTATGGTAGAAATTGGTCAGGATATTCCCACGGGACAGGCCGATCCTCCCGTTGTCCTAGGGTCAGTCTCTGAGCAAACAGAGAAAACCATTCTGACCAATTCTTCGTCCGTTCCTGAGGGTCATCCTATTTAGAACGCTGAGGACGAAGCTCCTGTTGTTGCCCCTATCACCATTGAGGCCGTTCCTGCACTTGCTAATGTGAACGCTGGATCCTCAATAGAGAAAAGTACCACAGTACCTCCACCCGATCCATCTCATCCTTCTACCTCCCAAATAAGGGACGAGGTCATTGTGAGGCAAGATATTTCGGCCTCATTATCTGCTCATGGCTAGGTATTGTATCTTTAAACCTGGGCACATATCGTTTACTTACCTGTAATATCAATACTGACCATTTACTTTGAACCTTTCAACAGGCCCTCCCGTTGGGTCCAGAGCCATTTATTCTTTTTGATGACTTCTTTAGCGGCCTGGACCTTGGGGCATTTGACTTGGGATCCCTTGAGCCGACTCCAATCTTGCCCTCCAGCCTACAGCAATCCAAGGATCTCCTCCTTAGACTTACTTCCCTTGAGCTAAGTGATCTCCCTCCTGCCCAAGAGATCGATGTTGCTTTAAATGCTCTTATGACCAATCATTTTCTATTGGATAGGCAGCTTATTCTACTGTGGGAGATGCAAGAGGGACTCTTGAGCTGCTGTCTCTTGGACCGATCAGCCTTCGTGGTTCAAACTGACGTCGAAACTCATCATGGTGCCCGGGAGATAGCAGTGCAGTTCCTTCAGGCCGCCAAGGTCAAATACGAGGTTGGGAATGCTTCTCGGGCTCAAGTGATTGCTCAAGACGCCTAGTTACAAAATCACATTGCCACACACAAGGCCCAGCTGGCGCAGTGCGAGGCCGAGGTCATTACCAACGACGCAGCCTTGGTAAAAATTGACGGTGTCCTGGCTCAACTCGGCGGGGATG
The DNA here is from genome assembly GCA_033977485.1 of Hydrangea macrophylla. Taxonomy (NCBI): domain Eukaryota; kingdom Viridiplantae; phylum Streptophyta; class Magnoliopsida; order Cornales; family Hydrangeaceae; genus Hydrangea; species Hydrangea macrophylla. The sequence continues at coordinate 99,081,389 of CM066985.1, forward strand.
CTCAGAAGTGCAGTGAGCAACTTCAGGCCAGTCTTCCCATCTCTCGTTCTTGGTCTCTCAAGCTCGATAAAGCTAAACAGGATAAGGCCGCAGCTGCAAAAACCTGTGAGGATCTGAAGACCAAGCTTAGGCCGACCTCTATCTTGTATACTTGTAAATATATTCCTTTTGTACTCGACCACTTGTAGGTAAGCTGTGCCCAGCCATTTTTAATATAATGAATATTTTGATCATTCCAACTCAGGCTCATATTCAAATGGTTCATACTCTAACCCCAACTTCGTTCTGTATTCCAAATCAATAGTTTCCTATAAAGTAGGATAATAAGACTTAAAGTACTAAACATCTATTAATCTAGGATGAATACCTCCATCTATATCGTGCAGCCTATATGCTCTAACCTTCTTGACTTTATGGACGATGAAAGGACCTTCCCAGTTGACCGACCATTTACCGTACTGGTTCTCCTTGTCTCAGATAGGCAAGACGGCTTTCCACACCAAGTCTTCTGTGCAGAAAGACTTCTCTTTCACCCTCTTATTGTAAGCTCGGGTAGCCCGTTGCTTTTGCACCTTTAATGAGTCCAAGGCCATGAGCCTCGTTTCATCAAGCCCTTCTAACTCAGCTATCATAGCCTCTATGTCTTCAGCGGGCTCTAGCTGATTCTGTAAAGCCCTTCTTGTCGATCGGACAGTGACCTCCATAGGCAACATAGCGTCGTGCCCATAAGTCAGCATGAACGGCGTGACTCCAATACTTGACCTTTTAGATGTTCAATAGGCCCATAGTGCTTCGGACAATAACTTGTCCCACTCCCTAGGATTCTCATCGATCATCTTCTCAATGATCCCCTTGAGGATCTTATTAGTTGACTCGGCCTGCCCATTAGCCTGAGTATAGTAAGGGGTGTAATTGAGAATTTTAATTCCTCTACTTTCTGCAAAGGCTAACGTTTCAACCCCTATGAACACTGACCCTTGATCGGGTGTAATGGTCTCTGGCAGGCCGAATCGGTGTATGATATATTCTTCAATGAATTTTATTATCGTGGCCTGAGTCACCATCCTGCATGGTATGGCTTCGGCCCGCTTAGTAAAGTAGTTCGTAGCCATGATAATAAAACAGTGCTGGCCTGATGACGGTGGTAAGACTTTCCCAATTAGATCCATAGCCCATCCTCTAAATGACCATGGTTTGATTATTGGTTGGAGCTCCTTAGCTGGCACATGCTGGATCGGGCCGTGCTTCTGGCAAGCTTGGCATCCCTTTGAATAGCTGATAGAATCTTTCAGCATACCAGGCCAATAATAATTATACCTCCTCAGAAGCCACTTCATCTTTGTACCTGCCTGATGGGCTCCACAAATCCCTTCATGTACCTCGGCCATAATCTGTATGGCCTGCTTCTTGCTTAAGTACTTCAAGATCACATCATCACTAATGGGCTTTTTGAATAATTCTCCATCGAGCACCACAAATCAGACTGCAAATAGTCTGACTTTTTGGTCTACCCTAACATTTGGGTGATTTAGGTATTCAATGATAGGGATTTTCCAATCATCATCATCCATCAAGTCTAAATTAGTTGTTGTGTACCAGCCCCTCTTTGCCACCGACGACAGTGATCGGACTTGTACCGTGATGGCTTGATCTTCTACGAATTTTCCAGCAGATGAGGCTGATCCTGTCTTTGCTAGCTTATCGGCCTCAGTATTTGTTGATCTAGGGATATAACTCACACTTGTATCATTAAATGCCTCCATGAGCTGAGTAGCCACAGAGTGAAACGGGTAGAGTTCCCAACTTTTTATTAGAAATTCACCTGATATATGTCCGATCACCAGCCCTGAGTCTCCCTTTATATGTACGGACGATGCCCCCATTTCAAGGAGTATCTCTAGTTCGATAATAAGCGCTTCATATTTGGCCTGATTGTTTGTTCACTTGAAATTGAGCTGGAACGACAATTTTATCTTCTTATACCTGGGTGATAAATTGACCACACCTGCCCCTGCACCTTCTGCATTTTCGGAACCATCAAAGATCAACGTCCATGGGATCAAGGACATGTTTAGTACTTTGGGTGTTGGTGGCAACTCTCCCAGATTAGTAGGATCACGGTGGTCGACCAGAAAATTGGCTATGGCCTGACATTTGACTAATTCCTATGATCAGTATTGGATGGAAAATTCCATCAAGGCCAAGGTCCATTTTCCAATTTGGCCTCTCATAATCGGTCTTGACAACATATATTTTATCACATCAGTTTGACATATAATGTAAGTGGAAACGGGGAGCATGTATGTTCTTAATTTCTGAGATGAAAAATACAATGCCAAGCATTGCTTCTCAATCGGCGCATAGCGCTGCTCGATTGAAGTCAAAATTCTGCTCAAATAATAAACGGCCTGCTCATTCCCTTGTGTTAACATATTTCCTATTGAGCAATTGGAGGCCGAAATATACAATTTGAGATACCTACCCTTTTTGGGTGGCATTAACACTAGAGAGGTTGACAAATATTGCTTAATTCCTTCAAAGGAATGTTGATGGCTATCTTCCCACTTGAATTCTTCATCGGTCTTGATCTTCAGTAGCAGGGTCCATACTTGGGAGACTCGATGGCTAAGTGGGCCAAAAACAACGTAGAGATATCTTTGAGAAAAATAAAGAGAGGTTGGGAAGGTAGATATTACTTTGAGAAGAGTATGATTAAAACACGATGTGTTATGAGAGTTATAAAGATTGACTGGCTAGTGAAAAGTTGAAAAGAATCAACTGCCACAAACAAAAAAGAAATGAAAAGAAAAGAAAAGAAAAGAAGAAAATAAAAGGTAGAAGTAGTTCATGTTCTCATCATCCTATTCAAAGGCTACCACCAGCAATCCATGGCTCAAAAAGCCCACAAATTCTTGAAGCCTTATTCTTTCAAGACTTCCAGAGTCCTTGAACTACGCTCGACCTGATTCTCACACGGGGCTACGTAGGCAACCTGTTCGGTTCGGTCGACACCTTTACTATGATCTGGCACTTTCTTTTAAACTTTAGCCGAACTACTTTGGACCTAGATTCCCATTCGAGAATAAGTAGGCGAGCCTCACTTGGTTCTCAGTCCGAAAAATACCAGCAATATCGTTTGCACCTGTAGATACCTCATTCCAGACTAGGGGCAAACTTCGTTTGCTGAAAACCCCTTTTATCATAGAAGTAAGCCCCCAAGTCTCTTTCAAACTAAGGGCAAACTTTGTTTGCCAAAAGCCCTCTATGCCTGAGGCAAGTTCTCAAGAAATTGAGTTTATTTTGAAAAGATTGGAATAGAGTGCCTTTCATTCTATAAGTTAAAGCACTAATGTGAAGCACATTCTAGATGGGCAAAGAATTTGTTAAATCAAAAGGGGAAATTTAGATTTATCAGCAAAGCACTATAAGTTGTAAATTGATGAATAAAAAGTGAGATGATACATTATTCACGATTAAAGCACATTGATTCGTAATAATACAGAATTTGAGTCAGTCGCCTTGTGTAATTGCTTTGTCAAGTTTGTCCCCCTTTGATGAGTCAATAAATGGTCTCAGTTATGTGGGTTTAAAATGATGAATAAAGATTTGACAAGTCTCTACGAGCATCCCAAGAGCAATACGAGCAGAGGTTTCGAATGCTATCACAACATAATGCTAAAGTGATGATATAAGTCCAAGACTAGAGGAAAACGTGACTTCCCTCTTTTGACAAGATCGATGTGTTTCTTCCAAAGGCCCGTAAATGCAGGAAATCATTCTTACTATCAACTCCGTCCAAATTCTTTGAGTCTCAAGACTCCCCGAATTTTGAAAAAAAATTAACTCCCTGAGTCCGTGGACTCCCGAACTTTTCTGAAATCAATTCTTTGAGTCCGAAGTGAGAACGAGGAGACTCCTGAATAAGCGTTAGTCCTCAATGGCAGCTTCTTTACGGTAATCCGTTAGGCGTCAATGACAATCCTTGTTAGTCTTCTATGACAATCTCTGTTAGCAACTTTGAAATATTTTGAGTCTAATTTGACTCCCAAATTTTGGAAATAAAAATTCTTTGAGTCTGATTTGACTCATGTTTTTTAGAAATTTTGAAAATTCTTTGAGTCTAATCCGACTCCCAAATTTGTGAAATAGAAATTCTTTGAGTCTGATTCAACTCCTGTTTTTAGAAATTTGAAAATTCTTTGAGTCTAATCCGACTCCCAAATTTGTGAAATAGAAATTCTTTGAGTCTGATTCGACTCATGTTTTTAGAAATTTGAAAATTCTTTGAGTCTAATCCGATTCCCAAATTTGTGAAATAGAAATTCTTTGAGTCTGATTCGACTCCTGTTTTTAGAGTCCAATTCAACTCCCAATTTTGTAAAGAAGAAGTAATTCGAGTCCGATGAACTCCAAATTTTGTAAAGTTTAAATTCTTGTTTAGTCGAATTGCCTCCTGATTTTTGAAAGATTTGAATGCTTTGAGTTTGATCGACTCACAACTTGAAAATGAAAAAAAAAAAAAATTTAAATAAATTTTGAGTCGGATGGACTCCAAGTTTTGGAAATAGGATTTGTTTTGAGTCTGATCAACTCCTAGATTTTGGAAATAAGAAATTCTTTGAGTCTGTTTGACTCTAAGTTACTGAGACATAGAAATACGTTTGAAGCCAAATCGACTCCTGATTTTTTTGAAAGTTTTTGAGTCTGATCGAAATAGAATTTAGTTTGAGTCAAATTGATTCCCGTTCTAGCGAATCCCCCCATTAGTCCTCTATGGCAATCCTCGTTAGTCGTTTATGGCATTTGTGTTAGTCCTCAGTGGCAACCTCACATTTGCTTTAATCTTCAATGATTCTTTAAGTCTTATTTAAACTCCCGATTTTGAAAATTAAAATTCTTTTTGACCCCCCAATCTGGAAAGAAATTGATTTGAGTCTAATTGACTCTCGATTTTGAAAAGATGAATCGATTTGAGTCTGAATGACTCTTGATTTTAGAAGAATAAATTGATTTGAGTCTGATTGACTGAAAATCGAATTGTGTCTAGTTGACTCCCGATTTTGAAATATGATTTTGAATGACTCCGAATTTTCAAATTTGAATTCTGGATTTTATGAACTTAAATTGAATTAAGTCTAATCGACTCCTGATTTTATATTTTAAATTAAGTTGAGTTGAACCGACTCCAGATTTTATGAAATTAATCTCGTTTGAGTCTGATGGACTCTGGATTTTGAGGAATTGAATTCGTTTAAGTCCGATTAACTCCCATTTTTTTAAAATTTAAACTAAATTAAGTTTGATTGGCTCCCAATTTCGTGAAACGAAGATTCTTTGAGTCTGATTGACTCCCAACTTTAGAATTGAGTCTGATTGACTCTCGGTTTTGTAAAGTAAAATTTGCTTCGAGTTTGATTAACTCCTAATTTTCGAAAATAAGAAATTCTTTAAGTCCGATTGACTCCTGATTTAATGAAATAGAAATTGTTTTGAGTCAAATTGACTCCCGATTTCAGAAAATTTGAATTCTTTGAGTCCGATTGACTCCTAATTTTGTTGAAATAGAAATTGTTTTAAGTCAAATTGACTCCCAATTTCAAAAAAATTAAATTCTTTGAGTCCGATTGACTCCTGATTTTGTTGAAATAGAAATTGTTTTAAGTCGAATTGACTCTCGATTTTAGAAAATTTGAATTATTTCTTTGGATTTTGAGAAATTGAATTCATTTGAGTCTAATTGACTCCGGAGTTTAGAAATTTGAAATTAAATAGAGTCTGATTGACTATTGATTTTGAAAAATTGAATTGAATTGAGTCTGACTAACTCTTGATTTTAGAATTTGAATAGAATTGAGTCTGACTGACTCCTATTTTAGAAATTGAACTGAATTGAATTAAATTTGATTGACTCCTGATTTTGAAAGAATTGAATTAAGTAAAGTTTGATCGATTTCTGATCTTGAAAATTAAATTGATTTGAGTCTAATTGACTCATGATTTTGGAAATTTTGAATCATGATTTTGAGAATCGAATTGGTTTGAGTATGATTAACCTCTGATTTTGGAAGATCGAATTGATTTGAGTCTAATTGACTCATGACTTTGAAAATTTGTAATGAGTTGAGTCTGATTGACTATCGATTTTGAAGATTTAAAATTGAATTAAATTTGAATATGATCAACTCCTGGATCTTAGGAGTTTTGAATTGAATTAAGCCAATTTGACCTAGTTTGAAGATGTAACAGATTTGCATTCTTGGTCCTCATAACGGATTTATGTTGACCTCGCTTTGGGAGTATAACAGATTTATATTCTCGATCCTCGTAACAGATTTACGTTGATCAAAGTTTGAGAATGTAACAGATTTGCATTCTCGATCCTCGTAACGGAATTACGTTGATCAAACTTTGAGAATGTAACAGATTTGCATTCTCGATCCTTGCAGCGGATTTGTGTTGACCTCTCTTTGGGAATATAACGGATTTATATTCTCAATCCTTGTAACGGATTTATGTTGATCAAAGTTTGAGAATATAACAGATTTGCATTCTTGGTCCTCGCAACGGATTTGTGTTGACCTTGGTTTTGGGAGTATAACGGATTTATATTCTCAATCCTCGTAACGGATTTACGATTGATCAAAATTTTGAGAATGTAATAGATTTGCATTCTTGATCCTCGCAGCAGATTTGCGTTGGCCCCACTTTCGGGAGTATAATGGATTTATATTCTCGATCGTCGTAACAGATTTACGATGATCAAAATTTTGAGAATGTAATAGATTTGCATTCTCGGTCCTCGCAACAGATTTGCATTGGCCCCGCTTTTGGGTGTATAACAGATTTATATTCTCAAGCCTCGTAACAGATTAACGATGTAACAGATTTGCATTCTCAATCCTCGCAACAGATTTGCGTTGCCCCGCTTTTGGGAGTATAACAGATTTATATTCTCAATCCTCGTATAGGATTTACGATGATCAAAATTTTGAGAATGTAACAAATTTGCATTCTCGGTCCTCGTACCAAATTTGTGTTCACCTCGCTTTGGAAATATAACAGATTTATATTCTCGATCCTCGTAACGGATTTACATTGATTAAAGTTTGAGAATATAACAGATTTGTATTCTCGGTCCTTGCAATGGATTTGTGTTTACCTCACTTTGGGAATTTAACTGGTTTATATTCTCGATCGTCGTAATGGATTTACATTGATCAAAGTTTGAGAATGTAACAGATTTGCATTCTCGATCCTCGTAATGAATTTGTGTTGACCTCGCTTTGGGAATATAACGGATTTATATTCTCGATCGTCGTAACAAATTTACATTGATCAAAGTTTAAGAATGTAACAGATTTGCATTCTCGATTCTCGCAACGAATTTATGTTGACCTCGCTTTGGGAATATAACAAATTTATATTCTCGATCCTCGTAACGAATTTACGTTGATCAAAGTTTGAGAATGTAACAGATTTACATTTTCGGTCCTTACAATAGATTTGCGTTGGCCAGTCTCTGAAAATTTTCTCTGATTACCGCATTATGTAGTAAATACATGAAATAGAGCAAACATATCCAACGAAGCCGAACAATTATGGATTTTTAGAGTAAAAGTGCATTGGCATCGGGGTCTAAGTCGCGAAGCGCCGCCCGATCAATTGCATTCGTCCTTTGGCAGGAACGGCCACGTACATTAAAGATTGATATGACCGTTAAGATTGCATAGGGCATGAATTGCTTCTAGATACGTCAGAAAAGCACATTCTCGGACTATATCATTAGTAAAGCATGTAATTGCGTCAACAATCATCATTGCATGAGCACATGCATCACGACGAGATAGGTGCATTCATCCATATGACTACTTGTGTCTGTGTGTGTTTGGTCCCTTGCCCGAACTATGTCTCGGTCTGATTCTAGAGCGGATACGTAGGCAGCTCACCATTGAGCACGACCGACTTGAACCTTGCTGTATGCCTATTTTTCTTTTGCAACGCATTTTGTTTTTACCTAAAGCCAACGGTTTGGTCAAAGGCTTGTCTTCACACAGGCTTTGGCATTTACTTGAGTAACGCGTTGCTCCACAAGCTCTGTCAAAGAGGGGCAAACTGTAGACACCCCGATTTTGACCAAACGTCGAATTAAGGGGAGTATTACCTCTAAGACCTGATGATGACAAATGCCCGACTAATCTAGGACTTCCAAAGGTGATTCAAGCTCTTCTGAATGCTCTTTTAATTCAAAACAAAAAAAAGAGAGGAAAAAGGAAAATAGGAGAAAACGGCACATGGTGAGGGTTGCGACAGTCACGAGCTGCCGTTGCGGCACTCTATGGAGTGCCCGGATTGCATTTAGTGAATGTCGCGAATTTTACCAAATGCCGTGAAAAAATGGATTTCCATAGAAAGCGGCTGTCCCTGGAGTTGTCCGCAGCATTCTCTGAATGCCAGTGCGGCAATCATTGAATGTCGTTGCGGCATTCATCAAGTGTCATTCTGGCACTCACCAAGTGCCGCTTCCATCTCCAGTGAGTGCCGCGTTTTCGTGACTGCCAACTATGAGATAGTACACTTGTACCCTTAAAAGGACATCCGAATTGGGGTTTCTTGTTGTGAGTTTACTGGAATACCCTCTCAAATTGCCTATATAAGAGAGGTGAATATCCCATTTCAAGGGATCTTCTTTTTGACTTGAAATAGAGAATGTTAGGATCCCAATATTGATTCTCCTTCAAATACTTTCTAAATTAAGAGAGAAGAAGAATTAGAAGAAGGGGCTAGAAGAAGAGCTTGGTCATCATTTGGAAGGTCCCAAAGCAACAAAAGAGTTGAGGATAATAGAGGTAAACTCTAGAGTAATTAGTTCATTTAGTAATTCAATCACAATATTTAGATTCTTTAGGCTCTTTACACATTTTCAAAAACTCTCTTCCTACCCCATTTCATCACACACCAGTGACACCACCAATATTGTGACTGAACTTTCATTTCATGAGTTTGGATCAAAATAGCTTAGGTTTTAAAGCTTAAATAAATCTTGAAGTAGAACTTTGCTCTCCTTCCTCTTGATTATGTTTATTTCTTAAGGTTCATAAGACTTTCAATGTCTTACTTGAATCTTTTAAAAAACCCCTAGTACTCTTATAAACTCATGATTTATGAGGGGATTAAGGTTGATATTAGTGTATTGAGTTAATGAGTTTGAACTTTTGCCATAGTTTGAACTCATTACTTTGAGGTTTTATGAAGTTTCTTCATACTTCATTAAAATTCACAAGTTTAAGTGTCCTTAGTCTTCAATGACTATCAAATGGTAGGAGGAATAATTTGAATCTAAACTTATATTCATGGTTTAGATTCATTGTGTTGAGGTTTTATGAAGTCTCTTCATACTTTATTAAAATCCACAAGTATAAATGTCCTTAGTTTCCAATGACCATCAAATGGTAGGAGAAGTGGTTTAGTTTAAGCCTAACTTCTTGGTTTAGTAGTTGGGGATAACCAACAAAGATGAACTTGAACAAAAGATGCAGTGAGTTCATCAACCACTTTTCATCAAAGATTTTTAGTTAAACATCGAACCGTTGGAACTGAATGAAACCAACGGGAAAGTGTCTATAACTCAAAGTTCTACCATTGTAATTTCTGTTTTAGTGAGTTTCCATGTTTTAAGTGGTTTGGTCATGAGTTTTAGGAAACAATAACAATCTATCCAGAGTTTCAGAACAGCAACACCTTTTTGAAATGAGTAAATCAGAACCTTAATCAAGCATTTTTGACCCCAAATAATTTTTTATATAAAGTTTGATGTGTTAATGAGGTCCCCTAAAAAGATCTAAGTGTTTCTGATTTTTTTTTTTACTATTTTTAGAAAATCACACAAAAACTCTGGACAGAGAGTTATGAAGTCCTGAATGACGTCTAGTATTTGTCTAATTCCCAGAGATCTAACCGTTGAAACCTTGATTTTCTTTTTAGATTAAAAACTAGACTCACCGAGGCATCTAGTGTCCAAAAATCACCAAGATCAAACCATGGAAACCATGCCTTTTATTTCTTTGAAGCTCTTATCTGCTCTCAGCAATTTTCATAATCCTGTCACAACTTTGGCCAATCTTGTGAATAATGGCTCAAATGATATTTTCATGAGTTAGGGTTCAAACCATGCTTCAATAATGATTAGTTAGTGCTTAAATCCAAAGGCTAAATGATCCAAATCAATGAATAGTTCATAACTTTATCTCGTTCATATTCATATATCCATATGCATTCATCCATATAGACTGATACTTGTAATTAGAATTCATCTTAGGTTAGGATTTATTACTTAGGAATTCAATATATGTATCTTGTTTAAAGCGTGGACTAACCGTTTGTTTTGTAGCGCTATCGAGGTATGATTTCTCAAAACTCCTCTCTAGTTTATTCATTTATTAATTTGATTGATTTTCGACTACTTGTACGACACCTTAAAATTAAGTTTTGCCTTAAGTGTATATATGTGATTAGAGACCCTTTTATTAGGATTTATTCTTTTGTATGCATTACACGTTTATAAATTCGTGGCTGGATCCCGGGTAAGTTTCCTAGTTCCCTATTTGCACATCATCTTGCGTACTACTTGAATTATGTGAGTTTTGAATGATATTTTATCATTAGCAATCTTACACCCTTTTAGACATGCTTTTGTAATGTATATATATATACATATGTATTAGTTGAGGGCATGCTTAGATTTTTAATTTGATTAAAAGGATGTTGAGTAGAGGTCTATTGTGAGATAGGATGAGAGAGGGCGTTTTAGTCCGTTGGACTCCTTCCTCTCTCATTCCATAATCCCCGGACCTAGTTAATCTTTGGTTTCGCAAAAGATCAGTTAGTCTTAAAATAGTTTCTTAATTTTCCTTTTAAAATTTAAGTGGCGACACGTTTTGAATTTGAATTTGGAAAAGATCTTTAAAAAAAGCTGTGGGTAGGAAAAAATGCGATATCCACAGTTGGTTCCGGTGATCTGTGGGAATGGATTAGAATCAACTCCCATGGCTTTGTCCGGGAATTTGAATACTCTCTATTCAACGTTCTCCTGTATCATGTTACGAAAAACAACACAATTATTAATAGAATGTTTCCAGGAATTATGCCATTTATAGTATTCTTTGTTTCTGATTTCATTGGTCTTAGGGATTTGATGACCATCACCTAACCTGATCACCTTTTCGGCCGGGCATCGAAAATCTAATCGGCCATAGTTATATCAAATGTGTAATTTTTTCGAGCCTCGAATGCCATCTTTTTAGCAGCAACGTTATTGTTGATGGGTTTATTCAAGGCATTACACACAATTGGCCGTTTAGAGATTAGCTCGGCCATATCAATCTCTGCCTTGAGGTCGTAATCTGCTATGTGGACCTCGTAATTAGGGTCTTTGTAATATGTTCTCTTGGATGAGTTCTTATTCTCCTACTCATCCAATAGGATATGCTCATAACGGGCGGCCCTCGTGGCCAGCTCGAATAAATCGCAAAAATCGATCCCTTCGAACCTCTTACGCAGTTCGAAGGACATTCCACCCATAGCCATCTTTGCATATTTTTCTTCGGGCAATACCCTCTTGCACCTGTACTTCACCTTCTGGAAGTGGGCTATATGTCTCAACGGTCTTTCCTACTAATTGTAACATCCTTGACAAATCTGCCAGTGATGTTCGGGCTCAGTCCTATAGAACTGGCCATGGAATAGCTCTTCCATCCCCTGCCACTTTTGTACAGAATTGGTTGGAAGATTGACATACCATATAAACGTAATGCCCGTGAGCGAATTTTGGGAACAGCCTAAGTTTTAATGGTTCACTGCCACCCAACATGGTCGCATTGTACCACAAAACGACCAATATGCTCCACGGAGGATTGTTCACTTTCCCCGAAAAATAGATTAAAATTTGGAACTTTGTACCCTTGGGGAAAGTTGACTTGGTCAATTTCAGGCGGGTAGAGCCGTTGTCACGCCCCGACGTAGCATAATACAGGAAAGCATTTAATTTCCTTTATGGACTCGTAGGTCGTGACAAGTGAGTATGACCAATTGTCCCTGCAATAAATAACTTAACAACTTTTCTAAAGAAAGGTTACTAATAAAACATAAGCTCCAAAATTAAAACTTAATAAACTATTACATAAGTTCAGGTCTTAGGCACAAAACGCCCTTATTCAAAAGTCTAAAATTAGTTTATTACAAACCCAAATAAAAAGACATAGGAAAATATAAAGCAGCCTCCTGGAAAGTCTCCTGCTTCTAACTAGCATAGTCGAAATACCCTGGCTGCTCCTGACCCTGAAAATCTGGACATACAGTCCAGGATGCATCAACGCCGTCAGCTTATGCAAGCTGGTGAGCCAAATAAACAAGTGCTCGCAATGTATATATAAGCATATGAAAAATTGTACAATATGAACTGATAGAACAATAGATTCAAGGTTCCAACTTCAACAAAAGTCACGGGGGAATATAATAAGCAATAAATACGTAATCGCACATGAATCATGTAACATCTTATCTTACCAATTCTTTTCTTTCGACAAAACCGACTCAACCAAACCATTACCTCAGATACCAGGAATAATATCCGATCGATATCCAAAACAGCACACCAATACCATTGCTTCAGATACCAGGAATAATATCCGATCGATATCTAAGCCGCACTCAATATCATCATTTCGGATAGCAGGAATAATATCCGATCGATATCCGAAACAAGCGCCCTAGATACCAGGAATAATATCCGATCGATATCTAACTAAGCCGTAACTCAAAACTGTCGCCTCCAATACTAGGAATGATATCCGATCGATATTGAGGTCGCACACCAGACCGCCACTCTTTACTCTTTTCACGCTTTCTCACACACATGCATGTTGACACAACCTCGACCCTAATATGTATGTCAATGTTTCATAAATAACACCATTAATTAATCACAGAGCCGGATAATCGTACGAGCATAAATTTTGGCCTTAGTTGTTCTTGTTCGTACAATTCTTAAAACGTAGACCTTTAAAACAATATATTTGCCAAACAGTTCCTTGAAATTTTCCAAAACATTTTCCAAACAGTCCCTTACCAAAAATTATATAAACTGCCAAAACTGCCACCTCACGCGAGCGAGGGAGAGGGGGTGTCGCGCGAGCGGGTCGCGCGAGGGATGGTTCGCGCGAGCGGGCTGAGCGAGCGGGTCGCGCGCGCGAGTTGTTGCAGAATGTCATCTTCTTCGTTTTTTCCCTGTTTCTGGTTTTTAAACTGAATTTTACCCATTTCAGATTCTGTTTCAAACATGTCGTGCAATATATGGATCTCTTCGATTTTCCGTGTAGATTACGAATATGCAATCAATTTAAACAATTACGGATTATATCTCTAGATATTCGCGATTAAAGTGAGGGTGTCGAAACTTTAAATCAACCGTTCGTCGCGATACGGATGAATTATTGCGTAGGATTCGAACCACAGCTTATTGGGACTAAGATCTTTCACTCCCAATTTACAGAATTGATTTTGGTTAACTTTTACAAAACTCCATTTTTAAGCTCCCATGGTGTATCTATATATACACATATATATATATATACTGAAATTTACATATATAGACATGGCGAGTGAGTTTATAATACTCACAGAGGTGATAAAGGACTACAATTTGAGACCGAGAATTTCCGCCGAGAATTCCGTCGTTGAGAATTTCCTCCTCCGTTCTTGATTTGATCTTGAGGTGTAAATAAATGTATAACTATGTATGTGTGTGTATATTATATAATCTGTATATGAGGGTGTGTATGTTGATCTTGAGAGAGGGAGAGAAAGTGAGAGATGATTGAGAGAATTGAGAGAGAATGAGAGAGATTAGAGAAACTGATACACCCATATATATAAACTGCCCAAAATTGGGCTCCAAGAAAGAGGTGAAAAACGCACGGTGCGGTTGAACTTACGTGCTCCCACACCCAAGCCGCGGTATAGAGGCAGATTGAAATTAAAACTGGTATTAACTGGTTGAAATAAAAATACAGGAATCATATCAGTGTAGGAATTAAATTCCCGGTTTATACAAAAATATAGACATCGATTTTGAAACCACAGAAAATATTTTTCTGTATTTATGGAAATTACGGTTTGACCCCAGATATATATATCAAAAAGAAATTAAAACAAAAACTCATGGAAATGCAATGCAGTATTTATTTATTAATGAAACAGAAATACAGGGTATTACACTCTACCCACCTTAACAGAGATTTCGCCCCGAAATCTGAGCTAACTAACCCTGAAACAACTCGGGGTATCTAGTCCTCATGTCTGACTCTAACTCCCACGACGCCTATCCCTCGTCATGATGCCTCCACTAAACCTTAACCAAAGGAACGTCTCTTCTTCTCAGCCTCTTAATACTCTGGTCAAGAATCCTCACAGGTCTATCCTTGTAGACAACATTCTGACTCTTCTCAATATCATCAAAATTAACCACATGCGAAGGGTCCCGTATGTATTTCCTTAACATACTGACATGGAATACATTATGAACACCTGACATCTTTGGTGGCAACGCGAGCCGATAAGCCACTGTTCCAACTCGCTCCAATACCTCAAATGGTCCGATGAAACGGGGTGCCAACTTCCCTCTTTTCTGACCAAAACATACTACTCCCCGAATAGGTGAGACTTTAAGGAGTACATGATCTCCGACACAGAACTCCAAATCCTTTCGACGTCGATCCGCATAACTCTTGTACCTACTCTGTGCCGTTTTCATTCTTTCTTTGACCAGTGAAATCTTATCATTAGTCTCTCTTACTAACTCTGGTCCCAAAAGTTCGGTGTCTCCCACTTCAGCCCAACACAACGGAGATCGACATGGCCGTCCGTACAAGGCTTCAAATGGTGCCATCCCAATACTCGAGTGATAACTATTGTTATACGCAAATTCGACCAACGGCAAGTGCGTCTCCCAAGACTCTTCAAAGTCGATTGCACAAGCTCGGAGCATATCTTTCATAATCTGATTAACACGCTCGGTCTGTCCATCGGTCTGAGGATGGAAAGCAGTACTCATCTTGAGCGAAGTTCCCATAGCCTTCTGCAAACTTTCCCAAAATCCCGAGGTAAAACGTGTATCGCGATCTGATACAATCGACACAGGCGCACCGTGCAGTCGCACCACTTGCTGAAGATACATTTGACTCATCCTTTCTATTGGGTAAGTCATATTGTACACGATAAAGTGTGCAGACTTTGTCAGACGATCCACAATTACCCAAATCGCGTCATGATTCTGTTGTGACCGGGGTAGTCCAACTACGAAATCCATAGTTATGTGTTCCCATTTCCATCCTGGAACAGGTAAGGGTTGCAACAATCCCGAGGGTCTCTGATGTTCGGCCTTCACTTGTTGACAAGTCAAACATTTAGACACAAACTCGGCCACTTCTCGTTTCATCCTTTCCCACCAGAAGTTTCTCTTCAAATCCTTATACATCTTTGTCCCTCCGGGGTGTACTGTCAGTCTTGATTTATGTGCTTCTTCGAGAATATCTTTTCTCAAATTTCCTGAATCTGGCACACACAATCTGTCTCGACATCGGTATCATCCATCAGTCCCAACCTTCCATTCTGTAGGGTCCTTTTCTGACATCTTGGCAAACCATGCTTGAAACTTCTCGTCCTTCTTCTGGGCCGCGATGATTCGACTCATAAGTGTTGGTTGTACCATGAGGCATCCAAAGTGTTGCTCGACACTTCCCTCAGAAATCTGCATATCAAATTCTGCAATTGTCTCTAAAGCTTTCCATTCCCTTATCATCAATGAAGCAATCATTCCTTGAGGTTTCCGACTTAGGGCGTCAACAACTACGTTAGCCTTACCAGGGTGGTACTCTAATGTGAAGTCGTAGTCCTTAATTAGCTCCATCCACCGACGTTGTCTCATATTCAGCTCTTTCTGAGTAAACAAATACTTGAGGCTCTTGTGATCCGAGAACAAATCAAACTTCTCCCCATAGAGGTAGTGTCTCCAGATCTTGAGCGCAAACACAACGGCTGCCAGCTCCAAATCATGAGTTGGGTAATTCAATTCATTTGGCTTCAACTGCCATGAACCATATGCGATAACCTTTCCGTCTTGCATAAGGACACACCCCAATCCTTGATACGAGGCGTCACTGAAAATAGTGAACTTCTCACCATCCCTTGGTATCGCAAGCACTGGCGCTGTTGTCAATCTCTCTTTCAATTCCAGAAAAGCGCGTTCATGCTTATCTGTCCATTCAAACTTCAAATCTTTTTTAGTCAAACCAGTTAACGGGGCTGTTATCTTGGAGAAACCCTCTACAAATCTCCGATAGTAACCAACTAGTCCCAGAAAACTTCTGACTTCTGTAGCATTAGTTGGCCAAGTCCAATTTGCCACTGCATCGGTCTTTGAGGAGTCAACTGCGATTCCTTGTTGTGAGATCACATGCCCGAGGAACTTAACTTCCTGAAGCCAGAATTCACACTTGCTGAATTTAGCATATAGGCGGTGATCCTTGAGAGTCTGCAACGCGATCCTCAGGTGTTGTTCATGCTCTTCCTCTGACTTGGAATAGATCAAAATATCATCAATAAAGACAATAACGAATTGATCCAAATAGGGCTTGAATACTCTGTTCATCAAGTCCATAAACACAGCCAGAGCATTCGTCATCCCAAATGGCATCACTAAGAACTCATAGTGTCCGTATCTCGTCCTGAAAGCAGTCTTGGGTATGTCTTCCTTCCGCACCCTCAACTGGTGATACCCTGACCGTAGATCAATCTTAGAAAAGGTCGTGGCTCCTTGCAACTGATCAAATAGATCGTCTATTCGAGGTAAAGGATACTTGTTCTTGATAGTAACCTTATTCAGTTCTCGGTAGTCAATACACAATCGCATAGTTCCATCCTTCTTCTTCACAAACAACACTGGTGCTCCCTAGGGTGAAGTACTTGGACGAACAAAACCCAACTTCTCAAGTTCTTGAACTTGTTCCTTCAGCTCCAACAACTCTGTAGGGGCCATCCTGTAGGGAACCTTGGTTATAGGTCGAGTACCTGGCACCAATTCCACACAGAATTCTATGTCCCTTTTCGGCGGTAATCCTGAAATATCTCGGAATACTTCCTCAAACTCTTTGATTACCGGTATTGATGATACTGTTACCTCTGCACTGACAACCTCAATGTTTGCTAGGCATCTAGTGAGGAACATATCACCCGAAGGGTTACATTGGAAATCAAAGAGTCGATTCCCATTGTCCGCAAATGTGATCCTCTTCCTTGCACAATCCAACTTCGCATCATTCTTCTCGAGCCAATCCATTCCCAGAATTATATCAAATTCCTTCATCGACAGAACCACCAAACTCGGCAAAAGTTCACGGTCTCCTAACCGTAGAGGACAGTCCTTACATACATGTAATAACTTAACGGTGGTTCCTAAGGGTGAGGCAGCACTCAAAGCTTCATCTAAACGTTGCGGTACTATACCCAACTTCTGAACAATCTTAATAGATATAAAGGAATGTGTAGCACCCGTGTCAAATAAAACTTTAACATGAGAGTTAAACAAGGTTAGAGTACCTTCCACTGCTCGTTGCTCAGGAGGTTCCTCCTCATAAGCACCTTCTTCATATCCTGTCTCCTCATAGCCAGCAGCCTCGGGAATAACAGCATTCAGGCGGGCCAGTCCTTGCTGACCTTAGTTACCTTTCCTGGGGGCTCGGTAGTCCTTACTCATGTGACCTGGTATACCACAGTTATAGCACACAATGTTCGGACGATCAGCACGCCTAGGTGCTCTGCAATCTTTAGCTCGGTGACCAGGAACTCCACAATTGAAGCAGTTATTGTTTTTGGCCCCTTCTATTGCTAGAGGCTGATATTGCTGTACCGCTTGTGTCTGTTGAGGTTTCTTCCCTCCATCCCAGGTCCTTTTCTGTCCTTGAGGGTACCCTGGTTTCTGTCCCGAATAACCCTTTTGTGGAGGTCGATTTCCAAACGGCTTCGAATTTTGACAACCATCATTCTCTAACCCCGTAGCCAATCTCACCAGAGCTTCAAATGACTAGCCCAGATGCCCCATAGTCAGATGTCGAAGAGACAAGTTGAGACCCCGGTGATACTTCTTGATTTTCCTCTGGGGTGTGTCCACCATATGTGGAGCAAAGCGAGACAACCGTTCAAACCGAGTAGTGTACTCACGGACAGTCAGATTTTCTTGAGTCAATTCCATAAACTCTTTCTCTCTCTTATCCTTCTCTTCTTCAGGAATATACTTCTCGAGAAATCTTTCCTTGAACACCACCCATGGCATTCTCCTTGTAGCTTCTTCCCCTATGGTCGCCTTTTCTGCATCCCACCAATCAGCCACTGCATAAGACAGCTGAAAGATAGCCAGACGCTTCTTCTCCAGATTAGTACACTCTATGGTTTCAAAGATACGCTCCATCTGGCGTAGCCACTATTCCGCTTGCCAGGGTTCATCAGTCCACGCAAAATACTCAGGTCGCAGAGCGCGAAATTCCTTGAGAAGCTTGTCTCCAGTCTGGTGGGCTTGCCTCTCATTCTCGTTATGATTCCCATTCTGATTATTGTTCCTTGCATTCTGATCACTAACCCTCTCCAATCTTCTTACAAAAGCCTCGAACATTCCGGTTGGATCTATTACCGGGGGTGCATCTTCAATAGCGGGACGATTCCTGAGATTTCTTCCAGCCATATCTCAAGGGAAAGGTACCTATCATCAATCAACGGAATGCGGTCAAACTCTCGGGAAGAAAGAAAATTCTCAACGATAGAGAGCGACTAAATACGGAATGAAGTCGAACTATCTTATCTTAATTCTATCTTAACGGGAGATCCTATGTGTCTTGGACAATTGATCGAGCCATAACCTGGCTCTGATACCAAAAAGCCTGTCACGCCCCGACGTAGCATAATACAGGAAAGCATTTAATTTCCTTTATGGACTCGTAGGTCGTGACAAGTGAGTATGACCAATTGTCCATGCAATAAATAACTTAACAACATTTCTAAAGAAAGGTTACTAATAAAACATAAGCTCCAAAATTAAAACTTAATAAACTATTACATAAGTTCAGGTCTTAGGCACAAAACGCCCTTATTCAAAAGTCTAAAACTAGTTTATTACAAACCCAAATAAAAAGACATAGGAAAATATAAAGCAGCCTCCTGGAAAGTCTCCTGCTTCTAACTAGCATAGTCGAAATACCCTGGCTGCTCCTGATCCTGAAAATCTGGACATACAGTCCAGGACGCATCAACGCCGTCAGCTTATGCAAGCTGGTGATCCAAATAAACAAGTGCTCGCAATGTATATATAAGCATATGAAAAACTGTACAATATGAACTGATAGAACAATAGATTCAAGGTTCCAACTTCAACAAAAGTCACGTGGGAATATAATAAGCAATAAATACGTAATCGCACATGAATCATGTAACATCTTATCTTACCAATTCTTTTCTTTCGACAAAACCGACTCAACCAAACCATTACCTCAGATACCAGGAATAATATCCGATCGGTATCCAAAACAGCACACCAATACCATTGCTTCAGATACCAGGAATAATATCCGATCGATATCTAAGCCGCACTCAATATCATCATTTCGGATACCAGGAATAATATCCGATCGATATCCGAAACAAGCGCCTTAGATACCAGGAATAATATCCGATCGATATCTAAGCCGTAACTCAAAACTGTCGCCTCCAATACCAGGAATAATATCCGATCGATATTGAGGTCGCACACCAGACCGCCACTCTTTACTCTTTTCACGCTTTCTCACACACATGCATGTTGACACAACCTCGACCCTAATATGTATGTCAATGTTTCACAAATAACACCATTAATTAATCACAGAGCCGGATAATCGTACGAGCATAAATTTTGACCTTAGTTGTTCTTGTTCGTACAATTCTTAAAATGTAGACCTTTAAAACAATATATTTGCCAAACAGTTCCTTGAAATTTCCCAAAACATTTTCCAAATAGTCCCTTACCATTATACAAACTGCCACCTCGCGCGAGCGGACCGAGCGAGCAAGGGAGAGGGGGTATCGCGCGAGCGGGTCGCGCGAGCGAAGAGGGAGGACGGGTCGCGCGAGCGAAGGGGGGGATGGTTCGCGCGAGCGAGCCTCGCGCGAGCGGGTCGCGCGCGCGAGTTGTTGCAGAATGTCATCTTCTTCGTTTTTCCTCTTTTTCTGGTTTTTAAACTGAATTTTACCCATTTTAGATTCTGTTTCAAACATGTCGTGCAATATATGGATCTCTTCGGTTTTCCATGTAGATTACGAATATGTAATCAATTTAAACAATTACGGATTATATCTCTAGATATTCGCGATTAAAGTGAGGGTGTCGAAACTTTAAATCAACCGTTCGTCGCGATACGGATGAATTATTGTGTAGGATTCGAACCACAGCTTATTGGGACTAAGATCTTTCACTCCCAATTTACAGAATTGATTTTGGTTAACTTTTACGAAACTCCATTTTTAAGTTCCCATGGTGTATCTACATATACACATATATATACTGAAATTTACATATATAGACATGGCGAGTGAGTTTATAATACTCACAGAGGTGATAAAGGACTACAATTTGAGACCGAGAATTTTCGCCGAGAATTCCGTCGTTGAGAATTTCCTCCTCCGTTCTTGATTTGATCTTGAGGTGTAAATAAATGTATAACTATGTATGTGTGTGTATATTATATAATCTGTATATGAGTGTGTGTATGTTGATCTTGAGAGAGGGAGAGAAAGTGAGAGATGATTGAGAGAATTGAGAGAGAATGAGAGAGATTAGAGAAACTGATACACCCATATATATAAACTGCCCAAAATTGGGCTCCAAGAAAGAGGTGGAAAACGCACGGTGTGGTTGAGCTTACGTGCTCCCACACCCAAGCCGCGGTATAGACGCAGATTGAAATTAAAACTGGTATTAACTAGTTGAAATAAAAATACAGGAATCATATCAGTGTAGGAATTAAATTCTCGATTTATACAAAAATATAGATATCGATTTTGAAACCACAGAAAATATTTTTCTGTATTTATGGAAATTACGGTTTGACCCCAGATATATATATCAAAAAGAAATTAAAACAAAAACTCATGGAAATGCAATGCAGTATTTATTTATTAATGAAACAGAAATACAGGGTGTTACAGCCGTCTATATGTAGGCCTCTCCACTCTTCTCATGAACGGGCCATACTCGTTGTGTATGGCCGCCACCGAGTCCTCCCTATTGATAGGTTGTCGGGGTGGTGGCTGGGCTATCACCACGTGGGGTGGTAGTTGCTGTTGGTGGTTATTGTTCCGATGAGACCAAAAACCATCATTGTTCCTTTGCCCCCAGCAGCGTGGCCTGGGGGTGTTTGTCGGCTGATTTCTTTATTACGGCCATCTAATTGAAAGGTCACTGGTGGCACCAATCTAGTAGGATCGGTGACAACTGACCCACCAACGTCCTCGAATTGAGACTCGGGCTGCTTGTCGGAACCATTGGAATCCCTAAGATTTGGGATCACGTATCGTAGCTCCTTTTTTGTCTCGGATGCGCCTGAGCCCGATCCCAATCCTGATCCCGATCCTGATCCTGAGGCCGATCCTGAGACTTGCTAATTATCGCCCTTAGCCTCAAGAGCAGTTACGAGCCGGCCTATCCTATCAGTTAGGCCATCCAACTTCGAGTGTGTTGTCTTAGCAGATGAGACTAGGTCGATCTGCCCCCGATGTATTTCGGCCGTTTGGCCCATTAAGTCTTTAAGATTACCCATCGAGCCTATCAAGGCGTTATATTCTTGCCTCATAGGTTCAACGTTCATCCTCAGGACTTTTAAAATTGCCTTTAGAGTCACACTGATGTCCACAGGGGAGCGCCCTGTGCTCTCTTTAGCAGATGGGTCAATGGTAGGAACTTCCTGTCCGTTCTTCCTGTTCGTCTTCTTTGGAGGCATGTTCCAGCACTATGGGTCCCACCGGGCGTGCCAAATTATTTGCTTGTAGTTTTGCGGGTGTGCCAGAGCCAAACGGGCTCGGTGTGTTCAAACTAATTTCCTATATGCTTGAGTTAGTGATACTCAAGCCTTTACGATCTGACTTCTAAATAGAGTGATTGTATGTGATGAGTAGGAAAGTACCCTCACCAAAAATCCCTTGGCAGTACTGAAGTGCACAAGCCAAATAGTGTAGAGTTTACCAGGTAAACAATCACAAACGATTGATAAAATACAGATTTTATTAAGTGTTTGGAAAATATAACATATCACCAAAGAACAGAATCAGAACAGGCTCTGATTGTTCGTGAGAATGAAAATAGTCAGAAAATAAAATAACACAGAGGGTAGACCTACTAATGCTATGGATGCAGAATGACAAGAACACAAAGGTTTAAATGCTTTGAATGTTGTATTGAGTGCTGTATGAGTGCTGTTTTCGAGAATGACTCAGAGTCCTTTACACGGCTAGCCTGCTTCTCTATTTATAGTGGCCTCTGGCAATTCTGATAAGGCAAGGACTCCTTAGCTTGCTCCCCAAATAGCTGATTGATTGTAAAATCCTTCTTATTCTCAAACTCTTGCCTTATCCGGAGTCTTGATTAACTCAATCCCAATATTTTAGGGATTAGCCTTCTATATCCAGCCGGATGTGATTTGATTGCATTCCCAAACGGACTCGGATTCCCCAAATCTAGGATGGCGTCTCAAACGACAGCTAAGAGTAGAACCACCTTCTTGATATACCCATCGACCTTACAACCGTTATTCTTAGCTTCATCGGGCTCGTGCACGCTCCGCTCGTCATGCTTTTGGACTTTTATGCCCGATGATACTATCTTGAATGCTCGTGGCCGATCGGGCTCACTCCACTGGCCTTTACCACTTATCTCAAGTACGGTGTCTGATTGGCAAGTTTGTTCACCTAATTATCCATCGGGCTTCGGCTTTGATACCGGCTCAGAGCTCGAATGCCCGATTGCTATTGTAAGTACTTATCATTCCACTCGGGCTTAAAACCTCATTGTTCACTTACTTTAATGACAAAGCCCGATAGGACAGAACATGAACCACAGAAAGCATCGGGTTCCATCAAACTGTGTAGCAACTTCCATCTCTCTAAGTCATACGACATTCCCTGATGGGCTATAACAACTTATGGGCCCACCACTCCTGGACTTGTCGAGGACCGCGTATCCTCAGGCCCATTTCAGTCGGGCTCAAAAACCTTTGGCGATTTTTGGGTGCAAACACCGAGTTAAAGTAATAACAGCATCTGGGGTCATAACATGTTAACCATCTTCTGTTTCTACTTTGACTTTATCAAAAATTTCACTTTATTCGTTGACTAGTCAGGACATTGTCCCACCAGCCTTTGAGGCTTCCTGAAAAACCATTAGTTAAAATTATTACAGTATCTTTTCCAGTGTTTGTAGACACCCCGATTTTGACCAAACGTCGAATTAAGGGGAGTATTACCTCCAGATCCAATGATGACAACGCCTGAACTAATATGGGGTTTCCAAAAATAATTCAAGCTCTTCAAAAGGCTCTGCGATTTAAACAAAAGAAGGGAAGAAAGAAAAAAGAAAAAATAGGGGATAAGAGAAAATGACACAGGGCAGAACCTGTGGCAGTTACGAGTTGCAAGTGCGGCATTCACATATTGTCGGACCAGCAGTCAGTGAATACCGCAATGACAGTCACTGAATGCCATTAAAATGCACCAAATGCCGCAAAAATGGGAAATCCGAAAAAGACGGCAGCTCCTGGAGTTGCTCGCGGCATTTAGTGAATGTCGGTGCGGCAATCAGTGAATGCCGCTGTGACATTCATTGAGTGCCGCGGCGGCTGTCACTGACTGCCGCTTCCATCTCCAGTAAGTGTCGTGTTTTCAGGCAGATAGCTATAATACATCACACTTTGTACCCATCAAAAGGACATACGAAATCAGTGTTTTTGCCCCTGAAATGACTAAAATACCCTTTTAAATTTGCCTATATAAAGAGGGTGAATATCCCATTGTAAAAGAGGATTAATGCTTGAATCTCCCAACCTTAATTTGAATCTTCTTATCTTCAACCTCTCAAAATTTTCAAATACACCTAAGAACCACCTTCATAAGAGTGAAAGGAGTAAGTTGTGTGTGAACTAAGAGTTGAAGAGCTTGTTTTACTTGTGGAAATCCTTCAAAATCACCAAGTTGAGGATATTTGGAGGTAGACTTTAGACTAATTAGCTTTTAAATATGTATTAACTTAAATAATGCTTTGAGTTTTTTTTTTAGTCATTTCTTTTAATCACATTCACCTCTTGAGATTTATGAGACCTTCAATTTCTCATTTGATTTTCTTGATATGAAGCCCTTTAATCCTCTTGTAAGTTCATGGTTTACAAAGGGATTAAAGTGGATGTTTAATATGTGTAGTTGATAGGTCTAAGTCTATCATCATGATTTGGGTTTATTACCTTTAGATTTCCTGAAGTTTCTCCATACTTCATTGAAACCTACAAGCATAAGAATCATTAGCCTCCCATGACCATCAAATGGTAGGAGAATTAGTTCAACTAAAGCCAAGTTTAATGGCTTAGTAGTTAAAATTAGCAAGTGAAAGATAAACTAGAAAAGATGCAGTGAGTTCATCAACCACTTTTCGTCAAAGATTTTTAGTTAAACATCGAACCGTTGGAACTGAATGAAATCACCAGGAAAGTGTCTATAACTCAAAGTTTTATCACTGTAATTTTTTTTTAAAGAGATTTCATGTTTAAAGTGGTTTGGTCATGAGTTTTTCCGAACAACAATTTGTCCAGAATTTCAGAACAGTAACACCTTTTTGAAATAAATAAATCAAAATCTTAATTAGGTTTCCTTGGCCCCAAATAATTTTTTCTATGAAGTTTAATGTGTTAATAAGACCCCCTAAAAATATTAGAGTCTTTTAAATTTTTTTACTATTTTTAGAAAATCATACAAAATTTTTGGACAAAGAGTTGGAAATTCCTGAGAGATGTCTAGTGTTTGTTTGATTCCCAGAGATCTAACCGTTGGAACTTTGATTTTCTTTTTGGGTTGAAAACTAGACTCGCAAAGGCATCTTGTGCCAAAAATCATCAAGATCAAACCATTGGAAGTATGCTTTTTCAAATTCTTAAATCTTGGGTCTGCTCTCTGGAATTTCTAGAAGTTTGTGACAGATTTGGTAAATTTTGTAAATAGTGGCTTAAATGGTGTTTTCATGAGCTAAGGCTTAAACCATACTTCAATAATGATTAGTTAAGCTTGAATTCAAAGTTTAAGTGACCCAAATTAATAAATACTTCATAATTTACTCTTGTTCATGTACATATTCATCCATGTGGCTTGATGATTATTATTAGAATTTGTTTACTTTAAGATTTAATTACATTTGATAGATTTAAGCTAGAAGCCTAGGATTATCATCTAACTTTACATTTTGCATATCATGTGGACTACCCCTTGTTTTGTAGCGCCGATGAGGTATGATCTATTCACTCTTCCTTAATTTAATTATTCCTTAATTTTATTGATTTTTCGACCTCATATGCGACACCATAGAATTAAAGATTTGCCTTATGTGTATATATGTGATTTGAGACCCTTTTATTAGGAATTCCCTTTTGTATACATTGCACGTGTCAAAATCGCAGCTAGATCCCGAGTAAGTTTCCTAGCTCCTATTTGCATATCATATGGCTTGCTAGTTGAACTACTAGGTTTTGCATGATATTTTGTCATTAGCAATTTTACAGCGTTTCAACATGCTTGTGTGATGTATATTTATATCTACGTATTAGTTGAGGGCATGCTTAGATTAATAGTTTGATTAAAAGGATGTTGAGTAGAGGCCTATCGCGAGATAGGATGAGAGAGGGTGATTTAGTCCATCGGACTCCTTCTTCTCTCATTCCATAATCCCCGGACCTAGTTAATCTTTGGTTTCGCAAAAGGTCAGTTTGCTTTTAAGATGGTTTCTTAATTTTCCTTTTAAAAATTAAGTGGCGACTCGTATTTGAATTTGAATTTAAAAGTTGTTTTGAAGTTTAAAGAAAAAACTGTGGGTAAGGAAAAATTACGATATCCACAGTGTTACTGCAAAGTTTACTCATAGATGACCACACGAGCATCTTGTGAATTACTTCAAAATTTTGATACTCACTAAGGCTGTCTAAATTCCATTCACACAGCTCCTTACCACTATAAGAGGTTTGGAGTCTCCATAAACTTTCTTCAAAAAGGAGATCTTGTGGAGTGGGTCTAGAATAATAATATGGAAGAGTTTCATAAGACATTTTATTTATCTGAGGTGGAGATTTAGAATTTTCTCTAAAATTACTTTCAGTGATCTAAAAGTTTCTCCAAAGATTATCCTCTTTATCAATGTCTGTTTCTTCTTCTTTCTCACCCCCTGAATCATGTGATTCAACTAAATGATTATTTTTTGAAAGGACATTTAAAGAAACATTTTTAATCTTTTTTGTCAAGAGTTCAATAAATTCCTCTTCCTCCTTTTTACTCTGAGTTCAAAATTTATCAGCTTGATAAGGAGGTTTAAATGTAGTAGCTTCAAAAGAAGAAGAACTAGCTTCTGGTTTAATCACCATTGGCTGTTTACGTTCTTTTTCTTGTTCCAGAATTTTATTCTATATTCTGCTTAATTGGCTTTATATTGAAGTAAATAGAAAGATTTGTCCAATTATTTTGTTTGCAAATATGAGCATTTGAAAGCATAATTTTAGAAAAACTAGGCTTACCTATGTAGGCAACAGACTCTAGTTCTCTTTCATTAGATTTGACCTCAAGATGCATGGGAGGAGGATGATGGCTTTCAAACATGCCTTTATCCCCATGTAATCTCCATCTGGTAGAACTGATGGTGTTCAATACCTTTTGGGTAGGAAACCATTTGTTAAACTAGTCAACAAACCAAATTATAGTTTGTTTTTTATTTAGATCTTGGTAATAATTTTTTTATAAGATCTAAATCATATTTATCGAAAATTTTAAACTACTCTTGTCGGAACTCTTTGTTTTTCTCCAACAGAAAATCGTTATTGATAATAGTTATTATAACAGATCATGGACTAAAATTCATTAAACATACATAGAATTATTATCATATTGAGTATAAGAGGGACTAAAAAGGATCCCTTTGTTCTTTGTCCTCTTGTTCTTCAGGGCCATATATTCCTTGAGGAATTTGTTGTTCTGATTTAGTAAATCCTTTTAAAACATTTTCTTTCTCCATGGTACGGAGATGTTCCAGCTTCATGTTTGGTCTGGGTTGATCAGACATAGAATGTCTAGAAGAAGAAGGGTAAGACACTATATAAGGTCTTTTGGAAGGGGCAGTATAAAAACTCCTTGAAGAATTACTCTTATTTAAAAAATGTTTACTAAACTAAGTAGGAGTAAAAGAAACTTCAATATCACCATCTTTAGTTTGAGTGATTTGATCTAATTGTGATGGAAGGACTGGTGCAGGTGGCACGACATTAGGTAAAGTCCAATCCGTTGGGAAATTTATTTCATCTCATTTAATTAATCTAGGAGTTGCAATATATGTAGTGAGACAATTACTATCAATTGCTACTGTTTTTCTTGGTTCACTTCTTAATACTGCATTAGAACACAAAGTATTCATAACTTTGTAATAAATCTTGTATGTAGTATTAATAGTACTAGTGTCAAGTAAATAATTATAACATTGTGTTTGAATCTTTAAAGTGGTAGCTTCAAATAAATTTTTATCATGTAAAGAAAGTGAGGTTATGATAAACATCAAAATAACACAGGACCATGACACAGACTAGTTTGTATAATACACATAAGAGATGGCACAAAATCAGCATATCTAGCATCTCTTAAGTATGCAAAAATGGTGGTATTTAAACATATCAGAGTAAGAGGTCTGAATGCTACTTGAATACATCCTATGTGAATGTATTTATATTTATCTAAACGTTTTTTCGATATCTCTAAGACATAGAAGTCTAAGAGTTTATTTATTATTTTCAAGAATAATATCTTGTTCAACAGTTTTAACATGATCTTGAGATATAAAAGAGAAAGTACCTCTTTTATAAATTTGTTTAGAAGAGATGGACGGTATTGTCCATTGATTAAGTTGTTCTATTTGGTCAAACGCAACAAGTTCTGTATTAGTAATATTAGAACTAGATCCTGAAGTGGATCCAGATCCTATCTTGGATGTTCTTTTGAACAGACCAAGTTGAGGCTACCTTGATATATACTATTTCACATATTATGAATATTATCATATATTTCTATAAGAATTCTTATAGAGTTTGTTCCAGACAACACTTGCTATAGCCAAACAACCACTCTTTAGCAAACATGCCCAAGCGTTTGTGATTAACGGAATCTTATGACCCCCAAAGAATTATCGTAGTAATATAATTCAAATTATCATAATAATTCATCTGTATATACCATGGTGGCCTCAAAGATTTAGCCACACATGGCTCTGATACCAAAATAGAAATGATCAAAATATAATACAGAAATTCATTACTTATTTATGGCCTCTCAGGTCTCCCAAGGTAATAATCAGGCTTCTTCTAGCCAGACCAAGTACAAGGATCAGTCCACACTGACACAGCCAAACACCTTTGGTTGTCTTGCCGGAGAAGCCCAAAATCCATATGAAGGTCAAGAAGAAATGGATACAATTTTCATTTTCAGTCATGTTTCAATCATGGAAAACCTCTTTTAATGTCATCATTGCCACAACATCTCAATCTAACAAGCACCACTGACAAACTGGAATAAGCACTGACGTTATATTTTGGCTGACAGAAGGGATGAAGTCACTTTAAAGTTTAACTTACATCTTCTTTTAAGTTGTCTATTTTTCGCTAAAGTAGAAAGTTCAACTTAGACTTCTTGAATTTTTAGATAAAGTTGTCTAATTTTCCCATGAAGTCGAGGACTCGAAGTTGTCTTTTAAAAAAAAAAATTTGACAGAATTTGTAAGTTGATGAATATGAATTTGGTCAAAAAAAAAAAAAAAAAAAATTCACAAATTTGATGGATGCGATAATTTTTTTTTTTAATTATATTTTTTTAAAAAACGACTTCTGGAAAAGTTTAGGTTTGGCGTGAAAGTAACGCCTCCAAACAATTACGTGAAATTCACTGTAGAAATTGGCAGAAGGGGACCCAAGCTTTCTATACATACCGGTGCCCCGTGCAAAGCAGTGCACAAAAATCTGATTCAGCCATATGAAAATGGAACAGAAAGAGAACCCAAAATGTGAAAACTCACTCCAACAATCACAGACAGGAGGAGCTAAGCCGCCTAAGCTTATTAAGCCTAAGAAGGGAATCGATCTAATAGGAGAAGATCTTCTTCAGATCATACTCTCTAAACTCCCAGCCTTATCCTTCGCATCCGCAGCGCTCGTTAGCCGCTCATGGAACATCGTCTGCAATCGCCTTCTCTCTCGCCCAAAGCTCTCCTCTGCCCTCTCTCTCAATCCCTCTCTACAGGTAACCAAACCCCTATTGCTCCTTTGACTCCTTTCCTTTTTAGCTGTTTTGTTTGGTTCCTCAGAGAAAGAAAAAATGTACCCACAGAGGAAAATTTGAATTTTTCGCATTTATATTGCATTTGGGTTTTTTTGTGTAGCTTGCTTGCGGTGAAAATTTAGAAAAAATGATTTCAACCCAAAGAGAAGATATTGCATTTGGGTTTTCCAATTTGGGTTTTTTTGTAGCTTGTGGTGAAAATTTTGGAAAAAATTTCAACCCAAAGAGAAAAGCTTGAATTTTTCGCATTTGTATTTTTTGTAATGAATTTGGGTTGCTAAATTTTTTTTATTTTTTTTTTGGTAGCATGTGGTGAAAATGTCGGACAAATTTGCAAACCCAATGAGAAAATCCTGAATTTTTCTCATTTATATTGCATTTGGATTTTCCAATTTTTTTTTTTTTTTTTTTTTTTTTTTGGGTATGGAATTTGGGTTGTTTCAAATTTGGGTTTTTTTGTAGCATGTGGTGAAAGTAGTAGGAAAAGAATTTTCAACCCGAAGAGAAGAGCTTGAATTTTTCGTATTTATATTGAATTTGGGTTTTCCGAATTTGTGTTTGTTGTTGTTAATTTCAGATTGCAGTGAAAATGTAGTGAATCAGTTCATGTGTTGTTTTTTTTTTTTTTTTTTTGGGGGTTAATTGTAGATTGCAGTGAAAGAGGTTCTTGATAAGGTTCTATCTGAGCCCATCCGTCCGCATTTTGCAATCGCCTACGTTAGCCCCAAATATTCCTTACAAGCGACTCACAAACTTGTACGTAATCCATCTCCTTATATAATGTGCTCACCGAAATAAATGTGTGTATGTGTTTGAAGTTTTTGATTTAAAAGCCAGTTATACTGCAGATTACAGGAGTATTGGGCGCCAGAACTCCAGTTATTACTTCTGAGTCATTTGGAATCATTGGAAGAGATGTGATTGCTAACAAATTCAAGGAGGTTTAATATATCTTTCTTTAATCAAAATGTTGCTGGGGTATATAATTTGGGAGAGCTTATATATATATATATTGCTATTCTCAAAATTTTATTTTCCAGGTTCAGTGGGATATAACTGATGATGAGGATTCTGATTCTCAAGTAGATAACTCATCCACACTTGTAACTACGGGGATCGTTTTGACTGTTGGCTTTGTACCCGGATTGAAGGTTGATGCAGTTCCACTATTGCGTCCAGTCAAGGTAAAAATGCTGCACTTCGACTCTATAGATGGATTAGACCAAAAAATAAAAAAATACACACACTTGAGATTAAGTGAGTGAGTGAAATTGACTTGAGATTACTCACTTTCATTAGGAACATCATGTGGCCATGGTGGACGAATTTGTGATGGAAATCAGGTTACTCTCAGAAAAAATTTCAGGTTTCGGATCACCTGCTGGGATTATCATGTTTGGAGTAAGCTAATTTTATATACTGTCTCAAAGTTGTTTCCGTTCAAAAGAATGCCTAACCTTTTATTTCTTTAGAAATTTAGTGGAAAGTCCCTCATTTTAGATTAATTAAGTTTAAAGGACAACCCGCTTTTTATTTTGGTCAAAACTCCATGGCTAGTGAAACTTGATCGGATCAAGTCCCTATATTTTAAAAGTTATGTGAAACTCACATAACTTCTTTAGTTTTTTAATGTGAAATTTCACCTAATTAGTTCAATTTTTTACAAAGTTGTGTGAAATTTACATAATTTTAATAACGTATGGACTTTTCACTAAGATAAAAAAGGGGTTGGATATCAACAATCATTAAAAAAAAAAAGTCATCAACAAAATTTAAAAAACAACAAATTTTGAATTATTATTTTGTGTTTTAGTCTATTTTATATTTTCAACAATATGAACTTGCACCAAAACGTTGTGATGATTGCTCCCAACGTTTGGAAGACTTGCTCCCGACGTTGTGAAGAGTTGCTCCCAAACGTTTCGCAGAGAGCCCAACGTTTGAAAGGGTTGCTCCACAAGGTCATGTAAAATTTGATGACTTTTTTATTTTACAAAAAAAGTTGATATTTTTTTAATTTAGAAAAAGCAATAGACTGACTTTTAAATTCTATGCAAAAAATCAACTGAAATTTAATTATCCCTTTTGTCTTTTAGAATCGTCTCTTTGTAGCATTCTAACCTTTGATGTGAATTATGTGCTAGGGTCATGGAACTGACATGACACCTGTACTTGATAAGATGGGTAAGTATTCTTTTATATACACGTACGGACATCCACACCCACTCGCATACCCACCTGCATTGCAAATACATGGACATTTTAAAATTCCATGTGTTGTAGCTTATTTTATTTACACACACCCAGAGAGAGAGTCTTTGTATCTATCTTCTAAACAATAATTGGATGGATGCAATGTTTATATACTCCATGAATTGTAGGTCAAATAAAGGGCATACCATCTACAACGTGGATTTTTAAATCGCGGTATTTGGTTACGTAACATTCAAGGTGGTAATAGAAGTATCGGTCAAGATGTAAAGAGGATCGGACATTGATGACATATACTTTTACAACACTAGAGAACCCTTTAAAAGTCAATAACATGTGTATTTTACCCCTACTTCTCTCACCTCAATGCTTTTATTGTTTTTTTAGTCAATCAATAGACGTTGAAAGATATTTTACTTGATCAACTCTATTTGTTATGTGGGCTTTTAAGTCATATCAAGAAGAAATTACTGACTATTTAAAAATTAATAATTTGAACTAATACAATAAATGATAAATGATTGCGAGAAATGGTTGAACAAGTCTGATTGATGCATATGCCATCATCACAAGGGAATCTATGTTATGTGACCATTCTTGAAAAAAGGACCGGCAAGAAGCCTTTTTCACTAAGCTAAGGGACCTTCAAGAGAATAAGAAAGAAAACCATTTTCTAGAGACAAACTACTCTCTTCTTCTCATAATTGCTTGCGAACTAATTAATAGTTGGTACTTAGTTTACACCTAAAACATAACAATTTAACATCTAAAGACTGTATAACAAATAACCTTCAAAAGTAATCTACATTATTGATACTGTTGAAATTGTCCGACATCATAGACTTATAACCTGGCTACTCAATATGTTAAATTGGAGCATCCAACCCAAAACCAATTGGCAATGAGTGGAGTAGCCCCTTGAATTTGTATATTGAGTAGCAAGATTTTATGTCCCTGATGAGGGACAATCTCAAGATGCCCCCGCACGTGTTGCATGACTGAGAGCCAAACACGTGGATTACTGAGATAGGGTGACGTGGAGCACACGTGGACAAATTGGGCCAACAACAACCTGCTCTGATTCCATGTTAAATTGGAGCATCCAACCCAAAACCAATTGGCAATGAGTGGAGTAGCCCTTTGAATTTATATGTTGAGTAGCAAGGTTTTAAGTCCTCGATGTGGGACAATCTCAACAAACGATTATACTATCGATGTGTAATCTACATTATTTATACGATTATACTCATGGAATTGACTCACACCTTATATGATTCAAAAGAATTGTGGAAAAGGGATAAATTTTATTATACACATCCCATAGCCATAATATATATACACAGGGTTTAGAAGTAAGGAAAAGAAATAATTCCTAATAAATGAGAAATAATCAACTGGTCAACATTACCTAAAATAGACTAAATAGAAAACAGTAAGAATATATATTCCCTAATTCCAACACTCCCCCTCAAGCTGGGGCGAATATATCTACGAGCCCTAGCTTGCGAAGAGATGACTGTAGAGGGCCAGGACCAATAGACTTAGTGAACATATCAGCGGTTTGTTCACGTAAGGCAACAAAACTTGGTGAGATAAGTCCTGACTGAACTTTCACGAATGGAATGAATATCGACTTCAATGTGCTTCGTTCTCTCATAAAGGACAGAATCAGATGATAACATGGTAACCGATTGATTATCTCAAAATAGAGTAGATGAGCCCCTCATTGGGAACCCAAACTCATCAAGAAGAGACGAAACCAAAGCAACACACATGTCCCTTGAGCCATGGCATGATACTTAGCTTCAGCGGAAGAACGAGAGACAACTGCCTTTTTCTTGCTTTTCCAAGATATTAGGTGATTACCACGAAAAGTGCACAAACCAGAGGTAGAACGTCTATCACTTTCCGAGGCCGCATAATCAGCATCAGTAAAACAGGAAAGACCTGGCTATATTCATGTTTTAAAGAACAAACTAAGACCAGGACAGGTCTTAAGATACCGAAGAATATGGTACACAACATCCAAATGAGAAGTCCGAGGTAAGTGCATAAACTAACTCACAACACTCACAGCAAATGTCAGATCTAGTCTTGTATTCATCAAATAGATGAGACGACCCACGAGATGCTGATATACTGAGGGATCAGGTAAAAACTCCCCCAACTCAGTGGATAACTTTAGGTTTGGATCCATAGGAGAAGAGGTCGATCTACACCCAAGCATACCAGTATCCTGAAGAAGATCCAGACCATACTTTTGCTAGGATAAGGAGATACCTTGGCGTGAGCGAGCTACTTCAATACCGAGAAAATAACGAAGACGACCCAAATCCTTAATATCAAACGACATACCAAGATTACGCTTCACTCGAGCGATGCTAAGTGCATCATCACCGGTAATAATAATATCATCAACGTATACTGAGATAATAGTAGACCTCCCATGAGACTGACGACGGATAAAACACGTGTGATCGGAGTGACACCGAATAAACCCCATACTAAGAATCACATCACTAAAGCAGCTAAACCATGCACGAGGAGATTGCTTCAGGCCATAAAGAGACTTGCGGAGGCAACAAACTTTCCCAAAATACTCCCCCTGAGCCCGAAAATCCGGTGGAGGATCCATATTTATAGTCTCAGATAAATCACCACTAAGGAAAGCATTTTTAACATCAAGTTGATGAAGTGGCCAAGAATAAGAAGCAGCTAACGAAACCAGAAGACGAACTGTGGTTAACTTAGCCACATGAGCAAAAGTGGCACCAAAATTCTTACTAGGAACCTGAGTAAAACCCTTAGCAACCAATTAAGCCTTATAGCGATCAGTAGTCTCATCCGCCAAATATTTCAGGGTAAAAACCCATTTGCAGCCAACCGTGCGCTCACCTGCTGTAAGAGCAGCAAGCTCCCACGTTTGATTTCCCTGAAGAGTATCCATTTCGCGTTCATAGTAGCCACCCACTTAGGATTCTGGAGGGCCTCATGAACAGAACGAGGAATGGAGACCGAATCAACTTGACTAATAAATGACTGACAAGAAGCAGACAAACCCTGATAAGAGATATACTTGGAAATTGAATGGTTAGTACTGTCAGAAAGTAGAAAGCGAGCAAGAGGGCGACAGACACGAGTGGGGTAACGGGGAGAAACAATTTCAGGAGCAATATCCGAAGGTAAAGAAGGAGATGAGATACCTGAATCGGGAGAAGAATCTGGCAGGGGAGCAGACGAGTGTGGACGGCGAGAGTAAACCTGTGATGGATTACTGGAGATAAGTGGAGGCAGATGTAGCTCTGAAGGCAGAGATTCACTGGCGGACTCAAGGATGGGAACGGGACGTGCTAGAGCAGCATTATCGACCTCAACAGGCTCCACGGATACTTGCCTTAGTGAGGAAGAATCTGAAAAGAAAGGAACGCTTTCCAGAAAGGTAACATCCAAAGAGTGATAAAGTGACGAGTGGCGGGATCATAACACCGATACCTTTTAGACATGGATGAATACCCCAAAAAGACACAACAAACCGCCTTATTATCAAGTTTGGTATGGGTAGGACTCCTTTTTTGGACAAAATAAGTACAACCAAAGACCCGTGGCAAAATAAGAAAGAGAGTACTATTAGGCTTAAGCACATGAAGAGGTGCCTTGCCCTGTAGTACTCGACTGGGAGTACGATTAATAAGGTAAGTGGCAGTGAGAACAACCATGTGCCAAAAATATTTAGGAACGCCCATACCACATAAGAGATATGTAACCACAGACGTGATAGGACGGTTTTTACGTTCCGCCACGCCATTCTGTTCTGGAGTGTAAGGACTTGTAAGTTGTTGGAGAATCCTATCTTTGTTAAGGGCAGTTCTAAACTCATCTGTTATATACTCCCTACCATTATCAGACTGAATATTACACACAACAATATGTTATTAGGGTTTGATCATTTCAGAAAATTTCTAAAATGAGTGAAGACATCAGATTTTTTCTTCATTAGATAAACCCAAGTGCAACGAGTCTAATCATCCATAACTGTGACATAATAACGGTGTTGAGAGAGGGCCATGACAGGTGAAGGCCCTCCACATATCAGAATGGATAAGATCAAAGGTGCTAGGTGCTCGGTGCATGCGAGGAATATAGGTAGTGCGAGTATGTTTTGACAGTTCACACATCACACATTTAAAATTAAAATCCTTGCAAGTTTTAGTTAAAGAAGGAAATAACCAACATAAATACTGAAAATTTGCATGTCCTAAATGAGCATGCCACAACTCTAATATTTGAAGAGAAAAGACATAATTATTTAAGGCTGGCAAAACATTATTTGAGACTGGCAAAACAGAAGCTTGAAGAGTGGAGGATGACACTTTGGAAGATGGAGGATCATCAAAGTAGCAGAGACCGTCTCGCTCATACCCCCTGCCAAAAATTTTCTTTGAAGTCAGATCCTGCAAATAACTGTTGGGTAGGAAAACAACGACACAATTATGACTGTTAGCAAGACGACTAACAGGAAGAAGATTATAGGCAAAGTTTGGGATATAATAAACAGAGGAAAGAGTGATGTCTGGGGACAAGCGTGCATCACTCTGACTACGGATGGGAATGGACGACCCATCGGCAATACGGACAGACTGATCAATGGAAGTAAAAGGAGACGTAAAAATAGATTGCTCACCAGTCATGTGGTTATTGGCACCAGAATCTAGAATTCAAGTGGGGTGGTCTGACTTACCATGAAAAGCAGTAGGAATACCTGCAGCAATAGCGGTCGTGGGGCTGGAAGATGAGGGAGAAGCACCATCTGTTCTTGTATCAGTCATGAAACTAGTAAGGACAAACAATCGGGGAGAAACCCGAAAAAACACGGCCTCGGAAGATAGTAATACGATCAACAGGAACAGCCGGAAACTTGGCTAAGAGAGATGAGGGCAACTGTGCACCCGGATGAACAACTATACAACTTACTCATTTAGTGGCAACGACAGGCACGACCGGAAACTCGGCGGAAAACAGGAGCAACCGGAAACTCAGTCACGGGCCGGAAACTCGGTGAAAAGACAGGGGCAACCGGAAACTCGGTCACCCAGACTGAAGTTGGAGAACATGATACGGGCTCTTAGCACATCACGAACATGCCCTTACAAAGGCACAGGAGCAGCCGAGAGGCTGCAATACCAAGTCGAGGACTTGGGAGGCTGCACCGCACAGGGGGAAGCCCTAGGGGCTGCGACGCAGTTGCTAAGGGTGGTGCGTTGCCCAGGGGTGGGTGAGGGGCTGCGGCGAGGCTTTGGTGATGGGTAAGGGGCTGCGGCAAGGCTGTGGTGGTGGTGGTGGGAAGGTTGCGACGTAGCAAGGGGGGTGGTGGGTTGTGTGTGGCTCTGATACCAAAAAAGAATTGTGGAAAAGGGATAAATTTTATTATACACATCCCACAATATGTATACACAAGGTTTAGAAGTAAAAAGGAAAAGAAATAACTCCTAATAAATGAGAAATAATCAGCTGGTCAACATGACCTAAAATAGACTATATAGAAAACAGTAAGATTATATATTCCCTAAATATTTCCTAATTCCAACAGATTCTATATATGATAATTATCGTAGGAGATGAAAAGTTAAAAGGTAATTGGTTATCCATCAAAATAATGTTCTTAAATCTAAATTTAACATCCAATAATGAATCAGACCTCTAATTAAGTTAGTCTCATCTCAAAAGAAAGTTTTGGAAGCAGAAAATAGAGTTTAAGTGAAAGAAGCGAAAGAAATGAAGTCCAATAGATCCTAACCCTCCACTATTTTCACAAAATGATTGTAACAGTTCGTTACCATTACGGAATGGCAGTCTATTATTGCTACGACATGACTATTATATCTGAGAATTGTTCCAAAATCCATTGTGTATCAGCTGTTTTTTTTGTTAAACCATGATCTAGATATTATTTATAGGCTGAACTACACTTTAGTACCCTCTAGTTTGGCAAAAGTTTCACTTTGGGCCCTTGACTTTCAATTTGAACACTTAAGGCCCCGTAGTTTCAAATTAGTTGAAATGTGGTACTTTTGACTAACTGTCAAAAAAAGTTTAACGGAAAATATACATACTTTTATGTTTTCTTTTAAAAAACACCCACCCACCTTCCAAAACTCTCGTATTTTCCCCAAACCCATATCCAAATCTTATAAACACCCACCCACCCTTCTCCTTCCACCATCAGCCACCACAGCACCAGCATATTCAGTTTACTTTCTCTCTCTAAACACCTCTCTACTTCTCTCTCTCTAATATCTTTGTTTCTTCTTCATCTATCTTCAATTTCTTCTCTTCGTCTATAATCTCATCTTCGTAGCTCTCTCTATCTTCATTTCTGTTTCTCTCTTTATCTTCCTGTTTCTCTAAATCTTCTTGTTAATTTTTGATTGAAAAAATGTGAAAAACCCATTTTGGGACTCGTAAGAACTAGCAGTTCTTGTATATCAGAAATTTCAGTTAAGAGTTGAAATCCTTACAATTGGGTTTTGTCAATTGAAATCTTGCAATATCGGACTGCAGTTCAACTATTCGTACCGGATCAAAGATCATGCATTCCTGCGATGGAAACCAAAGCATGAAATTCTTCCAATTTGGGGATTGCAACTCAGAAACTTGCATTGTTTCCGGTTCGCGAGGCCAATCTGATTGATTTGAAACAAATTAGAGTCGTTTTGGCTTGGGAAATCAATTGGTAATGGTTAAAAATTGTTTGTGTTAATATACAGAAGTCACCAATTGAAGTCAGGAACGAAGAACAGTGGGAGTTTACAGAGCATTATAATGATGTGAATGCCCTTTAGACCCAAATGAGAAATGTGTACAACAGAATTGTTGGATTTGAGTCAAGATCTGATTCAAAGTTTCATCTATCTTCAATTTCTTGTAATTGTTGTGTAAATTCAGTAGGAATTCAACAATTCATAGCAGAGTTCTTTACATGGTGGGCCTGGTGGCCGAGAGTGGTGGTGTTGGTAGCCGTGAGTGTGGAGAGAGGTGGAGGCGGTGGAATGTGGATAGTGGTGGTGTGGGGCAAATATGAGAATTTGAAAATATGGGTGGGTGTTTTTGCAAGAAAACATAAAGTTATAAGTGATTTCGGTTAACTTTTTTTGACAGAGTTAGTCAAAAGCACCACACTGCAAATTTGCAACTATTTTGAAACCAAGGGCCTTAAGTGTCCAAATTGAAAGTTGTGGGCCTAAAGTGAAACTTTCGCCAAACTACAGGGTACTAAAGTGTAGTTCAGCCTTATTTATATAGTTTTTTTTTTTGTAGCTAATGTCAATTGCTATATATATGTGTATATATTTTTTCAGACATTACGTACACCAACTAACCAATTTAGTTCTTACACCCATTATTTAGGCCTATCATGTTTCGGCATAGCTAAAGTTGTACGTCATTATCTGTTTGCAGATTATGCCATGTCTATGGCGACTTTCATTGTAGGTGGGGAGAATGGTCTTTTTCTATACAGAAGTAAAGGTGATTCTAGGAAACCAGGACACATTTCCGCTGCTGTTGCCCTTCTATTTGCGAGGGATCGAAACAAGCCTCATGGTAATTCATCTAATATGTTGCATCCAACACTTTCTAGGCATTTCAATCATTGACATGTATAGGTTTTTTCTTTTAGGTTATTAATATACCCAAGAGATAAAGTTATGCTCTTATCTATTGAGCAGCAAGCAATGACCCCGTGCATTAATTTTTTGAGAGGAAAAATAAAATTAACAACGTAATATGTCGGTTAGGGGAATGAACAAAAAGAAATAAGTTTTGTGGTAATGAAAGTTGAATTTGGTAGCTATAAATGTGTGACTAATGGTAGTGGAATTGCGACTGGTATTTCTTGTTGTACATGTGGTAACAGTAAATCTGATATAGAGAATTAAAATTTTGTTTTGTTGTTTTTTAATTTATATACTATCTTAACTCTTGAATGTTAGTTCATGCATAAGGTTTCAATCGATATTATATACGGTATCTTGATCCTTCATATTTATCTCATACTGAATATTTGAATAATACGCAAAGCTTTGTCTCAATGAGCAGGTATAGGGGAAACTGAATTCCATATTACATTATCAACTGGTGTATCCCCAATAGGTCTCACACACAAGGCGGTTTCCGTTAGGGAAAAACGTGATTCTGGTTATTCTACATGGCTCACAGCGAGAAGGGAAGGACGGCGTGAGATTCTCGATGGCCAAACTTGCCTAAATTACATCAGTGATGAAGTATGATGACAAATCTCCTTAACTGAATGATCTTGTTTATGTTCTATTATCTGAATGCTTTTGTTCTTCCTTAATGCTATGTTTGGTAGGAGGATGAAGTTAGGTTAAGCTAAGAATTGAGAAGAAAATGTATTGCATCAAATACTTAGGATGAGTTGGATAGCAATTACGTCAATATTGGCTCAACTACTTTTTATTCTGAATCTGTGACTTGGCTCATAGTTTATGATGGATTGGATTGCAAGTAGTGTTGCAATATTTACACAAAAACTCAAAAGCTCATAAAATAGGGGGACTTATGAAATTTTTAGGGGGGGCTTAAGCATAATATTTTAACGATGTCAAGAATTTTCCAAATGTTAGGGCCCCCCGCTTTTTGTCCCTCTTTAGATCTGCCCCTGGGGAGGAGGGAGGGAAGACGAAGAAGGAAGGGGTCTTCCCTCCCTCTGTTTGGTTAAATGAGAAGGAAAGGATGAAGGAGAGTGTGGAATATTATGTACCCTTCCATAACAAAATAATGATTTTTTGTTGAGGTTAAAAAAAAAAAAGGGCTTTTTCTTTCTCCCAATCCCTCTACTTTTTGAGGGACGAAAATGGTGGGCCAGTGGGATCCTCTCTTCCCTCCCCTCACCTCTTCCAGTCTGTCAAACAAGGGATTTTTTCCTCTTCCCTCCGCTCCTTTCCTTCCCTCCCTCCTTCCTTGAGCCAAATAGTGCACTAAGCAATGGTTTGTCGCAGTTGGGAGATCATGTTGAGGATCATGCTTTGTACGTTGGGGTCATAAAAAGAAGAAAGTTCACCATCGAGTTGGAAAATGCAAGATGGATAACATCCATGGCATTCCATGAAGTACTCGGGTAAGTTCTAAAGCTTTCTCTCATTTATTTTTCTGCTTTCCCTTACCTGCTGAAGAGAGTTTAATTCCTCCTTAACCAAATGGCTCCTTGCAAGAATAAACTGCCAAGTTCCAGTCTATGTAGCATGGACACTTCAATTTCGCTATAGTGTGTTTTGACAC
Organism: Hydrangea macrophylla; assembly: GCA_033977485.1. Taxonomy (NCBI): domain Eukaryota; kingdom Viridiplantae; phylum Streptophyta; class Magnoliopsida; order Cornales; family Hydrangeaceae; genus Hydrangea; species Hydrangea macrophylla. The sequence continues at coordinate 99,122,582 of CM066985.1, forward strand.
GCACTCTATGTTACCTGGACCCTCCATAATGCATGGAGTAACCGTGACCGACCCGACACAGATAAGGGTACTCCTCTTTCCAACCCTTCAAAATAGTGTAAAATCTTTGAAAACTGGACGAAGCCGACACTTGGATAAGTGCCCGACCCGACACCCGTATGGAGTCTGGGTAACATAGCACTCACTGGCAAGGACATTTGTTGGACATGCGAAAAAACATGTTAATTTGTTTTTTGCATCAAACACATGCCTCACATGCGTAGTAGTAGACACAACAAGGTTACTCCTTTGAAGATGTTTTCAAAAATTTAGAGGTGAAAGTGTTAATATTTATTGTAAAATGAGAGATGAAGTAATGGATTTATTTGAAAAATTAGGAAATGGAAGAGGACACGTCATGGTATGTCTGCAGTCCGCATCGTGTCGTAACCGTGACCTTTCTGGGCTACAGAGGTTCCAATATGGAAGAAATACCTGGGGTTTTGTTACAAAATGTTTTATCTACTTGGGTTTGGTTTCTCTTGGAGAATTGTTTTGACCTTCTGGTTAGTTTTCCTGGAAGATCAATTTAAACACTAAAGAAAAACACTATTAATCAGCCATTAACTTTCGCTTGTCAAAAAAATACTCAACGGATAGGCATTCCTAACGCCCAAAACCAAAACTTGACCCAAATGACGACCCATGGATCAAACCACAGTCCAACTTCAGCAGTTCTGAAAATTGCAGAAATCCGTCAAACTTGACGTCTAAAGAAGAGTCTTTTTTTTTTTTTTTTCAGAAGAAGAGTCTACTAACTCTAGAATTTACTAATAAAGGTCTCATGTGGGTCCTGCATTGAATCAAATCCATAGGACATAACTTAAATATCTTTGAATTTGCTTTTCCTTGGTGTCTCTAATTTGAAATTTCAGAATTGGAAAACTTCTGTTTTTTCTTTTTAACAGGGGAGATCAAGAATACCTATTCGTCAATGGCGTTGGTATCAGAACTGGCGACTCATTTCGCTTCTACAAATCAGATTCGAATTCAGCTTTATCTTTCTGTAGCAAAGTCTCTGAAAACTTCAGAAATCTAAAGCAAGATAATGACCCTAAAAACAGCCATTCCAATGGTGATAGAAAGGAAGTCTTTGGAGGTATTATGTTCTCTTGCTGTGGGCGTGGCGAGTCATTTTTTGGACGCCCGAACGTTGATAGCTCCCTGTTCTTGGAGAACTTTCCCGGGATTCCATTGGCTGGAGCGTTTTGTGGAGGGGAAATCAGACGTGGCTCGCTAAGCTCTTGTAGTCAAGAACCTCAAGAAAGTGCGGTCCAAAGCAGTCGTCATGTTTTTAGCACTGTTTACCTCGTAATGTCATACACTCCGCCCCGGCAGAACATTAGATCTGCCTATGGTTTTTCTTTCACGATTGATAAAACCTAGTGTCAAAGTCGTACACTTCTAACTAGTTGAAATGCTCTCTCTCTCTCTCTCTCTCTCTCTCTCTCTCTCTCATCTGTATATGTTTTGTCAGAGCCGGGGTGTGGTGGGGGGTTGGAGGGTGAAGATACTTAGAACTTTAAAGATTGTTGGCCTCATTTTTAAGTTAATGTACCAAAGTATTGTCATACTTGATGTTTGCTATTGGCAAGGTGATCCATGAGTGTAAATTGTAATGCTCTTTTTTCACTGTTGCTGAATGGCAAGAGCCTTAAATAAGTTTAATTTATATGTACTTGGTTTATAGTTCAGAGTGGCTTCCTTTCTCCATAATTCTTTTGTTATAAATGACTATTTTGTTATCTTCTTTTTTGTGGTGGGGTGAGGATTTTCTCTTGATAATTTCTGTATACTGAGAGCCTGTTTGGGAAAGCCTTAAAAATAAGATATTTTTTTGAAGAGATTTTTTAAAACGCTGTTAGAGCATTTGGTATTGTTGTAGGAAATATAGAATTTTGTATGACAATTTCGCTGGAACTTATTTTTGACAGTTCAGTTCAGCTTTTTCAAAAACTTTCAATTTGTTGTTTTCAAATTAACCTCTCTTTTTTTTTTCTTTTTTTCTTTTTTTTATTTATTTATTTCATTTTTTGAAAAATCTGATTTATGAAAAAGTTGTAATAAATTGGCTATCAATCAGACTTAAATTTTAAAGAGTGCTTTAGATTTAGTCATTTATTGTAGATTTTTCTATAAACAGGTCCTTTTTTTAAAACAGAAACTAGAAAATAGTCCTTTAATGTTTTTTAAGGACATAAATATCGCCAGTTCCATAAATCAAGGTTTTCAAGTTTAAAAATCCATATAACTAAATATATAAATATACATATATATTTATATCAAAGATTCTCTAAAGTGGGTCATCTCTCTTTATTAAAGAGAGGGCCTCTGTTTTGGCCGTCGGATTGTGTTTAAAAACTGTGAAATGATAAAATTGCCATTAATGAAAACACGATCCGACGGCCAAAACAGAGGTCTTCTCTTTAATAAAGAGATGGTGCCCCTCCTTAGAGCTTGACTGATATATATATATACACATTTACAGTCAGGCTTTGGAGAGAGCGCTCTCTCTTTAATAAAGTGAGGGTCTCTGTTTTGACCGTCAGATCGTGTTTTCATTAAGGGCAGCTTTGTCATTTCATAGTTTTTAAACACGATCTGACGGCCAAAACAGAGGCCCTCTCTTTACTAAAGAGAGGGCGCCCTCTCCATAGAATTTTTGTATATATATATATATATATATAATTTTCTATAGAAATATATCTATATATACACACACATAATATTTACCTCTTACAAATAAGGGTTTTGAATTTCAAAATTCATATAACTATATATATATATATGTAGAGAGAGAGAGAGAGAGAGAGAGAGAGAGAGAGAGAAATTTATCACAAACTCTTGATAATTTTTGCACTACGTATTCAGAACTTCATACTTAAAAAGTGAGAAAATTTAGTGAGAATTTCATATTTTAATGTATATAACGATAAAAAATCTCTCACTTATACTAGAAGGGTAGAATAACGTACCAAAATTTTTAAACAAAAATAAGCACACATGTAGAAAGGATTTGATGAGAAATTTATCAAAAATTAACAATTTTCGAGAAAAATTCAATAAATAAATAAATAAAAATTCACACCTTTTAAATGGATAGGACTAGTAATTTCTCACAAAATAAAAATAAATTTCTCAAATTTTTAATACAAATTTCTCACTTTTAGGTGAGAAATTCTCACTTCTCTCTCTTTCCCAAAACTCCAGACTGTGCTTCTCTCGAATCTCTGATCTGTGATTCTCTTTGTTGCATCAATATGTGTCGTAAACTCTGGCCTTAAAGTTTCTCGTTCTCATCCACGACACAAATTGTTACCAGTATTTAGAACCTCCAAAGATGGCACACTACTCTCTGAATCATCAATGACAATCGAAAGGTAAGGTTGATCGGCAGTGGGCGCCGGAAAGTGTTTGAGGAGCTTCTTCAAAGGTTTGTAACAAAGAAATTTGTCCCTCCAATCAGAAATATGGATCGGAAACTCCTTCACAAACTTCATCTCAATGATGATGATGATGAATATAATCCTTTGTGTGATTGTATTTTAGAGAGAGAGAGAGAGAGAGAGAGAGAGAGAGAGAATTAGAGATGGAGAGAGAGAAGATCTATGAGAGAGAGAGAGAGAGAGAGAGAATTAGAGATGGAGAGAGAGAAGATCTATGGAGTTATCAGACTTCTCTCTCTCTCTCTCTCTCTCTCTCTCTCTCTATATATATATATATATATCTATATATAGATAGTTGTTTGGGGTTTGAATTTGAAACCCCTAAATTCAAGCCTTTATAACTATATATATACATATATATATGTATATATGTAATGAAAGGTATATTGGTCCGTAAAATCTCTATCAAATTGGGGAAAATGACTAAGTACTTATTACTTTCCAAAATCAATGACTAATTACTATACATGCAATCTGGATATGATCAATTCCTATTAATGTCCAAAATAGGGACCAAATTTTATATTTCTAAATTTAGAATAATGGATTACAATCTCAAATAATTGATTACTAAACAAGCACTAAGTAACATTTTACCATGTGCAATGAGGTCCCTTGAGAAGAAATAATCTTCTGAAAATACTAGGAGAGAGGCATTTGTGTCAAAATTAGAAAAAAAAAATTAGATGTATTTATCGGGGTAATGTTTTGGCAATGGGACATGTTTGGTACACATACTTTTTGACACACTTTTTGACATACTATGCTTTAAACACATGTACCTTGTGCTATTTGAATTTTTTACACTTTTCTATGAACCACTTACACAACACAGGGTACATGCATTTAAAGCTGTGTGTCAAAAAGTGTGTCAAAAAGTATGTGCATGTAGCACTACTCTTTGGCAATAGCTAATACCAGAGTAAAAAGTGTCACTAAAAGTTTTAGCAACAAAAAAAAAGTCACTAAAACTTTTTGTGACACTTTTTGCTCTGGCAATAGAGCTAGCCTATTTATCGTTGATACATTTATAGCTTTTCGACTTGAAAAAAATTAAATCAAACACTAAATCCTAAAAAAAATTCAATCAAACAACATTAATTCCTAAATGAATTGAACATGTACTGTTGACAAAATAAAGTTGTAAACGTAAAAACTTCAATAATCCGGGATGCAAGCAAAATAATATCACAACATGAAATATTCATCTAATTTTTAATTATTATTATTTTTAACATATAAGCTTTATACAATAAAGTTGAGATTGCTGTTTAAAAATAATAAGTTATTTTTAACATCACAACACATGACATATTGAAAAACTTATCATATTTTTTTATTTGCTTTCTTTTCTTCATCTTTTGTTTTTTTTTTTTTAGTTTCTTGATCACATAATATTTTGAAAAAACTAATACTCCCTCCATTCCATAATAAGTGTCCACTACCCTTTTGCACAAAGTTTAAGAAAACAATAATTTGTGGTGGATGCTTATTCACCTTTTGGGGTGGCACATTATCAACCACATATTTTTGTCCAAAATAGAAAGTGGACACTTATTTTGGAACTTCCAAAAAAGAAATAGTGGACACTTATTATGGAACAGAGGGAGTAATCTTTTTTCTTTTTCTTTTTCTTCATTTATTTTCTTGATCTTTCCTATGGTACATAAATGGGAGAGGATGAAAACTAATGTCAAACAAGCCTTAAGGTATAAATGAAGGATGAAGAGGTAATGCTAAACAAGCCTTAAGTATTAATGACTTGATGTAAATATAAATGTAAAATTACCAAATAACCAAATTAGAAATCCAAAATGACCAAAAAGGCCACATTGAACTACGTATTAAGAACTTGATATAGATATATATGTGAAATTACCAAATAACTAAATTAGAAATCCAAAATGTCCGACCAACAAGGCCAAATTGATTTGGAATATTTTAAAGATTTTTTAAAAGATACCTTATACGACTCTTTTAGGCTTAGTTTGACCCCCATTTTGGTGCTTCTCCTTTTTTTTAAGCACAATTTCATGTTAATTCATTTAGTAACTAGTTTATGAGTTTTGCAAAAATTAAACTTAGGGCTTTTTCGGGGGAAGCTTTTAAAAGCTCTAGAATGGAGCTTTTAAAAGCTCAATGTTGTTTTTTAGTTTCATGATATTTTTTTGAAGAGTAATGTGTGTCACCTATACAAAATTATCAAACCTAATAATAAATTTCATAAGCTACTTTTAAAAAGCTACGTGGGAGCCAAACTAAGCCTTATTATGAAAGTATAAATATAGATAAGTGATGGGTGGTGAGGGTTCATATTCCCAAGCATTTTAGATAACGTACACAAAAATGATTAATGCTAGAGTCACAAAGAGATGCTCATAAAAGAATGTGTCATCCCATGTGACACTCATATGTCAGAGTTAAGTGTGGTGAGTCCTATTACCACATAGGTGCCACATGGAATGTCACATCTTTTTGTGAACATCTCTTGGTGACTCTAGCATTACTCCACAAAAATTGCTTAAATACAAAGAATACAAAGAAAGGTCTCATAGAGGACTACAATAGAATTAGCAAAAATCAATTGGAGTCTTCAAAAAGAATAATAGATTAAAAGAAAATACACCTGATACAAATGCTTGGACCCTCTAAAATTTGTTGTTTTGTTTTTGGATTTTTTACTTTTGGGGAATTTGTGTATTAGTTTTGAAATTGCTATAAATGATCATTACGCCGTGGTAGTCCCGGCTGGAAGATAGAAAGCTAGTCTTGTCAATCAGCCTAAGCTTTTTTTTTAGAGAAAAATCAGTCTTAGCTTTTACTACTGTGTAAATTAGAGATTTTTTAGCTCTTTTTTTTTTATCAATTAAGAAAATTTTCAATTTATGACTTTAAAATTAATCTCTTTTATAGCTTTTAGAAAATTCTAATTTTTGAAATAAGCGGTAAAAAGTTGGTTGAAAAATGGATTTATGTTTATAATATCAAATAATTGGCTATCAATCGGCACGTTTCATTACATGCTTTGCATTTAAATTCCTTGGTTGCTAGATGAGTTATATATTGTGGGGCCATTAAACACCTCAATCCCATTTCCAGCTATATTGTTCAAAAAACATCATCATTGCTAAGGCCAACTTTAGAGATGCTTCATGTCTCATTTTATGTGTCTCTTTTGGAGAATCTAATTATTTAAGAGGATAAAAAGAATCTATACCTATTTTTCACAATTGTCCATAATCATTGCACTTTCTTTTTTTGTTTTGTTTTGGTGTTGATTGCAAAGAAAAACAGTTTGAAAAACTAAGTAAAATTTGTATACTAATTTAGGAAAGTGGACAACAATTTTGGGACATTCATGATAGGAATAGAGATGGCAACGGGTCGGAGATGGTGCGGAGTCCCCTATACCAACTCCTACTCAGTTTATTTTCCTCATACTCTGACTCCGTCTCATCCTGTTTAAATAAAATACCAACTCCTACTCCACTCCTACTCCGTTTACTATCGGGTACTTCTATTACACTCCTACTCCGTTTATTAATCACCATTCCAAAATTAAATATTTTTTATAATTCAGAATCCACTTATATTTTAGCTTAATTTCTTAAAAATCACTTTCACACAAATTATTCTAAATTTGTTAATAACAATTTAGAAATTAAATACTAATACTGAAGAAAAAGAGATGTATATATATATGCCCTGATTTGTTGTAAATAAGTATAAGTATGAGGGTAGTTTAGTAACTTAATGATTTAATCGGGACGGGGCGGGTTTTAAATGGTTGTATTTCACGGATACCAACTCCGCCCGACTCCTATAGAGTCTTTGTCTTTCCATACCAAATCCACTCCTACTCTTATTATAACTCCTCCAAACCCGTTTTATTAGGAGCGAAGAGGGGCGGAGAACTTTGCTATCCCTAGATAGGAAAGTTGAAGCATTAAAAATTAATCAAAACCTGAAGAAAAGAATAATTGCACAAGATAATCGCTCGATATTCGATCCATTAAATCTTACACCCTAAACCCCAAGAGCCCTTCATAATCATAACCCATTAAGGCAATCGACATAGTTTTGATTCTATCAATTCTCATATATAGTTGATAGTTTTGAGCTATATTAGTACCCAAAAAAAAAAAATTAAATCACCCAGAAGAAAACAATAGAACTTGTGTCATCAATTTTAGATATAGGAGCATGATATTGGCACGGCTCAATCAAATTAAAGGACCCATTCCTTGGGAGATTTGATTTGATTGAGCCATTCCAACATCACCACTTCCTCAACAACTACAACACAAGAAGATTGTTGATAACACAAATATATATATAAACATATATATAAATATATGAGATAAACTAAGAGCACTTACATGGTAAATCCCATGTTCTAACAACCATAGTACGTGATGATAGGAGAGCTGAATAAAAGAGATGGGGGTGATGGATATATAGTATAGGTGAGAGAGAGAGAGAGAGAGAGAGAGAGAGAGAGAGAGAGAGAGAGAGAGAGAGTTTAGCAAGAAAAAGAAATGGTTGAAACTTTCAATTATCTTTTGATTTTCATTATGGAAGAGTGTAACAATTTTTATATTAAAAGTTTAATTTAGCTGGTCCTCCACGGCACACAAGAGTAGTGGTTGATGACATTTAACATAATTTCAGTAGAAGGTCCTTTTCCTCAACATTATTTCCATTTTCATTTCAAATAATAATGCTTCCAATTAATTAACTTGCGCAACTTGTAAACTAAATACACACGCATACATACATACATATATATATATATATATAGACACACATATATAAGAAATCAGTGTTATAAGCGTTATGTCATCAATTATTGTCATTGGTTGAAAACCCAAAAAATAACTAGCTAAAATCATGGACGGAGTCAGGATTTATTTACTTTTTTCTTATTTTCTTTTTTATTGAAAAGTGGTTGTGTGTGCGTGTGCGCGATACACTAAAATGTTAGAAGGCTGAGCTAGATTAAAATTGGAGGATGGGGTAAATTAAAAATAAGACGAAAATGTGAATTGGATCGCAATTAACCGGTATATAACATACAAAAAAGAAAATTTAATTAAAATCCAACCACAGCCCACCCTAGCCCTCTAATAGATTGACTGAAACTGCTATATATACTCTTATATGCAATGACCCAAAATTTGTTTTACCCAAAAAAAAAAAAAAAAGTTTCCTTAGCAGCATAGTGAATTGAATTAATCTTTCTCACATAATATCATTTGTGTAACAAAGCATGGAGGCCATGGACATGAGTTTTACTGTTTTTTGGATTTTAAAGTTCACTCCAATGAAATTTGTTGGATCATAAAATTCTTAAACTTCATGTAATTACCTAAATAAAAAAAAGGGAATTGTTATTTCCACTCCATCATTGAACCAATGCACTCCATGGTACCACTATCAGAGCATGTGGTACCATGTATGTAATGCATGACATGCATGTACCACATGCTTTAAGAATGGTACCATGGAGTGCCTTAGTTCAACGATGGAGTGGAAATAGCATCACCCTAAAAAAATTAGTAGTGAATATATATAGTGCTATTTATCATGGAATTAGCCATAATACACTGATTTTTCGTTCTTGATCAGCAGAGTATATATGATATTCACAGTTTTGAGAATTAATTTCACAAAACATTCAGGTTCTAATATATTCCTATAATCCATTTGAGAATTTCACACACTGGTTTGATAGAAGGCCACTTGTGAAAATCACAAGCTAAGTTTGTTGCTGATAACTTTCATCAATGGGTAATTTATTTATTTATTATTATTATTATTATTTTGGTGAAAATCACAAACTGATTTGATAAATCCATTTCACGTGTTGTGTCTAGGAAAACTGATTGTGAAATTCACAAACTAAGAGTCTGTCTGATAAACTTAGTGAGTTTCATTAAATGATTAACCAGACAAAAGTACCACAATCACATGTTACATTGTGTTAAGTATAGGTGGTGTCACTGATCACTGGTGTGTTATGCAAGAAAGACAACTCATTCTGATGGAGTTGTGAATTCACAAATAAAACTGATGGTGTTGTGAATTTTACAAACTGTTTTTTGTATGTCAACCCTAAAAATTACTTGAAAACCATTTGTATTGAATTCCATAAAAAAAAAAAATTATATATATATATATATATATATATTTAATTTTCACAAGCAAAATCACTGTGATTCGCAATCAAATTCCCAACAAAATTCCCAATCATTTACATTTTTCTCACGAATAAGCTAGGTAATCAAAAGTCCTAACTATTCAAGTAGCAAAATACACCTATATATTAGTTTCTTTTTCAGTGTCGCGCGCCTTTTTCTTTTCTTTTTTCATTTCGCAGCTCTCTTCTTGTAGTCCTTCTCTGTCCAAGATCTCCCTAGTCTATGTAGGAATCAATGAATAATATGTGCCCGCATCTTCTTGGCATCACAATTTTTTTCCCCGGCCCTGGGTTGAAAACTTTCTCAATGATGTGGCACACCATAACACGCCAAAATCGTACTTGTCAACAAAATGAAATTAAATATGAATATTAGGTACCATTCAACCAATTGCAAATAATTTTTTTTTTTTTTGTTGTTGTGAAAAAAAAAAAAAATTCAACTTGACTTTTGTTTAATTTATCAAAACATCCAATGAAAGAAAGAACATTTGAGTACTATTGGTTTAAAACATCCAATCAAAACATGAACATTTGAGTACTATTGGTTTACTGAAATCTCTAAAAAGTAGAGGTGTAAAAAAAAAAGCACAAATCGCAAACCGAAAACCGATTGGTTGGTTTCCTAAAAAATCGCAAATCGCAAACCGAAACTTATTGGTCGGTTTTCTAAACAACCGCAAACCGACCGAACTCCTAAAAAATTGACCGACCGACCGATTTACACCCCGACTAAAAAGGGTTGTTCAATCAGAACCCAAATAATCCGATAACCTAGTTTTAAATACTAGTTATACCAAAATCATATACATTTCTTCCTCTTTTTTTGCTCTGCTTGAGATCCTTCAAAGTCATCTTCCTCGCCGGAGTTACAAAGAAAGATTGTCGAAACTTGTGTCAATATTTTAATACTTTCACATTTTGAATCCTTACATTTTTGGGAGTTTTTTTTTTTTATAGGAAGAAATGACTAGAGGAAAGTTACCATTCTGAAGAATGGTAGTTTCTGATGAGGGGCATTCTAGTCCAAATAATAATTGGGGGACTTAATAGAAGTTGCTTAACTCGGAACCTAGAGCTATATAATCCCGTTGTGTAGAGATTTATCTCTAGTTTTCTCTTTTCTAAATCATGATATAAATAGTTAATCATCTAGATTTATTTATATTTTCTTGGTTTTCTGCAATTAATACAGAGAAATTATGCCCCATTCAAGAATTATTGATTAGGATGAGTGCTTGAAGTGGCAGCCCATGAACTCTGGCTCATAGTGCTCCACATCTCTTAATGCTGGTGATTAACTGGTGCTGATGATAATAATAAAAATTCTTGGTAGGTAAATAGTAGTGATAACAATAAAAATTAAAGAGACTAACATGCACCTATAAATACCTTTTAAACAGGACAATTAGAGTTTACATTAAGTGATAGGTCGGACAAGAACATCATTTTAGTAAAAAAGGTATTTCACATATAAAACTAGACAAAAATTCCGATGGTTGTGAAATTTCACTAAACTTTCAATTTTTGTTCAGAGTGGTTTTACTCTAACAAAACTCTGGGTTTAAGGGACTTTTTACCTAAAAAGTTTTCAATGCATTCTTTAGCCAATAACTTTCTCTAATGGGATTTTAACACTAAATTTGTATTTTAGAACTAGTCTAATCTTCCTTTTTGGGTCACCAAACTAGTCTAATCAAATTTTTTTTTTTTTGTTGTTGTGTATGGAAGGTCATATTTGTCATTTAACCCTTTTTGTATGTGTTTAAACTATTAAAAACACCACGGATTTGGTAAGGTGTGACAAGCAAACCCTACTATCCCCTCTCAGAATTTGCATGGGGCGGTGGTGGTAGGGGTTTGTTGAAAAGTTTTAGCAATCACTAAAAATTGTCCAATAATGAATGATAAGGAATCCAACAATTATTATGAAACCAAATGGCTAATTATTGGAGTATTAGATTGTTAATGTTAATTAAATCTTAGGCTCAGTTTGATTAGTGCCGATAAGAAAGGTACATACTAAGGTAAATAGGGTAATGTTAAGATATTCACAAAAAGATATGGCATCTTACGTGGCAGTATGACCCACCACATATCTTTTTATGAGTATCTCTTTGTGACCTTTTTGTGTCCAGGTAAATATTTTGTTGAAAAATTTTCAAAATACGAAACTAAGAGTGAGTGTGATTTGAATTAGAAAAGATGGGTCATGATCATTGAGATTGAATTCGAATTGATGGGTCGCAACCATTGAGATTCGATTCAAAATTAAATTCAAATCTTTGAGTTGTATCCCTAGGACTAAAAATCACAAGGTTAACATACACAAATGTATGTGAATGGATAGAATTGTTCAATTCTCATTTGGTATTATGGAAAGATTTCACTCTCTTTCCTTTCGAAAATTAGAAGCTTAAAATTCTGTTGATTTTCTCTATATAAAAACATCAACAATGTTAGGCACACAACACATTTCATATCATGGTTTTAAATGCATGTACCCTGTGCCCTATAAGTGGTGCATATCAACAGCACAGGGTTCATCACATTTAAAGCCCTGTTGTGAAATGTGTTGTGGAAAAAATATTTTTGTAAAAACATATTTCTAGATTATATTTTCTGTAGAAACAGAATGCTAGAACTAACTTTTGTTTCTAAGTGAAAATTTTGGACTATCTTTAATAGTACATATTGCGGATAGGGTTGATTTCTTTGTACTTTGTATACAGATTTACGAAATTCTCATTTGCACACCAAATTCTGAATATAGTGGGGGCAAATACTGTATTCAGTGAAGTGTTTTGTACACACCTTGAAGCATATTATTGGAGTACATTTTCTGCGGTATTATTCGCCTAAGGATTTTGAAGATTTTGAAGATAAAGTTCCAACATATTTTCCTTTGTTTGATTATTAACGTTCTGTTTAATCCATGGATTTAGTAACGGCCCGTTTGGTTCATGGATTCTTAGGATGGATTTTGATTCCACCCGAAGATTACTAGTAATCTTAAAATATATCTTTGTTTGGTTCATGGAATATTTAATGAATTGTGGGTCCCACTGGATTTAGAATCCACCCAAAGGTGGAAAATAGGGTGGATTCTAAATCCTAGCTTGGAGGTGGTATTCCTAAGGATTACTGGGGTTTTGATTTACTATTTTTATAATACCTAAACTAGGCTTTATTAGACTATTAAACAAATAAATAATGTGATCGGAGGAAATTTATGATTATAATTATTATTATTTTCTAAAATGGAGAGATTGGTAGATGAGATTGTTTATGATGATTTCTATGCTTGATACATTGTATTTGATGCTTAAAAATATAATAAATCTTTTATTATTATTCAAATATATTTTAACTACATGTAATAGTTTAGACTCAAGTTCATGTCTTAATTATTCTATTTATCTCATTTTTTATGTGTCATTTATTTTTAGATTCATTATTTTTTATAATCACCCTCCATTTTTAGAGGGTTGACAATTTGATTTTAACTCATACATTCTTTTAGCCTTCAAGGGTAGCTTAGGTATTTAACAATATTTCCATTTCATTTTCCTTGACCCAACCAAACACTAGATTCTAAATCCAGCTAGAAATCTATTGGTGAACTAAACATTCTGCAAGACTTCAGATTCCTGGTAAAGTGATTACTGGTATTATAATTACTAGTAATCAGAATCCACCTAAAATAATCCGTGAACCAAACGGGCCGTAAAGGAAAAGAAAGAAAAATACCAAGAACTTTTTTCTTTGTTTGGTGACTAAGGAAATAGTGAGAATAATACGAAGAAAAAGAAAACATCAAGTAAATTAAAAATATTTGAGTCACTTTTCTTCTTTCTTTTTTTTCTTGAGTTACAATTATATGTTCAAAATTATCAACTTTTAATGTTGTTTAAGCATGGAGGAATATGCTAGAAAAAACACAAGGGAACTAGTTTTCCTTCTTGTTTTCCTTCGCCTTTTCTTTTCCTTCAGGCTCTACGAAGTTCATGGATTTAATGAGGGAAAAGAAAAGAAGACATAAAGGAAAAAAAATTTCATTTATTTGGTTAATAAGAAACACAATAAAGAAAATAAGTAGAGAATCAAATTAAGCATTTTAAATTTTGTGAGTCATTTCCGTTCCCTTGTTTTCTTTTTCTTTTTTCTCACTAAATCCATGAATCAAACAAAGCCTTAATGAATTCGCAAACCAAAATAAAGCTTAAAATACTGAGAAAAATATGAATGGAAATCAAATGTGACGCAAAATAAATTAAAATTTTGAATATAGTCACCTACCTCCCTTTTCTTTTCTTTTTTTTTTTTTTCCCCTTATAATTACATTAATGTTTCTCAACTTTTTAACTTCAAATGTCGCGAAAAACACAATGGAGCTTTTCGCCTTCCTGTTTTCCTTTCCCTGTTATTATTTTTTATGATGAATCCACAAACAAAGAAAGATTTAAAATTCATAAGATTTCTGGGAAGCTTCTTCTAAATGGTTCACTCTACCACAATACAGACACAAAGAAACAAATTAAACAATAGATTCGGTTGGCTTCCCATTTATCTAATTTATTGTCTATATGTTCAATAACTTATTGTTAATAGCTTGATTAAGCATTGTTTATCCCAGAATGTATTGATAAATATTAAATCAAAACTGGCTTTGGCTCATAATTGAGAAGTAGAAGCTCGGATTACCGTCCCCTAAGAATCGCAAGCGATTAGCTACCAGCAAATGGCTCGATTCAAGACTCCAGACACTAAATTGTGTTTAAAATGACGTTTTCAGAATATATATATATATATATATATATATTCTCCCAAATTATGATAGTTTTATACTCTTTATTTTCTATTTATTTCGAAGATGCATTCTAAACAGTTTCTACTTAATTTAAAAAGGAGTCTCATTGCTCTGATATTAAGTTAGGGACAAAAATATGAGATTTTGTTGTCGAAGACATTAATTTGAGATTGATAGAACCCAATGCTCTTGTGCAGAAAATAACTCTCACTCTATCACGCTTCAATCTCCATTTCATACCGCTTTTGGGTTACTTTTCCTCTTTCTATTTTAAAAGTGTATATATATATATATGTGTGTATGTGTGTATTTGTGTACTTAGATATACCACAAAAATAAATAACTAAAAATAAAAATAAAAATAAGCAAATAAACTCAGCATAACTCTTTCTCTACCACTCTGAAGAAGTTGACCAGCTGGCTGCAGCTTTCAGTGCTATATTGATTTAGTCCCCAAACTATTTATTTATCTATCCATATGCCTTAGTCTTTCATATAATTCTATTTCTGTTGTTTGCTTCTTCTCTGAAAGAAATACATAAATGCCGTCCAAATGATTATATATTTACATATACCTATATCCAGTCAGGCTCTAAGAAGGGCGCCCTCTTTTTATTAAAGAGAGGGCTTCTGTTTTGACCATCGGATCTTATTTAAAAACTGTGAAATGACAGCACTGCCCTTAATGAAAACACGATCTAACGGCTAAAACAAAGGCCCTCTCTTTAATAAAGAGAGGGAGCCCTCTTTAGAGAATCCTTGTACCTATATCTATATATATATATATAGGGAGGGGATCTTAAGTGCACTGGTTTTTTAGCCTAAAAAAATCCCTGGCTAACCCGCGCCATGTCCAGCCGTCTCGCTGACCCACAGATTTTTTAAGCTAAAAAATCAGTGCACTTACCCAATGCACTTAAGATCCTCTCCCCATATATATGGGAAATGCTAACTTACAGCACAATCCCTTTTAGCGATGAAAAAACGCTTTTAGCGACGAAAATTTGGGATTTTTAGCAACAAAAAATTGTCATTAAAAGCATTTTTTTTATTGCGCTAAAGCTGGTGCACCTACTAACCTATAGTCACCGTATTGTAGGTTAGCAGCTCACATATATATATATATATATATATATGCACACAGGCAAACATACATAGAGGGGAGAATATCAGAATAGTCATGTTGATTTAAAATGATTGGGGGTACCTTCTAGAGATACAAATTTTATATTTGGTACAACTGCCTTAATGCTAGTACACATGAACATGTACTACTCCACTAAACATACGGTTTTCTTTGTGTGCATCCTGCATTTTGTTTTCTTAATTAATAACAAAAGCTTGGTTGGTCCTCCTTAGCAACATCACCATGTCATTTCCAAAATTTCAAAAAAGAAAACTTAATGGTACAATCATATTTTCAAATTCTTTAATTTTTAAATATTATTTAAACACGGAAGAATACAGTAGAGAAAACAAAAGAAAACAGAACTAGCTATCCTCCTTATTTTCAAACTTTTTTTTTTTTTTTTTTCCTTCTCTAACTTAGCAAACCAAACAAGCCCACAAGCACTACTGCAAACATAACAGAAACTTAGCCTTGTGAGCCCTTGGCAACTTGAGTCCAGAAACACCAGTACACAACATTAGAAGCATTCAAAAGCTATCTCAAGTTAGAAAGAAAGAAATGATACATTGGTTGACAAAGAGTTTCGAAACAGAAATGCTAACAGATAATATTCCAAAAGCAAAAGAAAAGAAACAAAAGCATTGATTTAAAATCACAGGCCCACATTCATCGCTATATCACATTCCATCAAACTCGGAATAGTTTAGGTGCTGGCCTAAACTCGCACAAAAATACATAAATTCAAAGCTTCAATTTTGAGCATTAGAAATGCTTATTTCTTTCAACGAAAAATTCCAAAGAAAGTGATACATATAATCATGAAAACAAATATCTTCAAATAGAAATTCCCAAGGATTTCTTCATTTTCTCAACCTCCAAGTACACTGTTGCGTAAGGGAGAAATTCTGAGAAATGACTTTTGCTCAGGTCGTTAATTGCAACGGCGAGTTTAGGGATCTCCAAGGTTTCTTCGTGGGTTAGGGTCCTAACGAACCTGGCTGGATTACCAGCCCAGAGTTCACCGGTCGGAATACGCCTCCCCGGGGGAACCACAGACCCGGCTTCGAGGATAGAGTGGGTCTCCACTAACGAACCTTCCATAAGGATGGAGTGCTGCCCAATAATGCATTCTGGCTCAATTGTGCAAGATCGCAGCAGACTGTATGCACCAACTGTCACGAACCTCTCGACCATTGTCTCTGCCGGCAGTCCTGAATAATAGAAAATACCAGCATGTTTCATGATCCGAGAAGCCCTTACCAGGAATAATAGGATTGCATATAAATACATACAAATATACACACCCACACATTTTATAAAAATGAGGTACACACACATTCAAGAGTAAGTCTGCCAGAATAATGCTATGCTTCCAAAATTTGGTTCCCAAATTCTTTAACTGTTGTACCACATGTTGTGGCAGTGGTCGCTAATTAGGCAATTCTTACTGCAGTTAATGGGAGGCATGGGATTTGGAGAAAAATGGGTCAAATGGTTTTAGTTTTGCATCTCCATCGTATTATTCTCAGTTTTGATCAATGGGCGAAGCTACTGGATTTTTGAAAATTGAAAAGTGACTTTGGCAAAGAGATCGTTATCCCAGTTCTTATTCATTTCAGCGATGGAGATTCTAAAGCATCTTTTTAGACAAAGCTGTTCATCACAACTTTAAGTCTGGTTTTTCCTTGACTGATGGTGGAGTGAGGTGTGTGGTACTGGTATCCCATCTCTTGTTTGCCAGCGATACTGTTATTTTTTGAGGTGCCTCCCAAGAGGAATTCAGATGGCTGAGACGCATTCTTCGTTGCTATGAATTCACTTCGTGTTGGGGCTGTCGATCACATCGACAAACTTGCACTCATTTTGGACCGTGCAGTTGGGCTCCATTCCACATCCTATCTTGGCTTTCCTTTGGGAGCTAAGTTCAAACTTCAAAGCAACAAGTTATTGGGACCCCATCATAGAAAGATTCGAAAGAGAATATCTGGTTGGAAAGCTGGCTACTTATCTTACGGGGGTAGAATCACTCTTATTTTTGCGCATTGAGCAATCTTCCGATCTATATTACGTTCCTTTTTTCCATTCCTCCCTTGATCGTTGCAAAATCAGAAAAAATTCAAAGATATATATATATAGATAGATAGATAGATAGATAGATAGGAAATTGTAATACATTGAACAGGCACCAAAGGCCATGTTCAAAGAAAAATTTTGTGGAGAAATTGATGAATTGGAAGACTATCATGCAAAACAAAGAAGAAGGGGGGGCCTTGGGATAAAGTCTCTAACCAATACGAACAAAGCACTCTTAGCCAAATGGCTTTGGAGCTATGGGCGGACAATAGGAAGCCTTAGGTGAACTTTAATTGTCATTAAATATGGCAAGGGCAGCAATGCTTAGACTTTGAACTCCTACTGGCTGCAGGGAAGCTTAGGCACTGGTATTTGGAAGGTATCATGCAGGTTGCCCTTTTTTTTCTGGAGCAAGTTGTTTCGTTGTGGGTAAGGGAGACTCTTAAAGCTTTAGGCCAGACACTTGCGGTGGAAATTCACCTCTGAAGGACCAATACCCTAACATTTCCTCCTTTTCAGTTGGCGAAGAGGCTCATACTAGTGGCATACTTCATTGGAATGACTGAGGCAAAGAGTGGGGGGTGCTTTTTTGAAGAAACTTGTCTGATTGGGAGCTAGAGGTAGGTGCTACTTTCTTTGAATAGCTTTACAACTCCCTTGTACACAGGGAAAGGCCAAACAGGTAATGTTGGAAAGATGACTCCAGCGGGTTATTCTCTGCTAAATCCTTTTATAGGATCGCTAACAGCAAAAGGAGCGTGAATTTTCCCTCCGAAGTTTGGGCCTAGGCTACCCCGTTCAGAATTTGCTCCTTCACTTGGTTGGTAGGGACGAACAGGATTCTCACAATTGAAAACTAGAAAAGAAAAAAAAAAAAAAAAAAAAAGAGGTTGGTACTTTGCGAACATATGCTACCTGTGTGGTCAAGGGGAAGAAAGCGTGAACCATCCAACGTTACATTGGAAATGGGCTGTTGATCTTTGGTCATCCACCCTCTGTTTTCTAAATCTGTACTGAGTTTTTTCACAAGTCCGCGATAGAAGCGTTAAAAGCTGGCATTATAAAGGGGTAAGGCCAAGAGGGGATTTTGTGGAGATGCTTTCCCTTGAGCATTTTTTGGTCTATTTGGAAGGAGAGGATCAATCGTGCTTTTAACAACGAAGGAAAAAACTTGGCTTTGATTAAAAAATAATGTTTACTGCTATTTTTTAATGGTTGAGGTCGAATAGTGATATGGGCAACACTAGCTTCCTAGAATTTTTTAAATCTTTTGACACTCCCAGTTGACACTTTTTGTTTGGCTCTTTCATGGAGTTTTCTTTTGTTCTTATACTTCTAGTCCACTCTAACTACTTTTTGTAAATAAATCTTTACATATCAAAAAACACTATACATTAAAGGGGAATGCTATTAGCGAAGGGAAACCTTGAGTCCTCCCTTCCTTATCTGGGAGGAAAAAATGTCATATGCCTGTAACAAAGCACCCCAACAACACCCCATGGGTTCTTCCTCCTTCCTCCCTCCCCTCCTACAAGAAGAATCAGATTTCCATTCCTAATATAACTCTTCTAAGAACTTCTCCGGTTATGTAAAATAAAAGAGGTAAAAACGGGTCTCCCTTCCTATTGTGGGTCTTAAATATCCCATAAAATAGCCAATAAGCCTTAGTTCTCCAATAAATGTATGTGTATGCATACATAAGTCTCTAGTTTATCCATCCAAACTACTAACATAATTCCAATAATATGTTTGAGGAACACATTTGGTAAAGAAGACTTCCAATTTCCAAACATACTAGAAGAACCAAAGTTTTCAGGTATGGTATTCTGCATAAACCATAAAGGACAATGGTTAAAGAAAGCAATCTTCATAAGACACTTCCAACATATATTTGAGAGGCCATGTCAATCCATGCATGACTAAAGTTGTTGAGGCCATTGCATATCACTTGAAGATGAAGATAGCATCTCAATAAATCAAGTCAATTTTGTTAATGGATTAGTCGCATACTCGCATAAATTAGATGATTTAGAACTCTCAAATTTGTAAAATCAATCACATAAATCAACAATGAAAATCATACAAGATCTCTTAGCTGCAAAGTTTAATACACAGTCCAGACATGCTTCAAGAACAAATGCAGCAAATTTAACCATGGCCACATCGATGCTTCACTGGCCCTTCTTTTCTGTTAAAATGGCCAAAAGTCCAAAATCAACAGAAATTGGAGAGTTCAAACTGTGATCCAGGATATCTTCAACTTGGGGGAGCGAAATCCATCACTATGTGTAAAGTAGCCTAGTAAAAGGGAGAACTCATGCTTCATGTGCATCAGATTTTGGTAACACGTGAAATACGCACAAGGGATCTAACTTTGGTGGATTATGATGTGGATCATATAATATTTGCACATCATTTCACTTTCCAGGTGCCAACTGATAAATAACTGCAATATCATACAGAATCCATGCACCAAATATCAACACCTGTAGACTATCCAATATTGCTCATTAAACAATTCCTATTTACACCTAAAAGTGGACATTACCTAAGGTTGCTCTCGCTTAAGCAGTGTGATGGAGAAAGTATCTCGTGCGATCGTCACAGCCGTGTGACTTTCACTATGATTGAGTATTATGTGGGTCCCAAGAGGATCCTAGAATAAAGAAGAGATCACCGTGGCCGTCACACGATGTGATGGTCACATGAAATAATTTCTTAGGGCGATGGGAGGATATACTTGTAAGCTGTAACCTTTGGCTTATCCACAAACTGGCTGCTGACATTTTTATGCTCCCAAAGAATCTCATTAGGTTCTTCCTTTGCTTTGGTACTAATACATTGCCAAATCATTAACATATTCTGAAATTATTCAAGTACAGCACTCTCTCCATGCCTAGCTTTTTCGATTTGTAATTCAACCAACAAAAGAGACAAACCTAGGCCTATAAAGCAAGAACATCAAACCAATTATCAAAAGGGATTTTAACCATGAGGAAGAACTCCCCAAGGACAAACCCCCAGGGGGTTCTTGCCTTTGGTTTTTGCTACAGTATCGGCCACTCAACCTCTGCAGTGGTAAATGGCGGACTATCTTGGCTCAGTGCAATCCAGGTTCGTCTTACCATCCACTGTGCTATCGCCTGGATTGCTGTCCCAAGGACTCGAACTGTGGACCACCTAGTTGACACTAGGAAGCCTTAGCAGCCGAGCTACACCCTCGGGTTAACATCAAACCAATTATCCAACCACTGTTCAGCTAGCTCAATTATGGCACCGGAACGCATCCAGAGGTTAAAAAATCACACATAACAGATGCCAATCAAGAGGACCAACCCCATTTCCAGAGTCAAATAACCACAGATATTTAACCTTAATTCAACTGATTGCTATGCCTATTGCCTAGAGTCAATGCCAATTCAACGAAATGATTATTCACCTAAGCAAACCCAAAGGCTTGTCTGAGTCCCAAAACTTCAAAAATCCAAAATTTAACATGCTTGAACTTTTCCTCTCTAAAATCGTTTCACCAACCTAGCAAAACCCTAAAACTCAAACAATCAACAAGACGAAATCGAACGAACCTGTAGGAGAAGACCAAGCGGCGTGGATGACACACTTCTCCTGAACATTGGAGCAGAATCCAACCGTGATCTTATTGAGATCGCCGCGAAGGACCGCCCCGTTCCAGACAGAAGCTCCGTCGCAGACGGTGACCTGTCCGGCGAGCACGACGTTGGGAGCGACGTAGGCGTCGACGGCGATCTTCGGGAGCCACTGGCCTAGAGGGATGATCTGCCTCTGTCCTCTGTAGTCCCATTTCACTCGATCCGGAGATTCGTTGATCTTCACCGCCGCTTCGGTGGCGAGTGTGCGGCGGAGGAGGAGGTGGTAGTGGTGAGAGGAGGAGAGTGCGGAAGTTAGGGCTTTTCTGGACAATCGAGCCAGAGTCGCCATTTCTGATCTTCCAGAGAGAGAGAGAGTGAGGGATTGTGCTTGTGCTTGTGCTCGTGTGTGTGTGTGTGTGTGTGTGTGTGTGTGAGAGAGAGAGTTCTCTGGGGTGGACCTCAATGGACAGTTTGTGAATGGAGGAGGAGAGCAACTATTATTTATCAAAAATGATAGGGATACACATCAAACGACACACTAAACGACACACTAGCTTTAAATACATGTACCCTGTGTTGTGTAAGTGATGCACAGAAAAATGTGAAAAATTCAAACAGCACAGGGTACATGTATTTAAAACACTATGTGTCATTTAGTGTGTCATTTGGTGTGTATCCCTATCGTTGTTGATTATTTATTAACTAACTAGGGGTTGCTATGGGCCGTGTGTGTAATATATTGGACCGGCCCGTCTGACCCATTCTATTTTTTTCCATCCAGGGGCATGGTTGAGGCTTAAAATAGAAACTGATTGATTCTCGGTCTCACTTTTATGATGATTTCACAATGAATCATTTTTTATATGATAATAGATATTAGTTGAAGGATTAGAACCGGTATTATGATTCATAAGTGTACTAGTTCTACATATTTAAGTGTTTAATTTGTTTTGTGTGAGTTCGTGCTTGAACTTGAAAAACTTGAATCGACAGGTTCTTTGTCTAAATGGAAAACTCTTGAATACATACCAAGTTGTTTGGGTTTACTTATAATATAGTGATTTTGGGTGGAAATTTATTGTTCCCGATAAGAAACATTTGTTCCGCGATCAGAAATATTTGTTCTGTGTAGTTTTGATATGAACAAATATTTCTTATTATGGAACAAATGCTTTTTATCGAAAATAATCATTTTTAATTAAAATCACTATATTATAGATACGTACACCCAAACCACTTGGGTGTACCAAAGAATTCTGAGTCCGAAAAATATATGTATATTTGGATGCTTTTCATGATAATTGGAATAAAATGAGAGTTGAACTTTTGCATTAAATGAATTAATTGTAAAATATAAATGTAAAAGAAAAGTCTTCTCTTGTATTTAATGTTGGAAGGTTGTGATAACTATCGGATGTAAAATTTTCATTTTGAAATTCGAATAGCATTTGTCCTTAGCCAGCTTGAAAGTCTATTTAAGAGAATCCATCTCAAGTCTATGGATGATGAAAAAAGTCTTGTAACATTTACTATCAATAGAAAATACTTGTTCCTTTCTTCCTTTCATCTTCGTCTTTTTCTTTTGGTATAACTTGTGTAACTGGTATCAGAGTATCAGTGTTCATAGCTTAAGTGTTCTATCTGTAAGGTATGTTGAAGATCTATATAGCATCTTTGTAAGTATCCTCTTTGTTTATATCTTCTCTAAATACATCTTACTTGCTTATATTATTCTGTTCTTAAGATTGTTATTTCTCTTGATTATTAGTTGTCAGAGCCCATATACTCATCTGTTCTTGACCTTTTGTTGCCGTAGTTAGGCTTGTTAAGGTCTTTTGTGAACTCTTGGGAGGTCTTAGGCACCAAATAATTACTTAGCTTAAGAAAGAAATTTCCATAATGACAGATAAGTATAAGACAGTAACGTGTGTAGGAAATACTGTAGAATGTATAAATAACTCATATGATTATGCACTTCATATTAAAAAAGAGTCAGCTACTATAGGTAGTATGTGTTCCAGTTTAAATAGCATAACAGATATTATGTGTTATTGCTTTTCTAAACTAGAAAAAACCCAACAAATAAACCACAACTATCTAGAGTCAGTAGTAACTTCAATAGATCATAAGATAAATAATCTTGGATCTATTACTAGTATTAATATGGAAAAAAAAAAAAAAAAAAAAAAAAAACATATTAATCTTTTAATCAAAAGTTTGGAAAAACCAACTAATGGAAAAATAGATAATGGTATGAATAATCCAGGTGATAATAAAATCCCTTGACTATATTATGGATCCGAAGATATTCTTATGTTACAAGAAAAATCCTATAATAAAACTGAGTATGAGAATATCGTCGAAATCCTAGATTACTGGCGTCAACTATATAAAGACCCAGATTTAACTGTTGAAGAAAGAAATAAGATAATAAAGCAGATAAGAGACACTTCTCTGCAATATGAAGAATTATTAAGGCATTTTGAATATTCTATAAATGTCTTATCAGATGATGATAGTCAATCATCCTCTTCAGAAGAATCCTCAGATGAAACCCGTGAGGAAGAAATCCCAACTCCTAAGGGAAAAAGAAAAGCTAGTGAACCCTTAGACCCAGAATATTTTGGTGATTTCGGAACAAATGAGTTTAATCAGGACGAATTTATTCAAGTAGGGGAGGATGGAAAAGCTAAATTAGACAAACCCTCTATTTCAGAATCAACTCCTGAACCAGTAGCAGCCAGGAGAGATGATAACCATAAGTACCCAATAGCCTAGAATGGTACTTATTTAAATCTTACTAATGTACCATTTAGAGACCGAATAGCCGCCATTGAAGATTGGGCACAATCACTGTCCATCATCATTACAAATTTTGGTACTGTATGGACTAAAGCAAAGTTCCTATATTATATTGCAGCCACCCTACAAGGTGATGCAATACAATGGTTAAAGCAATGGGAAAAAAGTGAGTTAGGACAAGCCCAAAAAAAGGAATTGTTAGAATATGACTCTTTTGACAAAATCCTAGCCAAATTTGCCCTTCTTTTAAAAACTAATTTATGTGGCTTTGTAGGTGACAAGTAATTTGCAAGAAGATCCAAATTATATTCTTGCTAAAATAGAATTGTGTAATATATGTCTTTATGAAGACTACGTTACAACCTTTAAAAAGTATTACGAGTATTATCAACTTGATCCATCAGCCACAACATATTGGCTTGATCAATTTTTTTCATAAACTCCCTAATCCATGGGATGAGTTAGCTATTAAAGGCTACCCAGACTTTCTTAAGAAAATAGGAAAGGAAGATTTAGATAACTTAGGTTTTCGCATACAATATGTTGTTCGGTTGATAACCCATCACTATTTAGAACTAAAAGCGAAAAAACAGGTAAAAAACCAGATTCCCAATAATAAATATGGTCAACAATGTTGCGACAAAATTTTAAGGGAAAATCTAAAGATAGGATGTTCAACTCAATCCTATAGGAAAAAGAAAGGATTTAAGAAACGAAAGTTCAAGTGGAAACTATGGAATAAAAATAAAAAATTTTCCAAAAAGAAAAAATATGTTCGTAGGAAAAAACAAAAAAAATACAGGTACTTTCAAAAAGAAAACCTGTAGATGCTTCATATGTAATGAAGAAGGTCATTATGTACCTGACAGCCCCAAAAAAGGGAAAAGTGCAAAGAAAATGATCAAAGTTCTTGAACAACAAGAATACGAAGTACTCTTCGGAGAAAAAATTTCAAGTAAGGAAGAAATTCTCTATGAAATTTCTAGCGAAGACTACAGTTGTCAGGACCCGAATTTACATTATTTTCATTATTAAAATGTTATCATATTTTTATGTTTTAACCACCCAAATAACCTTAGACATGTGTTAAAATCCCATTGGTCTTTCACCTAACTAAATAACCTACACATGACCCCTAGTAAATGACCTAATCTACCAAATACAAATGTTACATGAGATAATATAAAAAGAAATTGAACATAAAATTCAGTTAATGAAATGTGATATTTCTCTTTCGTATTAACATCCATACATTCATTACTCTTCAGTTATTGAAGTGTTTAATTCATGTGCCTTTCATTACTACAAGATGTTAGCTTTGTATTAATTACCAAGCTTACTTAACTTATGTTAAACACAAGTATAAATAGCACACATACTTTGGGTAAATGCACAACATAAATGAAATCTACTCCTATATGTGAGATAGAAAATTATAGATGTAAAACTTAGTTTTACGGGTCAAGATCAAGAGATCAAGAGAGAGAGAGAGAGAGAGAGAGAGAGAGAGAGAGAGAGAGAGAGAAAGAGAGAGAGAGAGAGGATAAATTATTGTCTACTCTCAAAGTGGGTTGTTTGGGGAATAAAATACTGGACTAGTGGTGGCGGGTTCAGTGGTGTTGGGACAACAACAGTGGGCTCAATTTTCAAACTTTATCTTCGATCAATGGGTATATTACTTTTCCAAATCTTCTTATACATTTTATAATATGTACATTCTAAATGTATTTTTATCATCTGTAGTAGATCCTTAAAAGATCTTCCCTAAGCTTAAAGCTTGAGCAAGGCCAAATAGACCCTAAATCGTTATTAATAGTAAATTTAAGTTTCTAAGCTAACTTAATTTTTGGGATACATAAAAAAGGGCATTTTTGGTATTTCAAAAATATACAAAATTACTATAAATTATTTCCTACTATTTCGTAAATTTTGGACATCATTTGGTATTTATTTTAATTTCGAAATTATTAAACGGTTATAAAAAAATGAATTTTGAAACTTTACATTTACTGTTAAAATTTTGTAAAACTCCAAAAAATAAATGGTTAGTACCTTTGTGACCAGAATAATAATTAGAATATTTGGAGACTAATTTTGTAAGTTTTTGGAGACGAAAATTTTACTACTAATTCTGAAGCCCAAATTACTATAGAAAAAAAAACTATATATTTTTCATATAAAATTGTAACGAACTCGGATTTAACCCTAGTCAATGGCGTTACTTTTATAAAAATATAAGGACCATTATAGTAAGGAAAAAATCCTATTTTGAAAAATTACGAAAATACCCCTAAAACCTATAATTACCATTTTACCCCTACACTTTGAAGTTAGACTAAATGACAGGTTTTATAAACATTTTGTGTAGGACTTGAAGGTTAATTTCAAAAGAAATTCTTTAACCACCTAAACTACCAAGGTGAGTGATCATTTTCCTTTTACTGATTCAACTCCTCATGAGTGAATCTTATCCTATTACTTAAACAAGTTTTATTTAAATGATGAAATCTTTGTTCTTATATTTGTTCTGGAACACTTCGATTCGTTCCACTGAAAGAGGTTATCGTATTGGAAATTATTGTAAGTTCCATATTTCTTTGATTCTAGTGTCAATTACCACCATTCTACATGATTATATATTGGTTCTATTAAGAATCTACAAGCCCCTATGTGGGATGATCCATATTGGATCTACGAGTGGCCCTAAAGTTGGCCGACCCTCCTTATTGGGTCTACGAGTGCTTCTGATCAGTTAGCTATTGCAGTATATGTATATGTATGAGTACGTGAATGGGTGGTTGGTAATCTGACCTTCTAAAAATGTATTCGTTATACCTGTCCTGATGATATTCTACTCTCTTGATATATCGATTGTTATGTTTATCTGATTTACCGTTGATATATAGATTTCTCTTTATGTTCATCATCCAGGATTATGATTATTTCACTGAGTCTTCTACTCACACTCTCCAAATCTTTCTAACCCCTTTCAGGTGATGAAAAGTATAAGAAGGTGGGAGATAACCTGGTTGAGGAAGACCTATAGAAGAAGAAGAACTTAAAATACTAGCTACCCAGTTAAATAACATGAGTAATTCCAATGGAATTCTCAAAGGCAATATTTAAAGGCTGAAGTTAGCCAGATCAAAATATTATGTAATAAATTTAGAATGACTTGTAATCTTATGGTCTTCATGACCTATATTTGTAATAAAATTTAATTATGTTGCTTCCGCGAGTCTCTGAACAAGTTATGAGGCCTTGGTGGCCGGTCACGCACCTTAAATCCACCAATTGGGTTTTGGGGCGTGACAACAGTTCTTTAGATGAAGAAATTAATGAATATATTTTCATGATGCAAGATAATATTCAAGAAATTCCACAAGACGAATTAGAAAATATTCGCCTTAAAGATGTTATAGGAGAGGAAGTCACTCTCACTGAATCTGAACTAGCACGATTTGAAAAACTTCAAACTCTTGTTGTACCAGAAATTTACAAAATTTCTAAATTTATTTTTTTCTCAGCACGAGTGTTTGAACAATATAGTGGAAACACAAAAGCTCAATTTTCTAGCGAAGGAAAAATTGATATTCCACTTTTTTATAAAAGAAAGGTAGCTAGATGGAAGGTAAAATACCCCCATATCCAATATATTCATATTGGTGTTATTCAAGTTACCATTACTGCTTTATTTAGGCAAGGGCTAGACACCCCAATTTTAGCAGTAATTTTTTACAAAAGATTTTCAGACCCAATGAAAGCAATCATTGGAGGAATCCAGTCTAATATGGCTAATGGAGTAATTTGGTTTAACATTAGACCACATTTCTTTATTTCAGTAAATGATCCTAATATTGAAGACACAGTTAGGATAAGAATTAAAACCAAAGGAATTGCTATGAAAGTAAATTCCCATGACTTGTCAATAAAATGGAAAACAATCTATGAATTAACAAGGTTTACCGAATCCAGGGTCAAACAAACAGAAATAAATTAGTAGAAATTTTTGAACCTAGACCCTTTGACACAGTTATTCAACCTAGATTGATTAACTGGAGTGATCTAGAAATTCCTAGACAATGGTTAATTTCAGATCTTGTAGAAGAAGAAAATAAGGGAAATACAACTCCTATGATGAATCTACCAGCTTCAGGAAAAAACTTGTATATTCAAAACCAAAAAAGAACAAACTTGGTTAAAATTGTTTTTGGCCATGTTTGAGGTCAAATAAAAGTGGGACCCATTTAGAGTTTGTATGGGGTCTTTGGGGGGTTTGTGTTCTCCTCCATAAGGAGATGAGCTTTGGATATTTATATATTCAAAATCATTGTTGAGTGAATGAGAAATAAATCCCACAATGAATACATATGTATAATGTACATCCAATGATTTGTACATCCATTGAATACATATGGATAATGTACATACATGAATGAATCTATAGATGCATAATATACATACATGAATAAATCTACAGATGAATCATGTTCATACATAATTCATAGCCAGAAAATGAGAATTCACTTTCTTTCCATCCAATATTCGTTCCTGAGAGAGTTATAAGCATAGCTGGTTCGTAGGAACGGTTGTACACCATGCTTGTCAACCGTTTTTGCCGTTGTATCCTAGGAGACGGACGCTGAAGAAATTCTCAAGCACTTTTAGTGAGGCGACGAATCTGTTTTAAGGAAACCGTTTTTGGTTTTTCAAATTTTATTTGTTGTAATTCTATTTTTAGTTTTTATTTCTTTTTCCTTATGTTTTCATCAAGTGTTAACTTACGGATCTGCTTGCTAGCTTCGAATATCAATATATAAAATTTTCCAATAATTGTGAGCAACAACTTACAATAAAAATGTAAGACTGTCCAAATACTAGGGTTTGTGCTGTGCTAATCATACCCATGCCATATTTGACACTACTATAGTGTCAAAATACTACATTTTAACATTATTATTTTGATAGGTACTTGACTTGCCAATGATAATTTTGGTCATTACTTATTGAGCCATTTTTTTCTCTTGTCAATTCCCCTTTTACAGCCACCATTCAAAACAATTAGTAGCGTCTTCAAAGAGAATGCTAAATCCCATATTATTGTCAAATTATGGCATGACCTTGCAAAAACACTTTTTCAATGGCATGCCAAAAGTGATGTCGATACAGGCGCATGATATATCATTGCTATAATTTGGTCTATTTTTATCACAATATTGGAGATGTGTTTTTGGAAGATGTTATAATACATGCTAAGATCAACTCCAACCAAGTACCCAAATGGGGAGCCATTTGAAGGGGGAAAAAAGAGTTTTTTAGGCTCCTCTTGGCCATAAATTCCAATGGGGAATCCACAAGAGTATCCAAAATCGGTCCAGTCAAGTTGAGAACCTATATTTATAATTGATGATAATAGAAAGAAATAGTAACCATATTTGTTGGAAAAATCCTAACCATTAATTTGTTATTAAAAGAATATTATCAGTGTGACTTTGTTTGAGATACATCAAAATCTATTAAACATTTAAATAACCAGTATTGATTTTGGCTACTATGGTTGGAGTGCTTGAGATTTATTTTGTAGGTAAAACACTGTTAAAGTATCCAAAGGACATTTTGGCTACTAAAATTTGATTACCACCCCCTAGAAATGCTTTAACATGGTAACATCTCAACTTTTTCCAGTACAAACTAAAAAATAAGTATTTCTTTTATAATGTCCCATTGAGGGTGTTTGTTGCAGCTTATAAGCTGACTTTTTCAGCTTATATTTATTATAAGTTTAAGCTGTACCAAACATGATTTAAATTACAACTTATTTCAAGCAGAAAACAAATTAAAAAAGGAAAATAAGCTAACTTATCAAAAGTAAGATTTTAGATGCTTTTGAGATTATAGCTTTTCAACTTATTTTAAACTGCAACATGGCCATTGTAGCACATATACTGAACATTTTTTTATTTATTTATTTATATGCATATACTGATCATTTTAGTACTGAAATAAGGGTTAAGTAGTATTAGATCCTATTAGACCCATTTTATTTGGAATAGGCCCAACCCCAAATTGTTTTCAGTGAAAGGTCCACAAATACATATAAGACCAAATTACCCCCACACTTTATCCCACATTAAAAGAGAAGTTTCACATCAATAATGGAAAACTCTTTATTGTGGCTAAGATTTTGCACAAAATCAGCTCAAATCATTCCACCATTATATCAATTTCAATTTCAAATCCCATAAGACATTTGATTTGGGTCTTCAATTCGTGTGTTTCATGGTTCGAAGTCTCGGCTGAAACCGAGTCGTCTCGGCCGAGTCAACTCGGTTTCGTAGGGTAACGAGACGAGATCTAGAGCCGAGTCAAAAAATAATCAAAACGACGTA
Organism: Hydrangea macrophylla; assembly: GCA_033977485.1. Taxonomy (NCBI): domain Eukaryota; kingdom Viridiplantae; phylum Streptophyta; class Magnoliopsida; order Cornales; family Hydrangeaceae; genus Hydrangea; species Hydrangea macrophylla. The sequence continues at coordinate 99,153,077 of CM066985.1, forward strand.
GGATCGGACACCATCTCGGCCGTACCGCCATGTATCGGACGAGATGGGTCCGTCTCGCACGAGACCTCGGACGAGACGACGAGACGAATCTCAGAGATACAGATTTGAGGAGAAAAAAATAGGGCAAAACGTACCTGAGGTCTGCTCCGACCAGATCTGAAGGAGAGACACCTTCGTCGAACTCCACAAGGTCAGATCCATCTTCTATGTTCGACTCCCTCTCGCATGGATCTGCCCTGCGCCGAGCAGATTTGGTCGAGTTCTCCAGTTCGTCTCTCTCTCCCTCTGTTCGATCTCCACTTCTCCAGTTCATCTCTCGCTCTCTCTGTTCGATCTGCTCCACGGTCTATATCTCGATCCATCAGTGAGCTGTGAGCCTCTCTATCTCTCCATTTCTCTGTGTCGCAGAGGAGAGGGAAAGGTAAGGGTTGGGTTTGGTTTTAATTTTTTTTTTTTTTCATTTGGTTGTGGTTTGTGTTTTACTTAAGTGACTTAAGTAGTTAAGTATAGTATAGACTGTATAGAGGCCCCTATAACACAACTCTTTTTTTAATTTCTTTTTTATTTTAAGTATTAGACTTAACATTATTTATTATATAATACACTTGCACTATATTAGACGTAATATAATAAAGTAGACTTTATTAGGGTTTTTTTTTATTATTACATAATGCTAGGAAAAAAATATTATATATCACATTATATAATTATTAATAAACAAAAGACTTAATTTTTAATAAACAAATGACTTAATTATTCTTAAACAAATGACTTATTATTTCTTTCTAAATTAAATTTGAATTTGAAATAAGAAACACCCAATTATGTATGTAGTGTTATCAGATACTCAATCCGCAGCGCATGTATTGGATATTATGTAATATTGTAATTGATACATTGTGTATTGTGACAATCTATTGGGCCAAATTTGTTATTCTAATTATTTTAGAATTTTTCATTATTTTTCCTGATTTTTTTGAACCTTAAATCTAGCGTATCTTTGCGTATCGCCCGATACCAGTCCGCGGCGCCGCGACCGAGTCATCTCCGCGACCGATACCGCGACCTTGAACCATGGTGTGTTTCCAAATCATTCTTGAGGGTTTCCAAAATCAGCACCAAGCTTTTGCTCTAAAGAAATTGAACTACTCATTTGACGCCTACACTGACTGAGATTTCCAGCGAAATCGAAGAATAGGTCGCAAAGGTAACAACAAAATCAATCATCATCTAGAAACCAAAATTTTTCACCCTAGTGTTTGTTTGATTCATAATTTTTGGTTTGTGACAACGATATGGTTCAAAAAAGGGTAGTATAAAAATGGGATTTTGGTTCAGATTTGTTTGGTCATAAAAATGGGTTTTCTCGCTTTCGTTCTTTGATTTATTTAATCGTACATTCAAACATTATGTAAAGGTCTTTTTACTGTTAAAAATTAGGGAAATACAAGGTTTTTGGTTCATTTGATCCTCTGTATTATTTGTTCCCCCAATTCATCTACTTCTTTTTAGCATTCGAGTTGTTTCATGCTTTATAGGTTGTGATAATTTACAAAAAAATATATATATATATAATATGGGAGAGAAGGGTTTTGATTTACATATTATTCTCGAAAAACGAATAATAGATGATTCATATGTTTTCGATACATCATGGTGACAAATTTTTTCACTTTTTATTTATTTTATTTATTTTTTATTATACATTATCGCAAGTGTGGCATACCAAATTCACATGAGTTGTAAAATTTGGGACTATAAAAGTACAAAATTTGTGATAAAAAGTTGTACCATAGTTTGATTTTGGCACATTCAAACAACATTGGTGACAAAATTTGCACTCAGTATTGCTTCTAAAAGAGTTGCATTGGTTATTAAAAAAGGCAGTGATAAATTTTACACCTATTTTTCAGTAATAAAAGATTCCAAATGTTTGGTAAATATTGCTACAGTATAGTATATACACATAAGTTGAAAAAATGTACACTATTTTTTTTTGGCATTCTACTATATCAGTTTCACGCCCCGAAACTGCCCAAACGATTCTAGGACACATAGCACACCACCAAGGCCTTATACAGGTGATTAAAGTTCCAAAACAAGTTTAGAATAAGTTTAAACTAAAGAAGCTCAACCAACAAAAGACAAAACTCTGTCTTAGCAATCAGCCAAAAACCCTGTTTTAGCAAATAGTAAATTCTCATATAATATTACCAAATCACAAGTTGAATTCAATACTAAAACTTTAAACCATTTAGAATCAACCAAAGTCACAAACATGAGCTCTCAAGTTCAAGCAAGAGTTTTTGAATACTTTAATAAAAGTGCCAAAAATAACCATTTACAACCAACCCAATGAATAAATCTCCAAGTTCAAACGTCTCATTCCAATAACACTAGTTACAAAAACACTCTGATAATACATATTCCCAACTATTACACAACTTCCTAATTTGATTACAAGAACTACACAAAACATAGTCTCAACCCTAAGTTGAAATTAACATATTAAAACATAAACAACCCAAATTTAAACTGTTTACAACCATGTACCAAATTTACTCTAAAAGCAAGTAACCATAAGCAAAGCCACTTCAACTCCCAAAAACCACAAGCTAGATTCTGGCTCACTTCCCCGATTTCTCACCACGATCACTTACAATGGTTATTCAATAATCATTACACATATAAACTACATGCTTAGTGGATAATGCTAATCATGATCATGAATAATGAACATGCTCAATTCAATATATTACAAAGAACTATAGTCTCCGGAAATTACTAGTTCACTTCTACTACTACCGGTTAGCCCGCGGCTCCACTCCCCAAGCCCACGTGACTAGTCATGACCCACGCCCTTATGCATTCGGTCCCATAGGCCTCTGATGGTCGTGGTTGTCACCACAAAGATTACCTCATGGTGGTATAGAACTAGCGATTTCCGTTGACCCAAATAGGCAACTCAACATGTTCATTCAGTCATCACACTGTGCTTTCACAATCAAATTGAGCCTAATTTAACCATATGAATTTTGCCAAATAATAAACTGAGTAAGCTAAATTAAACTAATTAGGCATGCTTTCGCATCACAATTGAACCCAACATGAAAATTATCCAATTATCAAAATTAACATCACTCACCTCTTGGGTTTTGCTCCTATTTGTGAGATTAAAGCCCTACTAAGAACCGGGTACAAATCCTATATAAAAACTACAAGTTATGAGCTAAAACTCCAAAATGAGTCGCAGGAAAACTGCCACAAAACTTAATAAAATTAGTATGAATAGATTAGACTCACCTCCAAGAGTCTGAATATATAGCCTATTTTAAGAAACCGACGTCATTTAGCCGGTCAATCGGCATCGAGAATCCTTGCCGAATTCTGTCGCATTTCTCGTATACGTCTATGTATATTGACCCAGTAATGAGAATGGAGATGATGAGTCATCTCCAAGTAGTGGTGTCAAGCGGGCCGGGCCGGGCTCGGTCAAAGCGGGCCCCGAGCGGGCTTCGGGCTGGGCCGGGCCGGGGTTCACCAAACCTCGGGCCGGGCTTGGGAGTGGAGGAGGTGTGTCAGCCCCGGACCGGTGGCCCGGGCCTAACGGGCCAGACATCGGGCCAGGCCGGACGGGCTAGCGGGCTTTCTTCTATTTTTGAAGTGGGCCGTGGCGGGCTTCGGACCGGTCCGGGCTTTTTCACTATTTTGGGCCGGGCCGGGCCATGGACGGAAGGATGGGTGTCCACCCCGGCCCGGGGTATGTGAACCGGGCCTAGCGGGCCGGACCTTATGGCGGGCCGAGCCGGACTTTTAGCCCGAAAAAAGCGGGCCGGGCTCGGGTCAGGCCGGGCCAACCCGGCGCGATTGACACCACAATCTCCAAGTGTCTCATATATATCATTTTTATTATTACAACCCCACAAGCTTTACTAGTTTACAATTATACCCACGCATATTATGAAACTTATTAAAAGTATCCCAAACATAAATGGATATGTCTATGTCTCGCATGGGTCTCATACGTGGTCCCATATAATTATATGAAGTTGCTAATTAGCCTATTAATTATATAACGTGTTCAATTCGTGCTCACAAAGGTACCCCTAATTGACCCCAAAAGGTGGTCATCACCTAACTACATGATATTATCAACAATAAAATAATAAATCATTTAAGTCATAAAGATTTAGGCACATAGGGTATTCCACATATTACTGTCACATCTCAACTGGGACCCACCAACACATATTCCAGCTTGGGATTGTCGTACTGGCCATAACTGAGTTCTTAACTGGACACCCATAATCAACTTAATGGGTTAATCTCACCTCCAATAAGTGTCACATAACACATTAATTAACATACTCATGATTATGCATGCTAAAGTAATATTAAATATAAACAGCGGGAGCGGGTGTTATAATCAGTGACAAAATTTTGCACCCATTTTTTTTTTCCAGTAATAAAGAATTCCAAATGTTTGGTAAAATTATTACTACAGCATAGCAAATGCACATAAGTAGAAAAAATGTACACTAATTTTTTTTTTTTTTGGCATTCTACCAGATCAATGATAAATTTTGCACTATGTAATGGCTTATAAACATGCTGTTTTGTTTTTCAAGTAGTTGATTGTTACGCAAAAGCACTAATGTAGAAGTTGTCCGCTGAAAAATTTGTATCGAACATTGTAGACAGACATGCCCAATACGTCTTTCATTTTCCACGGCTTGTGTTTTGCGGTGGGCGATAGGTAGGTGGTTTTTGGTAGCATATATTATAGCCGAAAGACCATTAAATTATTTAGACTACTTTTTTGCTTTACATACTTTTTGGAGTGGAGAAACCTTTTTGGATATGCATAATCGTCTGATTTCTTATTTTGCTGCACCTCCGTACTATTGATTAATTAATTTCAATGAATAAACTTATAGTTGATTGGCCATTTATATTGGCAACACTCGATCCTTTTGTTCTAATGCAATTTAAGATTATAAGATTGCAATGTTAGTAGTTCTTGCTATATCTTGTTTTGTGGTATTGACATATGTGTCTAACATTTTTTGGAATTTGTGTGCACACTAGAATATTAGGTTCTGATTTGAGTGATAAATTTTATTAGTATAAATAATACAGTATAAAATCCATTGTAGTGTTAAATTTTACACTCCCACAAATAATTAAGAATATAAGAGGTCGTTGAATTTGACACTGATTGTTCACAGTTTTTGGGGGTATAGTTTGAGAATGTTTGTGTTGGGTACTGATTTGTAGGGAATTAGGATGATTAATGTTTGTATGAACCGAATTGAGAAACTTCATATGAATATTTCCAAAGAACAAGCTCTTTTTAGAGCAACAATTTACACTAACATCACTCATATTTTACCTAAAACTGATTTAAATATCTTCATATATAACTTTTGTACAACTATAAGACATGTTTATCCAAAACAAACTCCATATTAGATATAATGTAATGTTTGAATGCGTGTAGAGAGAGAGATATTTAAGTAACTAATTTAGCTAGCCTAAAATTTTGGGATTTAAGTTACCTATAATTACTGTGTTATCTTGATTGATGTGTATATATATATATGAGTTAATTAGTATAATGTCCATTTTACTCTAGGTTTCTTGCAATAGGCCCAACGTATGAAACAATTTCGTCTGAAGTCCACATCACAAAATTTGGACCAAACTACCCTTTCCATTTCTCATTCAAAACTGCAATTAATAACCCCAACTATTTTAGGGGTTTTCAAAATTCAAATCCCAAATACCTAAATGATAATAAATCACATTATATATGCATCTCTCTCTCTCTCTCTCTCTCTCTCTCTCTCCCTGTTTAGAGAGAGAAAGCTCAGGCCATAACTCAAATCATCCTCACACAGGACCTCTCCGGCGACCTCACGCTAGTCGACGCAAGCCAGATAAACTCCATGGCGAGATGCTCAGTCTCAAACACGCCGTCGCGCTCCTCCTGGGGACCAAGATCATGGCCGACTTGGACTACTCGAGGACCAAGATCATCGTCGGATCCGCTCTCTGTATCGTCATCGCCGGCGCTAGGCAGAACCCCGGCGAGTCCACGCTGAACTTGATACAGAGGAACAAGGGTGTTCTTGATTATTGTGCCCCAACTTGCGAAATACTCGCCCGATTCGATGTTGGTGATTGTTTCGAACCCGGTTGATGTTTTGACTTATGATTCTTGGAAGCTTTCTGGGTTTCAACAACAATGGCAATACCGGATCTTCTCTCTCTCAAGCTATACAATGGAACCCGATTGTATATTATGTTGTGGTTCAAAGGTTGTGGTCCAAAAGGTTGTAGTGTAAAATTTAACACTCATGTTCTTGGTTTCACATGTTATGCTGCGAAATTGTACACTATGTGAATGAAAAATGTGATGTCAATGAAATATTGCAGTCAATGTAAAAATGAATGTGCAAATGAATTTGTGATAAGATAGTGTTCCTTTTGTTGAATAACTCGAATATGAGTGTGAAATTTAACACTTATATTCATTCTAGTGTGAAATTTAACACAATTTTTTTTGGGTGATGGTGATGAATGACTGTTAGATCACCCAAGAATGGTGAAATACGAAATTAAAAAAGATATGTGTAATATTAAACAGATTCTAACGTATAAAGCCCTACAATTATGACATTTAGTAACTTAATTCCTAAAATATATGCAAGATTTAGTAACTTCCCAAAATTATGGGATTGAGTTTGACCAATTGCAGTATAAAATAAGTTTGGTAACTTCCCAAAATATATGCAAGATTATGGGATTGAGTTTGACCAATTGCAGTATAAAATTTTCACACTAATGAACTAGTTGCAATGTAAAAACAAACCAGTTGCAGTGTAAAATTTCACACTAATGAACCAATTGCAGTGTAAAACGAACTAGTTGCAGTGTAAAATTCAATACTCACATAAATGTATGGTGCATAGTAATAGATTAATATGTTATGTGATCAATGATTATTGGTAGAACATACAAAAATGGGATACCCACATAAAAATGGCGTTAGAAATATTCAAAAGACCCATAATGTACAAGGCTAAAGTTATGGGATTTTATTTCCATATATTTGATATGCAAATCAATGGGATAATAGAGTTATTACCATATATATATATATATATTTCTATATATGTATGCCTGTGTATATGTATAGGGGTAAAAAAGTCACTAAAACTATCTATAATTGGGGATTGTGGACTAATCTCTAACAACATTCACAATTATAAGGTCTCTCATTGGGAAGTACCAATTGGTGGGTCTATTATAACAAACATTGGTAGAATGGGATTTCCCACTAAATTTTTCTATATATATATATATATATATATGTATATATACAGAAAGTGAACATGGTCAAGTAAACTTACCCAGTAAACATAACTTTTAAGCATTAAAGAACTCGCAGGTCAGTGGGGCGCGCGGGTTGGCAGGACTGCCCGCGAGTTCTTTTAGACTTAAAATCAGATTCACTGGATAAGTTCACTCGACGATGTTCACTTAAGAGCCTGACTGTATATATATATATCACGATATATATACTATGTTATCTTGATTGATGTGTATATACACATGTGTATATATATATCATCGTATACACCGATGTATATTTGTACTTAGCCTAATTACCTAAAAAAGAGATTTAATCCCTCTATTAAATTTGTTGACTAAGCTATTTAAAATAAAGATTTAATCTCTCCATTAAATCTGTTCACATATGTATATATATTATTACATGTATGTATATATATCTATATAATAAGGGAGGGCGGTGTGGGTCCCTCCCATTTTAGCAACTTTCAATCTCAGCCCTTGAGAGAGTTTTAGATATTTTTAACCATTAGATTATTTGTCCACCAACCCACTACCTTACCTCAGCATAAAAAACCCTCACCCACAAACTGTATCCTCTCATTCTTTCACTCCACATGGCAACCAAACATTGTCCATATACACACTGTATCTATCTAACTACCCCACACATCAGAAATCAAAGAGAAAACAAAAAAGGCCCCACGTCTCTCTCTCTCTCTCTCTCTCTCTCTCTCTCTCTCTCTCTCACACACTCTCTCTCTATGCCCCACGTCTCTATCTCTTTTTGCCTCACAAACCAAAAACAAAAAGTTTACTGCCCCATCTCTCTCTCTCTCTCTCTCTCTCTCACACACACACACACACACGTGTACACACCAAAACCCAGGAAAAAATATTACTCCGTAAAAAATACGAAGGGCCCACGCTCTCTCTCTCTATCTCCACGTCTCACAACTCTCCTCCATCACCCTACCAAAACTCAAATAACTATCTGTGCATCATATTACGTCTCAAACAAATTTGTATTTGCAGTCTTGCAGATGGACTTGGGAAATATTGTACCTGCATGAGTCTCAAAAGTGGAAGAAAATATAGGTAACAATCTTACAATTGTCTCTTTGCTACCCGTCCATTGTTATTGTGTGACCACTATAATTGATTCTTTTACCCAACAACAGTTCTACCATTGCAACAAATCACATTTGTGGAAGCCTCAATCAAATACCCAGGTCCTCTTTATCTTCATTTACACTCTCTTTATTCTGTAGTCACAATGTTGAAAGAGAATGATTTTAGTGTTTTTCTATTTTCTTTATGTTGCTATAATTGTTGGATGTTTTGGGGAAATTGTGCTCCATTATTTTATGTAATTTGTGATACTGTACAACAAATATATGGTTTACACATTTGTTTGATTTGACAGCATATAGAATAGGTGGTATTTTGGGTGGTACATTAAGGTGTCCTTCTCTCACACGTTCTGTAGAATTTTTTTTTTAACTTTGTTCAATTAGTGCTCTCTCTCTCTCTCTCAAAATGTGTTGGTTAAAAGACAAATGGAGATTTATCTTTGTTGAAGGTATTTTCACTTTTCATGTATCTTTTTTTTTTTTAATGAAACTTTTCATGTATCGCTATGTCTCTCTGTTCAATTTTTGTGTTTTTTTTTCCCTTCTTTGATGTTGAATCTTCTAAACCCAATATGTATTAGTACACAGTACAGTTTCTTATGCATTTAAAAAAGAGAGAGAGAGTTAACAGGTGGCAATAGTGTTTGTGGATCCCACTTTGGGTAAACAATTTCTATACTGTGTCAATTCATATCTTGAACGCGGCACTAATACATGGCAATAGTAAAATTTGTTAAGGTAGGTACCCCAATAGTACATGTCTAATGGTACATGGCAATAGTGTTGGTGGTTATCCAAAAATTATTTCATGTAATTAAACGACATTATGTGGATACAAAAAAAAAAATTTAAAAAAAAAATTGACTTTATGTGGATTCGGTGTGGTCCCTTCCATTTTAGCTACTTTCAATCTCAACTCTCGAGAGAAATTTAGATATTTTGAACCGTTGATTTCTTTGTCCACTACATTCAACTGAAAGGAAAAAAAAAAAAAAAAGTAAAGAAAGAAAGAAAGAGAGTCAACATCTATATAATGTCTTCACATGGGTTTGAATGACATGGATAATTTTACGAAAAAATTTGATCATTTGAAATATTGAATTTCGTTTTTTTTTTTTTTTTTTCGTCGTGCCCACGGGCATGGGTTATTACTAGTATATATATATATGCAAGGGTAAAATTATAACGTTATTCACACTAATTGGGGAGACTGGACCGATCACAATAAACTTTCTGAAATGATGGACTTAGCAGTATAATTAAATCTTGAGTGAACCAAATAATAAAAAACTTGGATAAATATGGATTTTTTTGGAGAGATTGCTACTGAAACAATAGTACAAAATAAGTATAAGTTTTAAACGGATTAGAAATAAATAAATAACGTCCTCAAAGAAAAAAGAAAAAAAAAACATTGAATAAATAACATCTATAAACATTTATTTGACTGCTTCTGAACTGAACTAGCATGAAAAATGCAGCATAAATTAACAACCCATTGGAACCAAAATAAAAGCAAATTAATAACTAAAATGCCCAAAGTACACCATAAATTCCTAAATTAAAATTACAAACATCCAAACATGACTTTGTATATTTCAAAATGAATCAACAAGCAAACACAAAAGAGTACTAGGCTTAGCCAGTAGAGATATGGACTCCAATCACAACAAGGAATATAGTAATGAGACCAAAGTAGATGATTGTGTGAACTAGAATAGAGGCCCCACTTGTCTGCATGTTCCCAAACTCAACAACCCGGTTTCGACCCGGAAGTTGGAACAACAGACCCGGAGTCAACAACACGAATAGCGCCGCCGCTACCAAGACCGGACCCCAGTCCGCCATTCCTTTTTGGAGAGAGAAATTGAGGGTTCTTCTACTTGTAGTCTAGAGAGAGAGAGTGAGAGAGAGAGAGAGAGAAATCCAGAAATCTGTCAAATACTGTAAAATTTTAGCGAGAGAAAAAGTAACGGAAGGGTTGCGGTTTTAATGAAGAGGAAGGTAAATAGAGCCAAGTGTATTGAAGTCTGGGCTTACGTGGTAATACGTGTCAGCACATAGATTTGGGTTTGCTTACTCCGATAAATAACTTTAGAAAAATACTAGATCTACATAATGAATCACACATTTTTTTCACACATATCTTTAAATGTTTGTACCTTGTGCTGTATAAGTGGGGCACAAAAAAGTGTAGTTCATTGTGTGGATGTAGCATGACTCATAACTTTAATCTTGGGTTCTTTAGATTTCAGTCCTTTATTGTAGCCGTTTCTAGAAATTGATCCATTTCATATGTCAACTTAACAATTAGTCCCTTACATATTTTTAATGTTTTGAAATTCAAACCCAAGATTTGTGTTATATATATATATATAGCTATATATATAGAGAGAGAAATACTCCCATAAATCATGGGTTTGAAATTCAAAACCCAAATTTATTATTATTATATATATATATAGAAAGAAATAAAGAATTAACAGGGAAAAAATTATACAATAGAGAATGAAAAGTGAGAAATTCCTCACTTTAAAATAACATAAGTGAGAAATTTCTCAATAACATGGTACGAAAATGTGTATATTATCGTGAGAAAGTCTCACTTCTAACCATAATGAGAAATTTCTCACTTTAAAATGCAACACTAACCATAAGTGAGAAATTTCTCATTATGGTTAGTAAATCATAAATTTCTCATTAATAATACAAATTTCTCACCAAAACAAACAAAATTATGGTCAGTGACCATTAATTATACAAATTTCTCACCAAAAAAAGACCAAAATTTCTCACTCTAATTCACTTGACTGTCCCAATAAAGTTGAAAAGCAAAACAACAGAGCTACATAGAGTGACCATAATTGTCAGCAACACACCAATCTTTGAACATGAATCTTTGCAAAGCATCTTTATTCACGGTTCTAACTCCAATCTCTAAAAATCCAAATATTTGGATATTAAGACGTCTAAATGTTCCAAAATCCCATTTTAATCATTGAGATTTTAGGGAGTTGGTTATTACCTTAAGCAGAGGGAGATCCCTTATGCTTTTTCTTATTTTTCTTCTTCTTCTTCCCAGAGCTGGATCCAGCAGCTAAGATCTGATGACGATTCGAAGTCTGATCACAATAGTTATCTATCCTTCTTGGTAACATGTCACGCCCCGGAGTAGCCAAAAATAGGAAAAATTTAAAATTTCCTTTCTGGACCCATAGGGAATGATGAGTTACATTAACTGATTGTCTTTTCTACATTCTACACATGGTTAATAGAGTAAGCTGAAGCATAAAAACATCTATTGGTATTTTTTAATAGAACTCAAATGTCTGGGATCTAGTTATTACATCATGAGTATAAATAAAAGATCTAAAACGGTAGTCTAGGGCGATCTATACTAATCACAAGACATATTATTACCTCATATAGAAGACAACAAGCATATTAAGTAGTTCTAACACAACTACATCAGAGTCCTTGTGCTTTAACTTGTACATCTGCTGATCCCTTCGAGTGGCTTCATCTTGGTAGTCGTCTTCTGTGAAATCTGGACGTAATATGTCTAGGGAAGGAAGGAGAGCCGTTAGCTTTGAAGCTAAGTGAGTTGACCTAACCGATCACTCCTAATACAAACAATAGTATACAAGTACAACAATATCTCGAACTAACATTTGGTAAGCATTATCTCAATACGTATGATTTATGACATGGTAATATGAATGAGATATGACACGATGCACCATCGATATGTTCGACTTTACTCGACCACAGACACCACAACTGACTCATGTGACTTGTTACATTACCAGTGTAACGCCGTTAGCTCAGAGTAGAATGATTACGTTGCTATCGTCGCCTAGCAGGGCCCTATAGCAGTTTTGGTTTTAAAAAGAAAAGAGTGTAATCATTGTACTCTTAGGTCCTCGTGACCTTGCCGGGAGAATAGAATAGTTACAGCGCTATCGTCGCCTAGCATGGCCCTATAGCATTCAAAAAGTAACTATTATATTCTGATGGATACTTTGCTATCGTCGCCTAGCATGGCCCTATAGCATATCAACCATCAACTCATACATAACTTCAATGATTTCAATGGAAACTCTGGCTATCGTCGCCTAGCAGGGCCCTATAGCAGTTTCATCATTGTTCCCATTTACTTGACTGTACCAATCGGACCACTGCGGTCCACTCAATGTGTACAACAATATGACTGGATTAGTCCCCATGATTAACCATGCAGACGTCAACATTGACATCAAGACTCGACTATGTTCATATGAATGTTCGTATGATTGTATAAACGTGGATACATAATAAGCAAGAATGTCAATGATTATCAACTAGACATGGAGTATAGTTAACTAACATGCGTTCATCATATAAGTAGGAATCTCAACATTCACATGATTAATACTTATCAGTATCGTCCACACAGGACGCACTGGGTATACATATATGTATAAAGAATAATTCTATAATATACCAAGTGAGTTATGACGACTCACCTCGAAGCGGTTGCGTAGAAACAAGCGTAACAGTTCCTACACAGTATAAAATTACATAGAACATTGATTAATAAGCTTACTAAAATCAAGGGTATAATGGTAATTGTGCCGGGTGGGTTCCTAAACCTCAACATGATGATCTAGACATCATTCTGAGTCTAACGCCATTGACTAGACTCAAGTCGGAGTCCGTCGCATAAAAGGCTGGGTTTTCTATACCAGTTTGGGCCCTAAAGATAAGCTGTATTTTTTACCGTGTCAAAAGGTCACCAAACTTTAAGGGAATATTTTAGACATTATTCTAAGACTCTAGGAACTGACCGCGTATTTTTCTGAGCTACGGTTCATTTATTATGAATTTCTGAAGTTTAAATTGTCTAAATTAGGCTGCGGGGCCCCATAATTATAAAATATGATTTAGGGAGATATTTGGCCCTTATAAATATTTTTATTAAATACTAGGCCTTAAAATAGGCTAAGGGTATTTATCTCATAATTTTCGGAGTACGTTTGGTATTTAAATTAATTAAAACATTACATAAATAGTTCCACGATAATTACTAAAAATACCCAGAATGTAGTTTTATAATTTAACAGATTATAAAACATAACTTGAATACTTTTAAACAATAAGTATAATTTTCCAAAGTTTAACATAGCTAATAGATATTTAATATTCATTTAACTCCAAGTGGGTACTAATATTTATTATTTATTTCGACTAAATAAATAATAAGTTCAATATCTAATTACTAAAGTACAATTTTAGAATATAATATAATATCCTAGAAATTTACAATTTACTTAATATACTTTTTTTTAAAAACAATTAACAACTACACATGCTTTTATTTTTATTGACTAACAATTATTATTTATTCAATACTAAATAAATAATAAGTATATAATACATAAAATATAATTTCAGAATATAAGAAATACTAAATAGTAATATTTCAGAATTATCAAAACTTGATAATGACATTTAAACCATTTTAAACCACTAATTAAAACTAATTAACCAATTATTAGCTATATGTACGGTACAAATATACTAAAGATTACACCCTACAAAGTCCCCTTTGGAACTCCTTCCTTCCCACGGCTGTTCACAGTTCAACATTATAGTATATATATATATATATATATATACACATATAACACAAATATATAGATTTGTATAAATACATTTCTACTCCTAACTTTCCCATTTCTTAACAAAAAGAGGCAAGTTATATATGAAAATTAATCGTCTCGACGAGCCCGATCCAACTAACTAAGTATGGAGTCTCCATTCTAAGTATTATGCACGAATTTTGGATAAAACCGAAAGTGGGTCTAAGGAACAAATCTCAAATTCGTGACTATAGACAATGGCTCTCCCAAAACTGATCATGGGGGAGTCTATTGGGACCTTAAGGGTCAGTTTGGTATTAGTTTCATGAAGTTTGGTGGAGATTGATTTTTCAAGCTTCCATGGAAGCTCTAAGGGAGGTCAGCCATGGTGGGGCTTAAGGCTCTATTTGGTTGGGCTCTTTGTGTGTGTGGAATTTATAGAAACACAGAGGAGGTGGAGAGACCATACCTCTTCTCTAATCAGTCCGGTTCTTTCTCTTTCTTCTTTGTTTTCTTCTTCTCACCCTTCTTCTTCTCCACTTCACATGTGTGTGTGTGTGTGTGTGTTTTCTGGGGGTGAGGCAGAGAATGACAGAGGATGGGGGTGAGTGTTTGTGTTATTTTTCTTTTCTTCTTTTTCTCTTTCTCTCTAAGGTCTCTCACTCTCTCGGGTCTACTCTCTCTTCTCAATGACTTACTCTCTCTCTCCCAACCTGATATATATATATACTAGCACTCATATGATATATATATATATTACACCACTATACATATGATATATAAAATATAATATATATATATACTATATAATTATGGGGATATGGGAGGATTTGGGGAGAGTATCCAAGAGATAATAGAGAGTGTTGGGGGGAAATACCCAATGGGTTGAGGGGTGTTTGAGAGGGATTGATGTGAGGGGTTGGGGGAAATGTCCAATGGATATAGAGAGGTGTTTGGGAAAAGTAAATGCCCAATGGGTATAGGGAGGTGTGGTAGTACAATTGCCATATTAGGTAATATTCCCATTTCCATAAATGCATGGCAAGTCGTCGCTAGGAACTACGTGTCGTGCAGTCCAAGAATTACCAGTTTCTACAGGTTCGCGTGCAACTCTCAGTCTGGGTTTGTGATTTACAGTCTTAGTCTAATGATCTTAGTCCGGGTCTAATTTTAACGTCCGGTGTTAAAATGGAGCGTCGATAATAAAAATAAATATATAAAAAGGTTCAGCGTCAATTAATAATATTATGACTATAACCCATAGTTATGGAATTTAAAACAGTCTTAGATTAACAATTAATATAACCTATAGTTATAACTTAAGCGACACTAGATATAATATAACTTATAGTCATAATATGACAACAAATATTAAAAATATGAATTTAATACACAAGGTACAGGGATAATTATGGAAATAAACTCAGGAATCTATTTCTGTACTTTCTAATTTTCAAGGGTATTACATCATCCACCTCCTATTAAAGATTTCGTCCCCGAAATCTGAAACAGGTAGTTCTTAAGCATACAAGGTTCTAATCTTGTATGATGGGTTTTAAGATAACGTATTAGTCAAGTGTACTAGGCTTGTTCTTATCGTGCCGGGGTGTCGTCGTTTACTCTTATCTCCAAAGACGCTTCGTCCTTATTGTGGTGTCTCCACTGAATCTTTATTAGAGCGATCTCTCTTCATTTTTCAGTCTTCTTGACACGATGTTGAGAATTCTCATTGGCTTTTCGTTTCATGCGATGGTCTTGTTAACTCTTTTGTTGTCGTCGTTTGTTGAGTTGCGTCGTTCTTGTTAACGAAGTTCTGGCTGACTCATGTGTTATCGTCATCCATAATTCGTAGAGTTCGTGAGCATATCCCTCAGCATGTCGGTACGAAGAACATTGTGGATTAGCGTATCCACTCGAAAAAGTGTTGTGATGTTCTAGCATCGTTGACAGTGTCCCAAGTCGATAGATGATTCGATCGTAAGAAGACTGCGGCATCGCGGTGTTGACTTCCTTTCTTTGGGTCCAATAGCACTTTGCCTCGAGCTGCTGATACTTTCAATGGTACTTCATCTCCGACTTCAAATTGTAGGTTCGTCCTTCATTGGCCTGCGTAGTTTCTTTTGTCAACTTTGGGGTTGCTTGCAACCTCCCTTCATTTTTGATTTGTCTGACGTAATGACGATTGACATGGCCTTCCGTATAGGACCTTGATTGACGTGGTGACTATACTTGACTTTTGTCGTAGTTGGCCAACATTGATCAGCGACAAGTGGATTCTCTTGTGTTTCATTCCTTCTGTGCCACGAGCTTTCATAGTTACTAGTGTAAACTCTCCTACGTGTTCATGATGTTGTTGATGATGTGTTGATGACGTGAGCTTATAAGACGTCTTCTATCATTAGGTTAGCACGTCTGACTTGATCGTCGTTCTAAAGGTGGAATGTGACGCTCGTTGTTTACTCATAGGTAATATCTATCAATGGGTCATACCTCTACTATAACATATATATATATATATATCTTGATAGTAATTATAGCAATAATACTAATACACAAAAGTAGTTTGATAGATAAGTCAAAACATTACATAGTCGATTATATAGATTGCATCAACTTCACATAAAACACAAAAGAAATAGGACTACTAGCCCGATCAAACACATAAGATAAACTAGATCCTAAGATATCTAGCACAAAAATCTTCTAAGTCCGAGTCGTAAGGGAAAAGCCTCCTCCGAATCTGTGGTTCTTCATCTTGTTATATGCTGAACTGGTTGTCTGACACAGTCTCGTCCTCTTGACATTTTTGATGGTTATCCTTCCCTTCTCCTTCCGAGTTCATTAGCGGAACTTCATTGATGTTCTTCATTGTCTCAAAATCCTTGCGGATGTGGTCCATTCCACCACACTCGTAACATCGTGATCCGTATCCTCTGATTTGTTTCGGTGCTGAGCATTCGTCGAAGTGATGTCCACAAGTGCCGCAGTTAAAACAACGTTGGCGTGTTTTGCGTCGGACCGATGCTGTAATTGTGTCGGACTTCCTCTTATTCTTCATGTGTTCTTCCAGTTTTCGTTGAGTTTCTTTGCCAAATCCAGCTATATTGGAGATGGTGGTATTAAGTTGGGCTTGTCTAGGCTGTCCTTTAGCAGGTGCTCCATAGTGTCCGTCTCGAGGTGCTTTGCAGTCCTTGCTCAAATGTCCTCTCTTGCGACAGTTATAGCAAGAGACGAACTTGGGAGCTTGACATTCCTTGGCCAGATGTCCAGGGCTTCCACAGTTAAAACACGTACTATGATCGTTGTTCGTTGTTCTGAATTGTCCTTGCAATAGGGCTGACCCTGATAGTGCAGCTGGTCGTGGCTTGAGTGATCTCAGAAGCGATTTAGAATGGGCGATATGGAGTTGTTTGAATAACATGTCTCCGTAGTCACCCGCGCTGGCGCTGTCCCGGATCTTCCACAAGCTTTGTATTAGTCTTCTAAGTACACCGGTGGGATCGATCTCCTTAGGCATCATGTTGCTAAGTCTTTCTGACTGGTTCTCTGTTGCTTGAGATGATTGAGCCATTGCAGAGGTTGAGGAGATTCTCACGTTCCTACATAAGAGTTCGTATCTATAAGGTTTCTATCATATCTTATGCAAAGCAATTATAACTTATTACATCTCACATGATAGTATTCAATGTAATCATAGTAACTAGAGTACGATGATTGAGACAATTGAACAAATGAATCCAAAATGAAATTGGATCCGAAAAGGCATATGAACTGTTATAAACAGAAGTACAATAGTAGAAAGGGCGTGATCCATTCAAGAATAAAATGTAGATCTAACAATGATTGAATGACTGATTACTATAGGAGTAATTATAGTATCGCAAGATTCATAGGTGATGAAAGTACATAATTGATAGCATAAGGCCTTCAACTTATGAGAGAATGAGTAAGTATTGCATAAGTGAAATAGTTCAAACGAAACCTCATTGATAAAGAATAAGGTAGCAAATGAGATAAAATAATAAGAGGTCAAAACGCATAGAGAGTACAACGTTTCTGAGTTCGTAGCATGAACAAAGGCAGAGAACTCATTTAGAATTATTTCAAAGATGATGAACTTGCAAGAATTTATTCAAAGGATTATAAGTCAAAAAGAATGACTTTTCATTACTAATAATCAAATTCATTTAGAATAATTTCAAGGATAATGAACTTGCACGATTTAGTTCAAAGAATAATAAGTCAAAAAGACTGACTTTACAATACTAGTAATCAAACTTGTTTCCAATCGGATTTGTCAAGAATCAGGATGATCAAAGTTACATACTCGAGAGTTTAATGACTGTGGAAGTTTTATTTTAAAGATAATGAACATAATGACTTTCAAGATTTAGTCAAAGAATGATAAGTCGAAAAAAGTGACTTTACGGTATTAGTAATCAAACTCATTCAGGATTAATTCAAGGATAGTGAATTTGCAAGAATTAGTTCGTAGAATATTAAGTCAAAAAGAATGACTTTATAGTATTAGAAATCAAGCGTATTCCCAAAGGGATTTATCAATAATTCGGATGATTAAAGTACATACTCGGGAATTGTTGACTAGGGAATTTCTGAAAATTCAAGGAATTGAATTACTCACCAAGGAGTGTATCACACTAATTATTGATGGAAATCAGGGTCACTTGACAAAATACATAGGTACCCTTTTTAGAAGAAATGATCATTTGAATAGAAGGCATCGATTTACTCAAAGGGAGTTGGATGAATAAAAAGGATATGATTGCTTACTATGGTACTTGTCTACCATATCTATGGTAAAGTTTGCCTCTAAATTCTTAGCTAGACCTCCCTTATTATCTATAACGGGTCCTTGCTGGTTTGTTACTACTTCTAGGAGGTTTGTCTAAGGGTACTAGATAATCTACATATGGTTTGTCTATGTAACAGAATGTTCGTACGAACTTGATTGAATTGGCTATCTTATATTAGCTCTAATTCATGAGTTCGAATCGAGGGTTCCAAGTCTCGATGTATTCTAACATGGCTACTGATTCTAGGGTGCTACGGCTTCGGTATATCTACCCGTACGAATCAGGCTTTGGTGTATGGCTCTGGGGATATATTGTTAAGGTTACAATACTATTTACAGATGCTATGGAATCCATCTATCCATCTTTCTAAGTTTCCATGAAACAATTCTAATTGGTCACCCTTATTGGTTCTACGTTGTGTCTACTCTCAAGTAGGGTTGACTAGGTGTACGGAGTAACTATTTGGCGAGGCGTCCATGTCCAATTTGCTCAACAGAAGCTATCTTAGCATCGGTGCTTAGTCAGAGATATCCTAAAGTTTATAACTTAATGTGTAGAACAATCAGCGAGCACGTCTAAACCTAGTGCTCTGATACCAAAAATCCTGTCACGCCCCGGAGTAGCCAAAAATTGAAAAAATTTAAAATTTCCTTTCTGGACCCATAGGGAATGATGAGTTACATTAACTGATTGTCTTTTCTACATTCTACACATGGTTAATAGAGTAAGCGGAAGCATAAAAACATCTATTGGTATTTTTTAATAGAACTCAAATGTCTGGGATCTAGTTATTACATCATGAGTATAAATAAAAGATCTAAAACGGTAGTCTAGGGCGATCTATACTAATCACAAAACATATCTATATTATTACCTCATATAGAAGACAACAAGCATATTAAGTAGTTCTAACACAACTACATCAGAGTCCTTGTGCTTTAACTTATACATCTGTTGATCCCTTCGAGTGGCTTCATCTTGGTAGTCGTCTTCTGTGAAATCTGGACGTAATATGTCCAGGGCAGGAAGGAGAGCCGTTAGCTTTGAAGCTAAGTGAGTTGACCTAACCGATCACTCCTAATACAAACAATAGTATACAAGTACAACAATATCTCGAACTAACATTTGGTAAGCATTATCTCAATACGTATGATTTATGACATGGTAATATGAATGAGATATGACACGATGCACCATCGATATGTTCGACTTTACTCGACCACAGACACCACAACTGACTCATGTGACTTGTTACATTACTAGTGTAACGCCGTTAGCTCAGAGTAGAATGATTACGTTGCTATCGTCGCCTAGCAGGCCCTATAGCAGTTTTGGTTTTAAAAAGAAAAGAGTGTAATCATTGTACTCTTAGGTCCTCGTGACCTTGCCAGGAGAATAGAATAGTTACAGCGTTATCGTCGCCTAGTATGGCCCTATAGCATTCAAAAAGTAACTATAATATTCTGATGGATACTTTGCTATCGTCGCCTAGCATGGCCCTATAGCGTATCAACCATCAACTCATACATAACTTCAATGATTTCAATGAAAACTCTGGCTATCGTCGCCTAGCAGGGCCCTATAGCAGTTTCATCGTTGTTCCCATTTACTTGACTGTACCACTCGGACCACTGCGGTCCACTCAATGTGTACAACAATATGACTGGATTAGTCCCCATGATTAACCATGCAGACGTCAACATTGACATCAAGACTCGACTATGTTCATATGAATGTTCGTATGATTGTATAAACGTGGATACATAATAAGCAAGAATGTCAATGATTATCAACTAGACATGGAGTATAGTTAACTAACATGTGTTCATCATATAAGTAGGAATCTCAACATTCACATGATTAATACTTATCAGTATCGTCCACACAGGACGCACTGGGTATACATATATGTATAAAGAATAATTCTATAATATACCAAGTGAGTTAGGACGACTTACCTCGAAGCGGTTGAGTAGAAACAAGAGTAACAGTTCCTACACAGTATAAAATTACATAGAACATTGATTAATAAGCTTACTAAAATTAAGGGTATAATGGTAATTGTGCCGGGTGGGTTCCTAAACCTCAACATGATGATCTAGACATCATTCTGAGTCTAACGCCATTGACTAGACTCAAGTCGGAGTACGTCGCATAAAAGGCTGGGTTTTCTATACCAGTTTGGGCCCTAAAGATAAGCTGTATTTTTTACCGTGTCAAAAGGTCACCAAACTTTAAGGGAATATTCTAGACATTATTCTAAGACTCTAGGAACTGACCGCATATTTTTCTGAGTTACGGTTCATTTATTATGAATTTCTGAAGTTTAAATTGTCTAAATTAGGCTGCGGGGCCCCATAATTATAAAATATGATTTAGAGAGATATTTGGCCCTTATAAATATTTTTATTAAATACTAGACCTTAAAATAGGCTAAGGATATTTATCTCATAATTTTCGGAGTCCGTTTGGTATTTAAATTAATTAAAACATTACATAAATAGTTCCACGATAATTACTAAAAATATCCAGAATGTAGTTTTATAATTTAACAGATTATAAAACATAACTTGAATACTTTTAAACAATAAGTATAATTTTCCAAAGTTTAACATAGCTAATAGATATTTAATATTCATTTAACTCCAAGTGGGTACTAATATTTATTATTTATTTCGACTAAATAAATAATAAGTTCTGATGATGCCAAAAATTGGTAAGAATAAAGTAGAGTAATTTAAGGAGAGAGAGAGAGAGTGAGAGACTATTTTTTTGTATGTGGTTCGGCCCTGTTAATGAAGGTACCTACGTCCACGGGTGTGTCTGAGCACGTTCACTAGCAGATCATCGGCGGGCCTGGTGATCCAACAAAGAGGGGCGACACTACCAGTAATACCGGCCGGGTGTATGCGTATAATGGTGAATTGTAGAGGTGCTGTGTAGACTAGAGAATTCGCGGCCCCTTCAATGGGGGGTGAGAGGTCTCTTTTATAGATGTAAGAGACCTACTCTTACATGGATAAGGAAATATAATTCCATTAGGATGTGTTTGACACCAATCAAGTAAGTTTCCTAATTGTATTAGGATTGATTGACATTAATTGTGGGGGTTTCCTAATTGGATTAGGAAATAGATGCACTTTCCATTAGTTTTCTAGCTTGAGTAGGAAACTGCCCGTAATACTTGGGATCATGCCCGTGATGCTCGGGATCATGTTCGTGGGCCCGGATGGGCTATTGATTTTGAACCGCTCGGTCATATTTTGGGCATATCAGCTGCCCCCCATTTCCAAGATTGGCCAGATGCTATATTGGGGCAAGTTTAGAAATCAGTTTGATGTTACTTGCCGCTGTCTGAGTGCTTGTGAAAGCTGCCTCGGGGCTTCTAAGCCTGGTGAGTCCTCGGGAACTGACTGAAAGTTGAGACCCAGCATAGCTCGGGACCTTTGGGTGCTCGGGAACTGACCGGGAGTTGAAACCCGGCCTAATTCGGAGTCTTTGAATGCTCGGGAAGTGACCGAGAGTTGAGACTCGGCCTACTTCGGAGTTTTTTTTCTTGAGTTAGCTCCCAGGATGGTTATCTTCTGCCCGTAAACCTTCGTCAAGGCTGTGGGTAGAAGGATTTTACCATGTTGGACAAGCCGACCTAAAGCGTATTGCTCTAGGGTCCTTTTTTTATGTTAGCTCCCCAGGATGGTTATCTTCCGCCCATCCAGCCTTCGTCAAGACTGTTGGGAGAAGAGTTTGACCATGTTGGTGGAGCCGACCTAAATCACGTTGCTTTAGGGTCCTTTTGCTCCTCTATCGTCGGCCAACCTAAGAGATTTTAGTCACCTCTATCGTCGGTCTGGACCTAAGGGGAGTTAATGTCTCTGAGTACTGTAGGTGCTCGGGTTGTCCAAGATTTTGACTTGGTTATCCGCGAGGCCTGTAAACACCCGGTATGATTACCTGTTTATTTCACTACGCCGTCTTGCCCCCCAAGCTTTCGCTAAGACGAGGGTCTTACAGAGGCTATGATCTATAGGTAACCGACCTGGAACATGGTGGTTGCAGGGTCTTTTGAAGCTTGCCATCATCAGCCACCTAGGGGGTTTGCCCCCATCGCCGGTTGGACCTAAGCGAAGCCGGTGCCTCGGGCGTGACCCCGAGGTCTTTGGTGCCTGGGTTCGGAGCCCGAGGTCTTTTGTGCCTGAGTTCGGAGCTCGAGGTCTTTTGAGTGCCTGGGTTCGGAGCCCGAGGTCTTTTGAGTGCCTCGGGGTTAGGCCCGAGGTCTTTGTATGCCTTGGGGTCGAGCCCGAGGTCTTTAGATGAGCTCTCTGACAATCGGTGGAGCCTCATGTGGTGATCAAGCAAGCACCACTACAGTCGGGCTCTTCTAGACCGATGGAGATAGGAGGTCGGATCAGGATCGTCGGAATCCAGATTTTTCTGTGCTGGAGGCAAAGTCGGAACTGCTTGATCCAGACCGATGTGAACTGGAGGTCGTGTCAGGACGGCCGGACTTAGGCCACTGTGAACTGGAGGTCGTGTCGGGGCTGTCGGACTCTGACCGCTGTGAACTGGAGGTCTGGTCGGGGCTGCCTGACCCGGACTGCTGTGAACTGAATGAACTGTCTGAACTCCCGGGCTGATCTCGCTTTCGCTTACTTCTAGAGGACTTGTCGCTTTCTTGCCCGGGGTCTTTGATCTTCAGAAATTCTTCAGTGTCAATGTATTTTCCAACCCTCTCAGAGAGCTCAACCAAAGTTTCCGGTCGGTTCCTGTGGAACGATGCGGCGCACTTGGTGTGTTGAACTCCCGAGCAGAAGGCTATGATGGCGATTGTCTCGTTCAAATTGCGGATTTGAAGCTTCTGTTGGTTGAACCGGTCGGTGAACTCTTTGAGGGACTCATTACTCCGTTGTCTGACTGTCAATAGCTGCATGTCTAGCTTTGGCCGCTGATGCATACCGGCGAACTGGTTGATGAACTGCTTGCTGAGTTGTTTGAAACTGCAGACCGATCGGGGCTCCAAGGAGTAGAACCACTGCATGGCCGGGCCTTTCAAAGTGCTGGGGAAGGCTAGGCAGTGTAGCTCATCGGAGTTGGTGTCTAGGGCCATCTGAGCCTTATAGGTTCGGACGTGGTCGATCGGGCTTCCCGAGCCGTGGTATGAATCTAGCCGAGGCTGCTTGAATTTGCGCGGGATGGTAAACCTCGCGATCTGGCTGGAGAATGGTGACTCTGTCTCGGTATTGGCTTGATTCAGAACACGATTTTGACCAAGCTTTTTGGCCACTTCGTCGATCTGCTTCTGCAAGTCTTTGATTTGGGCTTCCACTTCTTCCCGACCGGAATCTGAGGAACTAGTCGAGTTGGTGGAAGATGCTTCTTCATGGCGGGGTGTTGTCCTCTGGGATCGGGCTCGGCTATGACTCCGGGTAACCGTTCGCCTAGGGACAACTCGGCTCTTGACCGAGTGACCCTGGACTGATTCCCGGGCCATATGCTCCCGCCTTTCCTCTCGGGCAGCACGCCCACTGTTGATGTCTCTGACATCCTCAACACGGGACGAGTCGGCTCGGGCACGTTGTCTGGTCCAGATTGGTTCCCGACCGTACGCAACGTTCCCGGCCCCTGGAGGACGGCTTTGCTGGGCTAGCAGGGCTTCGATCTGTCGCTGGATTTGACGCTGGCCCTCCAAGAGTTGTGTGAGGGTCGCGGTGATCTGCTCAGATGTTATGGCTGCCGCAGCCGATACCGGGGCCGAAGGAACATCCCGGTCGAACTGTTGATCAGCCTTCTTACCCTTCTTTGGTGGCATGATGATCAGTCAAGAGATTTGTTGATGAGAAGACTTGTCGTTTCCCACAGACGGCGCCAAGCTGATGATGCCGAAAATTGGTAAGAATAAAGTAGAGTAATTTAAGGAGAGAGAGAGAGTGAGAGACTATTTTTTTTTATGTGGTTCGGCCCTGTTAATGAAGGTACCTACGTCCACGGGTGTGTCTGAGCACGTTCACTAGCAGATCACCGGCGGGCCTGGTGAGCCAACAAAGAGGGGCGGCACTACCAGTAATACCGGCCGGGTGTATGCGTATAATGGTGAATTGTAGAGGTGCTGTGTAAACTAGAGAATTCGCGGCCCCTTCAATGGGGGGTGAGAGGTCTCTTTTATAGATGTAAGAGACCTACTCTTACATGGATAAAGAAATATAATTCCATTAGGATGTGTTTGGCACCAATCAAGTAAGTTTCCTAATTGTATTAGGATTGATTGACATTAATTGTGGGGGTTTCCTAATTGGATTAGGAAATAGATGCACTTTCCATTAGTCTTCTAGCTTGAGTAGGAAACTGCCCGTAATACTTGGGATCATGCCCGTGATGCTCGGGATCATGTTCGTGGGCCCGGATGGGCTGTTGATTTTGAACCGCTCGGTCATATTTTGGGCGTATCAAGTTCAATATCTAATTACTAAAGTACAATTTTAGAATATAATATAATATCCTAGAAATTTACAATTTACTTAATATACTTTTTTTTAAAAACAATTAACAACTGCACATGCTTTTATTTTTATTGACTAACAATTATTATTTATTCAATACTAAATAAATAATAAGTATATAATACATAAAATATAATTTCAGAATATAAGAAATACTAAATAGTAATATTTCAGAATTATCAAAACTTGATAATGACATTTAAACCATTTTAAACCACTAATTAAAACTAATTAACCAATTATTAGCTATATGTACGGTACAAATATACTAAAGATTACACCCTACAAAGTCCCCTTTGGAACTCCTTCCTTCCCACGGCTGTTCACAGTTCAACATTATAGTATATATATATACATATAACACAAATATATAGATATGTATAAATACATTTCTACTCCTAACTTTCCCATTTCTTAACGAAAAGAGGCAAGTTATATATGAAAATTAATCGTCTCGACGAGCCCGATCCAACTAACTAAGTATGGAGTCTCCATTCTAAGTATTATGCACGAATTTTGGATAAAACCGAAAATGGGTCTAAGGAACAAATCTCAAATTCGTGACTATAGACAATGGCTCTCCCAAAACTGATCATGGGGGAGTCTATTGGGACCTTAAGGGTCAGTTTGGTATTAGTTTCATGAAGTTTGGTGGAGATTGATTTTTCAAGCTTCCATGGAAGCTCTAAGGGAGGTCAGCCATGGTGGGGCTTAAGGCTCTGTTTGGTTGGGCTCTTTGTGTGTGTGGAATTTATAGAAACACAGAGGAGGTGGAGAGACCATACCTCTTCTCTAATCAGTCCGGTTCTTTCTCTTTCTTCTTTGTTTTCTTCTTCTCACCCTTCTTCTTCTCCACTTCACATGTGTGTGTGTGTGTGTGTGTGTGTGTTTTCTGGGGGTGAGGCAAAGAATGACAGAGGATGGGGGTGAGTGTTTGTGTTATTTTTCTTTTCTTCCTTTTCTCTTTCTCTCTAAGGTCTCTCACTCTCTCGGGTCTACTCTCTCTTCTCAATGACTTACTCTCTCTCTCCCAACCTGATATATATACTAACATTCATATGATATATATATATATATAAATTACACCACTATACATATGATATATAAAATATAATAATATATATATACTATATAATTATGGGGATATGGGAGGATTTGGGGAGAGTATCCAAGAGATAATAGAGAGTGTTGGGGGGAAATACCCAATGGGTTGAGGGGTGTTTGAGAGGGATTGATGTGAGGGGTTGGAGGAGATGTCCAATGGATATAGAGAGGTGTTTGGGAAAAGTAAATGCCCAATGGGTATAGGGAGGTGTGGTAGTACAATTGCCATATTAGGTAATATTCCCATTTCCATAAATGCATGGCAAGTCGTCGCTAGGAACTACGTGCCGTGCAGTCCAAGAATTACCAGTTTCTACAGGTTCGCGTGCAACTCTCAGTCTGGGTTTGTGATTTACAGTCTTAGTCTAATGATCTTAGTCCGGGTCTAATTTTAACGTCCGGTGTTAAAATGGAGCGTCGATAATAAAAATAAATATATAAAAAGGTTCAGCGTCAATTAATAATATTATGACTATAACCCATAGTTATGGAATTTAAAACAGTCTTAGATTAACAATTAATATAACCTATAGTTATAACTTAAGCGACACTAGATATAATATAACTTATAGTCATAATATGACAACAAATATTAAAAATATGAATTTAATACACAAGGTACAGGGATAATTATGGAAATAAACTCAGGAATCTATTTCCGTACTTTCTAATTTTCAAGGGTATTACATCATCCACCTCCTATTAAAGATTTCGTCCCCGAAATCTGAAACAGGTAGTTCTTAAGCATACAAGGTTCTAATCTCGTATGATGGGTTTTAAGATAACGTATTAGTCAAGTGTACTAGGCTTGTTCTTATCGTGCCGGGGTGTCGTCGTTTACTCTTATCTCCAAAGACGCTTCGTCCTTATTGTGGTGTCTCCACTGAATCTTTATTAGAGCGATCTCTCTTCATTTTTCAGTCTTCTTGACACGATGTTGAGAATTCTCATTGGCTTTTCGTTTCATGCGATGGTCTTGTTAACTCTTTTGTTGTCGTCGTTTGTTGAGTTGCGTCGTTCTTGTTAACGAAGTTCTGGCTGACTCATGTGTTATCGTCATCCATAATTTGTAGAGTTCGTGAACATATCCCTCAGCATGTCAGTACGAAGAACATTGTAGATTAGCGTATCCACTCGAAAAAGTGTTGTGATCTTCTAGCATCGTTGGGGGTGTCCCAAGTCGATAGATGATTCGATCGTAAGAAGTCTGCGGCATCGCGGTGTTGACTTCCTTTCTTTGGGTCCAATAGCACTTTGCCTCGAGCTGCTGATACTTTCAATGGTACTTCATCTCCGACTTCAAACTGTAGGTTCGTCCTTCATTGGCCTGCGTAGTTTCTTTTGTCAACTTTGGGGTTGCTTGCAACCTCCCTTCATTTTTGATTTGTCTGACGTAATGACGATTGACATGGCCTTCCGTATAGGACCTTGATTGACGTGGTGACTATACTTGACTTTTGTCGTAGTTGGCCAACATTGATCATCGACAAGTGGATTCTCTCGTGTTTCATTCCTGCTGTGCCACGAGCTTTCATAGTTACTAGTGTAAACTCTCCTACGTGTTCATGATGTTGTTGATGATGTGTTGATGACGTGAGCTTATAAGACATCTTCTATCGTTAGGTTAGCACGTCTGACTTGATCGTCGTTCTAAAGGTGGAATGTGACGCTCGTTGTTTACTCATAGGTAATATCTATCAATGGGTCATACCTCTACTATAATATATATATATATATATATATATCTTGACAGTAATTATAGCAATAATACTAATACACAAAAGTAGTTTGATAGATAAGTCAAAACATTACATAGTCGATTATATAGATTGCATCAACTTCACATAAAACACAAAAGAAATAGGACTACTAGCCCGATCAAACACATAAGATAAACTAGATCCTAAGATATCTAGCACAAAAATCTTCTAAGTCCGAGTCGTAAGAGAAAAGCTTCCTCCGAATCTGTGGTTCTTCATCTTGTTATATGCTGAACTGGTTGTCTGACACAGTCTCGTCCTCTTGACATTTTTGATGGTTATCCTTCCCTTCTCCTTCCGAGTTCATTAGCGGAACTTCATTGATGTTCTTCATTGTCTCACAATCCTTGCGGATGTGGTCCGTTCCACCACACTCGTAACATCGTGATCCGTATCCTCTGATTTGTTTCAGTGCTGAGCATTCGTCGAAGTGATGTCCACAAGTGCCGCAGTTGAAACAACGTTGGCGTGTTTTGCGTCGGACCGATGCTGTTATTGTGTCGGACTTCCTCTTGTTCTTCATGTGTTCTTCCAGTTTTTGTTGAGTTTCTTTGCCAAATCCAGCTATATTAGAGATGGTGGTATTAAGTTGGGCTTGTCTAGGCTGTCCTTTAGCAGGTGCTCCGTAGTGTCCGTCTCGAGGTGCTTTGCAGTCCTTGCTCAAATGTCCTCTCTTGCGACAGTTATAGCAAGAAACGAACTTGGGAGCTTGACATTCCTTGGCCAGATGTCCAGGGCTTCCACAGTTGAAACACGTATTATGATCGTTGTTCGTTGTTCCGAGTTGTCCTTGCAATAGGGCTGACCCTGATAGTGCAGTTGGTCGTGGCTTGAGTAATCTCAGAAGCGATTTAGAATGGGCGATATGGAGTTGTTTGAATAACATGTCTCCGTAGTCACCCGCGCTGGCACTGTCCCGGGTCTTCCACAAGCTTTGTATTAGTCTTCCAAGTACACCGGTGGGATCGATCTCCTTAGGTATCATGTTGTTGAGTCTTTCTGACTAGTTCTCTGTTGCTTGAGATGATTGAGCCATTGCAGAGGTTGAGGAGATTCTCACGTTCCTACATAAGAGTTCGTATCTATAAGGTTTCTATCATATCTTATGCAAAACAATTATAACTTATTACATCTCACATGATAGTATTCAATGTAATCATAGTAACTAGAGTACGATGATTGAGACAATTGAACAAATGAATCCAAAATGAAGTTGGATCCGAAAAGGCATATGAACTGTTATAAACAGAAGTACAATAGTAGAAAGGGCGTGATCCATTCAAGAATAGAATGTAGATCTAACAATGATTGAATGACTGATTACTATAGGAGTAATTATAGTATCGCAAGATTCATAGGTGATGAAAGTACATAATTGATAGCATAAGGCCTTCAACTTATGAGAGAATGAGTAAGTATTGCATAAGTGAAATAGTTCAAACGAAACCTCATTGATAAAGAATAAGGTAGCAAATGAGATAAAATAATAAGAGGTCAAAACGCATAGAGAGTACAACGTTTCTGAGTTCGTAGCATGAACAAAGGCAGAGAACTCATTTAGAATTATTTCAAAGATGATGAACTTGCAAAAATTTATTCAAAGGATTATAAGTAAAAAAGAATGACTTTTCATTACTAATAATCAAATTCATTTAGAATAATTTCAAGGATAATGAACTTGCACGATTTAGTTCAAAGAATAATAAGTCAAAAAGACTGACTTTACAATACTAGTAATCAAACTTGTTTCCAATCGGATTTGTCAAGAATCAGGATGATCAAAGTTACATACTCGAGAGTTTAATGACTGTGGAAGTTTTATTTTAAAGATAATGAACATAATGACTTTCAAGATTTAGTCAAAGAATGATAAGTCGAAAAAAGTGACTTTACGGTATTAGTAATCAAACTCATTCAGGATTAATTCAAGGATAGTGAATTTGCAAGAATTAGTTCGTAGAATATTAAGTCAAAAAGAATGACTTTATAGTATTAGAAATCAAGCGTATTCCCAAAGGGATTTATCAACAATTCGGATGATTAAAGTACATACTAGGGAATTGTTGACTAGGGAATTTCTGAAAATTCAAGGAATTGAATTACTCACCAAGGAGTGTATCACACTAATTATTGATGGAAATCAGGGTCACTTGACAAAATACATAGGTACCCTTTTTAGAAGAAATGATCATTTGAATAGAAGGCATCGATTTACTCAAAGGGAGTTGGATGAATAAAAAGGATATGATTGCTTACTATGGTGCTTGTCTACCATATCTATGGTAAAGTTTGCCTCTAAATTCTTAGATAGACCTCCCTTATTATCTATAACGGGTCCTTGCTGGTTTGTTACTACTTCTAGGAGGTTTGTCTAAGGGTACTAGATAATCTACATATGGTTTGTCTATGTAATAGAATGTTCGTACGAACTTGATTGAATTGGCTATCTTATATTAGCTCTAATTCATGAGTTCGAATCGAGGGTTCCAAGTCTCGATGTATTCTAACATGGCTACTGATTCTAGGGTGCTACGGCTTCGGTATATCTACCCGTACGAATTAGGCTTTGGTGTATGGCTCTGGGGATATATTGTTAAGGTTACAATACTATTTACAGATGCTATGGAATCCATCTATCCATCTTTCTAAGTTTCCATGAAACAATTCTTATTGGTCACCCTTATTGGTTCTACGTTGTGTCTACTCTCAAGTAGGGTCGACTAGGTGTACGGAGTAACTATTTGGCGAGGCGTCCATGTCCAATTTGCTCAACAGAAGCTATCTTAGCATCGGTGCTTAGTCCGAGATATCCTAAAGTTTATAACTTAATGTGTAGAACAATCAGCGAGCACGTCTAAACCTAGTGCTTTGATACCAAAAATCCTGCCACGCCCCGGAGTAGCCAAAAATAGGGAAAATTTAAAATTTCCTTTCTTGACCCATAGGGAATGATGAGTTACATTAACTAATTGTCTTTTCTACATTCTACACATGGTTAATAGAGTAAGCGGAAGCATAAAAACATCTATTGGTATTTTTTAATAGAACTCAAATGTCTGGGATCTAGTTATTACATCATGAGTATAAATAAAAGATCTAAAACGGTAGTCTAGGGCGATCTATACTAATCACAAAACATATCTATATTATTACCTCATATAGAAGACAACAAGCATATTAAGTAGTTCTAACACAACTACATCAGAGTCCTTGTGCTTTAACTTATACATCTACTGATCCCTTCGAGTGGCTTCATCTTGGTAGTCGTCTTCTGTGAAATCTGGACGTAATATGTCCAGGGCAGGAAGGAGAACCGTTAGCTTTGAAGCTAAGTGAGTTGACCTAACCGATCACTCCTAATACAAACAATAGTATACAAGTACAACAATATCTCGAACTAACATTTGGTAAGTATTATCTCAATACGTATGATTTATGACATGGTAATATGAATGAGATATGGCACGATGCACCATCGATATGTTCGACTTTACTCGACCACAGACACCACAACTGACACATGTGACTTGTTACATTACTAGTGTAACGCCGTTAGCTCAGAGTAGAATGATTACGTTGCTATCGTCGCCTAGCAGGGCCCTATAGCAGTTTTGGTTTTAAAAAGAAAAGAGTGTAATCATTGTACTCTTAGGTCCTCGTGACCTTGCCGGGAGAATAGAATAGTTACAGCGCTATCGTCACCTAGCATGGCCCTATAGCATTCAAAAAGTAACTATTGTATTCTGATGGATACTTTGCTATCGTTGCCTAGCATGGCCCTATAGTGTATCAACCATCAACTCATACATAACTTTAATGATTTCAATGAAAACTCTGGCTATCGTCGCCTAGCAGGGCCCTATAGCAGTTTCATCGTTGTTCCCATTTACTTGACTGTACCACTCGGACCACTACGGTCCACTCAATGTGTACAACAATATGACTGGATTAGTCCCCATGATTAACCATGCAGACGTCAACATTGACATCAAGACTCGACTATGTTCATATGAATGTTCGTATGATTGTATAAACGTGGATACATAATAAGCAAGAATGTCAATGATTATCAACTAGACATGGAGTATAGTTAACTAACATGCTTTCATCATATAAGTAGGAATCTCAACATTCACATGATTAATACTTATCAGTATCGTCCACACAGAACGCACTGGGTATACATATATGTATAAAGAATAATTCTATAATATACCAAGTGAGTTATGACGACTCACCTCGAAGCGGTTGCGTAGAAACAAGAGTAACAGTTCCTACACAGTATAAAATTACATAGAACATTGATTAATAAGCTTACTAAAATCAAGGGTATAATGGTAATTGTGCCGGGTGGGTTCCTAAACCTCAACATGATGATCTAGACATCATTCTGAGTCTAACGCCATTGACTAGACTCAAGTCGGAGTCCGTCGCATAAAAGGCTGGGTTTTCTATACCAGTTTGGGCCCTAAAGATAAGCTGTATTTTTTACCGTGTCAAAAGGTCACCAAACTTTAAGGGAATATTTTAGACATTATTCTAAGACTCTAGGAACTGACCGCGTATTTTTCTGAGTTACGGTTCATTTATTATGAATTTCTGAAGTTTAAATTGTCTAAATTAGGCTGCGGGGCCCCATAATTATAAAATATGATTTAGGGAGATATTTGGCCCTTATAAATATTTTTATTAAATACTAGACCTTAAAATAGGTTAAGAGTATTTATCTCATAATTTTCGGAGTTCGTTTGGTATTTAAATTAATTAAAAATTACATAAATAGTTCCACGATAATTACTAAAAATACCCAGAATGTAGTTTTATAATGTAACAGATTATAAAACATAACTTGAATACTTTTAAACAATAAGTATAATTTTCCAAAGTTTAACATAGCTAATAGATATTTAATATTCATTTAAATCCAAGTGGGTACTAATATTTATTATTTATTTCGACTAAATAAATAATAAGTTCAATATCTAATTACTAAAGTACAATTTTAGAATATAATATAATATCCTAGAAATTTACAATTTACTTAATATACTTTTTTAAAAAAACAATTAACAACTACACATGCTTTTATTTTTATTGACTAACAATTATTATTTATTCAATACTAAATAAATAATAAGTATATAATACATAAAATATAATTTCAGAATATAAGAAATACTAAATAGTAATATTTCAGAATTATCAAAACTTGATAATGACATTTAAACCATTTGAAAATTTAAACCACTAATTAAAACTAATTAACCAATTATTAGCTATATGTACAGTACAACTATACTAAAGATTACACCCTAGAAAGTCCCCTTTGGAACTCCTTCCTTCCCATGGCTGTTCACAGTTCAACATTACAGTATATATATATATATATATATACATATAACACAAATATATAGATATGTATAAATACATTTCTACTCCTAACTTTCCCATTTCTTAACGAAAAGAGGCAAATTATATATGATAATTAATCGTCTCGACGAGCCCGATCCAACTAACTAAGTATGGAGTCTCCATTCTAAGTATTATGCACGAATTTTGGATAAAACCGAAAGTGGGTCTAAGGAACAAATCTCAAATTCGTGACTATAGACAATGGCTCTCCCAAAACTGATCATGGGGGAGTCTATTGGGACCTTGAGGGTCAGTTTGGTATTAGTTTCATGAAGTTTGGTGGAGATTGATTTTTCAAGCTTCCATGGAAGCTCTAAGGGAGGTCAGCCATGGTGGGGCTTAAGGCTCTGTTTGGTTGGGCTCTTTGTGTGTGTGGAATTTATAGAAACACAGAGGAGGTGGAGAGACCATACCTCTTCTCTAATCAGTCCGGTTCTTTCTCTTTCTTCTTTGTTTTCTTCTCCTTCTCACCCTTCTTCTTCTCCACTTCACATGTGTGTGTGTGTGTGTGTGTGTGTTTTCTGGGGGTGAGGCAGAGAATGACAGAGGATGGGGGTGAGTGTTTGTGTTATTTTTCTTTTCTTCCTTTTATCTTTCTCTCTAAGGTCTCTCACTCTCTCGGGTCTACTCTCTCTTCTCAATGACTTACTCTCTCTCTCCCAACCTGATATATATATATATATACTAACATTCATATGATATATATATATATATTACACCACTATACATATGATATATAAAATATAATAATATATATACTATATAATTATGGGGATATGGGAGGATTTGGGGAGAGTATCCAAGAGATAATAGAGAGTGTTGGGGGGAAATACCCAATGGGTTGAGGGGTGTTTGAGAGGGATTGATGTGAGGGGTTGGAGGAGATGTCCAATGGATATAGAGAGGTGTTTGGGAAAAGTAAATGCCCAATGGGTATAGGGAGGTGTGGTAGTACAATTGCCATATTAGGTAATATTCCCATTTCCATAAATGTATGGCAAGTCATCGCTAGGAACTACGTGCCGTGCAGTCCAAGAATTACCAGTTTCTACAGGTTCGCGTGCAACTCTCAGTCTGGGTTTGTGATTTACAGTCTTAGTCTAATGATCTTAGTCCGGGTCTAATTGTAACGTCCGGTGTTAAAATGGAGCGTCGATAATAAAAATAAATATATAAAAAGGTTCAGCGTCAATTAATAATATTATGACTATAACCCATAGTTATGGAATTTAAAACAGTCTTAGATTAACAACTAATATAACCTATAGTTATAACTTAAGCGACACTAGATATAATATAACTTATAGTCATAATATGACAACAAATATTAAAAATATGAATTTAATACACAAGGTACAGGGATAATTATGGAAATAAACTCAGGAATCTATTTCCGTACTTTCTAATTTTCAAGGGTATTACATAACAAGATACTCTTCAGAGACATCTTTAGATTCCACCATTTGATTATCCAGAAAAATCTGAGTCTCCATAGGAGCAACCACAACCTTTTCCATTGTAGAAACTTCCTGGACACAATCATCTTTGTCCATAGTATCAGCTAGACAATCAAACTGATCGCTTAATTCTGCCAGTGCATAAGAGCAGCTAGCAACAGATTTATTAAGGAAAGTTTCATGAGACACGACTTCTTCAAAAGGATAATTGAGACAGAAAGAGTGATATAATGAGAGAGAGAAAGATAATTGAAAATTTTCAAAAGGAAAGGGGATCAATCCATGCACCTACCCCCAATTGAAGGAAAGTCCATGATTTCTTAAATTATTACTTAACTATTCCCTTTAAAAAAGGCATCGGTTATATTGGAAATATCCCAATTAAATTCTAAACTAAATCAATATAAATATATTAAAAAGTGTGCAATAGTCCAAACAAAATGGTTGAAATCTGCTGGAAGGACTAATTCTTGTTTTATCTCATTGATTAAGGGTGAATTTCAGTTTTAACAAAGTCAAAGTGACTAACTATATGTTGACTGGAATTTGAGAGATCAAAATGTATATTTCTAAACTTTAATTTGATGGGATGAGGCTTTTTTTTTTTTTTGGGTGTTTTAAATCACAGTAACTACCCTCCATTATTACTCTTTTTCAAATAGCTCTTTAAACTATAAAACTCCATAATTTGATCTCCTCAACTATTGTATTTTTTTACTAACACCTCCCTCTATTAAAATTTTGTCCAAAAAAAATATTAATTTTGTATTATGTGAGCAATATATTATAAAAAAATTAACAGTATGATATTTTTTTTTCCATATTTTGAGGAGTAGTATATTTTCGGACAAAATTATCATTATTGCACACATAATTGGCCTTTGTTATATACAAAATTTTAGGTAATTTCGTTCTAAAATTTTCAATGACTCAAAGGAGAGGCAAAAATATCATATTAGTAACACTATTATATCATGTGTTGATAACATGATACAAAATTATTTTTTTTTTTTTAACAAAAATCTAATCGAATGGATGTTAGTGAAAAATTATAATAGTTGAGGGGGTCAAATTGTTGTTTTTACAATTGAGAGCAATGTGTAAAAAAATATCATAGTTTTGAGCGTAATTTACCCCTTTTTCATCCTTTTGATATCGTGAATATTTTAGGGTAAATTACAACACCATCTCTTGAACTATGACTACTCTTTACTAACATCTCTTAAACTTTAAAACTATATAGACATAATAGACTCACCCCTTAAACTATCTAAAATGAACAAATTCATCCCATGAAGAAGGGGTTTTAGTCTCAATAAAGGATAATTTAGGGGTGAATTTGTATAATTTTAAAGTTTAGAGGATATTAGTAAAAAAATCATAGTTTAGGGGATGTTACTTTAATTTACCCAAGATTTTATTAGTCAAACCAGTCAAAGAGATGGTACTATACCTCTGCCCATTCACGTGTTCAATAAATTTACTTTCCGCGTTTATATTAAATAAAAGTATTCTATGATACATTCCATTGGTTTTAGATGTATCATACATAATAGTGTTGTTCAAGAAAAATTGCTGATTTCCCCAACCAACCAACCAATCTGAGCCTATTTGATCGGTTTTCAAAAATATAGTCACAGAAGAAAACCGAATCGAACAACCAAAATACCCCAAAAACTGACTGAACTGAGCCTTTCAGTCGGTTTTTAAACATGAAAAAAATCAAAGGAAAACACACACAAACACACCCTAATACATAATATTTTGGACTAAAGTTAGAACACTAGATTCTATTAAGCACGAATACGGACACACCGACACGGATATGACACCCCAAAAAACTATCTGTAAAATATCGTATTCGTATGTCGGACACGACACAATATGCGACACGTTACCTTATTGATACTTCCTAGACCATAGAATCCTCAATTGAAATTAATTAACTCTAAGCCTCTAATTGTCCTCCAGTAAAATCTGTGTAAAAATTATTGGGCTTAAATGATCTTATTTATACTCACTCCCTCCGTAGTCCGTACCATTTTTATGTGATTACTTTTCCTTTTTTAGTCGTCACAAAACTAAAGACCACTTTGACTATCAAATGTAAATATTTTATTCATTTTTTAACAATACCCTTTCTAAATTTAAAACATGGAGGGAGTAGTAGTACTTGGCAAAAGGAAGCAAAATGAGCAAATTTGGAATGGGTTTTGTTAACATGTGCCTTTTACGATAAATGTTAAGGTTTTAAAAGTAAAAATAAACAAGGGAGACAAACATTAAATCTCACACCGGACACTAAAACCCACACTATAACCCCTAGTTTATTTCTATTTTTAAAACTTTAACATGTGTCATAAGGGCATATGTTTTTGTTAACAAAACCCATTTGAAATAATAGACTTTATTTTTAATTAGAGAGAATGCATTTAATGATATTTGCTTGACAAATTGGATATATAAAGATAGTCACATGAAATGAAATGAGAGAGTGGGAGTAGCAGAAAGGCTAAAATGAAAAACATGGCAAAGGTATTTGATCCAGAACTAATTGTTTTAGATATTGTTTGACACGAGGGTACTGTGAAGGGAAAAAAAATAGAGGGTGAGAAAAGATGGAACTTGGAAGCATCAAGAAAGGATGTCTATTTATTTATTTATTTATTTTAACGTCGGAGGGGATGGAAAGAGAGACGGAAGTTCTTCCGTTCTCGCTTGTCATTCTCTATCCTCCCAAATGTAAGAAAGAATTTATTTTCTTTTCTATTGTTTTCTTTTAATTTTGTCTTTCACATTGATTATTAAGTTGCTTCTTCTTTTTTCCATTTTTTATCTAATCAAACAAAATAAGAAAAAAGTTTTTTTTTTTTTTTCTCTCTAATCTACATTATTGTTCATCCCTGATTCCCTGTAAGTTTCATTTTTCTTGTTTTTTTTTTTTTTTGTTTTTTTTTTCCTTCTCTTTTGGCGCTAGTACACTTTAATATTTCCAACTTCAGACATTTAATTCTAGAATTTTTATAACAAGTGATATATTAATATGACAATTTAAAAAAACTTTAAAAAATGGGATTCAAATGATCTCGCTGTAAAATGGGGTAGGTCTCACTGAAAAAGGGTAGATCCGTGTTGCTCAATCGCTAGGAATGTCTGGAGTTTGAGAATTATATTGTTACTGTTTCAATAAAGCACCATGGTAACCAAGAATTATTATTATTTAAAAAACACACACACACACACACAATTTTAACTAATCCAAGGTGGGGGATCTGAATGTTGTTATAGGGTGTTGAAGTATTTTATCAAAATAATACAAAAAGTATGTGCTTTAAGCATTTTGGGAGGAAATAATATTATTTACTTATTTTATTAGCTAAGGTATATAGTATCTTTGTCTTGGCCTTGAACTACATACTAAAATCTCTCACCTAGTATCCTACAACTTCTCATCCTCTAACTGCTGTCCACTTTTTTCTCATATTAACGTTATCATAACGTTAGCATTGGATATATGAGAGTATGTATTAGTTTGAGAATAATACTACTATTTTACATGAGTGATAAGCCAAAAAGAAAGAGGTGAGTTCTATTTTTTTTTCAGCTTCTTTATGTACGAAAAAACAGTGGGAAAAAAAATTGTATTTCCATTTTGCTTTTCTATCTTCAAGAATTATACGGGCAATACAGAATAATCCTTGAGCATTTGGTGTAGATCGTTTCTGTTCAAATTAGTGCATATAGCTGGACAAAAAATTTATTGTGTTGGGCTGTTGTATCCTGGAGGTTGACACACCATCCTGTGCACCGGTGAGAAGACCGAGGAGGCGCGAAATCAATCTTAAAGAGAGCGACATTGTCCGCGCCTCGGCCTGTTATTGATTTGGTTTCCAATTTTTAAAGCTTTTTCGGTACATATATTCAACAATTTTAAGGTTGATCAAGCCTCATGGAAGCCAATCAGCATACTGCTTCTGTAAGCGACAACAGTCACAACCGCCCTTTTCGGTTCGAAGGCCAATTCTTCAAGCGTTGGAAGACCAAAATGATGTTCTATCTATCTTTGCTAAAGGTTGCCTTTGTTCTTGATGATCCAAATCCGAGGGACTCAGATTTGCTAGAACCCGCAAGATCTCATCAAGCACTGAAATGGGAAGCCGCTGATTTCAATTGCAAAAACTATATTCTCAACGGGCTTTCAGACGAGCTTTATGACTTTTATGCGGAGTTGCCTACAGCTGCAGAAGTTTGGACTGCTCTTCAAAAGAAATATGACACCGAAGAAGCCGGAGCGAAAAAATACACTGTAAGTCGTTATTTAAAATATCAAATGGTAGACGACAAATCGGTAGTCTCACAGTGCCATGAACTTCAAAAAATAGTTCATAAAATTCTTTCAGAGGGAATGAAAATAGATGAACAATTTCAAGCTGCTGTTTTAATTGATAAACTGCCCCCCTCTTGGAAGGATTTCAGGAACTCCTTATGGCACAAATCTAAAGAGTTTTCTATGGAGAGTCTAATTGTGAGACTCCGAATTGAAGAGGAATCTAGACTTCTAGACCAAAAAGAGGAAAATTTTATGTCTGCCAAAATTAATACTGTTAGCCCCCAACAAAATAAAAATAAAATTTTGAAACCACCCCACAAAAATTTTAAAAATAAAAATGGGCAGAAAAATTCTTTTGGGCAAAAGAAAAAATTTGATCCAAACCAGAGCTAGAATCACTTCAAAAGGAATACGAACCAAGGACCTCCTTCAAGACAAAATAATCCAAATGGATGTTATGTTCGTGGACATCCCGGGCATTTTTGCTCGGAATTGCCGGAAGCGTCAGTCTGCTCCTCAGGCTAATGTGACTGAAGAGCCACTTGTGGCTATGATTACGGAAGTAAATTCCATGACAGTTTCCGAAGGATGGTGGATTGATACCGGTGCCTCTAGGCACGTGTGTAATAATCGCGGTTGGTTCAAGAGCTACTGTCCTACGGAGAATGAAAATGTATTGCTTGGTGATTCTCACACTACAAAGGTTCTAGGCATTGGCAATGTGGAGCTAAATTTTACCTCCGGGAAGAAATTGATTTTGAAGGATGTACTACATACTCCCGAGATTAGGAAAAATTTAGTTTCTGGTTTTTTAATTAATAAGGCTGGTTTTAGCCAATCTTTTGGGGGTGATCAGTATGTAATTTCTAAGTCTGGTATGTTTGTTGGGAAAGGTTATGCTTGTGAGGGTATGTTTAAGTTGAATGTTTCTGATATTAATAAATGCTGAAGTTCTGCTTATATTTTGTCTACTTCTGTGAATGTTTGGCATGCTAGACTTTGTCATATAAATAAAAAATATGTGGACAATATGAGTAGATTAGGATTAATTCCTGTTTTGGGTAATGAAGGATTTGAGCATTGTATCTCGTGTAGCCAAGCAAAAATTACAAAAACCCCACGTAAAAGTGTCACTAGAAATTCTGAACTTCTAGAATTAATTCATAGTGATTTATGTGAATTTGAAGGAATTTTGACACGTGGTGGAAAAAGGTATTTTATCACATTTATTGATGATTTTTCCAAATTTACATATGTTTACCTTTTGAAAAATAAAAATGATACTTTTGATGATTTTAAAGCTTATTTAAATGAAGTTCAAAATCAATTTGACAAAAAGATTAAAAGGCTTAGAACCGATAGAGGCACAGAATATGGAGAAAGAGAATTTAGTAACTTCTTAGAATCTCATGGTATTATACATGAAACTACAGCTCCTTATTTGCCTGAAATGAATGGTGTAGCCGAACGTAAAAATAGAACTTTTACAGAACTTGTAGTTGCTTTACTTGTAAGTTC
Source organism: Hydrangea macrophylla (assembly GCA_033977485.1). Taxonomy (NCBI): domain Eukaryota; kingdom Viridiplantae; phylum Streptophyta; class Magnoliopsida; order Cornales; family Hydrangeaceae; genus Hydrangea; species Hydrangea macrophylla. Next base: position 99,194,076 of record CM066985.1, read on the forward strand.
TAGAGCTCCATCTAATCTTTGGGGAGAAGTCTTATTAACTGTTTGTTATGTCTTAAATAGAGTTCCCCACTCTAAAACAAAAATTACTCCTTTTGAGCTTTGGAAAAATAGAAAACCAAATTTAAATTATTTTCGAGTTTGGGGTTGTTTGGCATATGTTAGACTTCCTGATCCTAAGAGGCATAAACTTGCTAGTAGAGCTGTAGAATGTGTATTTTTGGGCTATGCTTGTAATAGTAAAGCTTATAGATTTTTAGACATAAAAAATAATGTTATTTCTGAGTCTATTGATGTTGATTTTTATGAAGGTAGATTTCCTTTTAAATCAAGGGATAGTGGGGGTACCCATCCTCCTATTTCCGTCCCTTCTAGATCCATTGATTCTAGGGTGCATGATAGAGACTGTGATATAGAATATGAACCACATAGAAGTAAGAGAGCTAAGCTCTCAAAAGACTTTGGACCTAATTTTTATACATTTAATTTAGAAGGAGATCCTTCTTGTTTAGAGGATGCTCTTACCTCTTCAGAAGCTAATTTTTGGAGAGAAGCCATTCAGGATGAGATGGACTCTATTTTGGCCAACCGTACATGGGAACTTGTGGAATTACCACCTGGATGTAAAACCATAGGTTGCAAATGGGTCCTTAAAAAGAAACTTAAACCAGATGGTTCTATTGAAAAATATAAAGCTAGATTAGTAGCTAAGGGGTTTAAACAAAAGGAAAATATCGACTTTTTTGATACCTATTCTCCAGTTACTCGTATTACATCTATTAGAATTTTGTTAGCTGTTGCTGCTATTCATGATTTATATATTCATCAAATGGATGTTAAAACAGCTTTTTTAAATGGAGAATTAGAGGAGGAAATTTATTTGGATCAACCTGAGGGTTTTATTGATCCTAACAATAAAAATAAAGTTTGTAAACTAGTTAAATCATTATATGGTTTAAAACAGGCACCCAAACAGTGGCATGAAAAATTTGATCAAACAATTATTTCAAATGGTTTCAAAATCAATGAAAGTGACAAATGTATTTATTATAAATACAATGATGGAGTATGCGTTATGATATGTTTATATGTGGATGATTTATTAATTTTTGGCTCTACTTTAGAGATTATAAAAGAGACCAAAAACTTCTTGTCACTTAATTTTGATATGAAAGATTTGGGTGAAGCCAATGTAATTTTGGGAATTAAAATTACAAGAACTCCTATTGGCATTTCTATTGATCAATCTCATTATATTGAAAAGGTTTTGAAAAAATATAGTTATTTTGATTGTAAACCTGTTTGTACTCCTTTTGATCCGAGTATTAAATTATTCCCTAATAAGGGTGACATTATTAATCAAAAGGAATATGCTAGTATTATTGGGAGTTTAAGATATGCTACAGATTATACTAGACCTGATATTGCCTATGCAGTAGGAGTTCTATGTAGGTATACTAGCAAACCTAGTATAGAACATTGGAATGCAATTGGTAGACTAATGAGGTATTTAAAAAGAACAATTAATTTGGGTATTCACTATAATAAGTATCCCGCTGTACTTGAAGGTTACAGTGATGCCGATTGGAATACCCTATCGAAAGACTCCAAAGCCACTAGTGGCTATATTTTTAGTATTGGTGGTGGAGCGGTTTCTTGGAAATCCAAGAAACAAACTATTATTGCTCAGTCCACCATGGAGTCTGAACTGATTGCATTATCTTCAGCTAGCGAGGAGGCTAGTTGGTTGCGTAGCTTTTTATCAGACATACCTATCTGGCTTAGACCAGTTCCAGCTACTTTGATACACTGTGACAGCACTGCTGCCATAGGAATAGTACAGAATCAATATTATAATGGTAAATCACGACAAATACGTCGTAAACACAGTACGTACTGTGAGAGAATTTATTTCTGAGGGTTCTGTTACTATTGATTTTGTGAGGTTTGGTGATAATCTCGCAGACCCGTTAACCAAAGCTTTGGCAAGAGAGAAGGTATGGAGTACCTCTAAGGGTATGGGACTTAAGCCCATTAATAAATAAATTACATGTGATGGTAACCTAACCTGGAGACTGGAGATCCCAAGAACTAGGTTCAAAGGGTAAGAACAAGTCACATAGTAATTTGGGGTGAATCATGCATTTTTTTTTTGTCCCATACTTGTGATTAGCATGATATCCTATAGCGATTTGGAGGTTGAGTTAATACTCTTAATGAGGGCTATGGTCCTTATGGACGGGGTGCCTAGCTGTGGGAGCACTCTTGATAGACTCACCTAGTGAATGTGGAAGTTGTGGCCGCTTCCTATGAGAATTAATTGGGTAAATTCTCTAGAGCATTCATGACACCGGGATAAAGCACAGGGCCGTAACGTGCTGGCTTTTTGAGACTACACCATGGAAAGTGTTATGTGTGAATAATATTTGTTGTATATACAAGAATTTGAGTTCAAGACTCAGTCACTCAATATTCTTATACCTTAAATGTTTTTCACTATGTAAAGGTTCAAGACGGTGTTCACCTTTATTTATGCATGACACTATTTATTATTATTTTGTATGCCCAATTTGTAAAGTGATTATTTTTGTTAAAATAAGTGGGGGATTGTTGAAGTATTTTATCAAAATAATACAAAAAGTATGTGCTTTAAGCATTTTGGGAGGAAATAATATTATTTACTTATTTTATTAGCTAAGGTATATAGTATCTTTGACTTGGCCTTAACTACATACTAAAATCTCTCACCTAGTATCCTACAACTTCTCATCCTCTAACTGCTGTCCACTTTTTTCTCATATTAACGTTATCATAACGCTAGCATTGGATATATGAGAGTATGTATTAGTTTGAGAATAATACTACTATTTTACATGAGTGATAAGCCAAAAAGAAAGAGGTGAGTTCTATTTTTTTTTTCAGCTTCTTTATGTACGAAAAAGCAGTGGGAAAAAAAAAATTGTATTTCCATTTTGCTTTTCTATCTTCAAGAATTATATGGGCAATACAGAATAATCCTTGAGCATTCGGTGTAGATCGTTTCTGTTCAAATTAGTGCATATAGTTGGACAGAAAATTTATTGTGTTGGGCTGTTGTATCCTGGAGGTTGACACACCATCCTGTGCACCAGTGAGAAGACCGAGGAGGCGCGAAATCAACCTTAAAGAGAGCGACATTGTCCGCGCCTCGGCCTGTTATTGATTCGGTTTCCTATTTTTAAAGCTTTTTCGGTACATATATTCAACATAGGGTCATGACACAGAGAAGATATTTCGTGAAACCATCACAATTAATATGTTATCACACTGACGTGTAGGAAAAAAAATATGTTATCAATTGTCACAGTGATGTTTGTGAAAGTACTTAATTCCTAGGTATAAGAAAAGATCGAGAAAAAACTTCTTCTTTTTTAAGAGAGAAAAGAGAAACAAATTAAAAAGGAGAAAAGAAGAAAGTAGCATTTTTTTCCACCCTAATTGGATAGGTGTAGTGTTTTTCCACTTTGATTGGATAAGAGAAGAGCAGAGAATAGAAGAGAAGATAAAGGGAAAAGGCTCTCTCTTTAAGTTAGTTTTTATAAGAGATAAGAAAATAAAATATTTAAAATCAATTAACTATTTTATCCTTATTCACTTTGATGGAGTGACATAGTAAGGAATACATTTATATTTTACAAGATTGTTTTATTTTATCCTCTTCTCTTCGAATCTCACTAAATTGGAGAAATATTATGGGGAAATTGGTGAAAATGTCATTAAGAGAGCCTTTATTGGGATTAAGAACAACCCATATAAAATAATGTTTGTAAGGACAGACGCGCACATCATTTAATCAGACAAGTCCTTCATTTTGATTTTTATCAAAATTTTCATATTTTTCAGATGATAGTGTCGTTCATCTTACTTTACTCTCTCTCTCTCTCTACACTCTATCGATATATCATCAGATCTCTTCACCTCTGCGACCACCGCAACCACCATCGTCAATCCCAAGCATCATTATCTCTGACAACCACGACCAGCCATCACCGCCTTCGAGCTTGACGATCAGCCATCGCCGACGACATCGCTTGTTGTGAAGTCTAGAGAGAAAATCTAGACAGAGAGAGAAGAGGAAGGACAGTGAGGATCGATCTGATCGAGAAAGGTATCTGTTAGCCCCATAGTGTTATTCCAGTTGTTTAATGGATAATTTTGATGATTAGCAAACTACTTAGTTGTATTCTCTAATGATCTTAAATTGATTAAGTTGCAGATAGCATATCATACATCAATATATGTTCACTTGATTGTAAGACATGGTGATTTGTGCTCAATAGTTTCAAGCCAAACGGAGCTTTACAAGTTGAAGAATCTTATTTGGGTCATTTTCTAGGACTCTATGTAAGCAATTTATTTATGTGAACATCTTTCTTAAGGGCTCAATTTAATTCAAAAAGGTTCTACATAGTTAACCCAACTTATCTTTGAAAATCTGCAAATAGCAGTCGACTATGCATTCGTTTCAGTCGACTGATTATTCAGTCGACTGGATAGTCGACCTGTGTACACAGAGATGTTATCTGTGTGCAATCCAGTCGACTGCCCTCCCGAAGCAGTCGACTGAGCCTTGTGCTTTTTTGATCTTTTTAAAAGTCAGTCGACCGCCCTGTGAATCCAGTCGACTGAATAACTGCGATAAACACAGTAACGGCTAGTTAACTGCATTAAATGAAGCTTTTAAGTCTCCCAACTACTTTCAACGGTTAGAAATCCTAAGGAAGCTATAAATACAGATATTTGAACTTCATTTAATAACTTTTGATCAATCCAACTATAAATTTCATCACATTTACTCCTTGAGCCCTAGTTTGGTGAGATCATAAATTCTATTGCTCTAGGCTTCATTTGTATATTTTAAGAGCAATTTATTGTGAAGCTCAATCTTGTATTCATCCATTCTATTGAGAGAGTCTTCATCCTTGTATCAATCTTATTTATAAAGGAAGTGTGTATTAAGGGTTGGTGTAACCCTAGTTCAAGGGAAGAGGATTTCTTCTTTGGAGAGATTGTAAGGGTTTAATCTTCACCCAAAGAAGATTGAGATAGTGAAATCCTCAAGAGGTGTTCTTGAGGGGTGGAAGTAGGGCGCGGCGTGCGGTTTCCCGAACCACCTAAAAATCGGTTTGCATTGTGTTTATTCTCTTTATCTTTCCTTTGCTTTTGTGAATTTTCTTATTGGACAATTAATTTGAACATATATTTTAATTAATTTTTAAAAACATTATTCACCCCCCCCCCCCCTCTAAGGTTTCCTTTTTGGGCCAACAATTGGTATCAAAGCCTCGGCTCAAATTTCTAACGTATTTGAGTTAAAGATCAAATGGAAACCACCACTAACACTATCATCTATAGTGAGGGACAATCCTCAAATAGACCTCCTTGTTTTAATGGTTCAAATTATGCCTATTGGAAAAATCGAATGAGAATCTACATGATTGCTCAAGACTTTGATCTTTGGCAACTTGTTGTGAATGAACCTCACATTCCCATCAAGATTGTAGACGGTGTTGAAATTGAGAAAACTATTGAGGAATACAATGACATTGATAAAAGGCTTATCAAGATGAATGCGAATGCTATGAATATTTTATATTGTGGATTAGACCCAAACGAGTATAATAGAATTTCTTCTTGCGAATCTGCAAAGGAAATTTCGGATAAACTTGAGGTTGCTCATGAAGTTACTAATCAAGTTAAGAAATCAAAAATAAATCTACTTGTTCAATCGTATGAGATGTTTAAAATGTCTTCTAATGAAAATATTAGTGAAATGTTCACTCGTTTCACCATTATTATCAATAGTTTAAAAAGTCTTGGTAAGACATATACTAATGAGGAGATGATTGAGAAATTGCTTAGGTCTCTTCCAAAGCATTGGCAACCTAAAGTGACGGCAATCCGAGAAGCCAAGGAACTCTCAACACTCTCATTGGAGCAACTCTTGGGCTCTCTCGTTACTCACGAAATGGAGTTGGCGGTATTTGATAAGGAAGACAAGAAGAAGAACATTGCTCTCAAAATATCTCAAGACAATGAAGAGGATAGTGATAGCAATGAAGATGATGAGATGGCTATGATCACAAGGAAGTTCAAAAGATTCTTGAAAAAGGATAAGAACTTCACTAGGAGAACTCCTAAGGCGATAGAAGCTAAAAAGGAGCCAATTATATGCTTCAAATGCAAAAAGCCGGGCCATGTCAAGGTCGATTGTCCTTTGATGAAGAATAACTACAAGAAAACCAAGAAAAGGGCAATGAAGGCAACTTGGGATGATTTCGATAGTGATTCATCAAAAGATGACTCAAGTGATGAGGAAGTGGCAAATATTTGTCTAATGGCTCACTTGAGTGAGGTAAATGATCCTACTTCCGATACTTGTTTTGATTCTCAAAAATATGATGAACTCCAAAATGCTTTTGAGGAATTACATCAAGAATTGGAAAACTTGGGAGCAAAGTATGTTTCTCTTAAAAAGAATTTTTCATTACTTTCAAATGAATTAAGTGATTTGAAAATTCAAAATGATCTTTTGAGAAAGGAAAATGAAGCTCTAATTGACCTAAAATCTCAAAATGAGTTATTGAAAAAAGAAAAGGAAGAGTTTTCATTAAACGATTTTTCTTCAAGTATCTTAAAGAAAGAAAATGAAGACTTGAAGAAGCAAGTGGAAGATTTAAATAAAACAATAACAAAATTCACTCTTGGGGAACAAAATCTAAATATGCTTTTGGGAAAACAAATGTGTGTTTTTGAAAAAGCCAGTTTAGGATTCAATCCTACCTTTAAAGAAAAGAAATACAATAACTTCTTTTCAAAAGGTACTTCCACTAGCTCTAACAAAAATCAAGTGAAAAATTCTCATCAAAACTTTTTTGTTAAAGAAGCCTCCTCAAGTGTTTCTAATCCTAGTATTACATGCCATTATTGCTTGAGAAAAGGACATGTAAACTACAAGTGTCCAAACAAAAGAAAACTCAAAATGGTGTGGATTAAAAAGGGAACAACACCTCCCTTTGCTAACAAAGTTGGACCCAACGAATATTGGATACCAAAGAGGATCACTTAAGTTTGTCTTGTAGATTTGTCTCAAATCTTCTAGCAAGGATAGATGGTTCTTGGATAGTGGTTGTTCAAGACATATGACCGGAGACAAATCCAAGTTCTCATCTCTCTCTCCAAAGGATGGAGGAAATGTCACATTTGGAGACTATTCTAAAGGAAGAATCATTGGTATAGGTAATATTGGTAAGAATTCCTCATTAACTATTGAAAATGTACTTTTGGTTGAAGGCCTAAAACATAACTTGCTTAGCATTAGTCAATTGTGTGATAAAGGTTTTCAAGTTGTGTTTGAATCAAATTATTGCATGATTAAGTATGCTAGTTGTAATAAAATATTGCTCATTGCTTATAGAGAGGACAATGTGTATATAATTGATTTTGATGATATTTCTTCTCAAGATGTTAAGTGTTTTAACGCTTTGAATGAAACAAGTTGGCTTTGGCATAGAAGATTGGGTCATGCTAGTATTGATTTACTTTCAAATTTATCTAAAAATGATTTGATCAAAGGTTTGCCAAAAACAAAATTTGCTAAAGATAAAGTTTGTGATGCTTGTCAACTTGGAAAGCAAATCAAAACATCGTTTAAAAAGAAAAGGGAAATATCAACTTGTAGACCTCTAGAGTTACTTCATATGGATTTATTTGGTCCAAATCGAGTTGCTAGCATGAGTGGCAAAATCTATGCCTTTGTCATTGTTGATGAGTTCTCTAGATTCACTTGGGTGTTCTTTCTTGCACATAAGGATGAAGCTTTTACACTCTTTGTTAACTTTTGTAATCGTGTTCAAAATGAAAAAAGGTATGTGATTAATAACATACGAAGTGATAGAGGCCGAGAGAATTTGATAATAATGAGATTACTTCTTTTTGTGAAGAAAATGGTTTTGGTCACAATTTTTCGGCACCTAGAACTCCTTCAACAAAATGGGGTTGTCGAGATGAAAAATAGATCTCTTCAAGAAATGGCCAGAACCATGTTAAATGAATTCGCTTTACCAAAATATTTTTGGGCCGAGGCCATTAGCACTTCATGCTATGTCATTAATCGTGTAGTCATTAGAAAAAAGCTTAATAAGACCCCTTATGAGCTTTGGAAAGGAAGAAAGCCCAACATAAGTTATTTCAAAGTTTTTGGATTTAAGTGTTTTATCTTGAACACTAAGGACAACTTGGGAAAATTTGATGCTAAATCGGATGAAGGCATTTTTCTTGGATATTCTCAAATTAGCAAAGCTTATAGAGTTTTTAATAAAAGAACGTTGATTGTAGAAGAATCAATGCACGTTGTTTTTGATGAAGCAAATCCTTTTAAGAAAGTTTTAGATGATGACATTGACACTTCCAAAGATGTTTCAAATAATGTTGAAAACAATGATTCAAACTCTTTACCTCTTGAAAACTCTAAGAAAGAAGATCCTCCTTCCATTGAATCACCAAGAGTAAAATTAAGAAATGATCTTCCCTTTGAATGGAAAAATGTGCCTAATCATCCTATTGATCAAATCCTAGGAGATCCTAGTCAAGGTGTATCTACTAGATCATCTCTAAAAAATATTTGTAATAACTTAGCATTTCTATCTCAAATTGAACCCAAGAACTTTGATGAAGCCGAGAACGATGAAAATTGGTTATTGGCTATGCAAGAAGAGCTTAATCAATTTGAGAGAAATGAAGTTTGGACTCTTGTTCCTAAGCCTATTGATCACACTATTATTGGAACAAAATGGGTCTTTCGAAACAAAAAGGATGAATCCGGCATTGTTGTGAGAAACAAGGCTAGATTAGTTGCCCAAGGCTACAATCAAGAAGAAGGTATAGACTACGAGGAGACCTATGCTCCTGTAGCTAGACTCGAAGCCATTAGGATGCTTCTTGCCTTTGCTTGTTATAAAAATTTCAAACTTTTTCAAATGGATGTGAAAAGTGCCTTTCTAAATGGCTTTATCTCCGAGGAAGTCTATGTTAAACAACCCCCCGGTTTTGAAAATCCACATCTTCCGGATCATGTTTTTAAACTCACAAAAGCGTTATATGGTTTAAAACAAGCTCCACGTGCTTGGTATGATAGATTAAGTAAATATCTTATTGATCTTGGTTTTAATCGAGGAAAAATTTATACTACTCTTTTTGTTAAAACCTCAAATGAAGATATCTTGCTTGTTCAAATTTACGTGGATGATATTATCTTTAGAGCTACAAATGAGAAGATGTGTGAAGAATTTGCATCATGTATGCAAAATGAATTTGAAATGAGTTTGATGGGGGAGCTTAATTTCTTTCTTGGACTTCAAATAAAGCAACATAAAGATGGCATTTTCATAAATCAATCCAAGTATATTAAAGATCTTTTAAAAAGATTTGAATTGGAAGGAGGCAAAGTTTCTCAAACCCCTATGAGTTCTACTTTAAAACTTGATAAAGATGAAACCGGCAAGCCAGTAGATTGTAAGCTTTTTCGGGGAATGATTGGTAGTCTATTGTATCTCAGCGCAAGTAGACCGGATATCATGTTTAGCGTATGCCTTTGTGCTAGATATCAAGCTTCACCTAAGGAATCACATGTCATTGTGGTTAAACGTATTTTTCGTTATCTTCTAGGTACTATAGACTTAGGTCTTTGATATCCTAAAAATACTTCTTTTGAATTAACAAGTTTTTCGGATGCGGATTTTGCTGGTTGTAAAGTTGATCGTAAAAGTACTAGTGGCACATGTCATTTCTTAGTACACTCGCTTGTTTCATGGTTTAGTAAGAAATAAAATTCGGTAGCTCTGTTTAGGAATGCATTTGTATACATGTATATTGGTATGCCATAAGCTATTTTGCCAAACATGTTAAGTGATTCTTAGACAACTTGTTTGTGATTTGTTTTGTTAAGTTTATGTGGTGTATGTTGTTCTTGTGCCAAAAGCTTGTTTTCCCAAACAATTTCAATTGCCCCCTAGGAGTCTACATTTGGCTCTTGACTTAACTGTGGAGTTATATGTATCAGTGTATATACGTATGTATATCTGTGTATTATAGCATTTAGTTAATTAGAAAAACAAATTCAATTATTGAGTAATGGAGGTTGATCTTGGTTCCCAAGTTTTCCCTTTTTGCCTTCTATAAACATACCCATAGCTCTCACATTCAGCACACATATCCAGAGATAAAAGAGAGAGAGCTTGAGAGTTATCTTGCTGTAATTTCAAGAGAGAGAAGCTCAATTCTCCATAGCTTGAATAGTTGAAGCTTGGATTTCTTATTTGCTTATTCTTTCTCAACAATCAGTTAATCTTCAATCTAAGTGAGTATTTTATACTCACTCTTAAATGTAATTCATGCTTAGTTACTACTTAGGTGTATGAAATTGTTAATCACCATTGTTGATCTTACGTTTGAAACTCCATAGCTTGAAATCAAGATTTTTTTTTAAACTCAACCAAAATCCGTTTTCTTAGATAATTATGATAGATTACATGTTGTAAATGCCATGTTTAAAGTTTTAGAACTTAATTTGTTCATATGAAAAAGTATATTAGAAATTAAGTTTTATCATCTTGTAATCTTTCATAAAATTCTAAAGTTATAGATTCATTCATGTAAAATTGATTATGGATTCATAATCTTTGTGAAAAACCAAAGAGATCCATATATTATATATCCTATATGCTTCGGATTTGCAAAATGGGTCAAAAAGACCCCTTAAGACTGAAACAGGGGAAAACCAGCGAGGAAGATGAAGCTCTGCCTGAACTCGCGCGCGTGATCGCGCGAGCGACCCCTCGCGCGAGCGGCCCGCACACGCGAGTTGGGTGATTCTAGGCAGAAAGAAAAGTTTTTATAATAAAACAAAAAATGATAGAAATTCCCGCGCGCGCGACTTCTGACAGTTTCTAGTTTTTGCTTATTTCATGTTAAGGAACTGTTTGGTTGTTACCTTGTGGGTCTTTAAAGCTCTGTTTGCGAAAAATGTTAAAACAAATTATATTTTGGGTATGATTGGTCGTTTAGGAACAATTATGACTTCAATACTTTTCAAAGCATACCTTGTTATTATTCCTAGCACTACATATGTTGTGTGGGTGGTTTCATGACATACATGTAGAGTCAGTTGTACATGCATGGTGAGTGTGAATGTTGGTCAGTATGGAAAAGAGTAATGGTCAGTGTGGTATAGTGAGTGCGGTTGAGATTGTGTTGTGGACACTTTGGTATAGTGAGTACCAAAGTGTGTTGTGATTGAGATTGCGGCGAGGGTGTCTTTGAAATGCGACGGTGGCAAAACTGGACACTCCATGACGACTATGGTAGCGTCAAAGTGTGTGAAGCCGAATTTGGACATTCTCTGGCACCCATAGTAGTGCTAAAGTGTGGCCTACGGACACTCCCTGGTACCCGAGTCTGGATACTGCGTGAGGTTACCTCCAGTATTTGTGAGGCAGATTAGGTACTAAAGTGTGAGGTACTGGACACTCCCTGGTACCTCGGACCAAAGTGTGAGGCAAACTGGACATTCCCTGGCACCCTTGTGCTAAAGTGTGGCTATCAGAGTATTTCAAAGATACTGGCGTAAGATAGTGGATTGTTGGATTTTGTCGAGAGAAAAGAGTCGGTAAGATGAGATGATGCATTGTTCTCATACACGGTCACATATATGTGAATTATATCTTTCATATGATATTGTGGTTGTTTTTCTAAAATGAACTCCTATCCTTAATGTAAACATGTTGTATTAAATGAGAATTGAAAATGGTAAATAAGTATGTGTTACATTCAAAGTTATGTTTTTAATACTCACCAGCTTCTTGAAGTTGACGGCGTCGATGCGCCCTAGGCATTCGTGTTCAGACTTTTCAGGTTATGACTATACTGGGCCCTATGATTATGCAAACTGAGAACGACTGCTTTGGAAGATAGAACTGTTATCAATATCCTATGTTTTAAGTTATAAACTGTTTTGTAATAAGGATGACTGTAATAGACGATAGATATTGTTTTGTCTTAAGGCGACTTGTGCCTTAGTTGACCCCGTATTGTAATATGTAATAAGTTAGAAAATATTTGTAAGTCTTGATTGCTCTGCTCTGATTATTATGTTTTTGCTGTTGACGTTTGAGATGGAATCGATCCTTCAAACTGTCGCGACCTATGGGTCCATAAAGGAAATTAAACGCTTTCCATATTTATGCTACGTCGGGGCGTAACAGGGTTTTTGATGTGTTTTAGAATATTTAAATAAATAAGTGTAGCAGGGGTTGAAAATTCATGTAGTGAAAACAGGATGAATGGTGTTGTAATAGGGGAAACTCTGCTCAAGTACCATTCGACGGTTTAAAACTTATATTATTAATTTCTTTTTTTTGTTTGATAAAAGGATATACTACCTCTGATATTTCAGTCAAAATGTTATTTTTGAAACGTTAAAAATAATTGTTGGTATTTGTTGGCTTTGTTACACGTGTCCTAGCCCGCGAGGGCGGGTTGGGGTGTGACAATTTATGTATGCCAATTGAAATTTCACTTAAGATTTTTGTGTGGAGGACCTTTCCCTAATCAATAATTTTGAAGTTAAGTGTTGTTTTTGCTCTTATTTTTGAAGTTTTAGAGGACTTATAGAAGTATTTTCCCTCTTCTTTTAAGTGTTTGCTTCCACACTTGACTATTTGAAATGAATTTGAAATCTTAAGGATTCAGAGACATTTTCTAAAATGTCCATTTAAAATAAATTTGAAGAGTTTAAAGTGTTAGCAAAAAAAAAAAAAAAAAAGAGTTTAAATTCCAATTTAATCTTAATTTGTTAAAAAAAAAAGCATCAAAGGTCAAGTTAAGTGAAATTTCATTTAGTATTCATGTATGCCAAATGAAATTTCACTTAATATTTTTTTATGAAGGATCTTTCCCAATCAATAATTTTAATTGTCCTTAAGTTTATAAATATTACCATAATGTCATTTACACCAATGGCCCCTTTAAAAAAAAAGAAAAAGAAAATTTGGCGGAAGTCTCTAGAAGTAATTGTTAAGAGTTTAAAATGCAATTTGATACTTAATTTGGCAAAAAGACCCTCAAATGTCGGGTTAAGTGAAATTTTACTTAATATTAATGCACAGGTTCAGTGAAATTGCACTTAATATACGTGTATGGAGGACCATTCCCCAATCAAGAATTTTAATTTTAAAAAGTTCCTTAAAGGTCGAGTTAAGTAAAATTTCACTTAATATACATGTACGGGTCCACTGAAATTTTACTTAATATTCTAGGGAGAGAGAAACAGTTTTGAGAGACAGGGGAAAGAGTTTTGTCACTTTGGCATAGGGATGGCAATTTGCTCGTTTAAAGCGGGGTCCCGCCCCGCCCCTGATGGGACGGGTTTAGGAAGTCCTTAAATGGAATAGGGGCGGGTATGGGGGAGGGAAGATAAACTCGACACCGGTTCGGGGCGGGTACGGTATGGGGGGACAACACCCGACTAAACCCGACCATAGACTATTTTACACATTTTTGTTTTACACTAATAGCTTCCCACATCGAAAATACACTGTGTGAGTAATGAGAATACCTTCTTATAAAAAGCAAAGTGTATCAGACAAAGAGGTAAGACTTAAAAACATGAAATCATGTGCTAGCATCATGATGCCTTGCCTACTTTATGCGTAAAAACTGCATGAAAAGTAGTGCTCAATTAGTAAAATATTTGAAAAGCTGAAAAGTGTGACATCTTGCACTTGTAAGATGTGATCATTTTCATTTACATACATTTAGTTGGAACCTCTTACTGTTTTGATTATTTAATTTGCTTGTATAGTCGGGGACGGGGCGGGAACGTGTTGGAATTTAGTTCTCGGGTCGGGGGTGGGATAGTGAATGCTTTGAACGGGGGCGGGTACGGGGGAAGACTTATGTTAGGCGGGGCGGGGGCGGGAAATGGCCACTCTGTACCATACCCGCCCCGTTGCCATCCCTATTTTGGCATTATTGATTCAATCTTATGGACTTTAACCAAATGTTAAAAAAAATTAGAGTGTAGTTTTGCTCATCCCAAAATTGCTCACTCATTGCTCATCCAACTCTCTCATTAGCTAATGCAGTGAGATCCATGACTTTTTACTATTAATTAATCATTATTTAATCATGCATCACAGTGCATTAACCAATGGGAGAGTTGGGTGAGCTATTTTGGGGTGAGCAAAAATATATTTAAAAAATTAAGTGAAATTTTACTAATATTGATATTTTTTTCTTTTAGAGTTTTATATGCAATATAGGTCTTGTTTGAAAGATCTCGACTTGTTGATTCCAAATATATAATTTTTTTTTTCAAAATCCGAGTTACCGTTTGGAAGATATATCATTTTGAAATTTACAAAGGAAAAAAGAAAAAAAGAAAAAAAGACAAGCATCATGTTGACATCAGCAACACGCCGACATTAGCAAGTGTTGATACGCGCCCACCAGTGTGGACACTGTGCGTGTGACTAATGAGGGCAATTTGGTCAGAATAGTACGCATGAACCTTCAAAGGTGATGAAAAAAAATTTATGGACCAAATTAGTTAAAGAGAGCATTTTTGCTTACCCAAAAAATAGTTGGTATATGCTCACCCAAGCATCTCATTGGTCAATACAGTGGGATCCAAGATTAAACATTAATCATGGGTCCCACTGGCCAATGCAGTGGGACCCAAGATTAAACATTAATTATGGATTCCACTGCACTTGGGTCCCACTACATTGGCCAATGAGATGCTCGGGTGAGCATACACTAGGGTGAGCAAATGTGTTCTTTTAGTTAAAAGCCCATTTTTAGGGACCTTGCATCAAGTGTATCAAAAATTAAAAGGAATTGCTATTCCACTCCATGAATGAACCAATGCACTCCATGGAATATATTTTATTTCCACTACAAATTGAACTAATGTACTTCATGGTACTACTGACACACCATGCAGTCAATATACTCCATGGAGTGCATTGGTTCATTCATGGAGTGGAATTGCAATTCCCAAATAAAAGTCTCTTTTTCATTTTCTCTCCATTTCTCTCTGCTAGCCTTCTTCTAAGTTAACTAACTAAACGAGATAACATAGAAAGAGGTTTAATTGTTCTTCTCTTCATTTCTCTCAATCCAAATGGACTATAAAAGTTGAACCAATTATTATCAGGTCAAGTCGAAGCCTGACAAGTAGTCAAGGATGAAAGGTAGAAAACTTTATTATTGGGGTTGGAATAAGATGGATGTGTATGTAGTGGTGGAACTATACGAGGGTTCGGGGCAGCGTTGTCACACCTCAGAATCACCCAGATGATCCTAGGACACATGGCATGCCACCAAGGCTTAACTCAAGTCATTAAAGATCTAAAACAAGTTTTAAAAAAATAAGCTTAAACCAAATAAGCTCAATTAATAAAGGTCAAAACCCTGTCTTTGCAATCAGCCAAAAACCTTGTTTTAGTAAATAGTAAATTCTCATATAATATTACCAAATCACAAGTTAACATCAACACTAATGCTTTAAACCATTTAGAATCAAACCAAAGTTACAAACATGAGCTACCAAGTTCAAGCAAAAAATTTTAAATTCTTTAAGAAAAGTACTAATATAACCATTTACAACCAACCCAATGAATAAATCCCCAAGTTCAAACGTCCCAATATAATAACAGTAGTTATACAAACACTATGGTAGAACACAATCCCAACTAACACAGTCCAACCTTAGATTACAGGAGTTAAATTACAATCCGACTAAAGTATATAAAGCTTAACTAGAAAATTACATAAGTCTTAAACCAACTAAAGTATAACTCGTACTACAATCCAGATTAAAATCAATTACAACTATATTGCAAGTTTAGAACTATAAAGCAGGTAACTATTAACAAGGTTACAACAACTTCCAAAATTACAAGTTAGCATCTGGCTCACTTCCCCGATTCCTCACCGCGATCACCTACGATTGTTATTCAAAACCATTACAATATATAAGCTATATGCTTAGTGAATAATGCTAATCATGATCATGGATATTGAACATACTCAATTCAACATATTACAAAGAACTATAATCTCTAGCAATTGCAAGTTAACTCCCACCACTACCGACTAGCCCGCGGCTCTACTCCCCAAGTCCACCTGACTAATCATGACCCACGCCCTCACACGTGCAATCCCATAGGCCTCTGGCAGCCATGATCGTCACCACAACAATTATCTCATGGTGGTATAGAAGTGAATTAATAGTTTTAAATTTGCATATTATTTATTCTCTTGAATTCCTAATATCTTTGACAAAAAAATATATAATTTCTCTACTATTCATTTAACTTGGAAAAACCATTCGAAAGATACACACTTTTTATTTCTTTTATCAAATATGCAAGTCAATCAGAGGATAGGTTAATTTGGTTGGGGTCAATCTAAAAACGTACTTGGTTTTGCAGCTTTTGCTAATGTGAAGCACAAAATGTAATAATTTGAAAAATAGCTGAACTCATAAATAAGGCACTATGAGAAGACTCATTTGACTCAAACTTTATTACTGTATAAGGCTTCCATAATGTACAAATTGATTTCCTCTTCTTCCGACAGGGAGATATATATATATATATATATATATATTGATAGATATGATTATAAGAGAAATGGTTTTACTAGCGACAACACTTTAGATTATTGATGTGTGTTATCATCTAAAATTTTAAAATTATTTTTACTATTCTCCATTTTTTAATATCTAAACTTGAAAACTTCCAACTTTGTTACACATTTTGTATTTTCTTCCCTCTCACTATACAACCTAAGGATCGTTGGCCAGTGTCACATAGATGCTGCCAACCCAGCAGCACCCAGATGGTTGTCAAGGGTTCAAGCCCTTCTCCATTGCACGCTTCTCAACACTCCCTCCTATGTAAACTATCTAAATATTGATATTATAAGGGTTTTTTTTTAATAAATAAAAATATAATATGATTAATTTAGATTTATAAAATTTTTCTTGAGCAGTGCCCATGGGTACGATCCAATATTTAAAAACCCAACCGGATTGGCCGGCGATTGATTAAGGAAATAATTCGGCTTTGATCCTAAATCAAAATTTTCCTAAAATATTACATTCTCTCCGTTTCAAATTAAGAGACTTGGATTTTATTTTTTGATGTTCCATTGTTAAGAGTCATCTTTCAAAATTCAAAGTACTATGATACACATTCTTTAATAAAAAAAAAAAAAATAGTTTACCCTTTTATTTATTTTTTATTCTTACCTGGATCCAAGCTGGATACGCACACACCTCACACGCACACACACCCCAGCCCAACCCAACCTCAAGCCCCTCAATGGCCCATAGCAAAGCCCAACAAGGGCCACTCATTCCGACTGAAGTACACACAAGAGGGCAAGAACAAAGAACCCCCCTAAGGGGATTCAAACACACCACCTCCCCTCTGAGAAAGTGATGTTGTACCACTTGACCACTAGGGGTCTTGGCAAGTTTACCCTTTATTTATTTAATACTTTCTCACTTTTTCTTTGATGTGACATTAGAAATTTCAAATTCAAAAGATACAAAATTGGAAAAGTTGAAAATTTTACCACAATCAAGATTATCCCCTTAAAAAGTTTGAATTCTCAAAAGAGTCTCTAAGTATAGGACATAGGGAGTATTTTTTAAAAATGGGTATTTATACTGAAAAAAAGAGGGAAACTTTTGCCTTTAATTCATTTTATTTTTCATATTCTTTACGTTTTAAATCATCAGTGCATTACAGTTTAATTTCGATTGACTCTATAGTTGAACCTATGACCCAGTCAATTTTACAGTTGGATGAAAGTTCCAGTTTTCAAACCTTTGGCATTGATGACTTTTATAGAGAACATTTTTGTTCACTCATTGCTCACTCGGGCCTCTACTTGTGACATATGTCTCATTTCATTCTCATTTTGCTCGTGCATTTTCAATATAATTACTATAATGTGACATATGTTACCCACCACAATAGAGACCTAAGTGAGCAATGAGTGAGCAAAACTAATTTCATTTTTATATTTGGGTAAATTTTAGAAACACCCCATGTACTATGATCCATTTGTACCAATATCCCTTGTACTATTAAACAGAACATAGTGACCCCCAGAAGCATGTCTACTTAGACCAACCTAACCCTTCCGTTAGTGTATCATCCAAAATTTAACGGATGTTGGACATGTACCAAGCACATGACACAAATTCTTGAATCTATGGACCATTTTGCCCTTATTGTTTCTTCAAAAACTTGAGAATTACACTGCCTCTCTCTCCAGTTCCAAACCCATTTGGACGTCTCTCTCTCTAGAATGCCCTAGTCCAGAGTTCTATCTCTCTCTCTCAACCAAGGTTATCTTTTGTTTCTTCTTCCTTTTGAAATCTACAAGCCCTCTCTCTATTGCATCGTCTACATACTTGTTGATTCAAAATTGGGTATTGAAAATTGATTTTTTTTTTTTTTAAATTGTTAATCTGAAACATGAGCATAATACACACATCCCCTTTGATGACCAATCTCAAAAATAGAATTTTCATTTGAAATCATGTAGAGAAATTTTAGTTTGTTTGAAAATTGGATATTGACCATATATTTGTGTATATGTATATATTGCTGCGTGTATATGTATATATAGTTGCCAGTGAATTTTAATTTGTTCTTTATATTTCTGAAACAAATGGAGAGTACAAGGTCAAGTTACTTCTCAACTGATTTGAATCAACAAGTAGTGTGCTTTTGCGGCACTAAAGAGACTCAGGTCATGAACGAAGATGAGGGGATTTTAAGTAACTTCTTCACATCTGTGTTCTTGAATTAAACCCAAACTTCAAAGAAACATGGGTGAGAGACGATTGAAACCATTTTAGTTCATATCTACTGAATCAGATAACTGATAACAAAGTAAAGGATTGAAACCCTAGCTTTCTAGGGTTTCTTCATTGTCGTCTTCATCTGATACGTGGGAGACGAATTCCAATCAATTACTATAAATGATTAGTATATATAAAACTAGGGCAAAGGTATATTAGTTATATGTAATATAATTAGGGGTATATAAGTAATTACTTATTTCTTATTAACAGCGTTAGACATGCAAGTTCTTATGATAGCTCAAGGGGTCACTATGTTCAATTTAATAGTACAGAGAGTATTAGTACAAATGGGTCATAGTACAGCGGTGTTTCTAAAATTGACCCTTTTTATATATATTTTATAGTAGTAGTATAATAATGGTATTGTGAAGAGAGGAGACATTTTTGATTTTTCGGACTTTTGCTTTATGATATTCAACGGTAAATAGAATTATTGGAAGGCTAACGATTTTTCCCTGTAAAGTTGGAGGCCACGAATCCTATTTTGCTTCTCTCCCACAAAGCGTAATCCTCGAACGAACGAATATCAATTTCCAATATCTTAGGGTTTCCTCTCTCGCTCTCTTTCAACGTCGGCGGTCGGAGCATTTCCCGGAAAATTTACAAAAACTTTCATTTTTCCTGGAAAATCCAATCCTCCAATCACAAATCCCGGCCGCGATCGTTCCTTCTATCCACATCCACATCGATTAATTTGCTTCTATACATATTTTGACGGAGAGTCAATTGTAGTTTCATCATGATTGAGCTGTAATATTCATCACTAATTGACAATCGGATTGGTTCTGATTTCAATCTGTGACCTTCTTCTGACTGATTTTCTTTCCTTTGTCGATTCCATGTGGTTTTGAGGTTTCATTGTTTTGAGAGAGAGAGAGAGAGAGAGAGGTTGGTGATTCGGTGAAGATGACAGGTTCATCGAGGAGAAGTATGTCGTTGACGAGCTCGTCTTCTCTGGTGAAGAAGAAAGCTTCGGAGAATGGCGCCCCTGATTCTTCCCGAAAGTCTCTATCAGCTTCTCGTTCATCCATGTAAGCCTATATACGTATATGTATTAGTTTTTAGTTCATATTTTGTATATATCTGTGCAGGTGTCTTTATTGATTTTATATCTTGCTGAAAAATTGGATTTTCATTTTATTGAAATTTTTGGAACTTCTCTGCCATTGTTTTGCCTCGAAGGCTGGATTAAAATCAACTTTCTATTGCCAGTGTTTATCAAAATTCTCTCTATTACATATGGAGTTTGATATTGAGATTGGAGATAAATGTTTAGTTTTATTTTTTATATTCTAATCAGTCCCCACATCATGAAACAAACCAAAGTTCGATATTGATGGCTGTGGGTTGGTTATATATTTTGTTCTTTGTGCTTATGTGAAATTTTTATGGCCATGGTTTTGCATCAATTACATATATATATATATATATATTTCTGTTTATGCTGTGTGTTGCACCTGCAGAAATATAGTTGAGGAGATTTAGAATGGACTTCCATGCATGGACAACTTTTGAGATTCTCTTTAGCTGTCAGCTTATCCTTTTGTGAGCCTTTAATTTGTCTAGTTAGGAGATTCAGGATCTTATATTAGCACTTCTATCAATATATATATTTTAGGTCATCACCTTGCCAAGTTGGTAATACATGCATCAGGAATTTAGGAGGTGTAGCTTAACATCAAGTTTTATTAGCTAAATTTAGAAAATACTATCCAAGCATGTCACTGCATATGCCTCTATGCTCTCAATCCCAGGCCACTTTTCCTTGGTTTCGGTTTAGAAGGTGATACACTTAAAATTGGCTCTATTTTATGACCGAGCAGTTTAAATTAGCAGCCAGTTCATATACCGATCAAATCATGCACAACTTCTCGGACAAGCATCAGCCCGAGCGGTCTAGTCTACCCGAGACTCACCATCCCGAGCGGCTCATTCACGATCAGACCAACAGGTCAGGAAGATAACACTAGCACGGTCCATATAGGCGCAATCAAGCCAGGCCCGCAAGGCACGCCCCAGAATCTTCCAGGCAGTTTCCTATTCAAACTAGAAGACTAATGGAAAGGGCAAATTGTTTCCTAATCCAATTAGGAAACCCCCACAATTGATGTCAATCATGCCTAATACAATTAGGAAATTTACTTGATTGATGTCAATCACATCCTAATTGGATTATATTTCTTTATCCATGTACGAGTAGGTCTCTTGCATCTATAAAAGAGACCACTCACCCCCATAGAAAGGGACCGACTTTTCAGTCTCTACAGGACCTTTATAGCAGTCACCAACACGCCCAGCCGACCTACGGTAGCTCCAAACTATTGTTGGTTCACCACAGGTCTCCGACTTTTTACAGTATAGTGAACGTGCTTAGACACACACGTGGACGTAGGTACTTTCATTAACAGGGCCGAACTACAAACAAAAAACCAGTCTCTCACTCTCTCTCCCCTTAAATTGCTTTAATTTACTTTAATCAAATTTTGGCATCATCAGCTTGGCGCTGTCTGTGGGAACGACAAGTTCTTCATCAACAAATCTCTTGGCTGATAACCATGCCTCCGAAGAAGAGTGAGAAGACTGCACAGCAGGCCAACCAAGATGTTCCGTCGGCCCCGGCACCGGCTGCAATAGTCATGACATTTGAGCAGATTACCGCGACCCTCACACAACTCTTGGAGGGCCATCGTCAAATCCAGCAACAGATCGAAGCCCTACTAGCCCAGCAAAGCAGTCCTCCAGTGGCCGGGAAACGACTCGGGAACGTTGCGCACGGTCGGGAATCGATCTTGACCAGATAACGTGCCCGAGCCAACCCGTCCTGCGTTGAGGATGCCAGAGTCATCAACAGTAGGCGTACTGCCCGAGAGGAAAGGCAGGAGCATATGGCCCGAGAATCAGTCCAGGGTCACTCGGTCAAGAGCAGAGGTGTCCCTAGGCATACGATGAACCGAAGTCATAGCCAAACCCGATCCCAGGGGACAGCACACCGCCATGAGAAGCAAGCCTCCTCCACTAACCCGACCTGCGACCCGGATACCGGTCGGGAAGGTGTAGTGGCACGTATCAAGGACTTGCAGAAACAGATTGATGGAGTGGCCAAAAGGTTGGGCCAGAACCTTACTCAGAATCACGCCAATACCGAGACAGAGTCACCATTCTCTAGCCAGATCACGAGGTTTGCCATCCCGTGCAAATTTAAGCTGCCTCACCTAGATCCCTATAACGGCTCGGGAAGCCCGGTCGACCACGTCCAGACCTACAAGGCTCAGATGACCTTAGCCACCAACTCCGATGAACTACATTGCCTGGCCTTCCCCAGATTTTTGAAAGGCACAGCCGTGCAATGGTTCTACTCCTTGGAGCCCCGATCGGTCCGCAGTTTCAAGCAACTCAACAAGCAGTTCATCAACCAGTTCATCGGTATGCATGAACGGCCAAAGCCTGACATGCAGCTACTGACAGTCATACAAAGGAATAATGAGACCCTCAAGGAATTCACCGACCAGTTTAATCAAGAGAAGCTCGGAATCTATGATCTTGATGAAACTGTCGCTATTATAGCCTTCTGCTCGGGAGTTCAACACACCAAGTGCGCCGCGTCGTTTCACAGAAACCGACCGGAAACCTTAGTTGAACTCACTGAGAGGGTTGAAAAATACATTGGCACTGAAGAATTTTTAAGGACCAAAGACCCCGGGCGCGTAAGCAACGAGTTTTCCAGAAGTAAGCGAAAGTGAGATCAGCCCAGGAGTTCTGACAGTTCCTCCAGCTCACAGCAGGTAGGGTCCGGCAGTCCCGACCCGACCTCCAGCTCACAGCAGGCAGGGTCCGGCAGTCCCGACTCGACCTCCACTTCAAAGCGGTCTCAGTCTGGCAGCCTCGACCCGACCTCTAGTTCGCAGCGGTCAGGATCCAGTGATCCCGACCTTAAATCCAGCTCAAAGTAATCAGGAGTCCGGTGATCCCGACCCTACCTCCTGTCTCTAACAGTCTCGACCAATCCAACTACAGTAGTACTTGCCCGATCATCGAATGAGGATCCGTAGACTGTCAGAGAGCTCTTGAAAAGACCTCGGGCCACACCCGCAGCACATCAAAAGACCTCGGACCACACCCGCGGCACATCAAAAGACATCGGGCTCCGAACCCAGGCACTAAAGACCTCGGGATCGCACCCGAGGCAAAAAACCTCAGGGTCACGCCCAAGGCATCGGCTTCGCTTAGGTCCAACCTACGATGGGGCAAATCCCCCTAGGTGGCTGATGATGGCAAACTTCAAAAGATCCTTCAACAACCATGTTCCAGGTCGGTTACCTACAGTCCTAGTCTCCACAAGACCCTCGTCTTAGCGAAAGCTTGGGGGGCAGAAAGGCACGATGGACTAAACAAGCAATCACACCGAGTACTTACAGGCCTTGCGGTAACTAAGTCCAACTCATAGACAACCCGGGCGCCTACAGTACTCAGAGGCAATAACTACACTTAGGTCCAAACCGACAATAGAGGTGACTAAAATCTCTTAGGTTGACCGACGATAGAGGAGTAAAAAGACTCTAAAGCAACGTGATTTAGGTCGGCTCCACTAACATGGTCAAACTCTTCTCCCAACAGTCTTGACGAAGGCTGACCGGGCGGAAGGTAACCATCTTGGGGAGTTTAACATAAAAGGACCCTAAAGCAATACGCTTTAGGTCGACTTTTCTAACATGTTCAATTTCTTTTGCCCACAACCTTGACGAAGGTTTACTGGGTAGAAGATAACCATCCTAGGAGCTAACTCAAGCAAAAGACTCCAAATTAGGTCGAGTCTCAACTCTTGGCCAATTCCCGACCACTTAAAGACTCCGAGCTAGGCTAAGTCTCACTCTTAACCTGTGAGGACTCACAAGACTCAGAAGGCCCAAGGCAGTTTCCCCAAGCACTCAGACAGTGGCAAGTGGCATCAAACAAATTTCCAAACTTGCCCCGATATAGCATTCGGCCAACCTTGGAAATGGGGGGCAGCTAATACACCCACAATTGGCTCTATCCTATGATTGAGCTGTTCAAATCAGCAGCCAGTCCATGTCCCGGTCAAATCATGCACAACTCCTCGGACAAGCATCAGCCCGAGCGGTCTAGTCTACCCGAGACTCACCATCCCGAGCAGTTCATTCACGACCAGAGCTACAGGTCGGAAAGACCACACTAGCACGGTCCATACAGGCGCAGTCAAGCCAGGCCCGGAAGGCACGCCCCAGAATATTCCAGGCAATTTCCTATTCAAACTAGAAGACTAATGGAAAGAGCAAATTGTTTCCTAATCCAATTAGGAAACCCCTACAATTAATGTCAATCAATCTTAATACAATTAGGAAACTTACTTGATTGGTGTCAATCACATCCTAATTGGATTATATTTCATTATCCATGTACGAGTAGGTCTCTTGCATCTATAAAAGAGACCACTCACCCACATAGAAAGGGACCTACTTTTCAGTCTCTACAGCACCTCTATAGTAGTCACCAACACGCCCGGCCGACCTACGGTAGCTCCAAACTATTGTTGGTTCACCACATGTCCCCGGCTTTTTACAGTATAGTGAACGTGCTGAGACACACACGTGGACATAGGTACCTTCATTAACAGGACCGAACCACATACAAAAAACCAGTCTCTCACTCTCTCTCCCCTTAAATTGCTTTAATTTACTTTAACCAAATTTTAGCATCATCAGAAGTTGATGTAGTTTATTCAACTTGTCTTTTTGAATGTTCTGGCACCTCAAGAGCAGAAACTGTTGATAGACAGAATAATAAAGGGACTAAATTATAAGTTTCATGTGTTTGAACAGATACCCAGTTCATGTTACAAAGAATTAACTTGAGAGTGTGCATTGGCAATTTGGCACTTTCATGCAAACATACTCTACCAAATAACTACACACAAGATATATAGAATGGCTACAACTTCATATAATATACTTATGGTAGTGTAGTTTTTACATTTCCACTCGTTCATGAAGCAGGGGACTGACTGGAGAGCGTACAGTAAAGAGATTACGGTTATCGAAGGCCCTAACAATACCTGAAACTACAACGATCTATGAAGCCTGCCGTCGGATGGCTGCTCGTAGAGTTGATGCTTTGTTGCTGACTGACTCGAACGCACTACTGTGTGGAATTCTGACTGACAAGGTTTTACTCCTATCACTCGAATCCTGACATATGTGAGCTAAATTTGCCACACTGATGTGGATATTATATTTCTTCTTAGAAATTGATGAGATTTTTTTTGCCCTTTTGTGGCTGAAGGATATAGCAACCAGAGTAATTGCTCATGAGATCAATCTTGAAGATACACCTGTTTCCAAGGTTATGACAAGGAACCCAGTTTTTGTCCTTTCTGACACCCTTGCTGTTGAAGCCCTGCAAAAGATGGTGCAAGGTTAGTGGCAACTAGAAGGAGCACTTCATTGTTTCCAATTGCCCGTGCACTTTTCACTTTTCTTACCCACTAACATGGTTCTTAGAGTCAGTCAATGTACGAGTCGATCCGAGTTTCATGCAACGCGTTACCATTCATGATTCAATACAATTCATTATTTATACTTTTGAACTTTGAAGAATTACATGCACAACTTTCAACATTTTGAGCCTCGATATTTGCATGAAACTTGCGTCAAATTGTTATTTTGTTCATAATAAGCACTGTACATGTGCTTTTATGTGATATGGTACATACCTATATAATAACTGTTTTATGAAAAAGTGAATCTGACGATCAAGATTATGTACGATTCACTATTTATAATTTTGGCCAACTGATTCACGATACTTTTGGCAAACCGATTCACGATTTGACAACAATGTGCGCTGAGTACTGTGTTGATATTTTTGCATACAGGAAAATTCAGACATCTGCCTGTCGTGGAGAATGGAGAGGTCATTGCTCTTTTGGATATAGCAAAATGTTTATATGATGCCATTGCTCGTATGGAAAGGGCAGCTGAAAAAGGAAAAGCCATTGCTGCAGCTGTTGAAGGTGTTGAAAAACAGTGGGGGACATCTATTTCTGGTTGGTGGGGAGTCTTGCTTAAATACATTGTCTTGTGGAGTTATCTCATTGCTTCTTTATCATTTTGCTTTTCTTTAGGAATACCTTCTTATTCATTGCCATTGAGTGGTGACTTTGTTACTTGGCTTCCCAACAGGAATGAGTTTCATTTTATTTTTTAAATTTTTTGCTGACAGGACCTAATACATTCATTGAAACACTTCGAGAGAAAATGTTTAGGCCGTCCTTGTCTACCATAATTTCTGAGTATTCAAAGTAGGTAATATCTTCTCCTTTTTGTTAGTATTTCTCTGGCGTATTCATTTTATACTGTTCTATGTAGATAAATTCTCCCTAACATCAATATGATACTATACTAGTTACATTGTTTTACTAATCGTGATATTGGCAGGATTGTAACAGTCTCGCCAACGGATACAGTCCTAACGGCGACAAAGAAGATGCTTGAATCTCGAATAAGCTCTGCAGTTGTTACAATTGAAAACAAACCACGAGGAATTCTAACGTACGTTATTTCTTAGTTAAATTGCATACTACATATCTTGTTTTATGTCAACAAACAATTGGGCAGATTCCAGAAATTCACAAGTGCAAAAACAAATATGAATTATACTTTATTTTTTACAGTTCAAAGGATATCTTGATGCGGGTAATCGCACAAAATCTTCCACCAGATTCAACTCTAGTGGAAAAGGTAATTATCTCATTCTAAATGCAATTGTACTCATTTTGTTCTGATAAATAAATATATATATATATATATCCTTTTTCGTTCTTAGATTTTCATGGAATTTTTTTAAGCTGTAATGGCTAATACACGTATTGTGATTATGCTTTGTATGAAATTGTAAGGAACTTATCTTGATATTGGGCATGTTTTCTATCTGATGTCTAGGTGATGACTCCAAATCCGGAATGTGCAACAGTCGATACTCCCATTGTAGATGCTTTACACACCATGCATGATGGGAAGTTTTTACACCTTCCTGTTGTTGATAGAGGTATATTCTACCATGGCTACTACAGAAAGAATTCTGTGACAGTCCTTGTGACATTTTGAAGTAGTTGCTGACAAGTAGTGATGGTTTGACGCAGATGGAATTGTAGTAGCTGTTATTGATGTACTTCACATCACACATGCTGCTGTAGCCACGGTAAGTCAAATTCTGGGGTCATCTAAGGATCATTGAGGTTGAATTTTTATGATCTGTTATGAGTTATGCCATGAAATACACGTATTTGGCAAAATCTGGATGTAATAGCTTGGACACCCAAGACTCAAGAGACCCAACAATTTTTGTCTGTGAAGATATGATGACTGGAATTGAAGACGATCTGGATCTCAGCCTCCTATATAATAATATCCATAAAGCTCTTGTGGCTGGGTCTATTTTAAGTTTTTAACATGACAGTGTGGCAATCACATGACAAAAAAAGGAATAAAAGTTTGAAACTCATATCTATTGTAGCCTTGACCAAAATTGCGTTCTCTTTTTCTTTTCTTTTTTGGGTAAAACCCCATTCTCTGCTTGGTTTGCTAATTTTCACACACACACACACACACACAAAAAGGCTTGGAAAAGTGGGTACAGTGCTTTATTTATGATCTCTCACGGAAGGCAACCTAGATGCTATCAATCTGAGAGTTTCTGACATCATCTCCTTGATATTTACCTTAGAAGTCTTATGGAGAAGGTGATAACATGCTATATTACTTGGGTTCAGGGGCCGATACGGGTCTAAGGACATCCGAAAGTCATGAATCTGAGGACACAGTGACACGAGCATCAATATATGCTTTTCTTATATATTTGCGTTAAATTAGTGTTTTTATGGAAAGTAAGTGTTTAACATGAATCCATTATGATTGAACTTTGTGCCAAAAAGAACATAATTACATAGTTCAGTAATTTATTATACATGTAGATGACATACTTCTTGGTGCGAGTCCAACTAGAAGTGGCACGCTTGTGTTTGTACATATGTCAACAGTGTCGAGGGGCTGACATGGGTTCTTCAACCTATTAAGAAGTGTCCACGTAGCCGAAATTAGGCAATATGACCACCTTCAGTCACTTTCTATGAGATGCAGATGCAGACCGTTGACGAATTCACAGTTTGATGCCAAAAGAGAGTTAGAACTTAGATGTTTCCCGTAATTGAGCTACCTTAGGGAAGTATGTAGTTAGGAATATGAAATGGAGGAGCCTAACGAAGCACATTACCACAATTGTCTACCCTTGAAGCCCTTGAAATCCAGAATGAAAAGGATTGGTCAACTGCAGTGAAAGCCAAAAGAATTGGATCATTATGAAGATGCATTGCAAAATGAAGACAAAGATGACAGATATTGACCTGCATTTTAGAAACTATACAAATACGTGAAAAAAGTGGTATATGATTTATTTTTCTTGAAAATGTCACAATGTCGACATTTCGTGTGCTACTGTCCTGGTTAAGCCTAAACTTGTTGACATGTCGACGACGTACCGTTTAATTTATGGCTAGTAATATGGTCTCATTGTTCCCTTCATTAAATAGGTGGGAAGTACTGCTGGAGTTAATAACGAGGCTGCGAGCACTATGATGCAGAAGTTCTGGGATTCTGCCATGGCATTAACTCCTCAAGATGATGACGAAGAGACACGGAGGTTATATGCTATGCTGTTGAGATTTTGTATATATATATACATATATGATTTCTTTAGGTTTAGTTTCTCATATATTATTGGTGGTATGTCAGTGAGAATTCCTTGAAATTGGCTTCTGATGGGGCAGAGACAAGATCTCTTCCTTATCCTCCAACAAACGTGCCCAATGCCTTCGCATTCAAACTTCAAGATAAAAAGGGCCGGATGCATAGGTTCAATTGTGGTATGCTTCTTGTTTGCTTGGTACAGTAGGCAGTAAGCACACAGTTTTTTTTTTTTGTGTGTGTGTGTGTATATATCTATATTCAAGAAGTGGTCTTTCTGCTGGTGAAAGTCATGCAACATATAAATTTCTTGACCCTTATTCTCCTATTTATTCTTTTAGATGACTCACAGAAATTGACCTTAAGGTGATCCCTGGTTCTTGACTATTCATCTTCTATTTATTCTTTTTATATCTTTGAATAGTAAAAACTAGATGTGTTAGAGTTGGAGTTTCTTTCAGTTCCTTAGATGACATCTTTTTTAAACTGTTATGTATGTGATTTCGGGTCAGGCTCTTGGTTGATGACATTTTTGTTAACATGGGGTATTCTTTTGGAATTTGCATTTATGAATTATTGTTGATTGACTTTGACTGGATTATTATTTTTGCATTCTTGAGTTCAGATGTTCGGAGTTTGACAGATCTCATAACTGCAATCCTGCAGAGGGTGGGGGATGACATTGACCGCACCAACCTGCCTCAAATTCTGGTAATCTTTACTTCATCCAAGTATGGATTCTTTTTTCTTCGTTCTTCAACGTTTATGCTTAACCGGTGATCGCATATTGTAGTATGAAGATGAAGACCATGACAAGGTTGTCCTTGCATCAGATAGTGACCTTGCAGCGGCTGTAGACCATGCAAGGTTAGCTGGTTGGAAGGTACGATTAGGGTGTGTTTGGAATGGCATCTTGTGAAATGCATTCTCACCAAATTTAATTATGGGTCGATATGAATTGGTACCCCTCAACTTCTGTAGCAAATTACTCTCAGCCTACAATGTTTCTGTCTCCAACTCTACTGCTTTTTTCTTTTCTTTTCTTTCCTTTTTTTTTTCCCCCTCTTTGTAGTCTCTATATTTGAATTATGGAGTATGTCAATACTCATAAATATACTACTACGAAGGAAAGTTACATGCCAAACGCATCATAAGTTTTTTTTTTTCTCTACTTCATGTCTGATTTCCTTTACACTCACTCAGCTTACCCACTTCTTGCATCATCTCACCCCTTGTAATTTTCTTTTAACAGGGATTAAGATTGCATTTAGACTATACAGGAGCACCCGGTCATCGAAGGGCTTCGGGCTCTGGAGGTTTGGAATATGCTCGTGCAGATGCATGGTCTTCGGCATACAGCACCGTTGCAGCTGGGGCTGCTTTAGTCGCTGGGTTAGGTGTATTAGCCTACTTGAAAAGAGCCGGTAACTGATTGTTATTGTAAATTCGCATTTTATACACATAAATTGTTGGGAGCATAAAAACTGAGACTCCCAGATTAAAATGTCAAATTGGAATTGGTTGGGAGAGCGGGTTGCATATTTCGACATCCGTTTTTGTAGGCCTATCTACACAGGAAAAGTTCAATTTTCTTTGTGCTGGATATTCCATAAGTTTGAATTTGTGGTCGGCTAATACCATGAATTACATCTCAGTCAAGATTTTGCAGCTTCTTGAACTGTCAAACTGTATAATCAAATAAAATGTTTTTCTGCCGAGACCTTGTGTCTCACTTGGCATGACTGGCTTCTCCCAAGGGAGAGACCAGGGTTCGACTCCTTTGGGAGTCACTCCCTTTGGGGAGTTGCCCTTTGGGGTTTGTGGGGTTGTGGGTCTGTAGTCCCCCTGTGTGTGTGCGTGACACCTGTGGTTGCTTTGCCATCTAGCAAAAAAAATAATAATAATAATAAAATAAAAATAAAAATAAAAAAAATAAAATGTTTCCATGTGAAGTTTAAAACCGTTTGTTGTTTGGGAATGCTAAAAATAGTATATGGTTCAAGCTTACAGTCCGGAAGGGAATGCTTACAACGAGATCCAGTTCAGTTTCAATCTCATTTTCTATTGGTTTTCATGAGAACCAAGGTTATGTTGAGTTGACAAAGAACGAGTTTTAAAAGAGTTATTAGTTTGGGCACAAAGAACCAAGGGAATGAACATTTATCAAGCACTCGAATTGGTAGAACCAATTCACTTATAAATAACAAAACTGATTCTTTGTCTTCCCAAATAGCCCTCTAGTCTCACTTAGTCTGGTTATTATGAGAAACAAGATAATGTTGGTTTGACAGAATCAATGGGAAGTGATAACAAAGATATTAGACTCAGTATAGACTCATATGTAAGAAATAGACATTCATCATAAATGAATTTGTTGAATCAGTTCATTTATGATTTAAGTTTTCTCGTGCTTAACTGCTCAAACTTCTTCCAGACACTTCGGTTACTAATTATGAAAAGATTCACCAATCTTCAAAGCCCATCCAGTCTTGCTCCATCTGAATTTTGGTGTAGGGTACAGATCGAATGTATGATTTTGCACACGATAAACCATTTGATAATGGAGAGTGGCTGCGTCGGTAGTGCTGACTTGGGTGGCTCCAGTGATCTGCAGTTGGACTTTTAAGGCTGAAAGGAGATGTCGGTCTGTTAAAAGGAATGTTGAAGTTGGGTAAAAGGGTTATGATGATGGACCGTAGAACCAGTTCTCTATCATATGAAACTGCACTGCCCCTAGTGTATTGGCACTGCCTTTGAAATCTGGCATGGCCTTATTTTGTAAAACCATGCTCAGGATTCTCAATTAAAGTGATTACTATAAAACAGGTAATGAGTAATATTTGAAGCACTAACACTCACAGTCACACTCTATCTCTCTTCTAGTGGCACTGTGGGGTCCGCAGTAGACTCAAAGTGCCACTAGGAGAGAGATAGAGTGTGGGTGTAAATGTTAGTGGAATTTGTTAGTGCCCCTAGCATTGTTGAACATGTAATAACCTGACTTAACTTCCTCAAGATTTCAAAGAGCATTGTAACGAGTTTTCGTTGGATTGGCTTCTGAAGAGGTGCCCCTACTTTTAGTGCCAAGTAGTGCCAACCCAAGGGTCCCAAGATGCAGTGGTTGTATATAGCTCATGCACATGTCAAAAAACGATTCCTGTGTTTGTGTGAGAGAGAGAGTGAGGGATGGCAATAGCGCGGGTATAGGACGGAGCCCCCATACCCCGACCCCGCCCCCACCCCGATTGAATGAACCCTTCCCCCAGCCCCGCCCCGGGGAGATGCGAGTCCCAACCCCGACCCCGACCCCGACCCGCCAGGCCCAAAAAAAAATCCCAGAAAGTGATTAGGAAAAAAAACATCAATTCTTGCAATTAACAAGGATATTCAGGTTTTTTTTTTTTTTTTTTTTGTTGGTATACAACAAGGATATTCGGTGTTGAGCCAAAAAAAAAAAAAAAAAAAGGATATTCAGTGCTAGCCTCTCTTAGCTTTGATGTTGAACTTACAAAAATCATCACCCATATTGTAATTTTGCAGCTCAATGTGCTCATCATTTGGCCAAGTGGCTGATTCTTCTCTTCCTCAAGTTGTAATCAATGTTGCACTTGATGATTCTTCTCAGATTTCTTAAAAACATCCTCACAGTCACACACGCAACATGACCACACACACATCACACGAACACACACTGATATAGTCCCGAACACAGTCTATTTTAGCCAATTTGAAAAAAAAAAAAAAAAAAAAAAAAATTGGTAAGAGTTTAAGATTTACCTTGTATATGAGAGTCAGATTATTCAAACACTTGAAAGAGTTTGAGGATCCAGATTTCAGACCCTTCATTTGAACGGCGACTAGTGTAGGCTGGAGAGTGCGGCGCCTGTGGATTTGGGAGTCCTAAATGGTGTTTGGTCAAGACTGATGAGAAAAGAAACCCTAAAACATAAAAGAGACTATTTATAGTCTAGGTACCCTTTGTAATATTAGAATGAACCAAGGGTACATATGTAAAATAGCAGTATAATCTGGGTGGATTCGGGGAATTTTACCTTTACCACAAACCCGACCCGGGTTATACTTTTAACCCCCATACCCGCCCCTACTCCGATTGGAACTACCCCATACCCTACCTATTAGGGGCGGAGCGGGAAACCTGGAAAACCCGCCCCGTTGCCATCCCCTAGAGAGAGACTATAAACCCAACGAAAAAACAATCTCACAGTCAGCAAATTACACACATTTCATACCCAAGCAGAGGTGTCAGTGACCTTAATAGAAAAGGACTCATTGTTGAGACTGACCAGAAAGTGCATTAACTAAGCATCCAATGCCCCTTCATGTGACCATGTACTAAATTCTACCATCTCATAGAGCATAAAAAAATCACAAATCAATGGATACACTTGATTTTCAATGATTTTCAATGGAGGATGCTATAGTGGTCGCACCACTATTGAAGGTGGTCCCACTGGCACGTGTGTTGGGAACCACATTAGGAATACAAAATTTGGGAAAAATAACATTATTGTAACAGGTTCGCACAAACACCATGTATGAGGTGTATCTCGCTAGGACATTAAAGAGCTTCTAAATGCTCCAACATAAATTTATCTATTTAAAAAAAAAAAAAAAAAACACCATCCTCCATACATAACAAATTGGCGTTCCACCAGCTGTATAGGGTTGACTTTAGAAGGCGACGTGTATGTCAATGGGGGAAGAATATCACCATTTTTCAATAGCATAGTTAAGTGGGCGATCGACTCATTCCGTACTTGTGATTGCATGAAATCCTTTCCAATTATCAGTTTCGTAAAACAAATCACCCTCTGATCCGCGTCAACTACACTATCAACTAACTTTTGTACCTTCAGAGAAATTGCACTATTGCAAATCCTTTCCAATTATCAGTTTCGTAAAACAAATCACCCTCTGATCCGCGTCAACTACACTATCAACTAACTTTTGTACCTTCAGAGAAATTGCACTATTGAGATGAAGTATAATCACCTCAGCCGATTCTTGGATTAAACCACCTTAATACAGTGTCAAATGTCAATGTGCCATAATTAAGAAATGCAAATATATCCGAACTTTAGACAGAACAAGGACTTTGCCAAGTAGATATGTCTGTTATGAGTTCTCGTAGCTGATCTATGAGATCCTTGACATACTTGTTTTTGTTTGCAAGCTCCTACAATTCAAGAAATGGAGTATAAGAAAAAGAATAGAGAGAAATTATAGGTGAAAACGAAAAATAAGTACTATAGATTAAGGTTAGTATTAAGACACTAACAGTGAGAGAGATCTTTTAAAGGATAAAATCTCTGTCCTAACAAGGACTTCCTCTGTCTCCACTTTGGGGGTGACAAGAGATATCACTCAAAGCTAGCAATTTGTTTTCATAAGCTGACACTCTGCATAAGTACATGCAAAACTATACACACCAATTTTACAGTAATATACTTTCGTTTGGTGATTGGTGAACCAGTGGCCAAAGGCACAAAGCGACCACACATGTCATCACACTCAATCCTGACCCTTAAAGTGCAATTCCCGCCATTCCAGAACAGGGAAAGAACAAAATAAAAGACCTAGAAGGCGAGAAACAATAAGATTCACAAAACTGAATCTGCAATACATAGAATAGGTGTACCTTTCTTAAAGCAGATGCTCGGTTTTCCAGCTTCTCAATTTCAGATTCATCTGTTGGGGATACAGAACTGCTTGTTAAACCAGTAGCAAACGCTTTTGCCTGATATAAGATAGAAACTACGAAGTGTAAGCTAATCAACGTTTATAGAGGACATGGTTTCACTCTAGACTTTTCAAGAATCTCTGAAATTTAGTGGGATTAAGTGTTCAAAGAGATAAGAGTAAATAAATTTAGGGGCAAAAAGTTTGAAGCAACATCCAGGAACAACAATCATCCAAATTCTCAAAAACTAGGTTGGTAAAAAGTAAAAACTAACTCTTTGCACATATGACCCCAAAAGAAAGCATGACAATAAGGCTTTGTTTGGTCTTGAATTTAGTCAAGGAAAAGAAAAGAGAACACAGAGAAAAAAAATTTCCTTTGTTTGGTTAATAAGGAAAGCGATAAGGAAAATAGGTAAGAAAAGCGAATAAGTTGAGAAACAAATTAAACATTTTGAATATCGAGAGTCATTTTCCTTCCTTTATTCATAATATATCACAATTACATTTCAGAAATTTTGAATTTTAATGTTATTTAAGCGTGAAGAAAAACACAAGGGAAACACAAGGGCATTAGTTTCCTTCTTCTTTTTCTTTTCCGTCGCGAAATCCAGAACTAAACAGAGCCTAAACGAAAAGCAACTATCCTTAAAACATGTTCTAAATATAAAGTGTTGCTGGAACCAGAACAATGAGATTTTTATAAAAATAAATAAATAAATAAAAATAAAAATAATGGCTCTTTTAAAAAATGTTATTTTGGCTCTTTAAAAAATGTTACAAGGAAAACAAGCTGCAAGATACATAAATTTACCGATTCTCAAGAAACCATAGCATATTTACAAAAGAACATACGATTCAACATTTCATCATTGAATTTCTTAAAGGAAGCCACTTGCCCTAACCATAAATGCTAAACACCGTAATTACACTGTAAGAATTCATCATGCACAAAGTCAATCTCTAGCACTGTACAAATTGTATGTAGTTCCTAAAACAAGGGGAGATTGCTGAAGCCTTAACTGCCGTTCTGCAAGTAAGGTCAAAGGACATAGACTGCTTTAGATCTTAAATCCTAATCACATTTTAACTACTGTAGTAAGGGCTCACAACAGTAAAGTAAGTAGCACTGTAGCAGCTCAAACATCCTGAAGTTCAGCCTCACATTTTTGGCCTAGACATCTACTCAGCCAACACTTAACATGGTCGCCTAAAACAAAATGGATCTGCTTGTCAAGTGAAACATTGCCATAAGAGGTGAAATCACTATATTAGATCAATTTCGCGGTATTAACAACACTACCCGAATCAATTTTTGACGTAAACCTCGAAGCTAAACAAAATCAAGACTCTAGAAGACTAAATACATTAAAACTAAACGGGTGTGAAAAAGCCCCAAGGCAAGATTCTCTATGGTCTACATAACAAGCTAGAGAAAGTCTAACATCTCTTCGGATTTTCAAAATGGTTTCCAATGGCAATATAGGAGACCTCTATAGTCGTGAGGAAGTGACTATCATTACATGAGAAAGAATGCAGAAAACTAGAGGAACTCATGAAAAACTTCTAAGGTAGAGTTCCTTATTCACCTTTCATAATGGTAGCCACTTCTGCAACTATATCCTCTCCCTCCACACAGCTCATCTGCTTCACCATAACAAGCACCATGACCAATACATAGAATCTCCATAACTCATATGGCATTCACCTCGGCCACATCCACCT
Organism: Hydrangea macrophylla; assembly: GCA_033977485.1. Classification (NCBI taxonomy): domain Eukaryota; kingdom Viridiplantae; phylum Streptophyta; class Magnoliopsida; order Cornales; family Hydrangeaceae; genus Hydrangea; species Hydrangea macrophylla. Next base: position 99,230,238 of record CM066985.1, read on the forward strand.
AATCCACTTCATGTCTGCCCTCAATGTAAAGGGAAAAAAAAGGGCAGTCCAATACACGATGTGCGGGGTCTGCCCTCAATGTACTAGACCAAATTTATATTCGACAAGTTAATTGACTATTTTTGCTAAAATTAATCTACTTCCATGTTCTGAGATAAATGGAGATAGGGGTAGGGCTTTAGAATGCAGGAGCTTGATTATTTCCAATACCAAAACAACACAAATCACAAGTTCAAATTTTGATAATTTTTCTTTCCATTTTCCCAAATTTTCTCGACAACCAAACAGCACAAACACATCAGCTTATTCTGTGCATTGTTAATTAACTAAGCTAGCAAGAATTAGTCAACTTCCATGTTCTGACATAAACAGAGATTGGGGTAGGGCTTTTTGAAAGCAGGGGCTTGATTATTTCCAATACCAAAACAACATAAAACACAAGTTCAAATATTGTAACTACTCTTTCCAATTCACCAAATTTTATCGACAATCAAACAGCTCCAACACACCAACTTATTTTGTGCATACATAATTGACTATGTTTTCTAGAATTAGTCAACTGCCATGTTCTGAGATAAACAAAGATTAGGGATAGGGCTTTAAAATGCATGTGCTTGATTAATTCCAATATTGTAACAACATAAATCAATTCAAATTTTAATAACTTTTTACCAATTTTCTCAAATTTTCTCGACAACCAAACAGCACACACACATCAGAGTACTTTGTGCACACATAACCAACTGCAAAGAAACTCAAATTTTTCCAACTCTTTTTTACCTTATGAGAACTGGGAATTGCAGTAAGAACAGAACGGAGTGAAGCTATGGATGATTTGTATCGAAGCCTCGCCTCGTCGAGAGCTCCACCACCTATCTCGAAATGGTGCCCCGAATCAGAAGAAGAGTCCCCATTGAAGCCATTGGAGTTGTGAGAAGAAGCATGGAGGCCATTAGTTATCGAACTCGGGTAGCTCGAAACAGTTGCAGTATTGGTATTACTAGTAGTAGTTGTTGTAGACCACAAAGCTGGATTACAGAGCTCATCGTTCATGGAAGATAGTATTTGAAAAGCTGCTTCGATTGTCTCTTCCAAATGCTTCTGACCCTCCATTGCTAGCTCTTGTGTGCTTTTGGGGGCTGTGATTGCGCTCTTGTCTTCCATTGAATCCAAAAGGAGTTGCGACCGTTTTGAGAAAAGCCCTAATTTTCAGATGGAGATTTGGGAGTGAGGGACCCAAAAATAATTTTTTTTTGAAAATTGGGGAAAACTCTAACTTTTGATTGGAGAGAGGGAGAGAGAGAGAGAGAGAGAGCGATCAGACAAAAATAGGAGTGCTCAAAATCCATCCGCACAACTCACCACCCCACTCAGTTGTAGTCTTTTTATTTTGGGTAACTTAATATATAGTCTTAATATATGCATCTAACTAGAAATATGCTCCTTTTTCAAATGAATTTAGAAATAGGTCCCTATAATATTTTAAGGACAAAACTGCCCCCGTATATATATATATATATATATATATATGAAATCAAGATTTCAAATTCAAATCAGAAAATTTCTCACTTTTAACACGCTTCCTACTTTTTTGTGAGAAATTCTCACATTTTACACAGTCAGTTTTTTAAGGTCCACTTAAAAGTCGGACCGTCTATATATTTAGATAGAGAGAGAGAAAGAGAGAGAAAATCTACTAGAGAGAGAAAGATGAAGACAGAGAGGGAGAAAGAAGAGAGAGAGGGTCGCAACCCTTCCACCGCCACCGCCACCGACGACCACCCACCACCTTCCTCCTCCTCCCCTCTCTACCTCCCTTCACCTATATCAACCATGTACCACCATCTCCGGCCATCACTCTCCACCGGTGACCACTATGTGGACAAATTACTCACTAATTCGTGAGGAAAAAAAATCAAAATATCTCACTGAAATCGAATCGTTTTAGGCGCAAAAATTCGATTTCACCGTTGTTCTTGAAAATGCGAGTGAAAAGCAAAGTTTCAAATTTGCAACCTATCATCAACAAAATCAACCGATTGCCAGACGAGATAGAAGACGATCACTCCGAATTGGTTCATGGATTTGATGCATTCATCGACAGTTGTGCCATAGATTTACTCACTTCCATGAATTTGTATACACAGTCCGAACTGTGTAAAAAGTGAAAAATTCTCACAAAAAGGTGCAAATTTCTCATATTTTGAAAATTTTCTTTAGGTTCGATTTTTAAGGTTCGCTTAAGATCCGAACCGTTTGTATACATAAATATAGTATTGATGAGGATCTCCTTATTGTATAGGCTGTAAGAAATTCCTTACTTGTTATGTAGATGAAGTTAGTGAGAAATTTCTCACTTTTATAGGCTGCAATAAATTGCTCATTTGTTATGTAGTGAAATTAGTGAGAAATTTCTCACTTGTATAGGCTGTAAGAAATTACTTCCTCATTGTATGTAGATTAAATTAGTGAAAATTTTTTCACTTGTATAGACTGTAATAAATAGATAATGTGTTATGTAAATGAAATTAGTGAGAAATTTCTCACAAAAAAATAAGAAATTCCCACATCACTTTGTCAAATCGAAAATCCCTTGATTATAGGGATATTAATTCCCTTATTCATGATCTCCTAAATATACGTTTCCCAAAACTGCATATAACACAATTTTAGAAGTTTTTTCAACTTACAAAACAGTATATACAAAAAAAAAAAAAAAAAAAAAAGTGAAAAATTCTCACATTACTCTGTTAAACCGAAATCCCTTGATTTTAGGGATATTAATCCCCTTTATCCATGATCTCCTAAAAATTCGTTTTCCATAACTATATATACACGATTTTGGAAGTGTTTTGAATATACACAGGTATCTCTCTCTCTCTCTCTCTATATATATATATATATGAATTTCGTACTATATTAAGAGAATTTCTCACCTTTTTCTCAGCAACCTTCAATAAGGAAACTTCTTGATTTTAGTACTTAGTATTTAGTCCTAATATAGACACTTAACTAGCAAACAAATTTGAAAGTTGAGTAAAATAAGGAAACTTCTTGGAAAACAAAATGAAAAACCATGCATACGATATGTGAAATTAAATACATTCATGTGAATTTCTCATACTGTTTACAGAAATTCTCACATTTTTCTTATCAACCTTTAAACTTCCATGCAAGATTATTTGTTATTTTTTTTATATGAAACAAATAACCATGTTTACATGCAGATTTAAAAAGGATCTTTTTTGAAACACAAATCAGCATAATTTTTGGGATACAGCACATTATCCATGATCTCCTATAAATCCTCTCCATTTATTAACTACCTTATTTAGGCTTTTTTGAATTTCACATGTTTGCTTATATGTGAATACATATAATCAGTTATGTATAGATATCTATATATATCACAAGGGTATAATGGTCCAGAATTGAACTAACTATTTAGGAATAGGGACTAATTATTGATTCCTATTGCAAATTAAGGATTAATTTCTGAAAACCAAATCAAATAAGGATCAATTTCTATTAATGGCCATAATTAGGGACCAAATCGTATATTTCTATTTTATTTTTATTGGTTTTTAAATAATGTGGGTAGAGCCACGGATTTTGGGGGTGGAAATCTGATAATTTCAAGTGAAATCATGAGTTTAGGAGGGTGAAAATCCGATTCACCCGATCCGACTCGAATAAACTTAATTTTTAAAAAAATATATATAATATGCTTATATCAATATATACATTATGTATTATATAATTTTTAACATATATATATATATATAATATGCTTATATCAGTATATATATTATGTACCATTACATAGTTTTTAAATATATAGGGTGTTGCTAACTTACAACATGATGGTTGGTTGTAAGTTAGTAGCATACAGCAGCCTTTTAGCAACGAAAAATAGATTTTTAGCGACGAAATTTTTGTCGCTAAAGGTTCAGAAAACAAGTTTTTAGCGACGAAATTTAAGGTTCCACCTTTAGTGACAAAAATTTCGTCGCTAAAAAACCTGTTTTTCATCACTAAAAGTCTCCTACCTTTAGCGACAAAAATTTCGTCGCTTAAAACCTGTTTTTCGTCGCTAAAAGTCTCCTATGCTGTAAGTTAGCAAATCTCATATATAATATATATATATGTTATATTCTTATATCAATAAAATATATGTCATTAACGAATATATAAAAACATTAAAATCATCAAACTAGCACATGACTATATTTTTATTTTTTGTTTGGTCAGAGCTTTATTAAGCCCATAATTATGTAGACAAAAACATTTAAAGCAAAAACATTCAAAGAAAAAAAAAATGAAGGCAAAGTCATGTATAAAGCAAATGTTTGATTGAGACAAATGAGACAGTCGGGTGCACCCGACAAAACGAGTGGATGACAGAAGAGCAAACCCGACTATGTTCGGATGGATGAGCGGATGAAGGTCAAACCCGAATCGTGAGTACCCTAGTGAAAAATAAAAAGAAACAATGTTGTGATGAAAATTTTAAAAATCGTCGACAGCAGGGTTCGAACCTGCGCGGGCGTAGCCCAACAGATTTCAAGTCTGTCTCCTTAACCACTCGGACATATCGACTATTCTTCAAAATGCCCCGACATAAATTATTTGAATAAATATTTAGGCACAAAGAAATGCAACAGGGGTGATACATTTTCGTCTCCTATGTAATGCACAACTTTGCCACATGACAAACTCCCACTAGAATTAGTGTAATTTATTTATGGAGTATTTGTGCCTATACCTTTACTCAAATTATTTATATAACTCATTCTTTGAGACAATTGTATCATTTGATTTTTTTTTTTTAGTAATACTTGGGGAACAACTAAACACATAACTTTTGGGACACAATCTAATTAATGTGTCTATCTCTCTCCTGTGTCATTGTGGAGTCCAGTGACATCACAGTAGAGAGATAGACACATTAATTGGGTTGTGTCCCAAAAATTGTGTATTTAGTTGTGTCCCAAGTTTTACTCTTTTTTTTTTTAATCATTATGACAAGTTTTACTTAGAAGTAAGGGATGAATGATGCTTTACTACTCAAATTTAATTTTTAAATGGCTTAAAAGTTGTACTATATGTGATAAAATTGGATGATGGTATCACATGGCACTACATGTGGTACAAATGACGAACCTAAGAGATTGTTTAGGAGAATGTAGAATCGGTTCTATGGTTCATAAGTGAACTAGTTTTACCAATTCAAATATTTGGTGCTTAGGGTATGTGTCCAATCTAATAACTCTCCTATAATAGAGAATTTATTGGGTGGTCCAAACCACACATAATATGCCAACTATCAAGTGAACAAAAGAGCTTATCAGATCAGCCCTAGTCAATTATGTGCGCACAAAGTTCGAGAAAGATAGAGCTGATCTGATCAACTATTAACCACTTCGCATATTATGTGTGGTTCGAAACACAATTTCAACTTATTGAGCTGGTGTGGTGGTCAAGGATCACACAATTATTTTTTCTTATAATGGGTTCTTTGTCAAACCAGAATAACATGTCTTCACTGGAACTAGATAGAAAGTGAGTGAACAAGGTTCTGTTTAGGACATTTCAAACAAGCCCTAATTTGATATAGATAATTGAGACTTGTACTGAACTTGATCCTGTTTCACACGTTCCCAAACATGCCTTAAGATAAATGAAGAGACAGAAGTAAGAGAGCATTTTTGCTCACCTATTTTTGCTCATTCGGGTCTCCACTGAGTGACATGTGTCTCATTCCATTCATATTTTACCCTTGTACTATCAATATAATTACTGTAATAGAACTCATATCACTTAGTAGAGGTGTGAATGAGCAAAAATAACTGACCAAAAATAGTTGAGCAAAAAATGCTTCTATAGAAAGAAACTCCTTGATCTTCAAATATTATCGTCTGTACACCCGAAAAACCGGTAGAACCATATGCTTCTATAGAAGAAGACTTCTAGATCTTCATGTGGTAAGAGAAGTAGAATTCTATTATTGTTGGAAATTTAAAATGCGGAACCAAATTCCCCCAAATTAACATACACACATGAGCAGTAATTCAACATGCACACCAAAGAAAAGACACACAGATTTCTACGTGGTTCGGTCAAACACCTGCCTACGTCCACACCCAAGAGATCCATTCTTTCACTATTGAGTAAAACATGGTACAAGTTACATGGATTGAATCCCATAACCCAAATACAAGACCCTTGTACACTCCCCACTCAATACCCCAAAGAACATGACATATGCACTGTAATACATAGAGAAATCACAGAGACAAAGAAATACCCTCTCTACCTCACATCCTTATAACGTTGTGAGCACCTTTCACAGAAAACCCTAATGATTAATATCCTTCTCACCCTAGACCATGCACCCCCATAAGGGGAGACCCCCAATTTGGTACACCAAGGGCTTCCTAAATTCCTATACAACATCCTTATATATAGAGTTTGCAACCCATAACTTATTGGACAAGTAATACAACTCTATCATAAAGGAAACCAAATCACAATCTCTAAATTAATAGGATTATCCCACATGTGACGTAATCCCAACAATCAACCCCTCTATCACTTGTGGGAAAACTATCCAACCATTCTATCACACATGACCAGCTCCCCCTCAACCGGAGCATCCACAAAGTCGACCACTTTGCAACCGTTTGCCATTGACCGTCTTTCCGAACCAGCGTGCACACCCAGAATCAATATGGTCTCAACACCTCCGATTTGTCAAACTGCGGCCAATATATATACAAGCCCAAAGTTAATTATATCCATTAACTCCACCAGAGAAGAGCCTTGACCTCTCATTCTCCCCAACAGGATTTCCCCTTACCATCGTCTGAACTGTGAACAAACCATCCACGCACTCACTTATATAAGAATTTTTCATCGAGGACTTGGAAGTACTACTGTACCAACCAGACGACATAAACCATCCACACTTCTCTCAACCATCGTGTATGATTTCAGCAACAATATTAGATTCCTCCGCAACTTTGGGATCAATATCACACCACCCAAATAGCGAAGCTGCTCCAAAAATATTTGATTAACGTTCCTACGTGCAGTATCCTAACAATTACCTTTGTCGGATAATTGCGCATGTGTCTGCCCCCATCTTCTTGGAACCCATCAAATTATTTTCTCCAGAAGCACATACATACCATACTCAGAATCTAACAACCAAGAGAAATGCTCGTAAGAGTGGAATGTGAGAACCACTCCACAATATGCAATCTGCTACAATCACAGTAGCACTGAAATCGCCTTTTACCATAGATCATGACCCGCTGTCTCATCCAATCTATCACCTAAAAGTACGATCTCAAACTATGCAAAATCTCGCAAATCTGCACCCACCGATGAATTGCAGTGCCCAATCAAAATACTTAATTCGTTATAATTTGCCACACCAAATCATATCCCTATCCAAGGTTTTATGCTCCAACAAGTTATCCACGCCCATGACTAGTGCCTCAAGGCATAACCCACGCTGCTCCGATATTTTTTATTTCAATCTTGTATTATCTTTTCACCGTGCTCTATCCCACTGTCACCATGTGCTCTACCTGCTATAATCTTATCAACCTGACTCTAATACCACTTGTTGGGAATTTAAAAATGCGAAACCACATTTCCCCGAATAAACATACACACATGAGCAGTAGTTAAACATGCACACAAAAGAAAAAATACACAGATTTCTATGTGGTTCGGCCAAACACTTGCCTATGTCCACACCTGAGAGATCCATTCTTTCACTGTTAAGTAAAAATGGTACAAGTTATATGGATTAAATCCCATAACGCAAATACAAGCCCCTTGTACACTGTGGATACCGAAATTTGGGCCCACTTTTTATTTATTTTAAAATAAATTTTAATTTCAAAGACAAAGAGTCACCTCTTAATTTTTTTTAAAAGAAAAATTAAGAAACCATTTTAAAAGTAAACCGATCTTTTGCGAAACCAGAGATTCTGGGTTCGATCCCCAGCAAAGTCGCCAGATTGTGGATACCGGCATTTGGTCATCCTATTCAAACTTTTCCCCTTTCCTCAACAACTTGAATAGTGGGTCACAGGTCATGGTGAGTTTGGATATGAAACGACAAATAAACTGTATTCTTCCTAAGAATCCCCTCAACTCCTTCTCATTTTGGGGTAACGGTATTTCGATTATGGCTTGAATTTTGGTTGGATCTACCTTAATCCTCCTCTGTGTAATCAGAAACCCCAACAATTTTCCCGTGGTGACCCCAAAAGTACATTTCTGCGGGTTTAATCTCATTCTGAATTTTCTTAACCTCTCAAAGAATTTCCTTAAAGCCTTTAAGTGCCCTTCCCTCTCTTTGGACTTCACTGTCATGTCATCCATGATCACGTCATGTAGTAGGGTGGTGGCGGCTCTTTGATAAGTTGCCCTCGCGTTCTTAAGCCCAAATAGCATAACTCTATAATAATAAGTCCCCCATGGTATGATAAAGGTAGTCTTTTCCCTATCCTTAGGTGCCATTAATATCTGGTTGTACCCTGAGAACCCATCCATTAAAGATAAGAGTTCATATCCTGCCGTATTGTCTACTAACACATCAATGTGTGCTTAGATTAATTAATTCGATTAAAATGATGTTGAGTAGAGGCCTATCGCGAGATAGGGTGAGAGAGGGTGTTTTAGTCCATTGGGCTCCTTTCTCTCTCATTCCATAATCCCCGGACTTAGTTAATCTCTGGTTTCCAAAAAAGATCAGTTTGTTTTAAAACGGTTTCTTAATTTTTCATTTTAAAAAAAAATTAAGTGGCGATTCATTTTTGAATTTGAATTTGAATTTGAAAACGTCTTAAATAAAAATGCTGTGGGTAAGGAAAATTGCGACATCCACAACTATACAAGCTCTTTATTAAACCTATAAACGAACTTTTTCACGAGCCTACTCACGAGCCTTAATTGATCGTGTTCACGAGCTCAAATTAGGGAGCTGAGCCTAGCCTTTATCGAGCCGAGCTTCAAGACGTTGTTGAACGGCGCATCTCATTCACACCCCTACTCCCAATGTTGTGAAGAGTTGCACTCGACTTTGAAACGAGTTGTTCTATATATTTTGAAAGAGTTGCTCCCAAACGTTTGGTGGAGATGCTCCAAACGTTTGAAAGAGTTGATTTACAATGTCATGTAAAATTTGATGGCTTTTTTATTTTACAAAAAAATTTGCTACTACTTTTTTTTAATTTAAAAAAAAATATAAATTGACTTTTAAATTATATACAAGAATAGATTGAAAGTTAATTATCCCTTAATTCTTCTAAACATGTCTTAATTCTTTGAAATTGATGGAGGTTGACTGGTTGGTGTGATGGTGACCGTTGCTAAATTCAGTTTTTGTTTTTTTGTATTTTGTTTGTTTTTATGTGTGTGTTTTGATAAAATAGAAAATTTTAAACGATTAAGCTAGCAATACTAAAAAATAGTTTTTGAAGTACTGAAACAGATTGCATTCAATGATTATTTTTAATAAAAAAATTTCACTTAAAATTTTCAATCTTTTTTGACTACTTTTTTAATTAAGTGATATATTATCAAATGTATTGAAATAAAATTAGTGCAGAAAATTAATATCACTATTTTTGGTTTTGGATCATGAGCTCAACCTCTTCGTGTTAGAGCATCCGTAGTGGTGTATGAAAAACTTAGCTAAACTTAAGCTAAGTTATTGTATAGGTTTGGTACACATTGTAGTGCTGTAAAATGGAGGACGGTACTCACAAAGCTGTGAGAATGGTAGACGGCACAGTGTGTGCCGTGAGGATGGTGGCCGGCACACACTGTGTCGTGAAGTTTTGTATTTAAAGAGGTAGAAGGCACATTGTGTGCCGTGAGAAGGTAAAAGGCACAGCGTGTGCCGTGAGATGGTGGCCGGCATACACTGTGCCGTGAGGTTTTGTCATAAAATGGTAGACGTCACACACTGTGCCGTTTCGCTAAACTTAGTGGAACTTAGGCGTACTACAAAGTTAGGTTTCCTTAAGTTTAACTAATGTATATTAAGTTCATCTACACCACTGTAAAATAAAATGTAGCAAAAACTTTAAATTTAGTTAAGTTCTGCTGCCTCAACTACACCACTATGGAAGCTCTTAATGGATGTGTAAGTAATACGGAGTATGATATTACAAACCGATAAAAAAATACTCCCACCGTCTGATTTTATATGTCCCCCTTTCTATTTTGGTTTATCCCAAAATTGTTGTCTACTTTCTTAAATTAGTATGCAAATTTTTGCTTAGTTTCTCAAACTATCATTCCTTGGAATTAACATTACAACAAAATAAAAAAAGAAAGTGCAATGATTATAGGCAATTGTGAAAAATAAGTGTAGATTCTTTTTATCCCCTTAAATAATTAAATTCCTAAAAAAAAGACACATAAAATGGGACTATGCATTTTAAATCACTTTCTATGGTTTAACTCAACAAAAAAAAAATATATATATATATATAAAACTCCGACAAATTTTAATTCTTGTACGAAGCATAAAATCCTCTACATAATATTCCTGTTGAATCACCTTCTTTTCTTTCTCTCGCTTCTCTTTTTTCTTCTTGACAAGGACAACATATTGGGGTCAAATCAAACACCAAACATTTGATTCACTCACCACAGGATCCAAAAAACAAAACCCCATTTCACAAAACCTCCATTACATGTATGATGTATATAATAGTCTAGACCTACAGTTCTTGATAAGTATAAATCAACTTCTCAGAGACGATGACGAGATTACAGGAGAGATTTAGGGCTTTCATCAACAACAGATGGCTAGTGCTGGTGGCTTCAACGTGGATCCAGTGTGGTGCTGGAATTGGGTATTTGTTTGGGAGCATATCGCCTGTGATAAAGAGCAATATGGGTTATACTCAGAGGCAAGTGGCCTTGTTGGGTGTGGCTAAGGATTTGGGTGACAATATAGGGATCATAGCTGGTAGTTTGTGTGAGGTTTTGCCTCTTTGGGGGTTTCTAAGCATTGGTGTGGTTCAGAACTTTGTTGGGTATGGCTTTATTTGGCTCGTTGTTACTCATAGACTGCCTTCTTTTCCTTTGTGGGTGGTCGGTACTCTCTCTCTCTCTCTCTCTCTCTCTCTCTCTCTCTCTCTCGCAGCATGTCTTCATATGGTGTGTGTATATAGATATGTACGTGTACGGCCAGCTCTAGAGTGAACAGGTTAGAGTTAACGTACCAGTGAACATTTTTTTTTTGCGTGAAAAAATCCGTGGATCGCTGGGTAAGTTTACTCTATTCTGTTTACTCTATAACCTGGCTGATGTATGTGTATATGTATATGTTTATATAACTTGGGGACTATGATCTGGATGCAGGGAGAAAGTTTGGTTAGAGATTTTGTTGAAGTCAATTTAGTAGGAGTATCTAATTTAAGATCAAAGGATAACCATGGAAATCGATGTTGTAAGGCATTAAATCTGTGTGTAGAAACCCATAATTTATTAAAGGGTATTTCGACCAATGTGGGGCTTGGTTTGAGAGTGTATTTAATTTGGTATCACTTATTGATTAATTGGTCTCATGTGGGTACACAGGTTTGATAGATATTTGTGTGACAGTGTGTGTTATACACCCAATCCACCCCCTCACCTAACACATCACACCCATCACGGAAGCCACTTCTCTTTCTCTCCTTATTTTTTCAGAAAAAGGTTAATTAAAAAAGGGAAAAAAAAAAGAAGCCAAGATGGAGAATACAAGCTACAAGGGGGCATATACCTCAGGAATAATACAGTAAGGCTCAAACAACATGCATAAACTAATGCTCAAGGGATGGAATTCTATCCAAAGCTATAAGCATGGAGAGAAAACCATCCCAAAACAGAAATAACAGTGGGCAAACCCCATAGATAAAACACTAATAAAGAGCTAAACATGCATAAATGTATGCCCCATGGGATAGAATCCCACCTAAAGCCATTGAAAAGGCTGACATGTTAACGGGACCCAAAAAACATGGCCTCCCATCACAATATTGTTACAATGACATTATCATCCATCATATCCATAAGCAAATAGTATAAAATGAGTACATTTGGAGATGCATCCTCCTCCTCCATGTCATCTGGGAAACATGAGCATACAACATGGGAACACCCAAAATGCAGCCTTGCAAACTGTGTCACACATACCCATGCTTTGACTTAACACCCAGCACCAAACATCGAGTGACCAGTCTCCACACAAACGCTGATACCAAGAACAACCGCATATGTCTCCAAGCTGGGATGATAACACGGCAACACACTCTCTCTCCTTATCTCATTTCGTTTTTCTCTCTTTTTAATATATGTAATAAATTAAAGCTCAAAGGAATTACTGAATTGTGTCAACCTCAATTTAGGAGATCACTCGAGCATATTATTATATACCCAACTCCATAATACATCAAATCAATTTACACCTTTGTACAAGCCTAAACAAAAGCCTAACTGACATAAAAAGCTAAAAGTAAGGAAGAAATCTGGGAAATAGATACTGTAGATTTGTACAAGAGATAATGGTGAATATGCTAGTCAATATCAAACTAATATGATAGTAAATGTCGAACTGTATAATCTAATACTCCCCCTCAAGATGGAGCGTGTACGTGAGTAGCGCCCATCTTGCTAATCAGATGATGGAAAGCCTCCTTGCCTAATGGCTTGGTGAATACATCAGCGATTTGGTCAGAGCAGCGTATGTAGCGAGGAGCAATGAGCTTAGACCGAATCTTTTCCCTAACAAAGTGGCAATCAAGCTCTACATGCTTTGTGCGCTCATGGAATACAAGATTTTCAGCAATGTGAATGGCTGCTTGGTTATCACAATATAGTGTAATGGGAGATGGGAGTGAAACTCCAAGATCAGTGAGCAAGTATGACAACCATTGAAGTTCAGAAGTTAGAGTCGCCATAGCACGGTATTCAGCTTCTGTAGAAGACCGGGAAACAATTGTCTGTTTCTCGATTTTCCATGATATTGCATTTGAACCAAGCATAGTGCAATAACCCGTGGTAGAGCATTGGGTTGTAGGACATCCGGCCCAATCAGAATCACAAAAACCACTTTAGTGAAGTGAAGTAGAAGAAGAAAGGAGTATACCCTTGCCAAGAGAGCCTTTAAGATAATGAAGGACTCGGGTAGCTGCATCCATATGACTGGTGTGAGGGACTTGCATGAATTAACTCAATATATGCATTGAAAATGCAATGTTTGGTCTAGTCACTGTGAGATAAATGAGGCGACCTCATGGTTCGAGGTCACGGTATCAGTCGCGGTATCGGAGTCCGTTGTGATGACTCGGGGTAGCGGTATCGGCCTGGTATCGGGCGATACGCAACGATACACTAGATTTAAGGTTCAAAAAAATATGAAAAAATAACCAAAAATTTTAAAATAATAAGAATAGCAAAATTAGCATAATAGATTGTCACAATTCCCAATCTACCAATAATAAAATCACAAATAATCCAATTCACATGCTGCCGATCTGCTGTTTGATAGGTCTACACATATAATTGGATAGAAATTGTTCAATAATAATAAATAATACATACATTACAATAATACACATATTAATAAATAATACATACATTACAATAATACACATACTCCCTCCGACCCATTTTATGTGCCCCTTTCCTTTTTGGGATGTCCCAAAATGGTTATCCATTTTTCTAAATTAGTATGCAAATTTTACTTAGTTTTCTAAATTACCCTTCCTTGCAATCAACACCAAAACAAAACAAAAAAGAAAAGTACAATGATTATGGACAATTGTGGAAAGTAAGTGTAAATTCTTTTTGTCCCCTTAAATAATTGGATTCCCAAAGAGGGACACATAAAATGGAACGGATGGATAAATATTTTGAACAAATAAATAATTATTTTTTTTTTATAAATAAACAAAAATTAATACATATACACATGTTGAACAAATAAAGAAACTTTTTTATATATATAAATAAAGAAAAATAATACACATACAACTAAATGAAATACTAAAAAAAGTTGCACATCACAACACACACACACTCTTACACAATTAAATCCCAACAAGATAAAACCCACTTTCTCACTCACAATTCACAACCCAAAGTCGTGAGACTCAGTGACTCACGACCAAAAAAGAAAAAAGAAAGAAAAACTCGTTATCAAAACTGAAGTCGAAGACAAAGATCAATCCGACTGCGATGGATGGAGGGAGGGAGAGAGAAGACCTAAGTCGAAGACGAAGATCGAAGACCCAGCTCGAAGACGGAGATTGAAGACGCAGCTTCATGTACCAGATCTCAGATCTGGGCTTCAAGAGAGAGATCTGAGAGATTTTGAGTAGATGTGAGAGAGGAGGTTCAATATCCGACAAATGCATGTGAATCTGGTAAGATTTTCGTAATCTTTTTGTATTTTTCTCACGAAACGGTGCAGAGATGGACAAAACTAGGCTGTTTCGGCCGATACGACCGAGATGTATCGCGAGTCAAAAATTTTTTTTGACTCAGTCTGATTCGGCCAATATCTCGTAACGGACCCTCACGATACCGAGTTAACTCGGCCGATACGACTCGGTATCGGCCGATACTTCGAACCATGGGCGACCTACAAGGCGACGATAAATAGAAGGATCGGGTAATGGAGACCCATCAGTAGGGGATAAGCGAAGATGTTGCTCCATAGGAAAGGCTGATGGTTTGGCACCAAGTACCCCTGTGTCTTTAAGAATGTCCAACGTGTACTTGCGTTGACATAAGAAAAGGCCATGACGAGATTGAGCCACCTCAATGCCAAGAAAATACTTGAGACGTCCAAGATCCTTGATGAAAGAGATTTGGGCCAAGAACTGTTTGAGGCGCTGAATGGCAGTGTCATTATTTCCCGTGATAATAATATCGTCCACATAGACGAGAACAAAGGTTGAGGACTGCTCATTAGTGCATGTGAATAAGGAATAATCAGCTCGAGACTGTGAGAAACCAGCTTGTTGAAGGGTGGTGGAAAACTTGGCAAACCATTGTCGGGAAGCCTGCTTTAAACCATATTGAGATTTATGTAATTTGCATACACGGGTCTCCCCCTTACGAGATAATCCAGGTGGAAGTGTCATGTATACTTCCTCAGCTAAGTCCCCGTGTACGAAAGCAGTGTTGACATCAAGTTGGTGAAGAGACCATTTGTTGACTGTAGCAACGGATAGAAGAGTTCTGACTGTAACAAGTTTGGCTATAGGATCAAATGTGTCATGGTAGTCAAGAGACTCAAGACCATCAACTTGAGTGAATCCTTTAGCAACTAAACGGGCCTTGTATCTTTCAATAGTCCCATTAGATCGATACTTGATCTTGTAGACCCACTTACACTCAATAGGCTTTTTATGGGGTGGAAGTTCGGCAAGGCTCCAGATGCGGTTCTTTTCAAGGGCAGTTATTTCAGCAGCCATAGCATCTCTCCACTGAGGATTCTTTACTGCTTGATGAAATGATTTGGGCTCATGTGTAGAAGAAATGGCAGACTGAAAAGCTCTATGGGCAGAAGAAAAGTTAGTGTATGAGATATAATCTTGAATGGGGTATGGAGCACCTGTATGCCTGGAAGCCGACGAAGGAGGTAATGTATCATGTGTAACAGTGTAACAATGGTAGTCTTTTGAGGTAACCAGGTGGTCGACGCTCACGAGGAGGACGAATGGGTGGGGTATGGAAGGGACTAAAGTGGAGACTGGTTCAATGGGATTTGTAAAGGCTGGTTCAGTTTGTGTGGTAGATGCTGGTTGGGTCCTTCCAGGGGTGAAATCAAAATTTGGTTGGTCTTTAATGGGTAGTGGAATGACGGGGGATGATTTTGGTGTAAGAGAGACATCTCGAAAAGGAAATGTAGTTTCATGGAAGAAGGCATCTCTTGAGACATAAATCATTTTGCTAGGAATATCGTAAATGCGATATCCCTTTTGCCCATAAGGGTACCGAACGAAGATGCCCGTCTTGGCACGTTGATCAATTTGTGCCGAATGTGTGAATTATGTGCAAAAACAAGACAACCAAAATCCCGAAGATGGGAGTAGGTGCATTGGATTATACAGCTGGACATTTACTATCATATTAGTTAGATATTGACTAGCATATTGACCATTATCTCTTGTACAAATCTGCAGTAACTATTTCCCAGATAACTTCCGCCGTTTCAGCGTAGAAGATGCTTGTACGGTTTTCATTACTTGTGGGGTTGAGTATCCATGAACTGATCAAATCATTGCATCGCTGCCATTGATGCAATTCAGTGGTATTAGTCGGCCTTTTAATAGATCCATCTAAAAATCCAAATTTGTTTTTCACACGAAGCACCATAGTCATGGCACGACGCCAAGTCCCATAGTTATCACCAGATAGGATTGGAGAAACTAGTATTGCTGTTGGGTTTTCAGAGTGATGGATAAAGAAGGGATCATTACTTGATCATTGGGTCTCATCATTTTTTGGTTCTCAGTGATGTCCATTGTTGGATCTCTTTAGTGCTCTGATACCATAATAAATTAAAGCTCAAAGGAGTGGCTGAATTGTGTCAACCTCAATTTAGGAGATCACTCGTGCATATTATTATTTACCCAACTCCATAATACATCAAATCAATTTACACCTTTGTACAAGCCTAAACAAAAGCCTAACTGACATAAAAGGCTAAATGTAAGGAAGAAATCTGGGAAATAGTTACTGCAGATTTGTACAAGAGATAATGGTCAATATGCTAGTCAATATCCAACTAATATGATAGTAAATGTCCAGCTGTATAATCTAATAAGGAGTAGGAGTTGGGATGAGGCTACTCTGTACCAAACTGTTGCCATCCCTACCAAACCTCCATTAAAGCTTCAACATTCAAGCTCTCTTTTGGAGGTCTTCAAGCTATTATTGGACCAAGACTATTAGACGACAACTTGTTCACCTTCTCAAGGGCTATCCATTAATCTCCTTTTTTTTTTTCCCCTTTGGCTTCCATGTATTGTGTTTCTTGAACAAATAACACTGGAGGTAGATTTCATTGTCTAAGTGCACTTCTCTTTCTAATTTCATGGTTTGCTATGTGTAGGTCAGAATTACTACATGCTAATCATGTTTTTGAATTCTTCATACATGATTATTTAAGTGATTAGTTGCTCATTATGTGTTTGGTTGATTACTTGCTTAACCTAAATACTAAATGAATTGTTATAGTTTAAATTACTTCTTATTGTCAGTAATTTCTTTAATGCCTAATATAATGCTTATGCTCTGCATGAATTTCCATATTTGTCGTAGTTGTATATTATGATTCATCTTGCATATTTCATAATATTGAAATCATAGAAATGACATTTCAAGGCATAATCATTTAGAAGAAGAGAGAATTGGGAAAAGACCTATATTATTGCTGTACATCCCAAGTATATATACTATTACAAGGAGAAATAAAAAGGAAAGAAAATAAACTAGAAAAAGTAAAGAGATCAATCAACTTAAATGTGTTCAACATGACCCATAAAAAACACAATAAAATCTGGGATAAAATCCCTTAATTTCAACACTCCCTCTCAAGTTGTGGCGAAGATATTGACGAGACCAAGCTTGCTGAGAGATGACTGTAGAAGTGCTGGACCGATGAACTTAGTGAACATATCAGTGGTCTAATCTGATGAAGGAACAAAGCTTGGTGTGATGACTCCTGACCGAACTTTTTCCCGAATAAAATGAATGTCATCTATATGCATAGTTCTTTTATGAAGAACAAAATCAGATGATAACATAATAGCAGATTTGTTATCACAAAATAACGTAGATGAATCTACCACTGGGAAGCCTAACTCAGTAAGAAGAGAACGAAGCCATATGAGTTCACATGAACCCTGAGCCATGGTACAATACTCGGCCTCAGCAGAAGACCGTGAGATAACAGCTTGCTTTTTACTTTTCTAGGAGATAAGATGACAAACTCGGAAAGTACAAAAATCAGAAGTAGAGCGCCTATCACCTTTTGAGCCTGCATAGTCAGCATTAGTAAAACATGAAAGACCTGATTGAGCTTCTGTCTTAAAGAAAAGACCAAGACCCGGACAGGTCTTGAGATATCGGAGAATATGATAAACAACATCGAGATGTGAAGTACGTGGTGAGTGCATAAATTGACTCACAACACTAATAGCAAAAGTCAGATCCGGTCTTGTGTTCGTCAAATAGATGAGACGGCCCACAAGACGCTGGTATACCGTGGGATCTGGTAAGAGTTCTCCTAATTCAGCAGTTAACTTATGATTTGGATCCATAGGAAAAGAAGCAGGCCTACACCCAAGCATTCACGTATCTTGGAGGAGGCCAAGGGCATACTTTCGTTGGTATAATGAAATACCTTGGCGTTACTGGGCCACCTCAATGCCAAGAAACAACCTCAGAGGACCCAAATCCTTAATGTCAAACGACATTCCAAGAGAACGCTTCACTTGTACAATACCAAATGTATCATCTCCTGTAATTATAATATCGTCAACATAAACAGAGATAATAATACATTGTCCTTTGGAATTACGACGAATAAAACAAGTATGATCGGAATGACACCGATTAAATCCCATAGTGAGCACCACATCACTAAACCGGCTGAACCATGCACGAGGGGACTGCTTTAATCCATACAGAGACTTTCGAAGGCGACAAGCTTTCCCCGAATACTCCCCCCTGAGCACGAAAACCAGGAGGTGGATCCATATAGATAACTTCGGACAAGTCACCATTAAGAAACGCGTTCTTGACATCAAGTTGATGAAGAGGCCAAGAATAGGAAGCAGCAAGAGAAACAAGTAGCCGGACTGTGGTCAGTTTAGCAACCGGAGCACAAGTAGCACTAAAATTCTTACCCGGAACCTGTGTAAAACCCTTAGCCACAAGACGGGCCTTATATCGGTCAATGGTGCCGTCTGCCAAATACTTAACACTGAAAACCCACTTACAGCCAACTGTACGTTCACCATCCGGGAGAGAGACAAGCTCCCAAGTCTCATTGTTTTGCAGAGCACTCATTTCTGTTTTCATAGCAACCACCCACTTCGGATTCTGAAGGGCTTCATGCACAGAGCGAGGAATGGAAATAGAATCAACTGCACTAACAAAAGAGCGAATTGGTTTTGACATACCCTGATAAGATACATACTTAGAAATTGGGAGGTTAGTACTACTCGAAAGAATGTAACGTGAAGGAGGGCGACGAATACGAGTAGGATAACGAGGAGGAGCAACATCAGAGACTAAAGGAGGAGACGAGATACCTGATTCCGGAGAAGATGTTGGCACGGGGTCCGGAGAGCGAGGACGACGAGAGTATACCTGTAATGGGTTAGTAGTAATGACCGGAGGCAAAAAGTCTCTGGGTATGTTAAGAATAGGCACAGGACGAGGAAGAACGGAGATATCATCCACAAGATGTTTTACTGGAATTTCCAGAGACGAAGCAGCACTTGTAAAAAAAGGAACCGTTTCCAAAAAAGTGATATCCAAAGAGTGATACAAACGACGTCTGATAGGATCATAGCAACGATAACCTTTAGACATGGAAGAATATCCCAGAAAAACACTCCAAACAACCTTATCATCAAGTTTAGTACGTGTAGGGCTGCAATTTTGGACAAAACATGTGCACCCAAAAACCCGAGGGACAATAGGGAAAAGTGTACTACCAGGCTTGAGGACATGAAGCAGGGCCTGGCCTTGTAGGATACGGCTAGGAGTATGATTAATCAAATAAGTAGCAGTAAGGACAGCAAAATGCCAAAAAAACTTGGGAACATCCATCCCACGTAGGAGACACCTAACCATAGCCATAAGATGACGATTCTTACGTTCGGCTACCCCATTTTGTTCGGGGGTATAAGGACAAGTGAGTTGTTGAAGAATACTCCCTTTATTAAGTTCAGCCTGAAACTCATCAGTAATATATTCCCTACTATTATCAGACCGAATATTGCAAACAACAGTATGAAATTGAGTCTTAATCATTTGAAGAAAATTTCGAAAATGAGAGAAAACTTCAGATTTTTTCTTCATAAAATAAACCCAAAAACAACGTGTATAGTCATCAATAAATGTAACATAATATCGGTGCTGTGACATAGATGTGATGGGGGAAGGACCCCGCACATCGGAGTGAATAAAATCAAAGGCACTAGGTGCTCGGTGCATGCGAGGAATATAAGAAGTGCGAGTATGTTTGGACAATTCACAAACCACACATTTAAAATTGAATCCTTACAAGCTTTATTTAACTGAGGGAATAACCAACATAAATACTGAAAGTTGACATGGCCTAGACGAGCATGCCACAAATCTAAAGTTTGAAGTGAAACCACATTTATTTGAGTCGGGCAAAACAGAATTATTAAAAGTAGGTAACACGGAAGCTTGAAGATTGGAGAACGTCCTAGACACCGAAGGATCACTGAAGTAGTAGAGACCGTCACGCTCAAATCCCCTGCCAAAAATCTTGTTCGTAGTCAGGTCCTGCAAATTACAAGAATGAGGTAAGAATACAACAGAGCAGTTATGATCTTTGACAAGGCGATTAACCGAAAGCAAGTTAAAAGCAAAATTGGGAACATAGTACACAGAGGAGAGGGTGATGTCAGAAGATAATCGGGCATCGTCCCGACTACAGATGGGAATGAAAGATCCATCTGTGATACGTACTGTTTAATAGAGGTAACAGGGGAAGTAAAAACCGAAAGCTCACTAGTCATATGATTATTTGCCCCAAAATCGAGAATCTAAGTAGGGTGGCTTGACTTACCATGAAGAACAGTAGGAGTACCTGCAGCAATGGCGGCTGTGGGGCCAGTGGACGACAGAGGAGGAGGAGGAGCTCTCAAACCTACATGTGTCTGAAGTTGAGCAATCTGAGACTAAAGTTGATTATAATCAGGTGGAGGTGGAAGCATCTCAACAACCGCTCCTGTATAAGGAGCACCCGGGCCGCGACCAGTACCACATCCAGCAGGTCGAGTCCGAGTGAACTGACCTTTCAACTCTGGGTGAAGAGTGAAACAACGATCAAAGGAGTGACCTGGGGTATGGCAATCTGGCAATAAGGACGATTTCCTCCAGGACGAGCACCGGAAGAAGCCGGAAAGGCCATCTGGTCAGGGACAGGTACAGGACCTAGAATCAGGAGCAGATAGTAGGCAACGACGTCTCTCATCACCATCAACAGTAGCAAAGGCCTCAAATAAAGAGGGCATAGGGACAATATTCAGAATCTGAGTTCGAAGGGCCTCGAACTCGGGCTTTAGGCCCATCAAGAACTGGTAGGTACGGCGGTGGTCAAGCCGCTTAGTTTCAACATCTCCATCATTAGGGAAATTGGTGATGGGTTCATACTGAGCTAATTCCTCCCACCGGGTATGCAGGTATCCAAAAAAGTTAGAAACAGACAGTCCTAAAGTATCTTGGGAGGCATGAGAGATATCCTGGTAGAGCTCGAAAATGCGCGAGTCAGAATGCGCATGATCATACATCTTCTTCAAAGCAGTCCAAAGTCCATGAACGGTATTATGATACATAAACATATTATAGATCCGTTTATCCATCGAATTAAACATCCAGCCCAGAATAATACAGTTATCTGTAAACCACTCCTCAAACTTCTCGTCCGATTCTGCGGGCTTAACCTCCTTCCCAAGTAACCATCCGATTTTCCGTTTGCCTCCAAGGTAGAGGCAAAGGGAATTAGACCAAGCGTGAAAATTTTTTCCATTGAGAAGTACACTAGTGACCCGATGAGTCGAATGAGACACAGAGAGATCCGAACGGGCAACAACAGGAGTAGTAGGGTTGAGCGGGTCAATGATCTTACCAATATCAGACATGATGCTGTGAAGAGTGACCAAAAAATAGATGTAGACTTGCCGGCAACAAAAAACAAACAATCGGCAACAAAGATGATCACAGCCGGAAATTCGGCAAACGGGGGCAACCAGAAACTCAGTTACCTGACTGACAGTTAAGAGCACACGAACTGCTCTAATACATCACACAAGCCCTAACAAGGGCTGAAGAGATGTAGCCTGAAGGCTGCTGAACTGTAGAGGTGACGCCGCAAGGAGGGGAGACTTCTAGAGGTTGCGGCGCAGGCTGGTGGTGCCTGGGTGGGTGTCGGCTGGGTTGGTAGGGGGCTGGGAAGGCTGTCGGCTAGTGGAGGAAGGGTGGCGGCTGGCTGTAGGAGGTGGGTAAAGCTGCGGCTGGTGGTGGTGTAGTGTAGGGTTGGCTCTGATACCAAAAAGAGAATTGGGAAAAGACCTATATTATTGCTGTACATCCCAAGTATATATACTATTACAAGGAGAAATAAAAAGGAAAGAAAATAAACTAGAAAAAGGAACGAGATCAATCAACTTAAATGTGGTCAACATGACCCATAAAAAACACAAGAAAATCTGGGATAAAATCCCTTAATTTCAACAAGAAGCACTACATGTTAGCCAAGTCAGCAATTCATGCATTACTTGAGCTTGGGACTTGAATAGTCTTTGAAATCCCCATTGTCCGTGGATGTTATTTGTTAGAAATTCCGGAGTTGGGTGTGAAGTGAGAAAGGATTGATTGAGCCTTAAAACATTCGAAAATGTCAATCATATTTGACTAGCTATTGAAGATTGGTATGCTACATTCACGTATGAATGGCTCACCATCCGGTGTTGAGAGGGAGTGGTTGTTAGGACTCGTAATGTCATCATTGCATAATCGGCCTTTCGGCTAATTGCATTGCCACGACGGCAAATCATTGCACCGCATGTCTTAGCGTGATTTTAGAAGTAGCAGTACATTTCGGCAATGTTTTCTGCTGGGTCGTCGTGCTTAATGAATCAATAAAACCACTTTGTTTCAGGTGATGTCGACAAGGGCAAGGCCACGAGTAGTCGACTAGATGTACTCTTTTGAAGATGTCCCTTGAGGGGTCTTGTTTTGAAATCAACATTTTTATACATAGTTGGATTAAGGGATTGGTAATAGATGTAATCTTATGCATAGACATTGATTCAATTATTAATATTTCATTTTATTTCCCTTTTCTTTGGTATCCATTCAATCCATGTAAATGATAATCATAGAAGTTATATTGCGGGCATATATTTAGCCCTTGCTTTATAACTCTTCCGTATGGACTTAGTTGATCTTGTATCATTTTAGGAATACTAGAAGTTCCCTCTTAATCTTGTTAATGTTGTGGAGACCCTGTTGGGTCCTTGTTAATCCATGATTATTAAGCTCGAGTCCGTTTGGAACTCTTTGTATTTTCTTTACTTGTGTTTCATTGTGGTAGTTTTTGTTCAAAAGCTGTGCGGTGTACTTTCGTCCGGTCCATCGGGACCCCTCGACCGGTCGAACAGTACTCTGGAGGATCCTTGAATTCCAGAGGGGCATTTGATCGGTCGAAGGTACCTCTCGGACCGGTCGAAAGACCCTCGGACCGTGAATAGTATTTTTTCAAAAACTTAAAATTTTCGAAATCTAATTTGGTTTATACTTTTAGCCTATGGCTACCCTATTATGGGAAAAATACTACATTGATTTCCTAAGACCTGTTTGGTCGTAATCTCTCCAAAACCCCCACCATTAGGAACTTTCGGAGCAAACTTCATTTTTGTTTCTTTTAAACCTTTGGGACTTCTTTATATCTTCTTATAAACTCTTTTTAAAACCGAAACTACGTTGATTGACCCTAATTGACCCGTTTGGTCCTCGAGCGTCAATCCTTGACTTATTGATTTTTCTTGGGAATCCACGTAGGATTCCTCTATGCTTCCGCCTTGTTGGATTGGTCCGCGTAGAACTATCTCTTACTTTCCTTTGTATTGTTTGACTCATTGACCTCGTCCATGTGGCTTGGTTTTCGGGGGCGTTACAGTGTGTGTGTGTGTGTGTGTGTGTGTGTGAGAATATAATTTGGGGATTATGGTCTAATGCAGGGAGATTGTTGGGCTCTAAAAGTTTAAGAAGGGAATGGTGGCTTTGTTGAAGTCAATTGAATATCTAATTTATGATGAATTGATAACTAATGGAAATTGGTGTTATCATAGATGAAGATATTTAAAAACTGGATTGGCCAATGAAGGAATAGGAATAGGAATAGGTTTCCTCGGATGGTGTGTATTTTTTTGTTGATGGCTGCCTGTTTGCACTTGAATTTTGTTTTTTGTTTTTTTTCTTCGGCATTTAAAACAGTTTTGTCTGGTATTGTGATCTTAATTACTGTCTGTTTTACCGAGAAGGAGATTCAAGTGGTATTCAGAGTTGTGATTTCTGAGGTGGTTATTTCACTATGAAGCATGGACACGGACACTCTGACACGAACATGACATGACACGGGCACGTTGACATGACAAAATCCTAAAAAATTGCATGTCGACAGTGTAGGAAAAGTGTATGTAAAGTGTTGTGTCCGTGCGTCGGACACGATATGACACACGACACGTTACCTTCTTAAAAGTGTCGGTGCTTCCTACGTATTTCATAGACTTTCACTTCTAATTTCTATCAGTGCTGGACCATCTTCGGGTCTCTCTCCCTCTCTCTGCTAACTAAGAAGTATATGAGCTCTTCGCAGGGCCGGCCCTGACAATTTAGAATCCAGGGATGATTATTTAAAGATGGGCCCCCTGTCCAAGGTCAGCTTGTAACTTCACGGGAGTTCGGGGGCAGCTACCCCGAGGCGAAATTTTTTACGTCTGTATATACATATTTGTGGTAGGATTTCGTGATTTTTTTTGGCCATTTTGAGAGTGAAAGATTTCATGCTTGTAATCTTCATTGCATGTAGTAAATTGTGATCGTCTTTTCTCCCAACCCTTTTGTGATTGCGCATGCCTTCATTTTTTCACTTTTTTTTTTTGTTCTTTTTTTTGTTTTTTTCCCCCCCTTCAATAATAAGGATATGATCGCTTACTATAAATTCTAAGCTTGGATTGATGTAACACAATATATGGTTGGGCTAAACTAGCATTAAATTTTGCAAAAAAGGCGGATTCAACTAGTTTAATGGAGAAAACGAGAACCCCATCTGGTTTCTTCATTTCTTGGCTGTCTGAGTTCTCTTCCGAGTACACTAAACATCTACCTATTTAATCTTATGTCATAGGTAATGTCTCAGGTGTTTTCTCTTTGAAATATAGTTCCTCATGTCTCGTCTTTGTTACAATGTTTGGGGGCTGAAAATAGCATTATCCTTTGGTTCAGTTTTCTTTTTCTTGGCAGCAGGGTTTTGTTTTGTGCAGATTCTGATTGTTGATCTCTGTTTGATTGATGAAAATTGTTCGGTATACAAAAAAAATTAGTCTTCTAGAAAAGGGCAAACCCAGTGCATGGGTTTCCCTCCGTTGCGGGCTTACGGGGTGTGCAGAGGTTTAAACAGCCTTAACCTCGCATGCAAAGTCTTGCTTCCATGTTCCAAACCAGTAACGCCCGTTTCACGGTGGATGTTTGTTCTAAAATCTTTTGCTTTAATTAAAATAAATGAGAAGTACCATGGTCCCACTGATAACGAGTGGCCCGCCTGAGTGGTAAAACAGCTCTATGTCACTTAGTTGCGCAGAGCTTTTCTCGTGGGATAAAACATCACAAACATTCCATGTCTCAAAAGTACAAATGTTGTTTTTCAACTATTCCTGAGAAACCAAATGATTCATATTGAGTTGCAGCTTAAATTTATTGATAGATATTTGTTGGGCTTTATATTGAGGTCTTTGAAGTGAACTTTAGGGCAGTGGCACTTGAACGATACTTTTTATGCATTTTTCTTAGTTATTTATGAACTCACTGCAGAGTTTGGATGGGAGATATTAAATAAATAATAAAAATTGGTACTCAAATTTGTTTTCTTGATTAGTTGCTACTTGCTAGTAACTGGGAAATTATTGTAGAAGAATATTGAATGCACATAAAAGGTTTATGATTTTTATTGTCAGTTTAGTCAGTTTGATAAAAAGTTTGTTTCGTATTGGCCTTGTATCCACTCAAGCATGGTCAGTCATTGTGCATTGGGCATTTCAATTACTATTTTTTGGATTTTTGCTTGAAACGCCTTGAAGAAATTATAACATGAATGATTAAGACACTCTCTGGTTGTCTTTGTATGCCTGTCTGTTCTGAAGATAGATTTTTCTTTTTCTCCTCTTTGATATAGATCGTTCTCGTTAGTTGAGTTGAGGGAAGTCAGTTAGTGCTTAAGGGCCTCAGGCCCTCAGATCATGGCTTGTAAACATGGGTATTGTTTTTAGTGTCTAGATGGAGTTGTACCTCTCTCGCTTTCTCTCTCTCTCATTCAAGGAAGCATCAAAGAGCTGAAATGCAAATGTCTAATTTTCTTTCCATTGCTTGAACACCCAGTATACCACATAGAATCCACTTGACACGGATTTCACTTTGTGCTGGGGACACTACTTATTCACTTGAACAATGCTTATTCATGGAGAAGCGGTCAAGTTTTTGTGTGTTTATTGGAGTTTCAACTCTAGGACACTTCCATGGCTACACCGACGCTCAGTATACCACTTAGAATCCACAGGAACACTATTAATTTATCATTTACATGGATTGCACTTTGTACTTAGTACACTACTTATTTACTTGAACAATGCTTATTTACGGAGAAGCGCTCAAAGTTTTGTGCGTTTATTGGAGTTTGGACTCTAGGACGCTTGCATGGCTACACCGAGGCTCATTTTGTGAACCATTAGTTGGTTTTTTGATTCCTTATCTCTTTATATCGAGGTTTGTTCAAGATCTTAAAATTACTCTAGAAGTTCTAACTACTGCCATGTTCAGTGCAATGTGGGGCCAATTTACTATTTCAAGGTTGTATTTTTAACAATCAAACATAGGCGTGAATATGTGAGGTTAGAAGTCACATTAAATTTACCTGCATTTATTTATAGATTCAAACCTTCTAGGTACATAATATATGTATATACTATTTATGAAATAAATCCCCTGTGCACTAGCTCTATGTAAAAACTTCGGTAATTAGGTCATTTCTCCCTATTTACATTTGTTTATCATTTACTGTTAATAGTACTTACCGTTGTAGATGCCAATATGGTCACTTAAAGTCGTGCCCACCATTATTTGTTCTATCATCTATGCATTATTTATGTCACTTCAATACTACACATTAGCGTCGTTGTTAGAGTTAGTTGATTCATCAGTCGATTAGAGCTTCATACAACCCACTATGATTCACGATACATAATTATGTACTTAGAAATATTAAGTTTTGACTTTTAAGTAGAAAAAATTCAACATTTTGAGCCTTGATATTGCATGAAACTTGTTTTTACTTGTTATTTTGTTCATTTTAAGTAACTTACATGTGTTTTTGTATCAGTATGTATGCATGTACTCTATTTTTATTTTCTAAACCAAAAAAAAAAAAAAAGTGACTTTTACGATTCACGATTTGACAACAATGCAAATTAGTACTTCAACTACTTCACTACTAAAATTGCTAAATTTATTGACCCATTGATTTTTTTTTTCCTCTGCAGCTTTGCATCTCCATATTTGTGGGAACGAATGGGGAGACCTATTTCAATACAGGAGCTCTGGTTACCTGCGTGCAGAACTTTCCCAAAAACCGTGGTCCCATAGTAGGGATACTGAAAGGGTTCGCCGGATTGAGTGGTGCAATTATAACTCAAATTTACGCTGTGGTCAACACTCCCGATCAAGCATCCCTGATCTTCATGATTGCAGTTGGGCCGTCGATCATAGTCATCGCATTGATGTTCATTGTTAGACCAGTGGGTGGTCACAGTCAAGTTAAACCATCCGATACTACAAGCTTTACATTCATCTTTTCAATCTGTCTTATTCTTGCGGCTTATTTGTTTGGAGTATTGTTACTTCAGGATCTAATCAATTTGAGCCAGACGTTACTTCTCGTATTTGCAATTATTTTGATCATTCTCATCTTTCTTCCTATTGTAATTCCCGTTACATTAGTTTTTTTTTCGCAACAAAGATCTCCGATACAGGAGAGTCTTCTCTCCGAGCCCCAAAAAGAAGAATCGAGTAAATCCGAGCATGACGTGAATGAAGTTATTTTCAGTGAACTTGAAGATGAGAAGACTTCAGAAATAGACTTGCTTTCCGCAATGGAAAGACAAAAACAAATTGCTCACTTGCAGGCTCAGCTGTTTCAAGCTGCTGCTGAAGGAGCTGTGAGGATCAAGAAAAGAAAGGGCCCACGTAGAGGAGAGGATTTCACTCTAATGCAAGCATTGGTAAAAGCGGACTTTTGGCTAATTTTCATGTCCCATGTACTCGCTTCTGGTTCTGGTTTGACAGTATTTGATAATTTGGGTCAGATGTGCCAATCTTTGGGGTTTAACAACACGCATATATTTGTATCCATGATTAGCATTTTCAACTTTCTTGGCCGAATTGGTGGAGGGTACTTCTCTGAGAATGTCATAAGGTACATTCTACTCTCACTTTAATGACATTTTTGTCTTTTCTTCTAGGTTCTGTTTATGGATTTCATGAGGGAAAAGAAAAGAGGAAGGAGAACAAGAAGTTTCCCTGTTGTTTTCCCTTTTGGTTTTCCTTCATGCTTAAATCACATTAAGAATTTAAAATTTCTACAGTCTGTGTGTAATATACAAATGAAGGGACAGAAATGAATCACAACCTATTAAGCACCGAAACTCTTTTCTAGCACTCGAATCAGTGTTGGGAGCGTCTGTGATACGGGCATGCTCCGACACATCATATACTCTTAAATCGTGTCTGGATACTTTATTCTTTTTTCAGCAGTGGACACGCAGTCGAGATGCGAGGGACCTGTGTTTCTATAAAATATATATATATTTTATAAATAATTTGTTTATTATTTTTTTTGTAATGTCTTAGATTTTTTTTTAGTGGCTTTGTTATTATTGGACACGTGTATAATGGGAACTGCCATTTGACGGTTTGGTTGCGGATACACTAAGACCCGACCCGACCCATGTGCACCCCTACCAACAGCGCATAAAGGGTCTGTTTGAAAATGCATAAAACATGATCAGATCCAATCTAGTTCTCATTGTTCGGTTTTTTGGAGACCAACACTGTGTTGCAGGGCGGAACTAAGTGCAGACCTGAGAGGACCAAGGCCCCTGCAATTTTTATTTGAAAATTTGATTATGTATATGTAATTCGTAAAATTTTAATATTAATTTGTGTATTGGCCCCTCCAAACTTTTAACTTTTACAAAATGGTCCATATCAATGTACAATTAGGGTTATATAAGAGCCTAGCCACTCAACAAGCCCTCGCGAACATTTTGATAAAGGCTCGGCTCGGTTCCTTTAGCAAACAAGCCAAGCTCAAGCTTAGATTTCACGCTCGTTTAATAAACAAGCCAAGCTCAAACACACACGAGCTCGGCTCTATGGAGTCGTGAAGTAGCTCATGAATAGGCTTGATAAATTGCTTGTTTATATGAATATACAAGAGAATGATAAGCACAAAAACATTTCAAAGTAATGAAGTTGATTCCATAGCTCTCAAAAAGTGTTCCCACCTAGGTAGCACGAACTCTTCGGAAAGGCAGCCAGACCCGCATTGGGTGTGTACTAATTAAAGGCAGCTGCACCCGCACAGGGTGTCGGACCGCCGCACCCGTGCTTCCAAGGTTCTCACATTCACTCTATGAGGGGGTTTTGTTTTATCCCACATCGATCACTAAGAGAATAGGGGAGAGAGAAGCCACTTATAAAAGTGACAAAGGCATTACCTTTCTCAGCCTACAAAAGCATACCTTTCTTGGCCTTTATCCCAAGGATCAAGTTTGGTATATGTTCTTATCAGTTTAATGTATGTATATATATATATATATATATGTAGAATTAGAAAGGTCTGGACATTACATAAAAAGCTTAGATTATATGCATAACGCAAAAATTACATGTAAACTTTATTGAGCCGAGCACAAGCTTGGCTATATTTTTTTGAGCCGAACTTGAGCTTGATTCTCTAAGTTTGATCCAAGCTCGAGCTTGGTCCCTAATAATTCAATCCGAGCTCGATCTAGAGCTCGGTCAAGCTTGTCTTGCGTATAAGCCAACGGATTACAAGACGCAATAATAGTTACAAACATTAAACCTCCCAACTCTCAAAATGGGCAGAAAACCTCATATAGTAAAACTGTATGTTTTTCGATTAAAAAAATATACCCAAAAGTTTGTATAAATAGATCCCAAAAAACGCCCCGCGAGCCATTGGCCTTGAACCTTTATGGCTCGATTGGGTAGCCTTATTAGTAACCCCGCCCAATTGCTAGTCCCTAGTCGTCTTGGTTTGATAGAGAACTTGATTTTATAGTAATTTTGCATCTGGAACTGACCGACCTCTTTGTAATAGAATACATCTCCCGAAAACTTAGTTGTATGGGAAGGCTCAAAACTGGTTTTGTTGATCTTAAGTGAACCCATTCTATATATCTAGGTATTTGGTATATGCCCTATCATTTTCCTACGAATCCGTGGCCGATCTGAAATTGCATGTAAATGAGGTTCGATGTCCAACCAACATCATGTTGTTTTCCAGAAGGAAAAAAAAACACGAGGCTGGGAGTGTAGCCGTTCCTATTTTAGGAGTACCCAACTGACCTTGCATACGTAAAATTGATTATTGCAGTTCCCAAACAGCCCCGTTAATTTTGTTTCTAAATTGTTGTTTAATTCATCCGGCTTGTTTTTTATTTATTTATTTTTATTTTATAAATTGTTTTCATTTTCCAGAACATACTTCTACCCAAGGCCGGTTGTGATGGCTGTTGTTGAGGTCATTATGGCATTTGGACTTTTCTTCTATGCCATGGGTTGGCCGGGGGCAATTTATGTTGTGACCGTGTTGACAGGACTGGGATACGGAGCCCACTGGGCCATTGTGCCAGCTGCAATCTCCGAACTCTTTGGCTTGAAAAGTTTCGGTGCTTTGTACAACTTCCTTACACTGTCAACTCCCGCGGGGTCCCTAATCTTCTCTGGTATCATTGCTAGTGGTATATACGACTATGAAGCCGGGAAACAAGCTTCTCTCAGACGAGAGACTTTGGGATCCGTGCTCGAATTAGCTCTTACGAAGGAGGAGTCACTCACGTGTGATGGTGTTATATGCTATTCCCTCACGTGTGGTTTATTGTCGGGACTTTGTGTTATTGCAGTTTTGGTAAGTACAATTGTTGTGTATCGAACTAGGAGTGTTTATGCCCAACTCTATGGAAATTCTCAATCTTGAGGTGCTTGGAGAGGCAATTCTAGGGGATTTTTGCACAAGCATGTGGTGCGGAGAATATATATATATATATATATATATATATAAATATGCAGTTAGGCTCTGAAGTGATTGGGTATGCGCATTGGGATTTTAAGCCTAAAAGAACTGCGGGTCAGCGGGGCGGCGGCACGGAGAATGGGTCAGTGGGTAGAGAAGTAAAGCAAAGCAAAGAAGTGTATGATGGAATTGTTGTTGGGGTGCAGAGAAGCAAAGCAAACTACTGGAAACCATCAATAAAGCACATTGTTTTCTTCTCTATGTTTCAGTTTATTTTGAAGAATTGAAGTCAAGAATGGGAAGATTTGAAGTTCTTGGCTATCTATTGTTTTGGATATTATAGAATATTCTGGCAGTGGAAGACCCTGTAACTATTTTCCGGATCGCCGAGGCTTAATCTTTTAAAGTAAAACTTCATTCACAACTTTCACACAGTTTTTCATCCACAATTCACAAAAGTGTGTCAATCTTTCTCCCGTGTCACTGTGAGGTCTACTGACATTACAGAATGACACATGAGAGAGATAGACGCACTTTTGTGGGTTGTGGATGGAAAGTTGTGTAGAGGTAGTGGGTGAAGTATTACTCATCTTTTATCGGTTACCATTAGCCCAGCTCATGGTTTTGTATAATTTGTGTTTCTAGCTATTCCATTTTATTTGAGGGATATTTGTAAGACATATATATATATATATATATATATATATAAGCATTGTAATTTTTGTGCGCCCTTTCTGGTTCTTAGCAAGTTATTGATGCAGTTAAATAATTGAGTAAATCTTTGGACACAACTAAATCTCACAAATACAATTCACAAATGTCACAATGTGCCTTTTTTCTCTCCTTTGTGGATTCCATAGTGTCAGTGGATCCCACAGTATCAGTGGACTCTACTAGGAGAGAGGTACACACATTGTGATATTTGTGGATTGTGTTTGTGAGATGAGTAATGCTATACACACTCTGAAAAGCATATGCAACCTTGCTTAAATAGGTTTGACTTTGTGCTGAAAAACTTGCACACACAAAACATCCATTTTTGTGTGTGCAGATTTTTCAGCACAAAGTCCAACCTTTTTAAGCAAGGTTGTGCATTTTGGTGTGTTTTTCCGAGTGTGTGTAGCATTGTTGTGAGATTCGTTTGTGCCCAAAGAATTACTCTAAATAGTTTTTGGGTAGCAGGTTGAGTCCAAGGAAAGCTAATGAATGATAATTCAAATTGTGGCATGTGAATGTCAATCATTATGTCCCCTTAAAAAATTAAACTCTCAAAGGTGGACTAAGAAAATGTGATATATTCTCTCATACAATCGTAACAAGTTTGACTTAAGGTAGAAGTATGTGATGAATAATGCTTTACTTTCCAAATTTGGTTTTCAAATGGCTTAAAAGTTGTACATATTGTGACACTGATTGATGATATCACATGTCGGTGCATGTGGTAGGTACAACTGATAAACCTAAGTGTTTGTTTGTGAGACAGAAGAATCGGTTTTATAATACAATAAATAAGTGGATCGGTTCTATAAATTCAAGTGTTGACAAGGGTCAATTTCTTACATAGAAGTCCGTGCCCAGTTTAATAACTATCTTATGATGGGGAAATTATTAGCAAGCTGATGTGGTAGTTCAGACCACACATACGATATCATTTTCCAAGTGAACAAAAAAGCTTATCAGATCAGCTATGATCAGTTCTGTGGACACAAAATTTGAGAAAGACACAACCTTATCAACTTTTTAACCACTTGGCATATTATGTGCAGAATATCTTTACTCATTCAAACACTTCATTGAGTGAGCAAGTGAGACTCACAATTTTTTATGAGTAAAATGGGAATGAATTAAAAAAAAAAAAAAAAAAAAATGGGAATGAATTAATAATAGAAAGTGATAGGTCCTATTTGCTCAACCAATGAGATACTTAGGTGAGCAAAAATTCTCTATTATGCGTGAATTGAACCACCACAATAAATTCTAATTCTAATGGATTCTTTGTCAAAAGCAACATGATCTTAATTTTTACGAGAACCAAATAGAAAATGAGACACTTTACTACAAAATTGGCCGTATTTTTTTTTTTAATACTCCGTAGAAATAAGTGACTTGTGTTGAACTGATCCTGTTTTACAGTTTCCCAAACAGGCCCTGAAATAAATGAAGAGAGAGAAATAAGACAAAGTGAGAACTAACCGTCATTGAGTGGAGTGAGATATTTTTACCCTCTGCAAGTCTGCACTCCACAAAACTCATGTCCAGGCACAAGGGAAAACGGATAACAAACATGAGATTGATTTCTCAGTTTCTCTCTCCATTTTCTCCTACCTCCACACACACAGTCACCACAATCTCTCACTACCCTCTAACTCTAACGGCTAGTTCTCAAAACCCCAACACAAAACCACTTCTTTTGTCCAATCTGCTCTCCCTAGCTGTTGCTGTGACCCTAGCCTCTCCAATTCCTTGTTTGGCAATCCCTTCTCTGAATTCTCAGTCCTCTCCTCTCTTACCCACCACTCCATTCTCGCAATCCAAGAACTTGGCAACCGGATTGGAAAATGGGTATTTACTAAATCCTATTTTATTTGATGGGTTTACACTATTCTTGTTGATTAAGGTCCCAATGTGTGTAATTTTGATGACTTAATGTGTTCTTCCAGGAAAATGGGTATTTACTAATTCCGATTTTATTTGATGGGTTTACATTATTTTTGTTAATTAAGGTCCCAGTATGTGAAATTTTGATGGCTTAATGTGTTTGTTCGTCCAGCAAAATGGGTATTTACTAAATCCGATTTTAATTGATGGGTTTACTTTATTTTTATAAATTAAGGTCCCAATATGTGTTATTTTGATGGCTTAATGTGTTTGTTTTTCCAGGAAAATGGGTATTTACTAAATCTGATTTTATTTGGTGGGTTTACATTATTTTTGTCAATTAATGTCCCAATGTGTGTAATTTTGATAGCTTAATGTGTTTGTTCTTCTAGGAAAATGGGTATTTACTAAATCCGATTTTATTTGGTGGGTTTGCATTATTTTTAGTTAATTAAGGTCCCAATGTGTGTAATTTTGATGGCTTAATGTGTTTGTTTCTTCCAGAAAAATCAGACCTTGCCCATCAATAAATCCAGGTTGTGTATCAACGAATCCGAAATCGTCGTCATTTGCATTTCCATGGACGATTCCTGAAAATTCTTCAGAGAATGCCATTCAGGTGAAGGAGATATTCATATTAGTTGTCATCTGTATTTTGGTTTAAATTTATTTGTTTTGTTAAGTATGAGAATGATATGGTTCCAATTTTGTTTTGTAGAAATTGGAAGAAGCAATTCTGGAAACACAGAAAAATGCAAAGATTCAGGTCGTTGAAGATACCCCAGATGGTAATGGAATTGCACTTCACCTGAAAGGGTGTAATAGACGTTTTAAAGATGTACATGCATATATGTACACAGAGATACTTGAACACCTTCATGATTCCACATCCACACACACACACACACACACACACACACACACACACATGGTATCTTACTTTCCTACTATGTGAAGATAGTTGCACAGAACAAGGGACGGATGCAGAAATTTGTAGTTGGGGGGGCTTGGTAAGGGGCAAAACCAAGAATTGCACATGGAGTAGCCGAGTTTACTGGGGTTCGGGGGTAGTGCCCCTTAGATAATTTTTTTGAGTCTATTTATACACATTTTTCGTGTAGATGGTATAATCAAGTTAATGCTACAACAATTAATAGAAAACTTAAGAAATCTTCTCCCATTGTATGATATATACATCAAAGTTATAATACTTCAAGACCTTTTACTACCCATTATAACTAACAAATGACACCTAAAAATTTACTTCCAAATGACACATTAGAAAGGTTAATACTGATTGACACCAAATGTACGAAATGATAGCTTGTTATTACAAATCGAGACCAAGAAATTGAATGTATCATACTTGGTTGTATTGTTGAATTTTTCAATACTCAAATTCTAATAAAATGGAGAGTTCTTGAATTTTTTTTTTTTTTTGGTGGTGGGGAGAGGGGGTGTGTTTTAAGTGTAAAGATATATTTTTGTAGGGTATGTATATATTTTTCTTAAATCAAGGCGGGCTTGAGTCCCCTTTTGCCCCTTAATAGGTACGTACCTGATAGTACTGTGCTCAATTTTAAATGGATAAAAAAGGCACTAAAGTGGTTTTGTAATGGACTAGAAAAGTACTTCCCACCTTTTACTTCTTACTTATGAAAGTCAACAAAAAAATCAATGACTTATTTTTCCGACTTGTTCAATTAGTAGTATTCAGTTGAGATATTACTGCACATTTGGCTTGTTTTTAATCTTTCTTGATTAAAAATCAGTCATTCAAAACGTACTTTAGTACCCTCATTTTAATGTGATTATTCCAACCTTTTCTTTTTCCAGTGCTTTTAGACATGTAATATGTATCATTTCAATTACATGTGTATGTGGATGTGTATTTGTGCACACGCGAGTAATGAAGTTCAAAATTTTATGTGAAGCTCTACTCACATTCAAACTAGTAGTGTGCTGGAAATAGAAGCCACTAGCCACTTTGAAATAGATAAAGAGGAAAATTCTACATGTTCGACATAAAGAGGAAAGAAGTTGAGTAATAAACATTTTTATGCCTTTAGTGTTATATAGCTTTAATGATCCTTTTCCAGAATATTTACGGATAACGGAAACAAATCCAGGCCAATATTTGAAAGCTGAGGTTGATGATGGAGGGTTCAGTCGAGACGTGCTAGAATTTTTGGTGAAAGATGATGTGGTTTCCTATAGATCGATGGCGACAAAAGTAACATACATATATCCGTTCACTACAGCCTTCGGGGATTCAAAAGGACAAGAAGAAAGAATGAAGAAGATCATCAACCAGTTAGGTTGGTATGCTCCAAGTTTTGATTCCATGGATTAAAATTTGTTCATAACTTCTTCATTAATTCACATTTTGTTAATTTTACGACACCGGATATAAATGGCATATTTTTACGCTTTGCTTGGTGGATGCTCGAGAGTCCAATAGCAGAGAAATTTAATTTCTATATACTTC
Organism: Hydrangea macrophylla; assembly: GCA_033977485.1. Taxonomy (NCBI): domain Eukaryota; kingdom Viridiplantae; phylum Streptophyta; class Magnoliopsida; order Cornales; family Hydrangeaceae; genus Hydrangea; species Hydrangea macrophylla. The sequence continues at coordinate 99,266,711 of CM066985.1, forward strand.
TACATGTAATGTCACTCTTCATTTTTCTGAGTACTCCTTATTGATTCATCATCAGAATTTTTTTTCGTTTTTTTTGACTAGTAATGTCTCCAATGAACATCTATTTCTGACTATTGAGCCTCTTTCTAACCAAATCTTTGTTTGGTGATCATGTTTTATTGTCTAATTACTGCTGAGTAGAATGAGGTAATTAACGAGGACTTTAACACTTCTAAGTCACTAAACCTGGAAATGCTAGGATATGGCCGAGTTGTTTTGGCACATACCAATGCAAAGTTAATTTATAACTTTATGGTGTGTTTGATAGCTCAATTAAGTACTGAAAATGAAAATTTCAGCAGCTTTTTGTTTTCAATGTGTTTGATAATTTCCATTCGGCTGAAAAAATCACCCAATAAACTGCTAAATAGTCTGAGTAAGAAAAACTACTAAAATGAATCAAGGAACACGGTCATTGATTTTGGCTTTAAAAAGAATTGATTGTTGACAAATATACTTTTAGGATTATATCACTTGTGGGATAATCCCATTAATTTAGGAATTCTGATTTAGCTAGATTCCTAGTGTAATTTGGTTTCCTTTGTGATAGAGTTGTTTTACTTGTCTAATAAGTAATGAGTTGCAAACTCTATATAAAGGGATATTGTATAGAAATTTAGGAAGCCCTTGGTGTACCAAGTTGGGGTCTTCCCTCATGCAGGTGTATAGTCTAGGGTGAGAGAGTAAGGTTTTTGGGGTATTGAGAGTGGGTATACAAAGGGTTTAAGGGTTGTGTTATGGGGTTTAATTCAAAGTATCTTGTTCCAATTGTTTATTCTCAATAGTGAAAGAACTGGTCTCTCAGACATGGACGTAGGTATAGTTTTGCCGAACCATGTAGAAATATGTGTTTTCTTTGGTGTGTTTGTTTATTATTGTTTATATGTGTTTGTGTGTTTATTACGGGGATTTGGTTCCGCCTTTGTAAATTCCCAACTAGTGGTATCAGAGTCATGGTGGTGAAATCATGGTAGGTAGAGGCACAGCGCGACATAGTGTTAGCAGCACGGTGATAAAAGAAAAGTTGATCTAAAAAAAAAAAAATCGGTGGAGCAGCGAGTCTATGGACGTGTTCGTGACATCCGTCGGCTGCTGGTAGCTATTATAGAGACGTGGGCAATGTCAGATTGGTTTTGATTCAAAGTCTTGGATATGGGAAGTAATCCTATGTGTCAAGTGCATTGAATCCAAGGACTTTTATTGGTTAGAATTTCAAGTCGTTAGTGTGAATAGCTATGGGACTTGGAATTTGGGTCATATATGGTTTCTAAGGTTTTCAGACACTGCAGATTCATCGGTGGGTGTAGATTTGCGAGATTTTGCATGGATTGAAATTTATTTTTCTGGGTGATAGATCCTATATATATTGTAGCAGGTTGTGATCTAGGGCTGAAAAATAATTTTGATGCTACTGTGATTGTAGCAGGTTGCGTATGGTGGAGAGGTCCTCACATTCCACTCATACGGGCATTTCTCTTGGGTTGTTAGATTTCGGATACGGTAAGTATGTGTTTCTGGAAAAAATAATTTGATGGGTTCCAAGAAGGCGAGGGTAGACACAGCGCAATTATCCGACAGAGGTAATTATTGGGATAGATAAAATATTTTTGGAGTAGGTTCACTATTTGGGTGGTGTGATATTGATCCCAAAGTTGCGGAGAAATCTAATATTGTTGATGCAATCACACATGGCGGTTGAGAAAAGTGAGATGGTTTGTGTCGTCTGGTTGGTAGAGTTGTACTCACAAGTTATCGATGGAAAAATTCTTGCAAATTGGTGAATGGTTTATTTCACGATTTAGACGATAGTGAGGGGAAATCATGTTGGGGAGAAAGAGGGATCGACGCTCTTCTCTGGTGGAGTTAATGGATATAATTAACTTTGGGAACTAAACATGTATTGGCCACGGTTTGGCGAATCGGAGGTGTTGAGACCAAATTGATTCAGTGTGTGCATGTTGGTACGGAAGACAACCAATGGTAAAAGGTTTGAAAGTGGTCAGCTTTGTTGGTTCTCCAGCTGAGGGGGGTGTTGATCATGTGTGATAGTTTAATTGGACAGTTTCTCCACAAATGATAGAGGGGGTGATTGTTAGGATTATACCATGGTTTTGAAACCGGACCGGACCGGCCGGTTCGACCTGTTGAACCATCGACCGGTCAGTTTTTTGGTCCGGTTTTACTCGGTAACCGTTATTGGCATCAAAATCGCCCAGAACCGGTGAGAACCGTTCGGAAACCATTCAAAACCGTTAAAAACTGTTCAAAATCGCTTTTTGACCAAAATCTTTTTTTGCCTACAAAAGTTTTTTATTCTATTTTATTTTTATTTTTATTTTTTTTAATTTCCCCTCCATTTTTTTTGAATCTCTTAATAATTTATACTTATGATTGGATAGTGTGAAAATAAAATTTGATTTTTTTGTGTGTATTTTTGTATATTTTTTGTTTATATTTTCTTATTAAAATTTATGTATAAATATAAATAATTAAATATTACATGATTATGACATCACGGGTTGATTATGGTTCACCCGACGGTTGAACTTTTAACCCGTGAATCGGTCAATTTTTCGATTCGACGAACGGTCCGTTTTTCGAAACACTGGATTATACCACCATGGTTTTCAAAGGTTACAAACTTTGACCCCATGTTACAAACTTTAGCACAAGTGAGTGCCAAAAAATTGAATACATATAGAGTAATGTTATGCTCCTCAAATCTAAATTGTAAATTATCATCCCAAATAATGTGGCACCAATCAAAATCTAATGGATTCACTGACTATTATAGGGTCACTTCAACATCCTTCAATTAAATTCCAGTAGGCCCGCTGTCACGTCATTTGGGATGGGGATTTGGAATTTAGATTTGGGAAACATAGCATTACTCATACTGATAGGGGTGGACACGAGACGAGCCGAGCTTGCTGCGAGCTTTTTCACGAGCTTGCTCACGAGCTCAAATGAGCGGAGCTTTCAAGTGATCGCGAGCTTTTTAACAAGCTTTTTCGCGCACCCTTTAAAACTATATAGTTTAATGATAAATCAGTCATTTATCAAGCCTATTTAGGAGATTTGTCATCTTTTTTCTAAACTTATATAGTTTATAATATTTTATATGTATATATATATAGAGAGAGAGACTAACTATATATATATACTGAGTTAGGCAACGTGCAAGGCACGTGCAGTGTAGGAATGCCCCGCTTCCCGTTGCACGCACCATGTCGAGCTAGTCTATGTTGCGCCACTATGTTTTTGGACAAGGGTAATAACATCTAACATAGTTGAATCTGGTCATGACTTGTGAAAAAGTCGCATTTAACAATTACTACTCGACAAACTGTAACATATCGGACTATATACATGCATTTTTATATCTTACATAGGTTTCATATATATATATATATATATATATTTACATAATCACACCGAAATTGTATTATATCACATCTATGTCCATATCCATAATAATAAGTCTACAAACCCAATATATATGCCATTTCCCATTAGTGCTATGCACGACAATACTATATTTAAGAAGTCATTTCTCAAAAATGATATCGTAGATTAAGCTGCTTGATGATTTATCATGGCATGTCCAAATGTGCAGCTATTGGTGGTTGTTGTCTTCATTTCCTAGCAGCAAGATATGTTGGTTGAGAAGTTAGAGAAAATGTTGTTTAAAAAATAAATAACAAAGTATTCTATCGAAAAATACAAAATCTAAGAAACAAAAATGATAGGCATACACACCAAATGACACACTAAAAGACACACCAGCTTTAAATGCATGTACCATGTGCTGTGTAAGTGATGCACAAAAAAGTTTAAAATTCAAATAGCATAGGGTATATGCAAGTACAGTGTGTCGTTTGGTGTGTATCCCTATCATTGTTGTATAAGAAAACAAGAAATGGTAAAAGACAACTAAGGTGATAGTGAAGAAACTAAGAAATATAACCTGGTACAATTGGATGAAACAAGTCCACTTCCAGATGATACCATGATGGATATAATAAGAAAATAGTTCATGATATTTCACTAACGATTCTAATAGTTATAATAAGAAAACAGTTGATGATATTTTACTAAAATGGTCCATTTGTTTATACATGTGTAATTTGTACAATGATAAGTTAGTCTTCTTAAAAAGCATTTCTGCCAAAGAAAAGTTGAAACCACATGTTTGAGTTCGAACCTGGGGAGCCCGATTTAATGCATAAACCAAAGCCAACTTGTTTTAACTACATTTATCACATGTGTGTATGTGTATGTCATTGTACTACTTTTCAAAACTATTTTCGAAGCATATGCTGAAAAGGTAATGTTGGGGATAACTTTTTACATAAAAAAACCAATTTGATTCTACGGATGAAAATTCATTTTAAAGATCACAATCAATTAACAACTCAGCATTTTTTTCCTGACAAGTAAAAACATACTAAATTTTCCTCATGTTCATGACTCTCGATTGTAACCGATATATTTCAATAAGCATTGGCATTATAGAATCGCCCTCCGGCAAAAGGGAAAAAAGGAAAAGGAAGCCCTGTAATTTTTCCCAATAGATGAATCTGCGCAGTGTATAAAACCAATTACGTAGTGCTCATTTTTCCACCAAGAAGTTTGAAGGGTGAATAACGAAACACTATAATCAGATCGTCTCCTCTTGAGGGGGAATTTTGTTAAAAAGTTTTTCAACGGGACCTAATGAGGCTCAAAACGAGCTTTTAAACCAGGAGAATGTTCTATTAATTGGTTTTCATCACAACAAAAAATTCTAAATAGTGTTTGAAGACTATCCACTATGTAGAGACACGAATATACATACCTTTGTGCAGCATTTACACATTAAAAAAGTAATAAAAGACTATAATATGCCATAACTTTCACATCCGACATGAAAAAGTAAAAAAATGAGATTCCTACGCACAGGTGAAGTCAAATAAGCTTTTCAAGTCTTTGAAAATAAACTTCGTACGTTATCGTCACATTAGAAGGAGAAACTAAACTGTAACATTAGAAGGAGAAACTAAACGACAATAGCATATGGAAAAAACTGCAACAAATAAGTAGTTTAAAAAAAAAACTCAAGTGCTCCAATAACTCATAAAGTTTTTTTGGTTTGTGACTTATATTGTCCATGATCAAAAGTAAGTGCAAAAGAGAATAGCAAACAAATATATATGACTGGTTTAACAAAAAAAATTAAACTGTTTATAGATATGGCTTACATTGTTTGGCAATTCTTGAAGAGGCATAGGACAAATCTCTTCTTTCTTAACAGCTATCGATAGGGAACGTTGGGCCTCAAAATTTGACAATGCAATAGCAGCTACCACTTTGTCTGGATTCTCAATCAGACTGGACGTAAACTATCCAGTTGTGGCATATGGAAGCATAGTTTTTAGTAATGTTCATAGATGGAGCATTTTACAATGATTGGAGTTCGGTTGCTTGTGGAAGATTTGGGCTCAACACAATGGAAGTTGGGCTCCTAGATGATAACGCAACCCCTACAATCAATTCGAAAGCATACAAGTTAGTGTGCAATGTATATATATATATATATATATATCAAAAATTCTCTAAAGAGGGCGTTCTCTCTTTAATAAAGAGAGGACCTCTATTTAAGCCGTCAGATCGTGTTTAAAAACTATGAATGACAAAACTGCCATTAATGAAAACACGATCCGACGACCCAAACAGAGGTCCTTTCTTTAATAAAGAGAGAGCGCCTTCTTTAGAGCCTGACTGATATATATATATATATATATATATATTTATGGCGATGCAAAGTGTAATTAGTTTATCTAACCATTGAACGGTACTGCTTTAATTCTCAGCCCGAGTATGATAGGCATTGTTTTCACTAAGGCTGTTATTGCTGCCCCCTCTGCTTGAACATATCTATTCCATAGGCTCAGTATCATTGTATTAAATCTACAATCAGTTAGTAGTTGCAAATTGTTAGTTTGTGGTGTACAGAATCCAGAAAAGTGGTGAATCATTCACAATTGTGTATTAGCTTACTCCTTATCCTGTAGTAACTCGTATTTTCATGTTTAAATTGACGATTTACACTTCGTGTGCAATTTTAGCGAAAATTGGTCACAGGGGTATTTTGGTCTTTTTTCCAATTTTGTACGTCATGAACTGAAAATATAATTTTTGGAAAAAGTTGCGTATGGTTAAATGATTTACTATTCGTATTGAAAGTTAAGAGTTTTTATTCCCTATTTAGAAGACATCTCGATTTTAGTCATTTTGAGAAAATAACCGTTTTTGTATTTTTACGACATTTTCTGTAAATATACGACTTTTTAATTATATTATTTAATAATATTACAAGAATAATAATTATAATGAAAGATAATATTTACCTAACTAGATTTCCACTGTAGTTAATATTATTTCAAAACCCGTAATTATACCTGTGTTTCCCCAAACCATGCTTATACCCAAAGCCAAACCCCCAAACAACTCCTGTGAGGTGTCATGTGCTTGAGTGTTTTGTGAGGTGTCCTGTGAGGTGTCCTATGAGGTGTCATGTGCTTGAGTGTTTTGTGAGGTGTCCTGTGAGGTGTCCTATGAGGTGTCATGTGCTTGAGTGTTTTGTGAGGTGTCTTGTGAGGTGTTGTGTATAATATATATATATATACATATTGGTAGCCTTCCCCCTTTCCCTATAAAAACCCCTCCCATTAGTTGTAGAAAGGAAGGGAAAAATAATAATAGAGAGTTAGCCGAGAGAGTGAAGGAGAAAGAAAAGAAAGAAAGAAAAGGAAGAAATCCCAAATCACACCGCAACCCCGACCCTACGAGGAGAGAAAGGAGAAGAAGAAGAAGAGAGAGAGATACCTCGAGACCACCCACGACCACCCCGAGCTCGCCGGCGTCACCGTCTTTACCGGTGAGTGCCTATACTCACTTAGTAGCGTAGATATGTATGTTTAAATATGTTTTGGCATGAAAGAAAGAACGGACCCCGAACGTATGGGAAATGTCCAGTTCAATTATGGAATATTACTGCTTTCAATCGATCGAACTTAGTTCAATCGATCGAACTTAATAGAATGTTAATTATTTAGTTGTTTTATATCTAATGAACTGTTAACCTGTTTATTATCATATATTGATGTTAGAGAACTGCATGAGAATAATACATACGTGGAATAATGGACTTAATGCATTAAAAAGTGGAACCCTGTGGTTAATGTTGAGATAATAATGAGATTGAAAAGCCGACGTGCATAGTAGTGGGTCTGTCGACCATAATGGTCGATACTATTTATGATTGGTACGTATAAATGCGGTCACGAAGAGTAACATATTGGGCGTGTTGGCCAGAGTAACATATTGGGCGAGTTGGCCAGAGTAACATATTGGGCGAGTTGGCCAGAGCAACATATTGGGCGTGTTGGCCAGAGTAACATATTGGGCGAGTTGGCCAGAGTAACATATTGGGCGTATTGGCCGTAACATATGGGGCGTGTTGACTAAAGTATATCGGGGCGTTTGGCTAGATTATATGGGACTGTGTGTCGGGATTTGACAGACCGTAGGTATGGGACTACGTGTCTGATTAATGTGGACCCAAGAGTCTATGTTATGTATCGGGAGATTGGGACGATATCTATTGTTAGATATTGAGTTGGTGCATACATGCATACGAACGATGAGATGATCCTTTTATTGATGTCATTATATACTACATATCTATAGATACTCTGTTAGTATTTGCATTCACTCGGCTTTCGTAGCTGACGGCGTTTTATGCCGCTGGATATTCGACGTCCAGCTGGCCAGGGTTATGAGTATTCAGGAGATGCATACATGGATAGGGGCTACAAGGAAGGAGCATACGATGATGGAGGCTATGCTAGAGATAACTACTACGCAAGCTAAAGACTTGGAGCTTGTTGTTGATAGTTTATGCTTATGTTTTTAGAGACTGTTGTAATAGTTATGTTTGTAATCGGCATATGTTGCTGTAATGTTTTATTTATATTTTCTGCAAACACTTTGGTTTTGTAATAGTTAGTATTGAACTCTGATTATGTATATCAACCTTAGAACTTTCCAATGCGTGGTTTAAATCATTACTCTGATGGTTTGACTTTGGTTATGGACAATATGGTGACTTTCAACTGTCATGGCCTACGGGTCCAAAAAGGAATTTATTTTCTCTATTTTTGCTACTACGGGGCGTGACATATCCATTAGCAACATTTCTTGAACTTGGATTCGGCCTTTGGTTGGGGGTGGATTTGTTGGTTCCCTTACCCTGACTACGGTGGCAAGAACATCTGTGTGAAAGCAGAACAAATAAGATGTTATATCCTAAAAAATGTGTCAACGAAAAATAATTTTTCAACTTCGTGGATTACCTATCAATGCCGAGCTGTTCCTAAATTGAGCAATTCGATCGAACGGTACTAAGTGAAACGGTTCTTCCATGATTTCTACAATTGTAGGGTTATCATATGTTATATTAAAATGCAAACACGAAAACAATAACTCACGAACTATTGGTACACAAATAAGATAAAAGACTACATTGTTTTTTCAAACTAAGTTGATGTGCAACATTTGGTACATAAAGATTAGCAACTGGATCTTCAAGTCAAAATTAACATAGCTAAGATCTAAGAAAATAAACCAATTTCAGTAGATATTTGAGGATAGGGGATGCTAACCTCTAATGCCATAAGTATGCAGACAACTCTCTAACAAACATTGCTGCACAACAGAACCACAACGAATAAAACAAACAACAAACTATCAATAGACAGGTTGTTGGCAATAGGAAAATATGAGGGAAGTCAGCATGCTTAGCATGCACCAGAATGAAGCTAGCTTTTATAACTTACCGATTAGAATTAGCCGAACAACTAAAAATATGATCAATGTGAGTTGACAACAATTTATAGAAGCACAAAATGCTTAAAAGATCTCAAAAGAATAGCTAAGAGCCAAACAAATAGACAACAAAGAGTTAGCAATAATGATACGGCAACGATTGTCCATGATCTCAACGACTATAGGGCTATCATATGCTATATTCAAAGGCAAACACAAAATGATAACTCACAAATACGCAAATGCCAGAAACTTAGAATAATAATAAAATAAAATAAAATAAAGTAGAAACGAAAATTGTTTGGGTACGAATTGACAGCAGATATATGTCCAACATCATAAACTAAAGATTTTTTTTAGTTTAGGTAGGATTCAACAACAGATATATGTCCAAATACACAAACGTCATAACTAAAGGATTTTTTTTAGTTTAGGTAGGATTCAACAACAGATATATGTCCAAAAGGAATTTGTTAACCAAAAAAATAAGCTACAAAAAACATGCACATTACGTTTTTAGAATTTAGAAAACTTGAGCTAACCCAACTTTATTGTACAAAAACTTTAGTCGGAAATAGTGAGCAATACTTGAAACTAAATGCAAAATAAAGATTCAAAGTTCAATCTATCACAATCAATTCGGGAAGTTTTGGAAACGTGTTTGGTAATTATCTTTGTTTCCTTTTTCCTCAAAAAAACATAAATTTAATTGGTAATCGTTTCCGTTTTACTTTTTTTTTTAAAAAAAAAATTTGAAAACGACAAACAAATTCTGCCAGGCAACCAAAAAAAAAAAGAGTTATTTATAGTTTTCGGGTTTCCTTTTTATAAAAATCTTGTTGAACATGCCCAAAGTATAAATTGACTCTTTGTATAATCAAAGTAGCTTTCCTAACTGTACACACCAACGCTCCTTTCGTTTCGAAGTAAAAGTATGCTAGAGAACAATTTCATATAGCATATTAAATACAAAAATAGCGCATAAGAAGAAGCAAAATATGCCATGGCATATTGTTGCAGTCGAATAGAGAAATGCTATGGCACATTCCAGTAAAAGACAATAAAGGTGAGCGGTCAATTCGAAGCGGCCATCCCTGCACAACACTTGTTTTCCATATATGCACTGCCACATTGAAAAGCCTGTACTTTATTTAAGGTGTGTTCACATAATACACCAATAAGCAAAACCCAAATCTAGGAGAGACTAAACAGTCATGTACATGACATTAGGCTAACTACGATAATTTAGGAATAAAAATGCTAACCTCTAATGCGAGAAGGCCCTTCAAAAAAACGTTGATGCACAAGATCACCAAAAAGACAAACAACAAGCTATTAGTACACAAATAATATTACTATATTTTGAGAGAAAGCCAATTAACATAGAAGACTAAATTGTTTATTCCAAACTAAATTGATATGCAGAATTTGAGATATATATAAAGATTAGCAACCGAAGAGTCGACAAAGTGAAATAATTTTATCAATAGGAGGCGAAAAAATTCCTTAATTTTATCCATCCTTACATTCACCTTATTCACCAAAACCAATACCCGCTGATTGAAATGTTTGAGTAATATATAAATATCAAGTAACTATTTAAGAACACAACATAATCATAATGCATAGCAGCAACATGAAGAATTTGAACTTAATTAAGCAACGACATTGCAGTCAATCTAGTGAATTCAATGAAAATAAAGATGGCAATAGTTTAAGTGAAATGGAGCATGGCCCAAAGGCGACGAGAGGCTATTGTATTGTAATTTGAAACCACAATAGCATTGTATTCTTTGGGGCTTTTGGACGATTCATGCTGGGCTTTCCAATAGGCCCGAGTAAAATATTTTATGCCGGAAAACATTTTACTTGTAAAACATTCTTATGTAAATAACTTTCTTTTTATTCTTTCCGGCGTTTGGCCATTGATAAAAACATATTACAGGAAATATTTTCTAGTGTTTGGTATTATTAGAAAATTTGTGTGCAATGTATTTATCAAGAAACAATCTGCACATTATCAGAAAGAGTAGGACTCCCCTAGTAACTGAAAGTGCTCCATTAGACACACTTTATATTTGCTCCAATCTATTTTGCCATTATCTCACAACTCAAATCCTCTAAACAACAGGATGCAGAATCTAAGGCAAACAAAGAAAAATCTATTCCAAAAATAGCAACGTAAAAAAAAAAAAACCATAGATTCAGTTTGAATACCCCAGACCTGAATAAAAATTTTGAACCCAACAAATTAAGCGGCCCACAATGTGTATTGATCGATTTCAATGTTAAAACCCTGAAAAATCTATATGCAAGCTAATTTTATCTGAGTAATTAAACGGGAAAAAAATGAAGTTGCTAGAAAATAGAAACTACTATAAAAACTACAGGTGATTCAGAAATGAAGTCACAACTGAAGGGTTTCAAACACAAATTTCTTTGATGTCCTAAACATCAACGGACTAGGGGACAGATGTTTAAACCCAAGGGTTTTATCTTTTTGGAAGTTCAACAAAACCTTAAATACGACTAAAATAAGTTCTTCTCAAGCTGCCAAATATAAACTAACCCACATGGGCAGACAATTCTATGAAGCTTCTAGTTTGACGGATATTTTAGGTAACCTTTCAAAACAACAAACATGTAACATTTTCGCATGACTGGTTAAGGAATGGAAAATCCAAACCTTTTATACCTTTTCTTTTTCATAGAGCATGTACAATTGGAGCTTCAAGTGATGAATGATGAAGCAATAACCCTTTAAGCCTTACCTAAAATCAAAGAAATAGAATCATACAATCCCTAAGGTAGTCCATTGAGTCGAAAATTAGCGAATTTCCCATTCTTTTGTCCAACGCGCACGTCCCCTCAACCCCCCCCCCCCCCCCCCCCCCCCCCCCAAAAAAAAAAAAAAAAAAAAAAAAAAAAAAAAACGGACCATGCAAATTAGGCAATACAAGAAATATATTCAACAATGACTTATAAGCACCTCATTTACAAATCATTTCTGCTTTTCTTTTGTGTATCTAGATACACCAAAACAACATCAACCAAAGATACAAAATTTAACCTTTTTCCTATTTGAGAGCAATGTTAAAGTGGAATTAGCATTTTTATTGTACCTAGAGTAACTAAATAACATTGAAATTTTAGATTTGAGTACTATTATAATTCTTGTCAGCAAGTCAATAGTTTCCATACAATCTCCACAATAGTAAAAACATCGGAGAGGATGGAGAGCAGTGGTGTGTCAACCAGCATGCGCAGAACTCAAGCAATCATTAAAGTTTAGGTGTGGGAAAAACAAATGAAATAGTCTTCATTCACCTAGTAATTGGTATGCAAGTGGTGTGTCAACTGCCATGTGCAAAACTCAACCAACTATTAAAGTTTAGGGGTGGGAAAAATAAAAGAAATAGTCTTCATTGACCTAGTAGTTGTATGCTATTTTAGTCTTCTAGCTAATGACAATCATAGACAACCAGCTCTGAAGTCATAAATTAAACCAAGAACCAGGGGTTTTTACTGACGAAATTAACCACAAGCAAATTTGTTTGGTCTAACCACAAATCAACACAATCAACACAATATGCCAGGTAAATAGAAATCATACATTGCATTATTAACATTCACAAAACAGAAAACATTCTATGATAATTTCTAACAAACTTGATTTAGATATACTGACACACACACACACACACACACACAGAAACATTTGAAACGCTAAAATAAGTAGTCTACAATTAGGATGTGTTTAGTTTATAGACCTGGAAAAGGGAAAAGAAAAAGGAACTGAAAACAAAAGTTAAGCCATTTTCCTTGTGTTATTCCAAGAGTTTTTCTCCATCTTTAGATGACAATATATACTAATTTTAAAAATAAAAAAAAAATAAAAAAAACAAAAGATACTTGATGCCAAAAAAAAAAAACAATAGATACAAATTTTTTTGATGTTCTAAACATCAACAGACAGGGGACCAACTGTTTAAACCCAAAGGTTTTATCTCTTTGGAAGTTCAACAAAACCTTAAAGATGCCAAGAATTAGTTTTTCTTAAGCAATCAAATATAAACTAACCCACATGGGTAGACAATTCTACGAAGCTTCTAGTTTGATGGATGTTTTAGGTAACCTTTTAAAACAACATTTGACATTTTTGCATGACTGGTTAAAGAGTGTATAAAACCAAAACTTTTATACCATTTCTTTTTCATAGAGCATGTACAATTGGAGCTCCAAGTGATGAATGACATATCAAAAACTCTTTAAGCATGATCTAAAATCAAAGAAATAGTATCATACAATTCCTAAGGTAGTCCAATAGAGTAGGAACTCAACTAATTTCCCATTCTTTTGTACCCATTTAAAAAATATATATCCAAACTGACCATGCAAATTATGCAATACGAGAAACATATTCAAAAACTATGACTTTTAAGCATATCACTTGCAAGTCAATTCCGACTTTCTTTTTTGTACACAGATAGACCCAAAGAATATCAACCAAAAGATACAAAATGTAACCTCTTTCCCTATTTGATAGCAATGTTAAGGTGGAATTAACATTTTTATCGTGCCCAGAGAAACCAAAGAACTGGTGGTGTTGATGGTGTTCAGTGATGGTGAGAGAGGGCATAGAGAGATGGGTAGAGAGAGAGAGAGAGAGAGAGAGAGAGAGAGAGGGAGGGAGAGAGAGAGAGAAGGTTAGTTAACTTCCAAATCTTTTTGGTTTGTCCATTTTTTCTACCTTTATTGCCTTTGATCATTAACCCAAGTGAAATCCCTCACAGAATTGAACCACCAAACAAAGACTAAAGAAAATATTTGTTTAATGTTTAGGAATAACAGAACATTTTGTGCAATAAGAATTAACGCAATGTGGTTTATATTAAAGGAGTTTTAAAGGTATATTAGCTAGCGTGGCAAATTTTGGCTGCCCATATTAAGGAGAATAATAAAATACATAGAATAGTTAGGCTAAAAGCATAAGTAATCTAATTTATGTAATATATATATATATATAGTTGTTCCACTTGCACAAAATTACAAATAGATAGAATTAGGGTGTTTGAAAATACAATTGGATTCACAAGAGTATAAACCGTTACTTCCAATCACAAACATATACTCCCTCTGTCCCATATTTAGAGTCCTTGATGCCATTTTTTGATGTCCCATTTTAAGAGTCCTCTTTGAAAAGTCAAAGTACTTTAATACACACTTTCCAAATTTGTCCTTTATAATATCCAACTCTTCCCTCTCTTTTGTTTTGATGTGACACTATAATTTTGAATTTCAAAAAGGGCAATATTGGAAAGTTAAAAATCTCACCAAAATCAAAGTTATCCCCTTAATAAGTTGGAATTCCCAAAAGAGACTCTTAATATGGGACGGAGGGAGTAACTTGCAAGAATGAGACCACTCAAACAAGTTATCTGAAAAATGGTAATAGGTTGTTTTCTTTAAGAAATTGTTTTTCGGTGGTTTTTGAGCACAGCTCATAGCTTGTGCAAGGTAAACGCAAGAAATAACACACTTAAGCTATGTTTTTTTTTTTTTTTTTTTGGTTTTTACCCTAAGAAATTGGAAATCTAAGGCGTGCTTTCTCTTTTTATAACAGTATAATACAAAGGGACTACTTTTTAAGAGATCAAAATTGAAGAAAGACAACACATAAACAAGTTATTCACAAAGTTGTAATGGGTTGATTTCTTTATCAAAATTGTCTCCTTTTGTTGTTGTTATTTTAGTTTCCTTTAGTTATGAAAAGTTAATAGTTTAACACCTTTTTTCTTTTTCTCACTTTGTTGCTCTGCCAAATTTTGGATCAGTTATACAACCCATAGCTTGTGCAAGGTGAAGGCAAAACAAAAGTCTGAAAAGCTAAACTGGGTTTTCTCGATTTTTAATACAACTATAGTTGTAACATTTGGTGAAACTGAACTCAAAATCAAAACAACTAGAAATGCACAACCAAAACGAAATACCCCAAATATTGGAAAATCTAAACCGGGAGTAGAAAAGCATAACCAAAAAGAATTACCAGTAAACATAACCTATACAAGGTAAAGGCAAAACGGAAATTTGAAAAGCTGAACCTTTTCCTCGATTGAAATATCCCAAAGATCTATAAATCTAAACTTGGAAGCAGAAATGCATAACCAAAACGAAATAGCACCAAAAACCTGCAAATCTAAAAACAAGACAAATATTACCTTGAAATTCTATCTTCAGTATGGTGTCTTACTATTTCCTAACCTAGCCATTCTCAACTTCTCTTCCACAACGAAAACAAGTCATCACAAATTGTTTTTTGGATGTAAAATTCAAATGGTTTTTAGTTAAGGTACTTGGATTTTTTTTTTTTAAACAAATGGTTACTCTATTTTTCCTTCACTTCACTTTTCTTTACAAGCTTTTTCCTAAACCTGGCAATGTTGGTCTTAAAAATTGGTTTCACTTGAAATTTGCTTCATTAATCTACTATACTTTTATGTTACTGTAACCCGAGATTTGTATGGATGATACTCATACTGTAGTTATCAGAACCGGCCTGGGCATCTACTCGGTAACGTAATCGGGTGGATAGGTCACTGGACCAATTGTTGGGTTAAATGGTTGGATCAGATACTTTAATCAATCAATAATAATATCATGCTTCTTATAATTTAGTCTTTTGTGATAATTAATTGGTGCAAGTGGAGAAAATACTGAGACACAAATTCCTAGAACTGCGTTCCTGTTTATTTATGAATTTATAATCCACTATATCACTTTCCATGCAAATCTTAAACACATTAGACTAATTTAATCCCCACTTCGTATAATTTAACTTTAAGAACCACAATTAAATAGCTGCAAAGATAATACAGCCATAAACTAATTAGATAAACCCACAATGAGGGACATACTTGATTTGGATTTTGTGTTACTTCACGTGTGCCTTTTACTATATTGTACTCCGTCTATGACATGTTTAGTTTTGAATTAAAGATGTCTCAAAAATCTCAGTTGATGAAGAAAACGAAAAACCAAAATAGAGGAGCTTATGGAAATAAATCAAATTGTGTCTTCCAATACTGAGTGTGGGGCTGCTAACCAAAAAACATTAGAAAATCTAAATTGGGTTTCCTCAAATTTTGAACACTAACATAGTTTTAACTTTTGACGGAACTAAAATCTAAACTAGGTTTTCTCAAATTTCGAACAATAGCATAGTTGTAACTTTTGTCGGAACAAAAATCTAAACTGGGTTTTCTCAAATTTAGTGGGGCTGCTAACCAAAAAAAATTAGAAAATCTAAACTGGGTTTCCTCAAATTTTGAACACTAACAAAGTTGTAACCTCTGACGGAACTAAAATCTAAACTGGGTTTTCTCTAATTTTGAACGATAACATAGTTGTAACTTTTGCTCAAATTTAAACACCAACATAGTTGCATCTTTTGATAGGGCTAAATCCAAAATCAAAACAAGTAAATGAAGATAAGAACCATACCGGAACAGTCACAGCTTCCGTTGACGCCCCCGGCACCACCGGCGACCCTAATGGGGAAAAAATTAAGGACCTTTAGAAAGACAAAGAGAAAGAAGAGTAAGATGGAAGAGGGGCTGGTTGAGAGACAGAGAGGGAGAGCGAAAGTGATTTAGGGTTTTACAGAGAGAGAGAGAGAGAGAGATAGAGAGAGAGAGAGAGAAAGACATTAGGGTTTTAGAGGAGAACGATCGTACCTTGCGATTGGTAGATCGGAACCGCTGCAACAACTACTCCAACCTTTGGAGAAAATATTTGATATAACCGCTGCACCACGTCACCTATCCTACATGGTGCAACTACCCAATAGGAAACTGCCACACAAGCAAACACTACACGTATGAGACCCACTTTCTTAAACATCCACCCCAATGTAACGTGAAAGCTGGGAATTCTAAACAGAGTTAAGAGTCAGTTTAACGGCGTAAGGATAAAAACCCACTAACCTCAATCCGTTTTCGCCGAGTCTCCACAGCCCCATTTCTCTCTCCTCTCTGTATCTTCCCTCTCGAAGAACCAAAATTGGATCAACCAATTCCTCAGCCGCCAGTCATTACCAGCTCTGTTGATCAAAGGCAAATGCCAGAACTTGATCTGATCAAGAGCTTAGGAATGTAATGTAAAGTATATGACACACAAGCACCTAACTTGATGTTAGACTTGATCTGATCAATAGGACTGATAAATTTGTTGTGCTTCGCAGTTTATGCACTCCAGGTGCTTGTTTTGGTGTCCATTAGAATTGAAGGCTCCATAGGTTGTTTTGTGGCCTTTTGTTTGGGGGGCCACTATGAGATTTGACTATTCTTTAATTGGAATTTATCCCTTTCTGTACCTCTTCTTTGATCAATGAATTGGTTGTTAAAAGAAAAACACTTTGCTATTGTGTCAATGATTGAAGCAGCACTTGGCTATTTTTTCAGTTGTGCCTGCTTTTGCAAGTAGAACTAGTCCAATCTTGAGCTGCCACACATGAGCTTTGTAATAAGAAAATTGAACACACCCACTACGAATCTTAAATTATACATCTGCCAGTTCATTGCAAAATATTTTAACTATGGTTCGAACATGTTGTAAATTGTTGCAATTTTGAAAACTACTTTGGTCCTTAAAACCAAGTAATTTCCAACGTTTCAACATTTTGGGCCGTAGTTACATCATATTGTACACTAAACCACTAGCAAGTATCATAGAATTTTCTACTTATTGAAGGCCCCCTTCCATTGTTGGAGTGCTATAAGGTTATGCTGCACATGATTTCAAAGTTGCTGCTGTTAGGAAACTGCGTTCCCAGAATCCGTTGACAGTGTGTATAAGTTGGTACTGCAAAAATTTCATGAAATCTATAATAACCCTACAAGGGCGGAACTAGGGTTACCTTGAACTGCAAAAACGGATTGCTGTAGTAGACGAATCGAGAACACGGGCTCGATAACAGCTCACGATCTTCTACCATATTCCTCCGCTGCCAGAATATCGAACTGAGTGTGGGCTCTTTCGAAATCCTTTCTGTTTTCTGCTTTCCCTCTTTTTCACTCTCTTTTCTATTCCGAGTTATAATTCTCTATATAGAAAAACGCTAGCTGATGAGAGAGCCAAAGCAGCATATATATAGGCTACGATAGGGACCATAAGAAGTCAATAAGGAATAGGCTTCCTTATGGAATTAGGAAACCCTAATTCAAACTGAATCAGATTACTATTTTCATAAATTATAATTCATACCACTAAAGAATTATAATTGCACTCCTACCCTTATCTCAAAAATATATTTCGAGCTCCATGTTATTAAATGCTTATTATCTCCCAATGTTAAGATTACAGATATCCATTAATTAAATATAATTACTGAAAATCATATTTAATTAATTTCTTAAAATTCCTTGAGATCCTCTGCTTAACTTATCTGATATGTCGGATACAAAATCCACCAGCAGGGTTTGACATAATCAAAACTTATAAGCTTTTTCAAGGGGATATCATCAATCCCAAAATTGAGACATGGATTCCATCATTAATTAATATCCACCACACAATTAATATTGCCACCCAATCCAATGAGATATTGACCCATTTAAGGATCTCACCCTTTTGGGGATCAAAGTATAAATATCAAATGTACGTGTCTACAAATTAACTTAGGATTTAGAGCATAAGCACTCATAATAGCCATGAGGTATTAATTTTCTTATAAGTCAGTATAAAGATAATTACCCCAAGTCAGTCCCGTTTAATACACAAAGTGTACCAGCATAGTGTGTTAAAACTATACCGTTTTCCGTAGTCAAGACAAACCTACTACAACACCATGCTGCAGTCCTACCGATGGTGTGTCCAATCCCATCTAAGACTGTAAACCAAAATCTTACATTCTATAATATCTGATGGCCTGATCTTCCGTAAGTAAGCCGAACTCTACACACCAAACCACCTACTATATAGAATGAGAGACACACATGCATAATATTAAATAAATAATATAATACAAACATTGCCCACACAGATTCTCATAAAAAAATGGATTAACTGATTTTATTACATGAATAATAAATCAACTACATAAAGCATGGCTTTTAGTATATATCCCTAACAGCTGCCTGCACAAGCCTATGATGTAAAGTTTTTGACTTCTACATAATAGTAGAAACTGAGGATTAAGAAAACATACAGCTCCACATTGAAGTGAAATGGCAACCTGGTCTTTCTCCTTCAACTTCCTACCTAATCTCATTTGATTGTAATAAAAGCTTATGTATAAATTAACCAAATTCCAACCATCCATGACATAAGACTGTACATAACACCTAAGTTCTATAAATTCATATGATCACAATAAGAAAAGCTCTTAACAAAATCAGCTTCAATTGTCAAATTGAAAGCCTAAAAAATATATAAACTGATTTTTTCCAAGTCATCAAAATGCTTTCTCCATCCCTGTACGGTTGAGCTATCCATAGTCGTCATGACTAATCCTGAGATAGATAAATAAAACCTCGCAATGAGAATATCATAATAAATTGTTAATAAACAAAAATGACCTTGATGAATGCTAACCTAACTTGAGAATGGTAGTTCACTATCAATACAACTTAGAAAAAAACTTGTTGACAAGTCCTACATTTTCCAAAAGATTATAATGGAGCCTACATAATGTATCTATAAAATAAAATAAAGTTCTCAATGCACACCACCTGACTCAAATGTGGCATATGTTCATCAAATTGCGTCATCGGTTCATCACATTGCAACATGCTAGTAAAGTTGAAGGTGGGTTGACTAGAGAACGAACTTGTACTAACGTGCCGAGTAAACATTGAAGCACACACAATATAATAAAAACCCACTCAATGAGCATACTTGAAAGTTGAAATCACTACTTGAGGAAAAAAAATAATGATTTACTTAGAATATAGATGGACCTGCTGTTGAAAGTTTCCATGCATAGGCATCCCATAAGGATTAACATGTGGAGTGCAAAGCAGCGGATTATAGGGAGCACTAAATGATGGATCTGAAGAATCTGCTCCATTTGACTGTCTCCTTCGCACTGAAAAATTATTACAACAAACAAAGTTCACAAAGAAAGCTACCTACTATTTTTTAAAGGAAAAAGAAATGATTATAATGTGGAATTTTTTTACCTAGTTCAATGTTCATTGATTGTGATATTTTGGTTCCATTGTTCTGTTTCCACCTTTTCTTTTTCTAAACAGCTTTTTATCCGAAAATTGGTTACTCCATTTTCTCTCACACATGGGGGATTTAATATTGGCACATCACAAAATGAACCATGTTTTCTAGATGTTCCCCCCATAGAAGTACCACAAAGAGAATCATCAATGTCTCTGTTAATACCACAAACATCTGCAAGCTTTTTAGCTTCTTCCCACATTTCATCAAGTTTCCTTTTTGCCACATTTTTTCCTTCTACAGTCATGACTAAAAGTTTAATAGAGCGATATGTCTGCTGAAGGAAATTACTTCGTTCCACCACAAACGATGATTTCTTCTTCAGGGATAAGGCACCATGATCGTGAACATACTTTCCCTTTTAAGCTTGTTTTGTCCATCTATTTAAAATATATTGAGAAGGTACCTTTGTAATACTCCACATATTAAGTACCTTAAGTGTGTGACGGCACAACCAACCTAAAGACTCAAACAACTTGCAAGAACACGCAATACTACAATTAGAGGAATTGAACTCCACGCTATGATGTCCTTTGGAACTTTCTTCAAATAGGCAATAAGTATGCAATGTATCAATACTAGAAACCTTTTCTAAGTGGACAGTTAAACTTGAGACAAACTCACTTGCAAAGAGGTAGTAAATATTAATTGTGTAAACATCAGCTGCTTGCACTAATATTTTGCTACCTTTTATATGAATTTGCACTGTACCATGTTTACAATGAAAATCTTCCTGTTTTTCCTCAAATCGCATCTTCTCACATTGTTCCTCACAATCAAGCACAAACTTTGTTAGGCTCATACTTTTACATGACAATTGATGAAGAACATTGTTCATGCTTTCACTTTTTTGTGTGGACTTCATCCTGGCTGTGAAAACATCTAAGCTAAAAGCGGGACACCACTTTTTTCTTAGTTCATAAAGTGTCTTAAAAGCCGTTTATTGTCTGCAAGATTAAACGTCTTAATCATATACTCCCATGTCGATTCAAATTCCAACTCTGTTTTACGATCATACAAACATTGATGGAACAAACCTTTGAACTCATAATTTGCATACAAGCTCCCAAGTCTTTGAGTGGCATTTTTTGATATATGCCATGAACAAAGACGATGACATGCTTCAGGAAAGACTTTCTTAATAGCATTTGCCATCGCTTGACACTGATCGGTAAATATAGTCTTCGGTGGCTGATTTCCCATTACCTCTAGAAATGTCTCAAACAACCAAATGAATGTATCAGTGGTCTCATCTAAAAGGAATGCACAAGCGAAATTTTTTTTATTTTTTATTTTGTGATGATTGATTCCCACAAAAGGAACAAAAATCATATTATACTTATTTGTCCTATATGTGGTATCAAATACCACAACATCTCCAAAATAATCATAGTCCAACTTTGATATTCCATCCCTCCAAAAGAAATTTGCAAGTCGACCATCCTCATCCAATTCTTCACTGTGAAAAAACATTGCGTCTTCAGCTTAGCAATGCTTAAAGTGAGTTACTATGCTTTGAGCATCACCTCTTTCAATCAAATTAATCTTCTTTCTATTTATGAAATTTTGACAGTCTCGTTTCGTAAAACCAACATTCTCAGCACCATCAACTTCCTTTGATAAATATAAGTATGTCTTTGTCCCTCTTATACATGCATCGGTCATAGAATTGATAACACTGGTGTTTGCATCATCTATTTTTGTTTGTTTTTAGAAAATGCCTTTCTTCTAGAGCAACAAACTCATGGTTATGCTCCTTATTAAAATTATTAATCTCCCAAACGCCATCCGTAACTTTAAAACGAATAAAAGCACTACAACCTATTTGCTTAACCAATCTTCGAACCTTTTTTAGTTCCAATGGATCGCCATCATAAGATCCTGAATTCGAACACACAAATTCTCGTTGTCGAATAACCCCATCTTTTCCATGGCGAAGGTTTCCTTTTCGAACACTAAAACCCTTCCTTGTGGTATAGTCACAGTAAAGTTTATATGCTTCATCTTCAGTATAAACTTTCATCCCAATTTTGAGACCGTCATCTTCATTATCATCAACGTTAATATCTAATTGGGAAATAAAATGACGCCAAATTATTTATTTACTAGATGCGCTAACAAAACCAATTTTGAGATTTAAAATTTTTTTAAAAAAAATTACCTGCTTTGTTATTAGCACTTGCAGTCCTTAGATTAGATTCCACAATTTCAATCTTTGATCAAATTAAAAGTTGACATTGCTTGATTTAAGTTTATCCGAAACACCAATTCCTACAATGTAGTACATCAATTGTCTTATATGAGATTGAAGAATCGTAGGAAAGAACAAAATAATCTAGATGATAATTAACGTACGTACTACGTCAATTTCAGTCATTATGCATTTAAAATTTCTTACATGTTCTGTTAAAGTTTTTTCTTTTCTTTTGGTAAGTACATTTTCTATTGAAGTTGTAAACAAGCAAAGAGTATAATAGATCTATATAGATCATAAAACCAGCTTGTCCATCCAGTATCATATTAAAATTCAGTAGTCTATGTTTCCCAAATTTATATCCCATTTGTGGTTCCTAACACATGTATCAATGGGCCGCTCGATTTTCATTGGGGTGGAGGAGTCATTGTCATATGTGTTGGGAACCACATTTGGGATACAAAATTTAAAAGCATAGCATTACTCAAATAAGATTCATAGCATCACTAAAATTTGGGAAACATAGCATTACTAAAATTTGGATGCTATATATATATATCCTTGTTGAGTGGCTCTGCTTGTGTCCACCCCTTGAGTCATACATTTATACTAGGGGTGTGTTTCGGCCGGAACGGATTGGAATACTCTCTTTCGAAGAATTTTTTTTTTTTTGAAAATTAAATTGGTGTTCGGATTTCCGTTTCGTTTTTTTTTTTCGGGATTTCATTTTCCTTTTCGATTCCTAATTTTTCAAAATTTTCGAAATTTTCAGAATCGGAATTCTTCATAAATTTTCGGATTTTTTTTGGAATTTCATAATTGGAATCGGAAGTTTTCATAATTTTTAGAATTTTCGGAATACAAATACTATTGAAAGGATAAGTCATGCTTTTATAGAGAGTCTCATGCTCTCTCATTTCTCTTCTTATCTGATGTGGGACAAACAAGTCCACATTCTTCCAAATTTTTGAAAAAAATTCGAATTTTTTCGTAAATTTTTCAAAAAATATATTTTTGGAATTCTCAAAACAATTCCGAGCTCGATCTTTTTTTTTTTCCTTCCAAATTTCAAAATTCAATTTTAGGTGCTAAAATCATAATTTTTCGGATCGAAATCGGTCATAAATCGGAATTTTTATTCCAATTAACACCCCTAATTTATATTATGATACCACTAAAACAAAACAACTTGGTCGTTGACTTTCCCACTAATTAAACAAGATAAGCAAATAATTCGATGAATCTAATTGTATCTTGAAATGGAAGTTAACAAAAAGAGTAATACTCGGGACACAATTTTCACACAATTTTTCTGAAAATGTATCTAGTTTTTTCTTGTGTCATTGTGGAGTTCAGTGACAGTAGAAGAGAGAAATTGACACATCTTTTAAAAATATTATGTAAAGATTGTGTCCCAAGTATTACTCTAACAAAAAATTCAACCATATATGTAGATTACGTTACCATTCTATTGAAACAAGGTACAAGAAAAATGCACAAACTGAGTCATAGTCTTCTATATAATCAAAAAGTCATGCATCAATATCATGCCTTGTGGTACAGGTGTCCTTATTCCTTAATACTTGCTCACATGATTCAATGGATTCATCATACTTTGATGAACTGTCTAAACAATTTTAGCATTTGTTTCGGGAAAAAATTGGGAAACTCTCTTTTGGGATTTTTTTTTGACTTAATTTGTTATTTATGATAAGAAAAATAGTTTTTAATGCAAGATAATTATATTAAAAATTGTTTTTCTTGTCATAATAACAAAATAGATCCACAAGAGAGTCTCAAAAAGGAGTCCCCTTGTACTGCTGGAATATGATATAAAAAGCAGCAACAATTTGGTGAATATAAATTGAGAGAGGCTCACCTATGGCTATGGTGTGATTCCTTCACTTTTTAACTCCTGTATTTTATTTTTATTTATATATAGGAAGTTGTTGTTGTAGGATAGGAGCAAGGGCGGACTAGGATGGTCATTTAGGGTGGGCTGAAATTAAATAGATGTGTATATTATGTCATAAAAATACAGGGATAAGGGCAGCGCCCTCGATTTTTTTTGGGGAGTTCTATTTGTTCCACAGATGCTCAATTATTATTATTATTTTGGTGTATAACTTACAAAAGTAAACAAGCATGGAGTAAAAGAAAAAAAAACGTTGAACCAAATATTTTAAAAAAAATAAGTGTTAATTGGGTCTAATATTTAGAATGAAATCTATTAAAATTGGGCCAAATAATATGTATAATATATAAAGTATATCATTTAGTAACATATGATTCATTCATTGAGAAATATGTGTAACAAATAAATAATGTTAGTACAATTTGTTAATCGTAGCTTGATCGGTGGTTAGATTATTGTTATTCTTAACTTCTTGCCATCAGGTTTTGGATTCCACTCTTCTTAGCCCCCATAAAAGGATTTTTATTTTATTTTTTTTTGGCAGGGGCTGGGCTGGTGGGCTGAATCAGATGGGCTGGGCTTAAAAAAATGTGTTCAACAAAACTTGGATTGGGCAACAGCCCAGCTAAGCCCAGTGCTAGGTCCGCTACTGGATAGGAGGATATAAATGTCTTGTAGAAATTTTACAGTTTTGGGATGTGATTGATCATATGTGTCAGTGTAGCTTATGTGAACACCATGTGGACCAAGGGAATTGTATTACACATCTATACCTCATAATATAAGAATCTAGCAGCTGAAGGAAGGAGTTAATTAAATACCATTTTTTCTCTCTCCGAAACTCACACATATATACTCATTTTAAGGATATATTGATTTGCGTGAGGGTAATTTTGTCATTTCAGTCAATTAACTATTTTCAAGCAAACTTGTAATTACAAGTGTATCATTTTACTGTATTATAATGTCTATACTCATCATAATGATATATTGATTTGTGTGAGGATAATTCTGTCATTTCAATCTTCTTTTGAAATTATATTTAATAAAATAATGAGGATTCAATCAACAATATTATCTCTAATCACATTTGGGTCAACAAGTTTTTGCATTAGGTCAACAAATCTTGTGATATTTATTATTCGCTTAAAAAAAGTTAACAAT